>CM065737.1:10737156-10777156 GCA_033310375.1 Conus canariensis | reverse complement strand
AATTTTTCCCCATTCCCCACTCAAGCACATACTGTTAGTTAGGCAGAATGATCTACCACTGCAGATATGAATGCTATATCTCCCCCTATTTCTTCAATCTAAGACATAAGAGCAAGCTTTGTTTATAATTGAATATTTCTTGCAGTCATTGCAACACCAAGCTGCTCTGTAAGTTGCTGGAATGGTGCTCGGTACTCATCCTTGGAATTTATTAGTTGATTATATATATATATATATATATATATATATATATATTACTTTAACTATTTTCCATATATGTTCTCTATAATCTGTATTTCTGTTTTCTCTTTCGGGATATATTGTTCCATTAATTCATGGATTTTGTCTTGTTTGTTTTGCCAGCAGTCTTTTACATTCATGTGTCAGTGTTTCCAGTGAGGCTGTGGGCTGCACAACCTTGTCTTATTTGAGTAGTGGCCTATTTGCCCTTCTTCACGTTGTATTTCAAGGTCTGTCCAGATTCATGCAGTGTTTGCACAGTAGCGCACAAAGAGATGTTATGAATGACTGATAATTGCTTTTCCTAAAGGGGAATGAATGAAAGAGTGTTGTTGACAAAGACAAGTCCAGGAGATTGGCTTTCTGACCTTCTGTAGTTGTAGATTTCTTTACTATTTGGACCAGGAATTAACGCGTCTCTAGTGACCTTATGGGCCTGTGGCCAATTGGTTAAAGCATTAGTTTAGCCCGAAGCTGACGGTAGTGAGTTTGGAAACTTAGAGTCAGATTTTTTTCGGCTTGAAAACCATTTTTGTCCACCTAATAGTAAATGGGTAATCGATTCAGTTCTGGGAAGGTTAAAGGCGGCGGCAGGAGAAAGATGGCCCGCGTGCCCCAGACTCGGTGAACATCTGACACTGAGTTTACTGCACCAACGGACGACAGGTAATGGGAACTTTATCTTTTTTAATTCAAACCTTTTTCGTGACTTGTCCTTTGACCATTCTGCAGTGTATTTGGAAAACTAATGTCCTCCTATGACACTTACTTTGTTTGTTTGTTTTCTTCGAATCATCGTCTTTGAGCAGGTTTTAGAGATCTTGCATTTTTTTTCATACCAACAGTCTTTGGGTTTTGCATGTATATGCAGTCACTGGAAACTTTTATTTGCTCAGTATGTGAAAGTAACACATGGGCATACAATCTAGTTTTCTTTATTTAAGGAAGGTCACTGTTGTCCATTTAATTCTTTTCTTAAAAAAAAGACCCGCTCCAAACAAAAAAGAAAGCACGCGTGGGAAAAAAAGCACACGCGTATTTGTATGTGTGGGTGCTCTTTGCGCGATAATAGATTTGGTTTCCATTTGTTACTTGAAATATCTTGACTGGAACCTATAATATCAGAATGAGAATCAGGCCATTTGAGGTCATTAATTTTCTTACTCAAGGCCATGGAACAGAAGATGGCGGAAGACGACGAAACACAGGCTAGTCCTCCAGACACACCGAACAAACCGAAAAGTCCTCTCCATCTGATGCTTTCCAGCATTGCCGACGAGAGAAAAAAATTCCTGTTTGGCCATATAGATTCAGGTTTGCTGTTGCCATTGATTTCTGTAGGATAACAAAAATATTCGCACTTTGAACCGTCGACTGCCGCTTCATCTCATCTCATGTGACTTCATCCGTTTGTTTACAAACAGATCGTTAGCTCTCTAGTAGTTGGGTTTTGCAGTATATTTCGCCGTCAGTTGTTCGTCTTCGAAGAAGAGCATTGATGAAAAATATTTTGTTCAGATTTGTGGTTATATTTCAATACTGCAATATCTACGCAGGCTTGTTACAAATGACAAATTCAAATGACATCATGCCTCATGACCCCGGCCTCCGGCTTTCGTCCCAAGGCCACCTACGCATGTTAAATGTCGTTAAATGAAGGCAGGAGAAGCAGGATTAAAGGACAATAATTATGTGTTATAGCCGTTTCAGTTTCAAGATCAAGAGAGAGAGAGAGAGGGAGAGAGGAGCGAGCGATAACACGTGTGCTTGCTCCATTTCATTCTTCATCATCTTCATCCATTTAACGTCCTTAGTCATCATGTTGACAAAAACTGATATAATGTATTAGAGTTGAGACGCCTTAAATACTGAAAACGACTTACACAGTATGTTTTGTCATGGGAGACATACAGAGAGGAGAGAGAGAGGAGAGAGAGAGAGAGAGTAGTTGAGATTAAGGTTACACACATAAGAAAAAAATCAGTAGGCTGGCTGAAACTTAAAAAGAACCCAAACATTTTTAATGGCCTGATCAATGGCTGACACTCCATTCGCAGTGTTTACTTTTATGTCAGGACTTTTTACTTGCAGGGAAATAGAGCTTCCTAAATTAAAAAGCAAAAACCCCTTGATATTCCAGAGAGGGAAGGGAAAGGGAAGTTGGAAGGGAATGTGCTGCTTCTCACGCCTTTCTTGTCCCTCTGACAGAAAACAAATTTTGAAACTTGCCTTGGAAATGGTGTAGTCAGTCTGATGCAGGTCAGAGCATCTAGTGGTTTATCGTCCACATTTTGGTTGGACCAGGATCAGCAGTTCAAACAGAATGATTATTTCAATCTCTTTCTTGCTCATAGCATCTTGCCAAAGCAGAATGGCTGAATGTGATAGTGTCATAAGTTATTACCAGACAAACAAAATAGCAGTGCTCTCTTGTGAAGAGGTTTACACAGGTCTTGTGATGTTAGTAATGTTGGCCAGAGTATTGCACTTGCAGGCTTCCGCAGATTTGCTGATCATTTGTTTTTTTCTTGCAGCTTTTCAGTTTTACATTTGTTTGAAGTAATTGAAAGGTGGTAGTTCAGCAAACACACCCAGTCTGTATAAATTTACAGATTATATGTGCAATCTAGTCTAGTCTAATGGTAAAAGATCAATTTTCGCAAGTTTAGCATATATAAAATGAGCTTTTGAGACTGCACAAAAATTAGCTCTTTCTTCAGTTGTTGAAAGCTCACTCCAAAGGTCAGATGGCTAGCATTTGTTTTGTATAACATCTTCAGGTTTTCTTTTTTTGTTTTATTTTGTTTTGTTTCTGTTCGCTGACTGTTCAAGAAAAAAAATTGAGGACTGGGAGAAAAGAATAGTGTTATTCCAGGAATTAAACCACATCACATTTTTGTTTGCCCTCTCTGTACAGCTGAACATATGAGCCTGTATCAGAGTGGTCTCACTGTATTATCTTGGAGATGCATAGTTTGACAGTGTGTATAAATAATGATTAACTGAATGACATTGACAAGCTAACTTTTGGAAAGTTGTTACTTTCTGAGTGGCCTTGATGAAACATTTATGGAAATGGAATGTAACATCAGACTCAGAGGTAGCATAATGATAAAAGTTAATGAAACATTAACGACGATGAAACAGACTGATCAGATAAATCGTACGGGTATAAAAACTTCACGTTCACTTTCAGTAATGAAATAAGGAAGAGGTGATGTATTCTGTCCTGTGAATTATGACTAATTCAGTTCTCAATGTCACAAAAAGTCTGTGTTGGTGACTGAGTTGAATTCATTAGAACTGAAGACAATTTCTATGATGTAAAAACTTTTTTTCTTTTATTCCAGTGAATGTCTCAATGCAAGTAAAGTCTCGCCTTGTTCCAGTATGTGTGCCCTGTAACAAAACATTTCTTAGGGGTATAAACTATAATACAACAATTGATTTGTTTTTTCCTTAGTGTGTAATTGTTTTTGCAGTTGCCATAAATCAAATTGCTAGGTGTCAGAAGCTCCATAAGCAAAAAAATCTGTTTAGAGTGCTGGTATAATCAGGAATATGACCATAAGGAATTTTCTTTCTTTCTTTTTTTTTCTTTTTATGGACTGTAAGTTTAATCATGTTATAAATTGCTGGCATTAATACAGCACTGGTCTGTAATGCTAACACATGTCGGCAGTGAAAATCAATCATTAAAAAACAACATCATCATGTAAGACAATAATTGAAAAAAAAAAACAACAAAAAACCTATGACATGAAAACACATGTTTAAGGCCTAACTTGCATTCATTACATCAGGACTATCAAAGTAGTGTGTTTATAAATGTGTATTAGATGCAGTAAAATTGATAAGAATTCATTGAAGTCTCACAGGCACAAATGGGGTAGGCCATTGAAATGGAATTCTCCTTAATATGATGCATATGATGGTAGTGTCTGGTTCAATGGATACTTCAGTGCTGGTTGTTTGAGAGCAAGAATGCATGAATTCTTTCAGTCAATACTTTCTGATGGGGGTAAAAACAAATCAAAGAAATGCCATGGTATTCTGCTGAATAAGAAAAAGTCACCAGCCTCCCACCAGTGATTCTGTCCTCAGAATATTAGGAGTGGAGGTAGCCTTAATTTGTTAAAGGTGGAAATGGAGGTAGAGATTTTGTCTGTCTGTTTGACTGTTTGTCTGTCTGTCTGTCTCTCTTTCTGAAGATGAGGTCAGGAACCCTGTTTCATCAGAAAGATTGGATTTACCTACTGAGCTTCAAAGATGTAACCTAAGGCCAGATCTCTCATGATGTAATTATGAAATAGAATTGGATTTCATTTTTTTTTTGGGGGGGGGGGGGGGGGGGATGGAGTGAGAGAGAGAAAGAAAGAGAGAGAGAGGAGGTATTGCTTTTACTCTTATTTTAATTTTTAGTGACTTCATGATAAACTTTGATATGAAGCTTAACAAGTTGCTTATGTAGATGATTAGGTCTTAAGAAAAGAAATTACTTTATATAAGTCTGAATTGTGGTAACTTGTCACGAATCTGTAGTAAGTCTGATGTTCTTTATTGTTATCAAATGTTTTGTGTTTCAGGTTTTGTGCTGGTGCCAGAAAATGTTGGTAATTTCTGGACAGACCTGTTTCTGACCTACTTTGCATCTGGGGGCTCCTCTCCAGATGATGACATGCTCTTCTATGTCAAGAAAAATCCAGAGGTCAAGGATAAACATGGGAAGATGAAGGTACGTCTGTTGTTACCATTGTCACAATGAGGATGTTTAGGTTATGGCTTATGAGAATGATTGTATTGCTGCTGCTGGTGATCAGTAGATTGTTGTTATTAAAATCATCTTCAGTGTCGTCGTCAGATAGAAAGATGACTTTGTGGGTAACTGGCTCCCTAGAAAGCAAAAAGGGTCATAGTGCACAGAGAGTCACATGAGGCAGTCTCTCCTTCCTGCTCCTCATGCTTCTTGCTCGTCCACTGGATCTTGGGATCTGAGAATTAATCTTTCAGATGAGATGATAACCTGAGACCTTATGTGCAACATGCAGCTGGCAACTTTAGAAACCCCATGGCAGCAAAGTTCCTGGTCCAGCAAATTTCTGTAGCTAAACAAAACATGCAGAGAGAAGGAAAAGAATGAAGAAAATGGTGTTGTATTTTGGTAATGCATTGTGTCTGCCGCCATACCCTGGTTTGTCCTGCTGCAGCTCTAGAACAGGCAATCCATAGAGACTGTAGTGTCAAGTCATCATGAGGCAACCCACCAGAGGAGACACTGCACTGCTGCCCAGTTGCCTTCGGTGTTCGTCAGTGACACCTGTTCTGATCAGCGTACACAGGACACCACCTACATAGCCCTCTGCTGAAGACAGTAATTGGTTTATCGCAGAACCATTGTGAGTGGAAGGCACCACTTCTCTGTCCAGTGACAAGTCCTATGTATTTGTTTATACAGGTGACCTGCACAGAATCTCATCAAGGGTGTAGATGTAGGAAAGAAATTGGAACTAAAGTCATCATGTGAGCAAGGCATGAAGGGCCACATAATTGGAGACATTTTTTTCACTATGCTGATAGATGAGGATGAGAATGATGAAAATGATGCTGTGGATGTTCATTCTGGTCAGAGATGTGTATGACGGGGCTGTATTCTTTGCTTACTTTCATGATATATCCCAGTGTCAACCATGCCCGAGAGATAAGACACTAGCAGTGTTGGTCAGGAAGTTTGAACAATGCTCCCAGAGACACATCCCGTAAGTGAATGAAACTCAACTCGGTGGTCCCAGTCTTCTCAACTGTGTCCGTGACAAACTCCTCTGGGTAGGAGTTGGCTGGGGCAGGAGAATGCCGCAAACAGATGGTTGTGATGGGAATGGAACCCACCACCTCACAGCCAGGAGTCCATCGTGCTGACCATTTTGCCACGGCGGCTGGTTAGAAAACTGCTCTCTGCCAACAGATTACCTCCTCTTGTAGGTGTTAACATGAATGTAGCCAAATGAGTGCATAAGTGACATATGCTTGTGTGGGTGCATCTGCTGGGTTTAGTGTACATCAAGGAGAATTCAAATGAACATTTAACTAAAACACTCAGTAAGAAGAGCAACATCAACATCAACCTTACACACACTTACCATCAAGATGCATGACTTGCGCACAACACCCACTGGCACAGTCTCGTTTTTGTTGTGTTCAGCCTCTGATGGAGGTGTACCGCAGGGGCTCCAAACACCTGCCCAAGCTGGATGACCCTATGGTGGACTGGGAGGAGACCGTGTACCTCAACATCATTCTCCACCAGGTGGGGCAGGAGGGGGGGTGATCATATGTCTTCAGTTTGTACTGCCTATAGCCTTGCGATCATTGTGAATGAGCTATTTATTATCCCACTCTTACTCTCTGGTGAAGTCGGGCAGTATGCTCATGGCTTTTGAGTCGGCAGTTCTGTTGCATTTCTGTGTGATGCCAGCGAAGGAGGGGATGGGTGCAGTGTGGTTGTTGCAGGATATTTTGAATTTAAACTGAAGCAAAGGTTTTCTTTGGATAAAAGCCTTTTTATTGTATTTTTGTTTGTTTGTTAGATGACCAGTAGTTGATGCACTGTTTCCAGTTTCAGAAGTGGGGAGAATGCGGGAGGGGTAAGGGGCATGTTAGCAGCAGTTGAAGTGTTAAGTGGTTGGAGAGATGGCGTTTATTTTAAAAGGTTTTACCTCTGGCATTGTTTGCTGATTTGAAAAGCATTCGTTTGTTGTTGAAATTTATGAGAAAAATGATAATAATCTGGAAGATGATGTTAGCTGTTGGGGTAAAAGTTGTTATATGTTTTAATAAAGTAGCATGTACATGTGTCTAAATTTGCATATTAACATGCTGTTGACATTCAAATTGTATATGTGTCTTTGTGATTTTACAAAGATGACATTGCAATTTGTGATATATATTACATTTAACTGTATGCATGGTGCCACCTGGTAATGGAGATAAATATTTATTTTTACACATAAAAAAGTGGAAAAAAAAAAGCATTTGTTAAAAAACAGTTGGATGAAACTCAAGGGAGAGCTTGGCAGTAGAAGGTCTTCAGAGAAGAAACTTCCACAGGCAAATGTTTGACCCTGAACTCCTTAGACTTAAAGGGGGCTGGGCGGCATCCAGGTCATGATGCCTAGATGCCCTTCTATTGTCGGTGTTTTCTCCCTGGTGCTGCTGGAATTAGAACCAGCAACTTCTTCTTCTCCTACAATTGGAGAGCAGGAAGTCATACACACAGGATGAAGCTGATCCTGAGATGTGCCATGTGCAATATGTCATTCCAGTTAAGACTATTTTAGAGAGTTTTCACACATGGTCCATTGCCTCTGTAGATTCAGTTATGTTTGGTGACAATAGAGCGCATCCTCATCAGACCAGAAAACACCAAGCTGTTTCATTGTGTACTTGCTCATTTTGGACATCACAAATTCACTAGTGCTTGTGCTGATATTGTATACCAGATGAGGCCAGAGGAGCTTGGGGATCAGCATGAGCTCTAGACACCACATCTTGTATTTACCATGGAGGCCATAGTAGTCTGTTAACGGCAAGCTTTCTTCTGTCATTTGCTTGGTTTCTTTTCCCCTCTGTGTGTCTTTCAGGGAGTTATTATTCTGCCTTCCAAAGCTCCTTTGATTGCTTGTTCTGTCGCTGTCGCTGTCTTCTTTCTTCTGTCATTTCTGTCATGGAGGCCATAGTAGTCTGTTAACGGCAAGCTTTCTTCTGTCATTTGCTTGGTTTCTTTTCCCCTCTGTGTGTCTTTCAGGGAGTTATTATTCTGCCTTCCAAAGCTCCTTTGATTGCTTGTTCTGTCGCTGTCAGAGTGGCTTGGTTGGCAACAGTGAGCGTTAACTGTTTCAGCTATGCTTCTTTTCTGCAGGGACAGGCTTTGTGATTTGTTTGACTTGAAACTCCTCCTTGATGAAGCTAACTGCATCAGTACTTGTGCATGCTTCATTTCACTTTGGGGAGAGGACTGTTGTGTCATTCATGAATGCTTTTAGAGGGGGGTGGGGCATTTGGCATCCATTCCCGAGGTCTGTTGTACGTCTTGTGGATGTTTTCAAGGTGACCTCCATTGCTAACACAAACAGTACTGGAGAAATTGCACGTGTTGCTATGCTGATTTCTAGTCTGTTGTTGTCGTACCCAGGCTAAAAGACTCCAGGGATCATCCAAACAGCTGAAGTACTTGAACACTATGATAAAGATGCATCAGCTGGGGATGAGAACATTACGTGTGTGACCGTTTTTTGATTACCCCACCACATGGGCAGCCACACTCAAACTTCGGGGGATTTCGAAGACTGATAATGTTAATCTAGGAGCTTGTCACAACTGAAGACAATCCCCGCATAACTATGCAGAGCATAACAACATTTTGATGTAGCCTTGGTGTTCTAGCCTATGTCAGTTGGTCTGACACAGCCTTAAGCCAAGGCAGATTTTTAGTCTGATCCAGTCTATTGTGTATTGGTTCCACCATGCCATTAGGAACTGGAATTAAATATTGCCTATCGAAAAAAAAAAAAAAAAGAAGAAAAAAAAAAGGCATTTGTCAATATATATACTATCTCAGACAAAATGTACATCAACAGGAGCATAGGAGTTTGGAAAGAGGTCATGATCCTGTAAAAAGGCTGAACAGGCGTAATCAGTGGAGGTGTTTGTTTCAGTTTGACTACAGTATCACGTGTGCTGTCTGCACAAGAACAGGAGCTCAAGAACTGCAGACCTTGAAGAAATGCACAAAGGTCAGCACTCTGTGTACATGTGTGAAGTTGAATGTTTACATGTGTGGGTGCTCATGTTTGTAAGCTTTTGTCATTGTGTGCTTGTAGGTATGCACTTGTGGATGATGAACAGTTAATATGAGAGCTAGTTACTCTTTTTTTTTTTTTTTTTAAATCAGTTTTCACTTGCTTGCTTGTTTTATGAACTGGCCTCCCTTTAGTGCTTCAAGACGCCTTCTTGAAACAACAAAGTATTGGAATTGCCTCATACATTTAAAGAAACTTTCATGTGTTAGTAAAGTCGTATTATCATTCAAACTGATAGATATCAATTTTAATTCAAATATTTGAAATAAACACTTAAAAAATCCATCCAAACCTGAAAGAGTTTCTACCATCTGCCAGAGGTGGCTGTAAGGAATCTATCCAAACCTTAAAGAGTTTCTACCATCTGCCAGAGGTGGCTGTAAGGAATCCATCCAAACCTTAAAGAGTTTCTACCATCTGCCAGAGGTGGCTGTAAGGAATCCATCCAAACCTTAAAGAGTTTCTACCATCTGCCAGAGGTGGCTGTAAGGAATCTATCCAAACCTTAAAGAGTTTCTACCATCTGCCAGAGGTGGCTGTAAGGAATCTATCCAAACCTTAAAGAGTTTCTACCATCTGCCAGAGGTGGCTGTAAGGAAGAGACAGTTTTGTATCAATTACATACAGACCACTCATTTTACACCCTCACATTAATTTTGAAAGATGAAGCTCTGTGATGCATTCCATGTGCTGTACCTCTCACTATAAAATGTGGTCTTATCGACTTTTGGGACTTGCATGATATCAGACATAATCACTTTAGAGCAGACTCCATGAAAACCTTGTTCAGAGATGTTCCATCCAGCATGATTTTTCAATTCCAGAAAGAGAAAATTTTTTTTCATGAGATCTAAGATTTCATGGGAAGAAAAATTATTACCTCTTTGATTGTCTATAGTAACTGATAGGTGCCAGAGTGTGTATCGTCAGATGGTACGAAATGTAAATTCATACAAACCAATTTCATCACTAGAATATGTCAATGAACTGAAGGTGGGAGTGTTGCAATATCAGTTGGTCAGCTTGTAGATTCATTTGCATTGATTGATTAATCTTGCATAACCCCTGAGACACCACATCAGGGCAATGGAATCCTGAAAGAGAATAAGTGCTCCATCCTCCTCCTCAGTCATGGCCAGATATTGGCACTGAGCCAATGGCTGAATCCTGTGAGAGAGAGAAAGTCCCCCTTCTCCCTCATGGTCACATATTGGCACTGAGCCAATGGCTGAATCCTGTGAGAGAGAGAAAGTCCCCCATCCCCCTTCTCCATCATGGTCACATATTGGCACTGAGCCAACGGCTGCATGATCACAAGTATTGTTATGCTGACACGTTAGAAGTGGGATTTATAATGATTTTTCTGCTGCCAAGTTTAGTCAGTAACTGTTGACTACTTATTCAGGGACTTTTTTCTCTTGAATTGGCACATGAGGGGAGGGCTTGGGGAGAGCATGGTACTGTAAGCATTTGGTTTTTATCTCACTGGCTACAATGGAAGGCAGAATAATGTGATTGCATTGGTTGTCCTCTCAGTTGACCATACAAAATGTGTGGATTGATTTGTTTTTCATTGTTTCTGAACTGTTCTCATCGTAGAGGGGTCAAACAAATTCAGCATTTTAAGTCTGGTTTATTGGTGTTGTGTGTGTGTGTGTGTGTGTGTGTGTGTGTGTGTGTGTGTGTGTGTTTTAAAGAGCTGTGCGAAGACTTGATTTTCACAAGGTGAAAGATTATAACTCATCCCCAATGTATCGCCCATATATGGGCAGCAGTATTATGCTCTGTTCAGAACATGCTGCCTAGCACAGGGTTACACCTGTCTGAATAGGCAGCAATGCTTAAAACCTTTTATTTTTTCAATCAAAAATGAATTTTCAGAAGTACAATAGAATTCATCATTAAAAAAATAATGGCAGAACTGAACTGTGGTGGAGATCTAACACAACAGTAAACTACAACAACGAAAATCGCAACAAAACTAAAAATGCAATTAAAGCAGTTGTTGTGTAACCATAAACATAGCACCTACACACAGAAAGTCTAACTCCACCAGTATATAATGGGGAAGAGATCAACAGCATGAACTGAAAAAGGTTGAAGAGTTTATAGTTTTCAGTTAACAAACTGTTGAGAGCAAAGTTCCCAAAATATGTCAGTTTCCTGAAAAATACTTTGAAGAATACTTGAAATCTTTGAAGAAGAGTACTACAAAAGCAAACTTGGATGCTTATGTGTGATCTTTCAAAAATGTCTCATTTGTTTTCATCATGGCATGTACTTCTGATTCATGTTGATCTTGATTCTTCAGAAAGTGTACGCCAGTCCAAGCCACCGAGAGATGGACAGCAAGGGAACGAGTGAGCCAGTCACATACCCCAACATCTATTTCACGATCGACCAGTTTGAGGAGGTAGGGCAGCTCACACATGATTTTAAATTTATGCATGTTTTGCTTCTGTGTCCATTAAGGATTTTCTTTTTGTTGAAAGTTTGTGGTATTTGACAGATAATTTTTGTTGTTGTTATCATTGTTTGATTCTCATGTCCTGCCGTATCCATGCTTAGAAGGTGTTACTCCAGTGGAATCTGTATGCATTTCCTGGCGTGTCAGAGTATGCTTATAATGTCATTTCTCGGCCCACAAGGTGCAACCTTTTTACTGACCTCAGACCTCTGCAAGTTATTAAGAAAATTCAATAATAGTGTAAAATATAGTCAGTATTAAATGGATGAAATTTCTTTCTTTTTTCTTTCTTTTTTTTTTTCTCAGCAAAACTGTCTGTTCTCTTTCTTTGTTTCTCTTAGACAAGCAAAGCAGGTAGGCACCAACTGGTGCATGCAGAAACCATGCTCGGGTGCGTACTCTGCCCCTTTTTCTGTCTTGAATTCCATGTGTTCACTTTATCATATCTGATCTGTGCAGGCATTTGAAGACCTGATTGTGCGTGACAGTGAGTTTGTGGCTGTAGAACTGGTTGCGAAGGACAAAAAGGGGTCCTCATATGAGAGCACAGTGTTTCAAGGTTCTGTCAAATACGAGGCGCTCAAGCGTACCTATGATAACAGGGTGAGTGTGAGTGAAAAGCTCAGTCATGTAAATCAAATCTGTAGAGCAAGTTTGATTCGAAGGCCACAAAAGTATATTATGGGCCATTTAGGACTCCCAACCTACCCATTAGTAGCCAGACATGCTTGGTCATTTCTCTTAATGCAGGCCGGCATGTCCAAAACAAAATGGATCCCAGAAACTGGAAGCAAAAAGATGTGTACTGGTCTTTGTTGCGATGGTAGAGAGTTATTTGTGAAGTATCAGGTTTGTGTTTTTCCAGCACTGAACAGAATTGAGCACTTAAACCAGAAGCTGGCATTGCTGACTAGAAGGATGGAGTGAGAAATATTAACTGGTGACTGTTATCATCGTCAACTTCCAGTGGAGTTGGTTCCTTTAAAAATGGCACAACACTAACTTGTTATGAGTAGAGAATTATTACAGAAGTGTCTTGCGTGTGTAATTTTATCTTGAATGCTCTTAACCCGTAGAGTGCCTTTAAGCCGTCAGCCGACGCCGCATTAAAAATGCTTTCCCAGTGCCTATGGGCCGTCCACTGACGTCATGCATTTTTCTTGAATTTTCATTCGTTACTATTTCTATCAACGGACTTAAATAGAGTGTGCGTAATAAGCCTTATATGTCTGTAGTATTAAAATGATATGTAAATGACCACACGTGAGGGGAAAGCCCATTTATTCTCATCACTGACTGGATGACCAGCCAGCACTTTGTCTCGCTTGCAAAGATGGCGGCACAACCTTCGACAAGCGCAGCGACCAAATCAACATATTTACACAGCTGAGCAGGCTCTGCTAATGATTTTTGACAAAGACAATAATCTTTTATTCAACGACTCACTCGAGCATGAAGGTGAGATGATGATAGTGATGGAATTGCCGACCGTATTCGTCAGTTATTGTGTCGGGCTGTGTGACCTCAATGTGTGTTCAGCTGACTGGTTTGCCAGCGTCGAACGAGCTCGCCTAGTGTGTACTCTGCACTGCGTGCCAGTGGTCAGTGACGTGATAGTCAGCGCAAGAGGGGAGCACGGCCTGCTCGCGGCGTGGCACGGGGCAGAGGGAAAGGTAGGGGAAGAGGAGCAGTGAAAGAGAGGGTTGAAGTCCAGCAAGGGGGCGTGGTGGGGAGAGGGGGGCGTGGTCGTGGACTGACCTGTCTGCATAGAGTGTGAGCGTCTTGATAGACTTCTAAACTGTTTTACTTTCATTTACAGGTGTAGTGTGACAATACAAACTTTATTTTCAACTTTTTTGCTTTGTGTTCTTGTTTGGATGTAAAGATGTAGTGGTAAATACATATGCTTTTGATCGTGCAAAAAAATCTATCCAAATCTAATTGCCTAAATACTTTTTTATTATCAAAATTAAAACAAAAGAAGCCCAGATTCAAAATCTTCATTCGATTTCCTTCAAAAATCATATATATTTCATTGTTATATCTTTTGTAGTTTCTGAGCTAGAATTTTTTGTTAATTATTACCCCCAAATCATTAGATTTCCCTGGCACTGGGAAAGCCTTTGTTTGTAACATTTTCAAGCAGCGAACGGTTAAAAGAAAGAATGATGATTTTTGTAAAAAGAATGGGTTGCTATGGACCTGCTCATATGAGATGGATTACAGCACCCTTTTACTATGTTTCATGTTTACTATGTTTCATGTTTTGTTTGTTTGTTTTTAGCTTTAAGATACTAAAAGAGACAAGTTTGACAAATGATTTTTTAAATTTTTTTTAAAAAACTAACATAACCTGATCAAAGCTAGCTGAAAAGACAGTGAGATGTAGATGACAGCGCGTGAAAATAAAAGTAAATAAAGTGAAGTTGACAGCAGGTGATAATGATAACTGGCTGTGGGATGGACATGATTGCTGATGATTATCAGAACAGACCGTGAAATGAAGTTGACATCTGATGAGAATTATTAGAACAGACTGTGAAATGAATTTGCCATCTGATGAGAGTTATTAGAACAGACAGTGAAATGAAGTTGACAGCTGGTGAGAATCATTAGAACAGACTGTGAAATGAATTTGCCATCTGATGAGAATGATTAGAACAGACCGTGAAATGGAGTTGACAGCTGGTGAGAATTATTAGAACAGACTGTGAAATGAAGTTGACAGCTGGTGAGAATGATCAGAACAGACTGTGAAATGAAGTTGACAGCTGTGGTGAGAATTAATCATGAAATCAGACGGTGAAATGAAGTTGACAGCTGTGAGAATTATTAGAACAGACCGTGAAATGAAGTTGACATCTGATGAGAATCATTAGAACAGACTGTGAAATGAAGTTGACATCTGATGAGAATTATTAGAACAGACCGTGAAATGAAGTTGACATCTGATGAGAATCATTAGAACAGACTGTGAAATGAAGTTGACATCTGATGAGAATTATTAGAACAGACCATGAAATGAAGTTGACATCTGATGAGAATTATTAGAACAGACTGTGAAATGAAGTTGACATCTGATGAGAATTATTAGAACAGACTGTGAAATGAAGTTGACAACTGGTAAGAATGATCAGAACAGACTGTGAAATGACCTTGACAGCTGGTGAGAATTATCAGAACAGACTGTGAAATGAAGATGACAGCTGGTGAGAATTATTAGAACAGACAGTGAAATGAAGTTGACAGCTGATGAGAATTATTAGAACAGACTGTGAAATGAAGTTGACAGCTGGTGAGAATTATTAGAACAGACAGTGAAATGAAGTTGACAGCTGGTGAGAATTATCAGAACAGACAGTGAAATGAAGTTGACATCTGATGAGAATTATTAGAACAGACCGTGAATGAAGCTGGTAATATATGAGAATTGCCACAACAGACTGTTAGGTATTGACAGCTGATGAAAGCTATGACACTGACTGTGAAATGAAGTTTACAGCAGTGAAAATGATGACAGCATACTCTGAGATGGAGTTCATGAGAATTGGTGCGAGTTACTACAACAGAGTGAAGTAAAGTTATCAGTTGGGGAACGTTGTGACCTAGGACTTTGCAGATGATGATTCCCCTTATTTGTAAGGGGAGAACTGGAATGTATCTTACTTTTATGGGATAGTTTAGCCTTGTCAGCATAAGATGATTTGTGATGATTTTGAAAGGCATTGCTTAAATCTGTGCGCGTTCTGTCACCAACAGACAAGCATGACATCACGGGTCATGCAGCGGATGTCCTTCGGGTTGTACAGTGACCGACGCCGTGTGGAATTCATGAAGATGCGGGGCCCTCGGGGTAAAGGTCATGCCCAGATGGCAGTCAGTAGGGTCAAAGGGTCAGGGCCAGAGACGCCAAAGGTGGAGGACTTTCCCATGTCTGACTTTGAAGATGAAGAGCAGGTACAGTGTTTTAGTTGTCTGTGCATAGACTGGATGTTGAGACAAAAAATTACATGAATTAACAGAATGTGTTTGTTTTTGTGGTGATTGAGAGAGATCAGCTTGGAATGTTATTTCTGTGCCCTGCCATCTTTGAAAAAAAAAAAATGTAGCAAGAGGTCCAAATTAATATGAAATCCAGTCAGCTGTTTGAGAGGGAGAACGAGAAAGAGAGAAATGGTTGGCACAATATAGAGAGAAGGGAGAAGCTAATTATTAAGGGAGAAGCTAATTATTATATTTATTATTGATAATAAGAATACGTACATAGCACCAGTCCTCAGAGACAAAGCTCTAAGCGCTTTGTATGCTCACATAATGGGTTACCTACCTGGGTAGAGCCAACTGAAGAGCTGCCTGCTGGCAGTAGTTTCTTGAATCATTTAGGCTGTCAGTTTTTCAGGGTTTCATTCATATTTTCATTCATTCAGTGCCTGCTGTGTGCAGCATGTCATCCATGAAACGCATGAAATGGCCTTTTTTTGCCGAAAGTTGGTGATGGGATTTTATGTGTGTGCAAGATGCTATGTGTGCATTCACACACGGATACTTTGTTTATAATTTCATTCAAAGGACTTTTTTGGAAGTGGAGTCAGACCCCAGTGTTATTTCAGAGAGTGAAATACCCCTGTCACAAATGGTCTGACAGTGATTTGAATGTGCAACCCCAGGATCACCACCCCCATGAATCTTGCAATTCTCCAGTTTAGCTATACAGCAAAGGATATACAGTCATTGAGCCTCATTCACGCTTTAGAATAAAAACATGGCTACATACCAGTGTGTGTAATTGTGTTATGAAAAGAGAATTACAATCATATGTTTCGATTTGTTATTTTGATTTTGATTTAAGACCACCGAAAGCACACACATCAATTGTTGGTTGCATATAGTTTATTTTTTAAGTGAAAACAGAATTTCTGAATGGAGTTGTCAATAAGAGGATGGTTCCACTCATTTCATTTCAAAGCAATTGTGAGGTTGCTGGCGTGAAATTATTGGCATGAAGCCTGTTACACGTTTCAGTGACATGCAAGTTTTTATGGTGATACCAAATGACTGACTGTCTCTTGGAGCTAAGTTACATATGAAAAAGTGACTGTTTTTTATTGACGAGAGCAAAGTGTGCTGTGATTTGAAGGTATGGGAATAGAGCAACTGAGAGTTTGATGACACTTTTCTCTCCTCTTTTTTTTTGAACCGCCAGTGACCTTTACAACTTGGACTGTTTCTCTGAGCAACAATGCCCAAAGGGGATTAAGTACAGTTACCAGTACCTGTCTGTTGTACATTGTTGCTCTAGTCTCCCTTGGAATGTCTGGTTTATAGACCCCTGTCACATATGCAGTATGTGAACAGCCCAGATGTACACTCATCAATGATTGATCTTAGCTGAAAGGTTTGCAAGTGTTTAATGTGTGCTGGACCCTGAAGCCTACATTAAAACTGGTGTAAAACATTTGCATTGCTATATGGGAATTGCTGTTTACTGAACAATCCAAAATCACAGTTGTGTCACAGGTATTTATGTTATTTGAGCAAGACAAGATTTCCATCACTTGACTCTCTCTTGTGTGACAGAACCAGTATGCTGTGAGACGCATGAGTGACCCCAGCTCCACATCAGGGTCCCGTTTCCCCGGAGGGTTTCGTCGTGCTGTGTCTATGAAGAAGTCACGGTCAGACACAGAGAAAATGGATTCCGGTTTGGAGAGGGAGGAGGACGAAGTTGAGGCTGGCACGTTCCAGGATGGTGTGCTTTGACTTTGTTTCATTTTCTTTTCTCAAACAGAATGTCTGTGTGTGTTTTTATTTTTCTTATGTTTTCCGTTGCTTGATTTTTGTCACAGGTGGATTGTGTAATTATTGTCAAATATATTTTTCCAAGCAACACCTGAGCATAATACTGCAGAGTCTGTTATTGTCTGTATTGTGTCCAGTGACTCTTGTTTAAGAACAGTTCTGTTCTCTTTTTGATATGATTTGAGGTGTCCTGTCATTCAGTGCTGCAGATTTTCTTTCTTTGTTCAGTGACTTTGTAAAGGGCACAAAATTGCCAAAATGATATATGAAAGTAAAGGTTTGAAACTTATATAACTCGTTAAAAAAGGCATTTATGTACAACAGAAATCAAAGTCAAACCTCATATTTATTTCAAGGAAGGAAAACATAACATTTTGTTAGTTAATAAACAAAGCAGAAGCTAATCACTTTGAAAGTGGCAGAATCTTTCTGAAAGAAGAATGATAATTCAAACAGAGTCACTTCCCTTGCATTTTTAATGCGTATGGCAAGACCTAAGTGGTTTCTTTTCAGATGACACATTTCTATGCTGTGATCTCCAGATTTACAAATTTGGATCTGAGTATAATACCGGACTGCAAAGCTGATTTGAATGATAAGACGTTAGAATTGAAAGAATTAGATTATGCATGACTTTTTTCCCTTTCTTTTTTTATTGTTTTTTTAATCATGAACTTGATCTCTGATCAGTGGAATTAAAGACCATTTATGCAGATGCTTACGTATGTTTTAGTATATACAAAAAAGACATGGAAGTATACCTGCATGTGCCTCAAACATGTATGAACAGACACACGCAAAGAACAGAGGAAAAAACAACAACAGAGTAACACAAAGTGAAAGACAGAGATCGTAGAGATAGAGACTAGCACAGACATAACTTAGATGCGCATGCGTGCGTGCGTGTGCATACACACACGCACACACATACACACACACATGCACACACATATGCGTGCACGTGGGCACACACGCATGCACACACACATGCATGCACACACACATAGACCAGAAGATGAGAGAAAGATTGTACATTCAGAAATGTACATATATTCATAATCAGTGATATGAATGAAAGAAAGCACCATGACAGTAATACTTGAACTTTTAACAGAAATTTGTGTAGTAATAGTTGAACTGAATTGAACAGTAAAAACCACAACACTCAATAAGCATATTGCAAATTTTTGGTTTATTTGTAAAACCTTTATCAAGCATAAAAAACCAAGGGCCACTAAAATGTAATAGTAATAGTTAAACACAGGGCAGTGTTGTGAATGTTGTTCAGTGTCAGAGTGATTGACAGTTGTTCGTTCTGTGTGGAACAGAACTGGATGAGGAGATACCACACAACGGATTATGGGGATGGTCTTTCGCTCAGGCCTGGCACCACTTCAAGGAGCGCCGCCGTGCCAACAGCGTAGCTCTGCACGCAAACCTGACGTACATCACGCTACCATGGCACACCATTATTGCAGGTACATGACTTGTGTAGAGTCTGCCCTGTAATAGGTGTATTTTAATCCATTCATTGTTATTTCATTTCTCAGTGAAATACCAGTTTAGTTGATATTTTGGTGGAGGGAGAGGCAGGTGAGGAAAGTGTGTGAAAGTATACTGAGGAAAATTGCATCCACCGTACCCAGCAGAACATTGTAGCTTGAAAAGTGATTAACAATTTACAAATATGTTGCAAGAAGATGATCAGTTGATGAACTCCTTCCATGCTGTGCACTGAAAAACCAGAAGGAAAAACGCAGAATGATTGAAGCTTTAAGACAAGGAGTGAATAATGAAAAATTATGCAAGAAGATAACAGCTTGGTAAACTCCCATTTTGTGAAAGATGTTCATGTGGATTGGCTTGCCAGTGACTGTTGCTGTCAAAAACAAGTGACAGTGACTTTTTTTTTGTATGAAGAAATCTCTGATGCTTTTTAAAGGAACATATGCCTATTCTACGTCCTTAATTTCTAATCATTTTTCATTTGGTATTCTGCTTGGTTTGATTTATACCTTGGTTGGTTGTCTTTTAGGTTCAGAAGTCTTTTTTTTTTCCAGTTTCATTTTATATTCTTTACAGCCCAACTGATCACAGAAGCCATTTGAAGGCTGATTACCAAGGTTTATGAAGTACGCAGCTTCATAGGATGAAGAGTGTCCATAAACATGTATACTCCGAGCCAGTGATATTCAAGCAGAGAGGAGTGATGAAACAGACAGGTTTTAGTCTTTGAGGAATATGTAATGATTTTAGCACTGAAGCTCTTTGGTAATGCCATTTTATTCACAACCAACTTCGACTGTATTTGTGCATTATTTTTAGATACTTGGTTTCATGTTTGTAGCTTTTTTTTTAACGCAAATATTCATTAACCTTTTGCAGGTACTGTTGATTTTACTGCATGTTTTAACAAGTGTTTTCCCAGGTAGAGGTGAGATAGTTCTGTAAGTTTGTTGCCTGGGATCCAGTAATTCATCAAATTTACTAATGTCTGTGGCCATCAGTTCATCTTATCTTATCTGTCTGGGATCCATCAGTCTCACCATTGTCTGGTGAGATAGATGAGTTGAAGGATCCCAGTCTGAGATAAGGTAGATAAATTGATGGCCACAGACATTGGTAAAGTAGATGAATTAACCTTTCTATCCCCGTTCCGCCCTATTCCGCCCGACCCGTCAGGCTCCTGATCCGCCCTGTACCGCCCGTTCCTCAGTAGGCTGATTGTCTCGGTGTGCCTCCCTTATTTGGGTTGACCACAGTAATAAGACAAACCGGTCGTTATCCGGGTCTTTCCTACCTTTCTCAGCGCCATTTGTGAAAGCGGTTTGTGGCTTTTTTGATTTTTAATCGATTTTTTTTGTCATCCCATCGACTTCCGACTACGATCAAAATGTCGCACTCTGACAGTGACAGTGACATGAGCTTGACTGTGGACCAAATGTTCAATATGAATGTGTTGCCGACTGAAAATGACGACTGGAATCAATCGGACATTGATCTCGACTCTGTAGACAGTGACAGTGACTATGAAGTTGCAGAAGGAGTGAATGCGAGTAGTGACAGTGACTCGGACATAGGCGACGCAGGTGACGCAGGTGCTACTGATGTCGGTGGATGTGCACAGTCATCGCAGTGGTCAAACGACGACTTTCGGACTGAAGTTCGTGTGTTTGATGCATACAGGGGCCCCCCACGTCCACAAGTGAATCTTCAACACCTTTTGATTATTTTTCACTTGTTTTTCCTTTGGACGCATTCCATCTCATGGTCAGGGAAACCAACCTGTATGCAAGACAAACGCTCATGGCTGCTGGTCTTCCTGAGGATAAGTTTCAGCCAACCACTGTGGATGAAATCAGAGCTTTTGTTGGTCTTCTCATGTTTATGAACATGGCCCCTGTTCCTCATCGTGGTTTTTATTGGAAAGACTCTTCTCCTTTCTTCAATCCCTGGGTGTCAAGTGTCATGTCGAAGAACAGGTTTGAACAGCTGAACCAGTATTTTCACCTCGCTGATACCACTCAGTTTGTTCCCAGAGGTCAGGCTGGGTATGACCCCCTGTTCAAAGTCAGACCTCTCATTTCCATGACTCAAGAATGTTTTGCTATGCAGTTTCTACCTGGGCAAAACATCACAGTAGATGAGGCAATGATCAAGTTCAAGGGTCGTTGTGGTTTTCTGCAGTACGTGCCTGCAAAACCAACAAAGTGGGGCCTCAAGGTCTGGGCTTTGTGTGATGCCGATTCTTTTTATATGCTGAATTATTCAGTATATACTGGGAAGACCAATGATGTGCCTGCTGGGACAGGTGATGCCCTAGGGGATCGTGTCGTCAAACACTTGGCAGAACCCCATTATTTCAAGTGGCACACCGTCTACTTTGATAATTATTTCACGTCAGTCCCCCTCATTCAATATCTGTTTCAGAAGAAAACCTTGGCATGTGGGACTGTGCGAAACAACAGGAAGGGTCTGCCACAGGATATGAAGCCAGCAAAATGTGTCAAAAAGTCTGGGGACACAAAGCGCTGGTTTCGTGAGATTGGCTATGATGATTTGAAGGGCAAGCTTCAGGCTGTTGCTTGGTTTGACCGTCGTAAGGTCACCCTTCTTACTTCTGTCCATGATGGAACTGATGGAGAGCTTGTCAGAAAAGGTGCAGGGGGTGTTGAAAAAGCCAGGTATTCTAGGCCCCTGGCTGTGGCTGATTACACCAAGAACTACAACGGTGTTGACAAGCATGATCAATTGCGATCATATTATTGTTCCAAGCAGAAATTCATGAAGTGGTGGAAATATGTGTTCTTCTTCTGCCTGGACACTGCTGCAGTAAATGCCTTTGTAATCTACAAAAACTCTGCAGATGCCCCACTGAAACTGCATGTGGATTTTCACACTGAGATTGTCATGGGCATGGTGAATGGTTTCAAGGGTCGAAAACGGATCGGCCGTCCCGTCGTTCACGACAATCCAGACAAGCACAAACACACTCCTTCCAAAATCCAGTCTGCCAGAGGCAAGAAGGACTGTGTCTGTTGCAAGAAGGAAGGCAGGAAAACCCCAGCAGGCAATGCCATCCAGTCAACACATGAGTGTGTGATGTGTAAGGTGGCTTTGTGCAAGGATCGTGGCTGCTTTTTTTCTTTTCACCAGCAGTGAGTAGGTTCCTACACACTCATTCTTAGCAGTACACCTGATACTTGACTAAATCAAGGACTGAACTTTGTCATTTTTGTTTTGTACAGACTGTTTTGGGGTTGACTAAATATTGAAAGTGCCACATACAAAAGTACTGGAGTTTGTGCATGTAAGAAAAGTGCACAACGGAAAGAAAATTTCATGTCAGTGATCTGTGTGTGACAAAAGTGATCAAAAGCAAGAACATTTCCAGTGACTGTGTTGTTTGTGTGTGATCACATTTGGATTATATAATTCATTACATCTGGAACCATATGGTGAGTACAATAAAAATATTTGAGTGTTGTTTTGTGTTGTGATGCCTGCCTCTCTTCCTTCCTACTAACACCTGCATATAGTTAGAAATATTATCAGTCATAGGAATTCTTTTTCTCACAAACACAGACTAACTCATGCAGATCAAAAAGCATGCACTCCAATACATTTTCAGTAAGTATGGTATGATTTTGACCTGTTATTTTTTTTTAATTATTTTTTTCCTGCTATGTAACTGCTAGGTGACTTAAAAGCGTCACAAAAATTTCACGTATATTCCTAGCTACCTGTGTAACTACTAACACCTCACAACACCCATCAGTTCTTTTCAGATGGTGAACCTGACCACTTGCCACCAAAAAGGTAGGTGTTATAAAGTTGATGGGTGTTGTATTGCCTGTCTATCACCTATTTCACTGACGTAGGTGTGTTTCCCAGGTAAAATCAGGTGTGTGAGTGTTGAGTCATAAAAATATTTTCACATCCCCCTGAAATAACAAGTGCAAACCAAAGTTCAGCTTTCCATAGATTTTTGCTGAAAATTTGAAGTCTTTATATCCATTAGTTTATTTTTTACAATTTTTTAAAGTCAGTACCCCAATTCGGGCAGCGAATTCCAATATAAACTTAGTAGTCTAGGCGACTTCTGTCATACGAAATACAGGACAATGAAGGTTAATGGACCCCAGGCAGAGATGAGATATGTATGTCAATAGATCCCAGACAGGGCCCAGACAGAGATGATGTAGATGAGTTGGCAGAGTTCAGACAGGTGAGATAGATTTTTTGATGGACCATAGACAGAGATGGCGAGGATTACTTGATCGACTCTAGACAGGTGACTTAGATTTGTAGATGGACTCTAGACAGAGGAAAGATGAGATGGACCTGAGACAGAAAAAGACATAGATGAGTTGATAGAATCTGGACAGAGGTTAGATAGATGAAGCGATAGACCCCAGACAGGTGAGAGAGATGAGTTGAGGACCACAAAGGAGAGATGATGAATTAATAGACCCAAGAAGAAAGTGATGTGAGTCGACGGACTCAAGACAGATGAGCTAGACGAGTTTATGAACTCTACAATAGTTGGTAAATGAGTTGATATAGCCAAGGTATAGATGAGGCGATGGACTCTAGAGAGGTGGTAGATAGGTAACTTAATGGACCGATAAACAGGTAAGACAGATGAGTTGACAACCTCACACATCCGAGATGGATGAGTGTATGGGACTTCAGACAGAGGTGAGATAGAAGAGCTGATGGACTGTAGACAGAGCTGAAATATATATGTCCATGATGGGACCCCTGGCAGAGGTGAGATAGAGTAGTTGATGGGCTGTATACAGAGCTGAGATGGACTATAGACTGTAGACAAAGCTGAAATGGATGTGTCCATAATGGACCCCTGAGAGAGGTGAGATAGATGAGTTGGTAGACTTCTGACGGAAGTAAGATGAACAAGTGATGGAACTCAGAAAGAGGTGATATAGACACATTGGATGGACTGCATGTAGACATGAAATAGAGGAGTTGATGGACCCTAGACAAAGGTGAGATGGATGAGGTGATGGACCTCAGAGGTGAGTTATATAATTTGACAGATTTTAGAGACAATATAGATGACTTGATGGATCCTAGACATGACTTGATGGATCCTAGACAGAGACAAGATAGATGAGTGGATGTACTGCAGATGGAAGCAAGATAGATGGGTAGATGGACCACAGAGGTGAGATAGACACGTTGGTGGATCTCACACAGAAGCAAGATAGATGGTTGATGGACCCTAGATAGAGAAAGACCAATTGATGGACCCTAGATAGAAGAGCTTAGACAAGTTGACAGAAGAGATAGACAGTTGATGGACCCTAGATAGACGATACAGATGAGTTGATGGACCCTAGATAGATGAGGTAGATAGTTGATGGACCCTAGATAGATGAGGTAGATAGTTGATGGACCCTAGATAGAAGAGATAGATGAGTTGATGGACCCTAGATAGATGAGGTAGATAGTTGATGGACCCTAGATAGATGAGGTAGATAGTTGATGGACCCTAGATAGATGAGGTAGATAGTTGATAGACCCTAGATGAGGTAGGTAGTTGATGGACCCTAGATAGAAGAGGTAGACGAGTTGATGGACCCTAGATAGATGAGGTAGATAGTTGATGGATCCTAGATAGATGAGGTAGATAGTTGATGGACCCTAGATAGAAGAGGTAGAGAGTTGATGGACCCTAGATAGATGAGGTAGATAGTTGATGGATCCTAGATAGATGAGGTAGATAGTTGATGGACCCTAGATAGATGAGGTAGATAGTTGATGGACCCTAGATAGAAGAGATAGACGAGTTGATGGACCCTAGATAGATGAGGTAGATAGTTGATGGACCCTAGATAGAAGAGATAGACGTTGATGGACCCTAGATAGATGAGGTAGATAGTTGATGGACCCTAGATAGATGAGGTAGATAGTTGATGGACCCTAGATAGAAGAGACAGACAAGTTGGTAGACCCGCGAGAGAAGAGGTAGATGAGTTGATGGACCCTAGATAGAAGAGATAGACAAGTTGGTAGACCCTCGATAGAAGAGATAGATGAGTTGATGGACCCTAAATAGAAGATATAGACAAGTTGGTAGACCCTCGATAGAAGAGGTAGATGAGTTGATGGACCCTCGATAGAAGAGATAGACAAGTTGGTAGACCCTCGATAGAAGAGATAGACGAGTTGATGGACCATAGATAGAAGAGATAGACAAGTTGGTAGACCCTCGATAGAAGAGATAGACGAGTTGATGGACCCTAGATAGAAGAGATAGACAAGTTGGTAGACCCTCGATAGAAGAGATAGATGAGGTGATGGTCCCTAGATAGAAGAGATAGATGAGTTGATGGATCCTAGATAGAAGAGATAGACAAGTTGGTAGACCCTCGATAGAAGAGATAGATGAGTTGATGAACCCAAAATAGAAGAGGTAGACGAGTTGATGGACCCAAGAGAGGAAAGAGATAAGTTGGATTGCTGATGGACCTATTCATTGTTTTGCCATGTTGCAGATTTGTTAGAAAACAAGGTGCAGCCGATACTTACCCATTGAGCATGGAGGAGCTGTGTTCTTCTCGTCGACGACCTTCAGCCAGTCGTCACCTGCCTGGTGCATGTCATTGCCATTGTTTCAACATGAATCGGTCACACTTCTCTACTTAAGATTGACGGACTCCACCTCAGCCCTCCACAATGTCAACACAATGATTAATCAGTGTGATACAGCTTGTGATGTTAAGTATTCCAGATGTTTTGTTCAGCATTACGGCCAAGTGTATATGAAGTGACATTCCTTTCCACATGTGTCCATTTAGTTTGAATTGTTTGACAAGGAAAAGAGACAAGTCCCTGTTGTGGTGGATGTGGTTGGTATGGTTCAAGATGTTGAGGGTGAAGTGGGGGTTGGCCTTACTCTGGTTTTGCTTCCCCCCTCCCCTCCCTTTTCTCTTTCGAACTTGAAGATAGACTGTGGACAGTCAAAGTGCATCATCCGTACGTGTGTGTGTGACAGGATTTGGGAAACATCAGTGTCAGTATAGTGTGCATTCAAAATACATTTAATGCGATGTGATCAGACTTCACCACATTAAGAATTCTTAAAACTGTACCTTCATTAAATGTCGCAGACACAGTGAAGATTATGTATTCGTTTGGACCGCTCTGTGCAATTATTAAACCCCTACGAGGTAATTTATGTTTAACTTGATCTTGGTTCGAGTCAACATGAATTGGTAAACAGTGTTAATCATGATAGACTTCTGTGATGGAATGTGTGCATGTAATCCTTAAGTACCTTAAAAACTAATCTCTTTGGTTTCTGCATGGCCTTGATTGAAAGTCATGACTAGCAGACGATTGGCAGATGATGTGACAACTTGTCAGATTACTCCTGTTGGCAGTAGTTTGTGACTTGTTTTGAATTAATGCGTAGAGATTTGCCAGAAATAAGCAGAAAGAAAAGAACATGTTGACCTTAGTGTGAAATTCCTTTGAACAAACTGTGATGTTGGTCGATTCATTTGGGCAATATGAGGTCTCATGAAACTAGGAAGGGGATTGGGGGCGGGGGGGGGGGGGGGGGGGGGGAGGGGGGTGGCGATGTTGAGGGCTACTGATGGATTTTTCTTTTTTATATGTACTTGGGCACTCTTGCAATCAGGTAGGTGGATCTAGATGAGACATATCAGTGACAAACATCAGAAACATCTGTGTTGTTATCTGTGTATATGATCCTAGTTATGTACATAATTCCATGTTTAACTTGCTAGCAGCCTTGCTATGGCCTTCATGGTTGCCTGGGCTATAACTGACATGATTTAACTCGATCCTGACACAGGGTAAAGGCTGCTTTCTGTAGATAGTCAGATAAGATAGATGATTTTCACTACTTAGCAAAAATGATGTCTCCTTTTTCTACGTGAGCTGGATATCCTTGATATGGTTTGATCATGTTGTGAAACGGTGAGGGGATGGTGGTGTGTTCACAGTCAAATTGTCGTTTCCTCCCTTTTTGACCTGCAGACTGGTTCTGTCCTCCTGTCCTCTTCCTGACCCCCCCCCCCCTCCCTCCCCCCCATTTTCCTGATGCACAAGTGTGTGCAACAGTGACCAGCTAGTTGAAAAACATTATTGCTTTTTCTTTTTTTCCTTTTTTTTTTTTTTTTTTTCAAAGAGCAGATAGCTGTTGCCTGCGTCCTGCTTTCATTACAAGAGACATTTTTGTTCGTCGTCTACCAGAGTGAATGAGTGTAAACATGAAGACGGGAAGAATGACAACAGAAAATTCGGCAGGCATTACATATGCGTCCGTTTCTTAATGACATTGTAAATATGAGTGTTGTTCATTGGCTTTGGGTGTCTTATTCTTGGTTGTGATTAGTACAACGGTATCATGGGAGGGAGTGGTGGAGGAAGGGCAGGGAAGAGGGAGCAGAATGGGTAGGGACCTCAGTGGAGACCGACACAGACTTTGTCAACATTGTCGTTCTGCTGCCGACAGCCCTCTGAGGACTTGTTTCATACGTGTTATTTATGACGTTGGAAGAAGTTTTTGTCGAGAATTCATGTCTGTTTTGTATTGTGTATTAAGTAAACGTAACTTTGTACCCTGTGGGGTATGTTTATTTTGTGTTTTGCCATAGAGACACCAGAATTATGAGAGACATTGAGAAGGGATGGGAAAACCATTTTCATGGTTTTCATTGCCAGTAATGTAGTAGGAGACAATGGAAATGATGCATGCCTTTTGTGTATTTCATGTTCTTGCATAAGGTTTCAGTGCATAAAGCTGGTAATGTATTTTGGTTCAGTGCATAAAGCGGTAATGTATTTTGGTTCAGTGCATAAAGCCTGGTAATGTATTTTGGTTCAGTGCATAAAGCCTGGTAATGTATTTGGTTCAGTGCATAAAGCTGGTAATGTATTGGTTCAGTGCATAAGCTGTATGTATTTTGGTCATGTGTTTCGGTGCACCAATTTTTGTACAGAAAGAAAAGGGAACATTCTGATTATGGGACTAAATGAGGTGTAGCTGTTTTCCACACATTGTTATCATGTATGTAGGTTTGGGAGGTGGGGACGAAGTGGTGGGAGACGTGAAAGAAACGTTTAAAAGTGGCGGTTGTTAGGGCAGAGTGTTATAAGAGGGAGTAACATTAATGTTCCGAGTGAAGTATAGGAATCTGCTGTCTGTGGTTTAGATCAGAATTTGTTATGTTTTTCCATAATGAATTTCCATTGCACATGTGATAATTTGAAGAATGATGCTACATTTGTAGGCTTTTCTCTTTTTTTTTTCTTCTTTGAGATGTGCATAGTAAAACAAATATTGTAGAATATGTTTGTGTGCAGTCAAGGAATTGTAAATATTTTTTATTATTTTACTGTATGTAATTGTTGTTTAGTCTGTGTACTTGCAGTCATTAAGAACGGCATCTATCTGACTAGCTCAGTGTGCCTTGAATTGTCAACATTCAAGACTTGAGCACCTGTTGTAATACTTGGGATGACGACGATTATTAATGATAATGATGATGATATATGTCTGTACTTGACCACATTCGCTTATATCAGCCAGAGATTTCTTAAAGTGAGAGAAAGACTGGAAGTTCTAGACAGTGCAAAGTGAGAGAAAGACTAGAAGTTCTAGACAGTGCAAAGTGAGAGGACTGGAAGTTCTAGACAGTGCAAAGTGAGAGAAAGACTGGAAGTTCTAGACAGTGCAAAGTGAGAGAAGGACTGGAAGTTCTAGACAGTGCAAAGTGAGAGAAGGACTGGAAGTTCTAGACAGTGCAAAGTGAGAGAAAGACTGGAAGTTCTAGACAGTGCGAAGTGAGAGAAGGACTGGAAGTTCTAGACAGTGCAAAGTGAGAGAAAGACTGGAAGTTCTAGACATTGCAAAGTGAGAGAAGGACTGGAAGTTCTAGACATTGCAAAGTGAGAGAAAGACTGGAAGTTCTAGACAGTGCAAAGTGAGAGAAGGACTGAAGTTCTAGACATGCAAATGAGAGAAAGACTGGAAGTTCTAGACAGTGCAAAGTGAGAGAAAGACGGAAGTTCTAGACAGTGCAAGTGAAGAAAAAGACAAGACAGAGATTAAGTGGGAGGAGACGATTTTGATTAAACCTCCAAGTCCGGAGGTTTTTTTTTTTAATCTATTTTTTTCCCCCCCAATACATTAGCCTTGTAACATGGACACAAGGTCAACTTTGCTGCAAGTTTTCATCCTAGGGAACAAGGTGGAGGATGCAAATATGTTTTTATACATTCAGTATGTCTCAGGAATTTAATGGAACTCGACTGTGCACAATGCACGTTTATTCTTGATCACTGATGGGAAAAGGTTTTCACAGAAAATCATAATCAAAGTGGTGGCGGCATGGTTAGAGCATTCACACACACACATCTTGGGTTTCAGGTTCAAATCGTGTGCTGGCCAGGTTCTTTTCATTTGTGCTCTAAATCTGGAGTTGTATTTTAGTCTTGATACAGGTCTTTTGGATAAACTTGGAAGTTTAAAACATGGTGCGTGGGAAAACAGTCATAAGCCGCAATTAGCTGATGAAAGAAAACTTGGCCGGTATGAGTGAGGAAATCTTTTGTTGCCAATACTTTTGTGTTCTTTGATTGGGTTGGCATGCATGGTTTCAGAATTCAGTATCACAGAGAGAGAGAGAGAGAGAGAGAAGATTAGGTGCGTGTGAGAGAGAGACAGAGGGAGAATCTTTTGTTCTTTGATTATCATTTGCAGCATAGATTGACATTTGCTAGTATGGTAGCGTTACCTTTGACTTATCAAAGTTTTTTTAGATTTATGGAGAGAGGAGTGTGCTTGTGTGCACAAGTACATCCATGTGTATGTCGCTGTGAATGCATGTGTGCATGCTTCTGTGCATGTGTATGCGCGTTTAAATTCGAAATGGCGTAAGGGGGCCGGCCGTAAATGGCAGTAATGCAGTGGAATATCTTGGTATAGACTGCCAGAAATTTGTGAAAGTGAAAATGGTGTCTACAAAAGCATGAGGTTCCACCAAGTTAATAGTTTCCAACACTCCCAAATTTTTCGGGAATTTTGTTACTGTAAAAAGCTCATTCTTGTGGGAAAAAATCCAGAATTTAGGGGGCAATTTTTTGAAAGGGCTGAAAAACCGCCACAGAATGCTTTAATGGTCTGTGAGAGTTGCGGAAGGTTATTTTTTATTTTTTTTTGGTTGAGCTCTCCATATATCGATGAAGTCTTTCAAAGCCGCCTAGTTTATTGCATAAGCATGCACTTCCACCTGGCAAGTTGGGCAGATCTGCAGGAAAGCAGTGTAACAGGAATTGTTTGAGAGGCAAAGAGATTCATCAGATCATTACAATACAAATAGTTCTGTAACTTAATCAGTATTTTACATTGTACAATGTGCTTTTGATGCTTTGATAAAGTTATAAGTATTTTTTTTTTTTTTACATAACTTTGTGTTGAATGTTAGTGGCAAACATACATTGCAAGACTTTGAAACTTTCATGACGTAGAACCATAAATTTTCTTCAGCCATTTTAAGTTTAGCATTTGTATATTGGCACATTTGTGAGCCTGTTAAAGTTTAAAGACAGGTTTTTAAGTCAGATTGTCGAGCATGTGTTTCCATAATGTCAGCATTGCATTGGTTATGAATGTGGAAAGCATTTCTGAAGATTCAGGAGTTGATTCTGGATCAAACCAATGCCCAGAATCCACAAAGATCTCTTTGAGAATCTGTTTGGCCGTAAACTCCATTTGTTGGACATGTTTACTTGAGGAGTGAAAATAAAAAGGGGAAAAAATTCTGCAGAAAAAAATACTCTGAGTAGGGATGAGATTTTGTCTGTCTTTCGATGGATTTCTGTAGTTTTGGGAGCCCAGGGGTGCATCTTGAGATCTCCGTAAATCCGTATAAATTTTTCGTGGGTATATGCATTTGCAAGATTCGTTTTCCATCAATGGTCAACGGATTGATCAGTATTCCCCAAAAGTGTTGGAAATTTACTTTTTTTTTGTATTGAACATGAACAGCACGTTAGATTAAACTTGCTTGATAACTATTTGGAGAACTTGCTGGTGACCATATGCTCAGCAGCAGGATGTTTTTTAAATGCTGGGCGAGAAAGACAAGACTTTTGTGCAGGAAGCTCAATGATAATGAGATGAAAATTCTTTGGAACTTGGCATGAAGAAAGCATGTGGATTTTGCAGAAAGACGGAGGTGAAGGTAGGCAAGTATATCATAACACTTCAATCAGCCAAGAAAAGCACATTGTTTTAATTGTGCCCTGGCAGTGTGAAGTATGGCTCCAGCAACTAAAAAGCAGTGATCAGCCACATGAACAGTGATACACTCCTGCCTGCTGAAGCTGACAAGCTAAAAAATGTTTCTTGAATTGTTTAGCAAAATTTTATCATCACCCATCATTGTTGTTGGTCATTGACTCCCCACAACATGAAACTAAATACTGTGCAAATCTTGATCTGGAAAAAATTTTTTTAGACTTGTCTTCTTAAACTAGAAAGCTAAGAAACTTGGTCTTTATTGGTAGGGTTTATATCAGGACCATCTTTATTGGGAATGTTGTTATCGCAAAAGTGTCTTTAGCTAGATCTTTATTGGGTAAAGTATTTATTTAGGTCTTTTAAATGGGACAGTGTTGCGAGTCATCACTAGGACATCTTAATTGGAAGGGTCATTGGAGAGGTCTTTACTGGGAAGATCTTTATTGGGGGGTCTTTTTTGGTAAGGGGTTTCTTGGTTGGGAAGGTCTCTATTTGCAGGGATTACAGTATTTAAACAAAAGAAAATAAGGGAATGGCTTGTACTTAAAGAAAAAAATGTGAAAATATTGTGAAGCATTTATCATCCTACCTCCGTACTGTTAAGTAAATTATGCATGTTTTATTCTGTGCAGGAGATTTCAAAATCGTTTTCAGTGAAAATGAGATGAAGGTACAACCAATGCATTTCTTCTTTGCATGGTCAATCAAGTTGTTTGTATTTTAAAGCTGCTAATCCCATCTGACTCTTTCTTAAAGTATCTTCAAAATTATCGTGCAAGACCAATTATCATAAAAAATGCTGTCTTCCTGAAGATCACTCGCCGAGTCTACCACAGAAATCACTGAGAATGGTTTAGTTTCCTGTATATCAATGTACATTTGATCAGGCAGTAACATCCATCATCTAGAGCCAGTCATTTTGCTGCCCTTTCTTTTGATCTTCTCTGGAATGATTTGTGGCTGGTATTCAGTGTGATGGATTCAGAAACAAATTGTTATAATTGTCTGGATTTTTCTTGGTGCTGATTTTTGAGAAATGTAGAGTGCTTTTGGGGAGAGTTGTAATGTATGTCCCTTTTTTCACCCCTTATCTTGCCATAAATGTAATAAAGAGTTTTTAAACGGATAGATGTGATCAGTGTGTTGGTAATAGGTGCTGTACATTATTTTTCCAACTTGATTTCTTTAAGGAATTAGCAAAGCTACTTCACTGGTTTTCAGAAAAAAGGTAGAATATTATTACCCCTTTCCTCCTTAAACCCACTTCTGACCCTTTCTTTCGAGTCCTCTGGTTTTTGATATACTATGGTGGAATGTTAGGACCATTACTGACATTTGTCATTGTGTGCCAGCATTTTTTGTTGAAGGGAAAGCCTTTAATGACCTTGGGAAGAGTGGCCAGAGTGATCTGAAGGTTCTGGAAAAACATACTGCATGTTGTGATGTGTAGCAGTCTTCTTTTTCATTGTAAAATTCAAATGTGCAGAAGCAGTGGTTTTTCTTGTGTAGTATATGAGAGGGGTTGCAATACTCTGTTGTTTGGCGTTTAGGGACGCAGTGCTTACATAAAAATGCAATCATGAAGGAAAAAGTGCTGCGTTCGGTGACAAAAACCAGACAAAGACAAACAGTATGCCAAAATTGTGGACATAATGTACTAAATGGGTACATGATGTATTTACATTATTCTGTTAAAAAAATGTTAGAAAATGAGTTTGCCGTCTCTCCCTTGCCATCACAAACCTTCCTGTCTGTCCATCTTTTTCAAAGTGACAACATAATTGTCCTGCAGCGTTCCTTATAACGCACAACAGGGGGTACTTTACACACAGATTTTGCAGTTTGACTCACAGATTTTCACTCGGAGGGTTTCTGTGATGCAAAACTTTTTTCAGTCGCGAGAAGTTGCAAACTCTTCAAGAGATCTTGCGACTAAATTTTGTTGATGAAAGTACCCAAAAGCTCTTACTTTAAAGTTGCAGACACAGAGTATCCAAGTCCTCACATCAGTTAGGGCACAGAGTTGTTTCAGTGGCTCTTGCCCACTGAAAACTTGGATGCAAGCAAGAATCTGTCGCCAGCTTCCTTGAAAAGATCAACATATGCCGCATCCAGTGTTTTCGATAGAGATCGTCGAAGGTGGTAGTATTGCCAGTGGGCACTGCCGTGATGTTTGTCGATTTCATTAACAGTTTTGTTCAAGGGTCAGTCGATTGACAAAAATAGCAGCAGTGCTCATATTAGCACTGAAGACATTATCTAAAATTTTGGATGCCCATTAAATCCCCTTCCATCTTCCAAAAGAGTTGGTCATCATGTGCCGGTGAATATGGATGACACTAATAACACATGCACACTAGTGCGGCAGTCGTCAGTTTTGAAATTGGCTGCGTTACACAAGTGAAATTAGAATGGAAGAGACGGTGAACCAAAGTGGCGATTCCAAGTGTGGCGCAAGGCTGGTGCAGGGTGTTGTATACATCAGAGAGGAGATTCAGCAAAGTCCCAGATTTGCAGCAATAGTTGCGAAGAAAGTCCTGTTTTTAGAGCCCCCTCCTCCCCCTTTTCCTTACCTTTTGTTCTTTCTTTGGAAAAGAGTCTCCATTCATCAGACTGAAAAGTTTCTCCACATAATGCGCATGAACTGGTAGGGGGTGGGGCTTTAAAATAGGATTTACCTGTTTTTGTTTGCTTCCATTGCTTTTGTTTTGAGAGTAGCTCCCATTAGGAAATGTTTATTTTGATGTCTGTGTGTGTGTGCTGTGTTCCATGGTGCTGCCAAGCAGAATGGACGAGTGTTGGTGTAGCATTATTGTGTAAGGACCTTCAGAATTCACCAACGGACTCTCATATTTTTCAACAGAGGATGCCGTGGACCCTCAGTTTTAAATGCTGTTAAGTGCACTGGTCTATTGACATACTAGGTTATTTGCAGCGGAAGTTGAAGGCACCGATTTGTTTTCCATGCCCAAGTTTCTCCATTTAACAGGTCCATCAATGAAAGAAAACAAAGATGCTTTTGTCGTTTTGCTATTTTGATTTTATTCATTCAAGGAATTGGCTTCATTCCAGTAGCTTTCCACAGTGTATGTATGCGCCTGGGGATGATGGATTTGTGTGTCCATTCATGCAGAAAAACTGGAACTGTGAGCTCAACCAATTATAGAAGTTAGAACTAGCAGTTTTGTGCCTTTTCCATCCAGCAACTATCGCTCAGCTCAGCGAGTACCACACATGGCTACATGTTAGTAACCGGGGAAGGCGAGAAAGCTTGGCGACCTGTTACTAACCGAAAAATGTGAGAGCTTGGCTACAAGTTATAACCCAAGGTGACTTGTGCTACATCACACACAATTCCCATTGCTGATGTGGCCATCTCAGAATGTGTTCTTGAAAATGCGTACGCCATTGTGAAAATGCAACATCTGAGCAGAGTTCTGCGATACTTGCAACCCTTAATACCTGTAACTGGCTGGTTTTGAAACTTGTGACAATGTGTAAAGGTTTTGTTACTTGTTTTTTTCCAGCTTGCAAGTGACTGTATGTAAATGCTTCGATTTTTGTGTGTGTGAGGCATTTGTGTTGCATTGATTTTTGTCACGTGTTAATGCTTCAGTCATTCCAGTTTGTATCTGCAGTCAGTCCCAGTCAGAATGTTATGTGTGATGATCACTGCAAAATCTTGGGGTTTGTGTGGTGGGAAATGGATACATCAGGGTCCAGTTGTGAGTAGGATCAGGGTCCAGTGATAAGTAGGGATATTCCTGTCCAGAATCAAAAGGATGATCAACAGCATTGACATGCTTACCCTCTCTGTGATCGTTATTCTTTGTATACTCATTTAAGAAAAAAATCAGAATGTGTTCAGAACATCCCCACGCTTTTGTAGAATTCTGTTGTCAAACTTGTGGTGATGACATGCGTGCACACAATATGCATGCACATTCAGCCAAAGCAGGCATTGAACTTGCTTCCAATAAAGGCAATGTCCATGTGCTAAGGGACTAAGTGACAATTTTATACCCCATCCCTCCATCCCGAACTTGCTCCTGCCTAGCTGTCCCCATCCTTATCTCCTCTTCCGTACGTCCAGTTTGTATATATTTTGGTATTTTGACAGAATGATCTCCACGTTTGTTAGGCCGTGTTCACTTGTCAGTGCTTATTTATGTATTCTTCTCAGGCATGCGTTTTGATTTGCTAGTTTCTGTCTCAAAACTATATTCAGGACCTTTTTCCTCCTCTTCCTTTCCCCTTGTGTTCGAATCAAACTGCTTCTTCATGTTGGCATTTCCTTCTGTTGTAGTATTTCGGTATGTACACAATTAGGAAAGGAAGAATTTTATAAATGTGTGTGTGTGTGTGTGTGTGTGTGTGTGAGAGAGAGAGAGAGAGAGAGAGAGAGAGAGAGAGAGAGAGAACCCAGATGCATTGTATTCAGAATTAGAAAGGATGTGTATGAACCAGATGCATTCAGTGGTATTATTTACAGAGGGAGATGACCAAAAATTTCTGCCTCAATAGCTAGCATTATGTTCTCTGTGTGTGTGTGTGCGTGTGAGGATTTCAGTATGAAGCTAGCAGTATGCAAGGGACAGAACTGCACATAATTTAAGTAAATAAGAGTTGTCTCCCGTCGACCGATTCATGGTGTGTGTTAACAGAAAGAAGGTAGGCAAGCAGAGATTCCCTTCCAAAATCCTAACGTACACCCTCCACGTTATGTATGTGTGCAAAATGTCACCCCACAGGGCCTGAATGTTGCAGAAATTATTGGACCGAGCTAGGCTTGTTAACAACACTCAAGCAATAAAAATCCCAGGATATCCTTGAAAATCCCAGGAAATTTTTGTAAAATCTCCCAGTGCAGACCTGGTGATGGTTGACCCTTTTTTGTGTGCATGCACAGGTAAGGTCAGGTATGCCTGTTGATCGTGGTGCCTTTGTCGGCAAGCAGAATGCTATGATGAACTTGTCCACTCTCCTTCTACCCCCCCCCACCCCCAGTTCTTCCTGATCCCACTGCCCTACCCCTCCCTGAAAAAAAAAATTAGCTGCAGCATTGTCCGTGTGTCATTTGCTGCACCCGAGGAACCTATTTGACAAAGGATAGGAGAGCATGATTACATTTTCACTTCAGATAAAACACAAGTGCACGAACTTTAAGAACGGAGGTAAACTGGCAGGTAAAACAACGCATTGTCCGCATGTCATTCGCTGCACCCCGGGAACCTATTTGACAAAGGACAGGAAAGCATGATCACATTACTGTTTCAGATGAAATACTAGTGCACGAACTTTAAGAACAGAGGTATATAGGCAGGGAAAACAACGGGTAACTCAACAGGATTGGATTGAAACAAACTGCCAAGGTTCTCCAAGCGTTGCTGCTGAAGCTGATGATGATCTTTTCACTCATAGTTGTTTTGAGTTTTACGTGTGTATCAATTTCTCAAAAGGTGTGATTTGAAAGGGGGAAAAAAATCACCATCGCTATACAATGATACCAGGCATTTGTAAATTGCTGAAGGCGTGCGGCCCAAGCAAGGCTATGAGCACTGAGATGGCTGTTGCTTAAAAATGTTCAGTTATTCAACAGATGAAATTTTGATAATGTACTGTAATTACCATTTTTGTAGTTGTTGCCTAGTTCAGTTGGAGACCAACAGCAGAGAAAGTTTAACCAACTGCAGAAAAAGTTTAACATTTGTGTAATATAGGTTTATGTGCTGAAGGCACTCAGGGTTTCAGTGTATGAATACAACGCTATGTGATTATGTTAGTTTGTTCTTTTATTTCTCAAAGTGGGGTTATGTGCTGTGTGTACTGTGGCTAAAACGGTCATGCTGTCTGAATGCATGCTGCGACAAAATCTTGCATGTCAAGCTTATATAAATAGCAGTACTCTTTTAAATCAGAACATTTGTTGGTAGAAAAAGAAAAAAAAAGGCGTTCTGAAATGTATTTTGCTGTTTCCACTCTGTATTTATGAAGGTAATATTTTCGATGTCTAGATGATAGCAGCAGATAGCATTGCATATCAGCCTTCAGATGTAATTGTGTAGTCCTTGAATATGCATGTTTGGGGATGTGTGTATGTGTGTGCCCCTCCCCCACCTTCCCTTTTAGTTCTAGATGTTTCATTCAAAGCGATTTTATTTGGGGATGCATGTATGTGTATGTGTGCCCCCCTCCCCCCACCCTCCCTTTTAGTTCTAGATGTTTCGTTCAAACCGATTTTAAATGCACTGATCAGCAGGTGCTTTGCTGATGAAAGGGTGGGAATGAACGAACGTTTGGATGTGTTGTGGACAAGAATATCAAACAGTAATTTAGGATTGGATTGTTTAGGATTGGATTGTATTGTATATTTTGTGAACTTGTGATCACTGCTGACAGTATTTTTAAGTGTGCACATGCACACACACATGCTCACACACACATCTGTGTGCACAAACAAAAGCAGTGGCATTCTTGATTCGTAGAAATGAATTGCAAGGCTCACACTGCTGTGAATTTGAGGGTAAGAATGTTTAAAACGTTAACATAAATTACATCAACAGTCTTGGGCCAGTGATTATATCTAAAGTCCACTTAATAAAAGAAATATTATTATTCAGTGTACAAGAAAGAAGAAAAAAAAATCCAGCTGTACCATTATCCATTGGGCCAAAAAGAAAAACCCACTCCGAAGCTCAGATATTTAAATCTGTTGAAAATGATCTGAAGGGGAAAAAAACGAAAATAACAACAGAAAAATCGAAGGAAGTCTATAGAGAATGCCACTTTCATTCCCTAAAGCGGACTAAGTCCTTACTCAAATTATAATGAAGACTGTGTGCATACATAGTAATCATAATGAAGACTATGTGCATATATATTGATTGTGCATGATTGATTGGTGTCATCTATCAATATTTATTTTGGAGCATTCATGCTGTACATACAAATGATCATTGTGTTTTGTAAATTGTAAATGAGTCTTGTTCATTGCATTTATGTTTGAGGTGAGTGTGTGTGAGAGAGTGTGTGTCTAAGTGCACATGCTTTTTTCTGTTCAAAATCTGTTCCATATATGTGTGTGCATGCATGGTAATTGGTCCTTTATGTAGCATCCAGCATATTGATTTGGCAGTATTTGAATGAATCTGATGGTGATTGCTATTTTTTTTTGTTTGGACAAATGGTAATATTAAATACACAAGTAAAGCAAATTAAAGCGTTGACCAGTGACTGACTTTCTGTGTCTGAATGGTTTGTGTGAGTGCTTGTACAAAATCAAAATGTACAGGGTGCAGGTCTATGAAACCTGAAGTATAAAAAAACATGCACGACTGGAGTGTCACTATCATGTTGGCAATACGAGACGTACTATCAAAAAGGGGGTCTATTTCATTAAAAATTCCCTTTTCAATGCAGCAAACCTTGAAATGACATCAATAGCACCAGGGCTACAGTCCTGGCTAACAGAGGGCCCCAAACTGCACTTTTTGAAAACGGTGCTAAGTTTTCAAATGTCTTCACACTGTTCTGAAAGCATAGCCAACAGATTGTGTAGAATATACACCTTCCCTCCGGACGCCACAAAGAAGAGAGAGTCTGTATGATCAAAACCTATCTTAAATCTTGAATGTTATCACCAATGTAGTCTGATCTTACATCGTCTGACCCTCTGTCTGCCCTGGTGCCGAATGACCATGAAGGCTCAGCTCCCACAGAAGTGACAGGTACCGTGACTGCCTTTGGCAGCTCTTGCCGTGGCATGGTCATACCTCCACTGGCTCTAGGTAAATCGGAGGGACGCGGGGCGATGTTTGCACTACAGTCTTTTGTCAATAATGACAACGGGTGCTTTTGACTACCTATCCACAGCTAATTGTGTGTGTGTGTGTGTGTGTGTGTGTGCGCGCGCGTGCGTGCACATCCATGTGCGTGGCTGTCAAAGATGGCCTAACAGAATTTCTTGTGAGATAGGAAGGGGAAAAAAAGGCTATGATTACAGCAGCTTGACTGACCCAACCAACAAGAAGGAAGATGTACTACAGAAATGAAATGGCTGGCCTATCAATTTTCTGTATGACACACCGAAATACAAAAGGAAAGGTTTTTTTTTTTTTTTTTTTTTTTTTTTTTTTTTACAATCTCCTGTACTGAAATTTCTTATCTAAACTGATTAAAAACAAAAACCAAAAAATGTGTCTTTTGACGTAAGAGTAGTCTACTGCTCACTCACATAAACTGATGTGTTTGCAGGTCACTGCATTTCCCTACATTCACGGAAGTCCGAAAAAAATGAAAAATGAAAAAAATTAAGACCCCCCCCCCCCCCCCCCCCCCCCGAGAAACCTTTGAAATAAAGTAAACCTGTGTAGTGCTGATCGTGTTTTCTAGCAGACGATAAGATGTCAAGAGAGTGTGAAAACTTCGTGAGAGAGGGCAGTCGCCATTTTGTCTGCCTGATAGGCATCGTGCTGTGACTTGCATACAGCATTGGCAAGACGCTGTGAAAGTAAAGAGACTGACCGAAGCGGTACAAACAAATCCAGTCATTGTTGGGCCTTCAATTTAAGTGGACTATGCACCCACCATTCGATGCTCAGATTTGCATCAGATTGACTGCACCATTTAGAATTGCAAATCCCCCCCCCCCCTCCCCCCGCCCGAGTGTGGGGATAGGAAAGAGGCGAGAGGTGTAAGGGGGGACACTGCCCACTCATCTTCCCCCAGAGCCCCCTTAGAATTTCAGGGATTTTTTTTTTCTTCTTCCCTTTATGAAGTTGGAGACCGAATCTGACAGATGCAGACAAAAAAGTGAACTCTGTGCACCATAGACTGACG
>CM065737.1:10724656-10732156 GCA_033310375.1 Conus canariensis | reverse complement strand
GGGTATGGTATGGTATGGTATTGGCAGAACACTGTGAATATCTCGTAAGTCTGCTGGCCTCTTAAAGTGGCAACCATTGTGTAGCATCTTTTCAGCAGCCAGATCAGTAACAGGGAAAGGACCCTATATATCAATAGCGGAGAAGCTTACAGAATTTGGCCGGTCACGTATCCCGGCACATTGATAACACACACACACACACACACACACACACACACACACACACACACACACACACATTTATCTATCTCTATGAAAGGAAATCGTAAGTGAAGCAGGGAACAGTAAACAGCCAGTAACAAACAAGTAGGTTAACTCTTGCTCCCATGATGAAATAATTGCAGGCCCATAACTCCAAACGAATGTTGCTTACGACAAGAAATCGCCTGGCAGATAATGACAACATAGAATACATAAAACAAACAAGGAGACGTCCCCATGATTTGGTGTCGTAAGCATCCTTCGTTTGGAGTTATGGGCCTACAATTATGTTATTGTGGGAGAGTTATCCTACTTGTTTGTTATTATCTGTCTCTGTTTGTCTATTTTGAAACAGATTTAGAAGTTTCAGATAACCTCTGTGACTTGGATTCTTTCAATTTATCCTCCTCTAAATCTTCGGATCAAGCGAGAGAAACGCTGCTTCTGAGGTCACACAGGGAATCCTCTCTAATTGTACCGCCATCATTTGTTTCCCCTGCACTTTATACAGTTACGTCCCTTGACTGATGTTCATTCCGTGCTCAGTTTATAGTCCCCAGTTACCAATCTCCACCGCTTCAACCTTCTTTGGCTATGTCGCTCACGAGCACGCGCAATTACGGTGGCGCGCGGTAATTTGGACGGCGCCTCCAACTAGCCAATCAGAGAGGCAAACAGGCGATACCGCGGACGACGAAAAGAGCAATCAGCCTCTAGGGACCATTCATTGTTCCCGCTAATAGACTGGCTAAACCCTCCCGAGACTGCCTCATGAAAAAGGATCACTGGCATTACTCCCAGACTTGAAAAGGAAGAAGCTCCAGGAAGCCCTGAATAAATAGCCGAGGTGAAGAGAAACGGGCATAGAGGGGTCGCCGTTGTGATTGCCGTGTGTCAGCCAGAATTCTGCAGGTGAAGTCAGCGTCTTGGTTAGCTTCCAGAATTGCTATCTGCTTTAATGCAGAGGAACCAGGTCACACATCCCCCCTCCCACCCCCCCCTCTCTCTCTCTCTCTCTCTTCACCGACAACGTCCACGGAATAGAGGCTAGTCCCCCCCTACTCCCCCACCCCTCCACACACACACATTCTCTTATATAAATACTAGTGCATATCAATCGAGAACAAAACTGGGGTATTCTCTTTTCAAATATTTCTGAGAATGAAAAGGCAACGATATCAATGGACAGAATCTTGAATTTGTTGTTGCAAGAAAAACCACCTGCTCTCGATTCCCGACTGGGTCACAGCGACACAGAAGATGTGCGCTGCGCCACGTCCCATTTCTCCATCTTGGTCGATTGTGGGCAAAGTGCCCGTGTTGCGTACTGCAAAGCTCTTCCCAGTCCCTTGAGCACGCTGTCTGTCCAGCTCTTTCTCCATCAGCCTCGTTTCCTCTTCCTCTACAAACGTTCATCGGGGGATGTTCTAAGAGAGTCCTGCTCGACCTTGTCACATATCCACACCACCTCAGCTTTCTTTCCCCCACTGTGGTCAGTGGGTCTTCAAAGCAACTCACCTACTGCCGATACTTTTGCACTTAGTAGGAGACGCTGAACGGGTGTACTCTTCAGCAGCATCCGATTTGAACTGCTTGGATCTTCCTTCGCAGTTCTGCTGTCAGAGCCCCTGAATTGCGACCACACAGGAAGACGGGCGATGTTCGGAAATCTGCAAGGGAAGTAAACTGTGATAGAGTTCGCATTCAGCGAGAGTGACCCTGCCGTCTTCGTGGGACAGATGCCTGCTGATTGGGGGGGGGGGGGGGGGGGGGGGGGGGGGGGGGGGAGGGGGGGGGGGAAGAAGAAAAGAAATGCAGGTCTGCTTGGGAGAATATCGTGTGTGTGAATATAGAAATCGTCCTCCCATCTCCTCTCCTTTCCCCCTCCTCCCCATTCCTTCTCCTTCGTCCACCACCCATTCCTCCCCTATCCCGACTTGCCCCGTTTTGTTTTGAAATTCCTTTCTTTGACCGTATTCTGTTGTTATTCCAGTTTACACAATGCTAACAATGGAAGGCCCAGTGTTGACCTTGAATTTATGTATGTATATTTATGTGTGTGTGTGGAGGTGGTGGATAGGGAAGGGGCTGTGTGCGTGGACGCGCACGTGCGTGCGCACGCTCGCGCGCGCGCATATGTGTGTGTGTGTGTGTGTGTGTGTGTGTGTGTGTGTGTGTGAGCGAGTGTGTATGTGCGTGTGCGCGCGCGCCTAAAACTGCGCAAATGCGTGCGTGCGAGCAGTGGCGCTTGCATTACCGTATAAAAAAAATCCAGCTAACTCAAAGTCAGCGAGTGTAAATGTTTTCATAAGTCAGTGGCCATCCTCATAAATCTTCGCGTTACACCTTACCCTTTACAAAGAAACGCATTTCTTTTAGAAAAGAAAAGCCAACCAACCAAATCCCTGTTTTGACCCGATTTCAGCCGTAGTTTTTGTTGCTGTTGTTGTTGTTGTTGTTGTTGTTGTCCTTTTGAAACTGTATCGCTTCCGATAATTAAATAGCCCTGGGGATGGGTTTTGTGCTGATCAGTTTTCTACGATACACAGCTTTCAGACTTTATAAGATGATTCGGATGGAAGAACGGGTAACAACCTCATATCCTATAACCCGGAGTCGCTGTCTCTTACCAATCAAGGCCTTTAACAGCAAGCTGGAGGATTAGAACCAGTCATGTGTATTGAGTACAACAATTTGGGATTCTACATCCATTTTTTACTTCTTCTCATTTTTGTCGTATCGCAGCTTCGTGAACTCAGTTTACAGTTAGTTCCCCTGCGTCCTCCACCCTCTCCCCCTCCCGCCTTCACACACTCCTCTTCTGGCTCGCTCACTCTCCTCTCACAGAGTTAGAAATATATCACTTCGTTTAAGCCTTTGTTCACTTAGTTGCAGAAGCTCGTTAAATCAATCCACCATACTGCACAAAGCTTAAACGCGAAGAAAATGAGGTGTTTTGGGGAGAACGACAAGGAAAAGACTCCGTCGTCTAACACATTTTTAAACAAATCGTTAAAGAAAATCGTAACTGCTTTTTACAGATACACACGCGGGGGGGGGGGGGGGGGGGGGGGGGGGGGGGGGGGGGAGAGATGGCCCTTGGGAACACGTCAGATTAGTTATCTTTGTGTTCAATTGCGTTTGTTTTGTTTTTTCTCCTTATTTTTTTTAATTTTTGAAAATCTCTTTTCGGACGGTAACGACTTCATTACCACAACTCGAACGTTGCCGCCAGCCTCTCCTATCACTGTTACTTTGAACCACTGTCCACCTCGCATCCTTGGCGAATTCGTTAACCACTGGGCCACGTTTTCAAAATTGTGCAATATTTTTTGTTTTTAGACGAAGTACAGCCACATGCGTCAATTCTATTTAACTCTTTCTTTCCGAAGACGGCCAGTCATCTGGACAGTAAAAGAACAAGATTTAAAATTTTTAAAAATATCTTTTTTTACGGGAAACCCAGAGTTTACGGGGCCACTTACATTCGACACCATCTCCTTTTGAAATGTGTCTTCTATCACGTCTACGTTCTAACTAAGGTTAAAATGAATCGAATCATAGAACATCTCGTGAAGTAAATGCTTAAAAGGACACGCTAGCTGGTCTATACTTCAATCAATCCAGTCTCAAATGTTGAGACAAAGAAGTTGTCTAGCAAAGAGGAGTTATTTAAGTGAGGTGTGAATGGCAGGGAGGGGGTATCCCAGCAATGCCCAATGATTCTCCGATTCTGAAAAAGCGCGCGCGCGCGCGTGTGTGTGTATGTGCGTGCGCGCGCGCGCGCGCGAGTGCGTGTGTTTGTGCCCATATATATGTGTAAGAACGTGTGGGTGTAATTGAATAGCTTGTTCATTGCTCTTCGTGTTTGAAAAGTAAATCAGTCTTCGCAGATTTTATGTAGAACAAAGCACAGAGCTGACGTATTCTTTAAGCCCAGTTCGGCCGTTTTTTACCCTCTGACTACCCCCTCCCCTCCCTCTCCACACATCCCTTAACGTCTCTCCCTCCCTGCGTTCTCGCCAGTCGGAGATTTCTCATGGGAGATAACAAAGTGACTGTCAACCGCGGCGCGCGGGGAGAGAAAGAACGGTTGGATGGCTCCAGCGATGAACGTTTGATAGTCGTGATTGATTCGCTCACGTTCCCGTCCTAAATTTCTATTACCCGCTCGTTTGCACACGGCACTGAGGTGAGGACGCTGATGATGGAGGACTGATGAGCTTCATTTGCACGGTTGAAAAGTTTGGTAGAGTTAAAATTCTTTTTTTTTTTTTTTCTTCTCCACCCTTTTTGTGGATTCGCATTGTGGGAGGCGTTTTCGAGTCTAGAACAATGACGGGTGATAAAACAAACAAACAAAAGACAAAGCCTTATAAAACGGTTTGAAAATAACATTTGTTACGGTTTCATGTATCACGATGTGATTGTAAAGACTCGGATCGGCATTAAAAAAAAAAAGTTTTTGTGGACTCTCATGTGAAAGTAAGCCATTCGCTTGTTAAAATCGAACTTTTGAATACAAGGACATTTCCAAGTAACAACACAACATGTATGAGATCGTTAAATTCTCTCTCTCTCTCTCTCTCTCTCTCTCTCTCTCCCCCCCCCACCCCCAAGCAAAGACCCCACCCTTCCCAGACACAGAATCATTCTAGTTTACATTCATGAAACTTTAAACACGCACAGTTTACATAACGTTGAAGATTTTCAAACTGAGTCAGTTCGGCTAGAAATTAGGCTGAAAAGAGCCAAACCTATTAGAATCGGCACTATTTAGAAAAAAAAAAAAACCCTCTGAAAATGCTGAATGGATGGACAAGTTCACTGCCATGACGGATGCAGCATCTCTTGATTTCACTGCAAGATTACTGATAGGTGACTTTAATATTGATCTTTTGAAAACACATCTGTCATGGACAAAGTATTTTTCTCATACTATTTGTCTTAAATGATTGACACCCCTACCCGTGTAACCTCAACCAGCAGAACATTAATTGACCATGTTTCTGTCACTGACTCACAAAACATCATGGAACAAAGGTCAATTCTATTTATGATAACATGCTCCATACAAAATACGTCGAGTGACACACACTCCTCAATCTAAATGTATGACTGAGGAAATGCAAGCTGCAACATTCCTTCGTGAACATCTATTTGAGGCAGGAAGGAAGTCAGACGAATTTAAGAAACAGCGATATACGGTTAACTCACTCAAACGAGCTGCACAAAAGAAATATTATCAGGATCTTGTTTCTTCCAAACAATACTCAAAGTCAATATAGAAAGCTATAAATGAACTTACGAATATAACATCTCAAATCGAAAAATGTCATTTAAGCAACCTCGCGCCAAATGAACTCAATAAACACTTCACAAGTGTGATAGAATGTACCATAAACAAAATGATACTGAACTAAATACCCTAGAGAAATTAACAATGTTCTACGATTCCAGTAATATTTACACCCACTGTCGGTACCCTTTAAGCCTGTAACTGATGTTTACTATTCCTAAAGTCATCTGAAGGAGACACGGAGTCGTTGATTATATGGAATTAATGGTAAAGTTATAAACTTTCAGCTCCAGACGTACCTGAAACACGAACATGCATCTACAACTTGTGCATTGAAAAACCTTTCCAAAACGGTTCAAAGTTGTGAAAGTCATACCCATCTACAAATCTGGTGACAATTCCGAACTGACCAATTACAGACCAATACTCATATTACCAGTATTATCCAAATCTTTGGAAAAGCACAAATGACCACATTTACGAACGTCCTGAGTCATAATGGTAGTCTGGTTGTAGGAAAGAAAGTAATTCATGTCATACTGCTCTAACAAACTTCGTAAAGAACTGGCATACGAATATCAAATGAAAACAAATTCTGTGGAGCATTGTTTGTTGATTTTGCGAAGGCTTTTGATATTACAGACCACAAGTTATCATGCAAATAATTACCATTTGTGACAGGGAATGCGTTCCAACTGATTTCATTTTTCCTAGACAGTCGACAACATTCTTCGACCTGTAGCATTTTACCAGTCAGATATGGAGTACCCCAGGCTCAATTTGAAACCCTCTCTTACTTGATCTTTGTAAATGATCTCCCAAACCTTATTGAAAAATCTTGCGAACCTTTCTACGATGATACCACGATTGATATTAGCAGCCCTGACCCTCATTCTCTGTATGCATCATTACAAAAGTCTGCTGACGTCTTAAGTGAATGGTGCAGTGTGCATCATCTGTCACTAAAGACCAGTCAGACTAAAGTCATGCTCATATCAGCCGGTCAAAGGCGGCAAAATATGATACAGTTCCCTTCTGATTTTATCAACAATGTAAAACATGCAAAACAGTATACAGACAAATATATCATTCATGCAGGATTAAGCCAGAAAATTATATTCCACATGAAACTTTGTGACCGGATGAAAAACGGTCCGTCACACATACATATGTAGAGTTAAACCAGATTCTTATTGCTGAATGCATACATACTTTCTTCAATCCATTGCTGTTCGACACTATTTGACTCAGCCAGCGCAAATTCATTGAAACCTTCAATCAGTATTTACAACCGCGCTCTTAAAGCAGTTCTCCTGAAATCCTTATATATAATGCTGAACAATTAAGTAGTGGGGGAAAACAAGTGCAGGCTAACAATTCTTCAGTCAATATAGTAATGACTTGGCAAAGATTTTTTAGGAAAAAAAACTGAAGATGAAGAAAATGGGGGGGGGGGGGGGGGGGGGGGGGGGATATTATAAATATGAGAAAACCCTTCATTAGCTGCCTGAGGGAACCATCGTAATCCCTCCCGAAGGCAGATCTATTTGTATTGCCTGCTCCTAGGCCTTTCGTCCGCTGGATCGGACTCATCACGGAGACACGGCTGATTGTGTTTGTGCTCTTGGTGTCAAATAGAGACACACCACAGTCCATAATTCTGTGGTGTTCTCACCACCAAAGGTTCAAAAAAGAATCCAACAGCACCCCCAAAGCAGCCAGCGAAGGGTAGTAAAATGGAACGAAACGAAAGTGTGGAGAGGAAAAAAGTTGCTGAAAAATATTATATATATATATATAATATATATATATATTATATATGTGTGTGTGTGTGTGTGTGTGTGTGTATACATATCTTATTCCACACCGCCTTTAAAAAAACCAATCTTGCTCTGTGCACAAGAATGTTCAATAGGACTCTATGCTGGTTTACTTGAACATGACTGCCTCAGGAATAAAAGTTCATTCCTCCTCAAGCTATGCTGATGCTATTAGTTTGG
>CM065737.1:10677156-10722156 GCA_033310375.1 Conus canariensis | reverse complement strand
CGTCTCGACGAGTTTCGCCTCTGTCTGGCTGGCTCATGCCTCTTTCTCTGTGTCTGTCTGTCTGTCTGTCTCTCTCTCTCTCTCTCTCTCACGTATCCTCCCCTCCACATACACACGTACGCCCGTATAGGCTGGTACAAACACACGGGCATTTACACACATGACTGTTTCACGTGTATTCACACACCATTCACAGTGGCGCCCTGGACAGCATCACGGACCATTCGGGAAATCGACTTCCGTCAGAGTGACGATGACTGCCAATTTGGCATCCCGACAAGATCCTGCGCAGCAGTGTTGAGTGTGCTGCTGTAAACACAAACGGGGAAGATGGAAGGAAGCACGCGGTCGAGTCTCGTCTGCATGAAAATGCATCGCTTGAGAGAGTTGATCACATGTCGTCATCAGCGCTGCAGGTGTCCCTCTATCTCTGGGGCCATGCAGGCGCCGAGACATATCATGAAAGAAAGTATTTAAGACAAACCTGTTACTGCGTCTGCGACCGAAATGGAACTCGACCTTGTTATCCTCGTGCTCTGTGACCAATTAAGATCTTTTCTCGATTTTGTTGTTTGCTTCACCACTGAAGGCCTGAAAACCACACCACGGAGAGACAGAATACAGGGAAATCTTTTTTCCTTTGATGAAAGAAGGGAGGGAAGGATCCTCAGGCTGGGTGAAAAGCTGAAGAGGAACCACTCCTACCCACTCCACGCTAGATTACAGGAGCTTACGAGGAAGACTCGGAAAGAAAAGAGCGTCAAAAACCCATCCAGAGCTCTGTGGAATCGGCACCAATCAAGAACACTCCCGGGTAGAACCGAGGTACCCGACTCTTTAAGACTCTTGGCCGAGAATTTCCGGCAGTCAATAGGGTCTCAGTCTTTACCAACAGTTCATCCGAGACAGCAGTGAAGACTTGGACAGGAAATGTCTTCAAACGATTCCGAGACGCCTCATTCAAATCATTCCAGCTCGGCGGATCTGTATCTCCTCCTGCGCGGAACCATAAGGTCTCGACCTTCTTGAAGCTGTCTGCAATCTCAATGAAGACGAGACTCTAGATCCACCGGCTTGTTCTTGTTAGAAGCCCCTGTTGCAGAGTCTGAAGGACAGCAACAGAAGTTAGGTGCTGCAGAAAATCCGAAGAATTTCACCAGCTCTTTTCCACTCTGAACCCGCAGTGGCTTCTATCTCTGTGTGGTATTCATGTCCATTCACTGCTGGGCAGACTTTCTGCAGAAGGTAGCAGGCCGGGACCAGACTGACCACTCAGTCTCATGCCCTGAAACCGGGTCTGTTCTGACCAATCAGTTCCACACGCAGCAGAGACATTACCTCGGCCTTCAATCGAAAACATCGTGGAGCACAATTTCAGTCACTAGAGCGTGCGGACTGGTCATTGCCATGTCTTGGCTCAGCTTTGCAAGACAGACGAACTTTGATGTAGTTGCCACCCCCTCCCCCCGTCTCCGCCAGTCACAATCATCCTTCCCCTTCTCCTCCCTTCCACGAGCAAATCCTTCAGTTGCGCCCAACCGTCGCCGACACGAGTTTTATATCTACTAGAGGCGGTGGACCTGAGGGAGGAACCACGGGGGTCGGGTGGAATCCTCGTCGTAGACCGCAGACGTTGCCGTGGTAACTGTGACTGCTGGAAACTTGAATCTGCGACTTTTCACACTTGAATTCTGCGACCTTCTTCGCCCTGCTGTTATACATTATGGTGACCTTGATTCCCAATTCCCTCTATCAAAGCTGTGTCTGTGTTGAGTTTGCGTTCGAGGCTTAAGCGTGGGCAGAGTCATGGAGACAGCCTCAAGAAGAACGAGACGGTGGTATCTATTTCAGGTGTTGTCCCTCCCTCAGTTTGTCAACACGTCTGCCCGATTCCTGTCTCCAGTTGAGAGCTTAGTAGACAGCACCCAGCGTATGTCAACTAAAAACAGGTATCACTGAACACATCGAAGCGATCCAGCAGCATTGCAGCATCTCCTCTCGTGCGTGGTCCTATGACGACCTGACATTGACGGCGTTCTGTGGATTGCCGGTGCTGGATCCACGTTGGGCTGAAGTCGGGCATGGCTGTGTAGACGCAAGACGAACAGAAGATGGGTCGGGAAGAAAAAAAGGAAAAAACAAAAAACAAAAAATCACACATGAAAGTCCCTGAGGGCGTGCAAAAACTGCACACGGAAGTCCACAAGGCCAAGAAAAATGGGCAATCAAACGCACTCGCCTGTTTCAGTTTCAGATTTATTATAGCCCGCCTGATCACTCGAGTCCCTTAAAGGGCTGACCCTCATGCGGAGAGAGAGAGAGAGAAGAGAGAGAGAGAGAGAGAGAGAGAGAGAGAGAGAGAGAGAGAGAGAGAGAGAGAGAGAGCTCATTCTATTGATTTTCGGGAGCAATAGCCGCGACTGAAATTATGGAACTGACGCTCGAATTGCGCTCAACTGAAAAAAAAAACCCAACCCCAAACACATCCACATCATATAATCTGGACAGTGGGAGTCCAATTTCATGAAACTAGCCCCCGTACCACCCCCCACCCCTATCTCTCTCTCCCCAGAGAACATGTACAAGAATTTCTGTCCCGTCTCATGATATATCGCTCAACTTTTCCGTCGTGAACACATCTAGACGCACGCACGCACGTACGCGTGCTCTCTCTCTGTCTCTCTCTCTCTGTCTCTCTCTCTCTCTCCCCCCCCACACACACACGCATACACACCCACCCACCTACACACCCACACTCAATCACCACCACCAAAAAGTGAAGGGGAAAAAAATTGACAAACCTAGGATAAAAGTCATAGTAAAAGAAGCCCACTGAGGTATGAACATAAGCTACTAAACGCACTCGCAAGGGTTTGCACCACACACACACACACACACACACACACACACACACACACACACACAGAGAGAGAGAGAGAGAGAGAGAGAGAGAGAGAGAGAGAGGAGAGAGAGAGAGATATTTATTTCTGGGAGTAAATGGCGAAATTGGAATTTTGAAATGACGCTCGAATTGAGCTGCACTGACGAAATGAAAAAAACCAAAAAAAAACCAACCAACAACAACAAAACCAACCTACACCTGCGCTCTGTACAGTGGGGATGGGGTTGGATTCATAAAACCAGCTTGTTTTTCCAGTGAGCGTGTGCAACCGTTTTTTCGTCCATGTCTTGAAAAAGGTAGACGAGGAGACGAGGAGGAGGGAGGTATCGGAGGTGGTATAATGTACTGAATTTCAGGCTATTGATCTGTGCCAGCATCAGGGGAAATGGAAATATGAAAGTGAATCTCGGATAACGCTGACCTGGAAAAAAAAAAGGCCACCCCTTGAAAACTGATTTCATGAAATAGTCCTTCATTCAACTTCAGACCACGTCCCAATTTTCGGTGTCTTGTCTCGGCTTTTTCGAACGTCTTTTACTTTGTCTGCCAACCCCGCCCCAAAATATCTATACGCATGCCCTCCTCTCTCTCTTCACACACACACACACACACAACACACACACACACACACACACACCACACACACACACACACACACACACACACACACACAACACAACATAAACACAAGCCCAACCACACACACAACACACACACACAACACACACACACACACACACACACACACACACACACGATGTTGTGCATGTTGTTCACATTGGGCCGTCCCTAAAGCTCTTTGTGCCTCAGCTGAAAGGATCATTTGGTGGTATCGTACTGAACAATGAACAACATCCAGTTGTCACATCCTCGGACGTCTTCTAGAAAACATCAGCCCACGAGAATTGGTCTGTATCCTCAAGAGATTATGATGTCCAAGACGGGAATAGCTGGACTTTCAAACGGGTTTCTCACACCTGCCCTTTGACCCGAGGAATCACAGGTGGACAGGGGGTAGGTTAGGTGTGAGGGGTGGGGGGTGGGGAGAGGGAGCGGGGGCAGGGATGAGTGGGAAGAGGCGAGTGGAGCATGTCGGACAACAGACAACAAAGCAGGCGACAAAGCATCAGGAAATCAACGGTTTTGGAAGCAGAGTAAAGTAAGACGGTTTCTTTGTCCGTTCACCGTCCGTCCCCATCTGCCTAGCCCCGACAGCCTGTGGTGCCAGTCTCCAGACACACGGTGGTTTGCGTATTACTGGGAGGCAACTGCGCCAGGCCCCAAATACCCGAGATAGGCGGTGATGAATACCACTGGGAGGCCATCATACCAAGTTTCAAACACCTCAGACAAGCAGTGTGATGTATATACCAATGTGCCAGGCTTCCAACACCTCAAGACTACTGGTGTATATATCAACGTGAGCCAACTGTACCAGGCTTCAAACTCCTCAAAACTAGTAATTTGTATATCAATGGGAGGTAACTGTGCCAGGCATCGAACATCTCAGACTAGTGGTGTATATATCAGCGGGAGGTAAGCGTGCCAGGCTTCAAACACCTCAGACAGGTGGTGTGTGTACCAGTGGGCGGTGACTGTTCCAGGCATCAAAGCACCTCAGGCAGATAGTGGTGTACGTACCACCAAGAGGTAACTGTTCCAGGTTTTAAAGCACCTCAGGTAGATAGTGGTGTGTGTACCAGTATGAGGCACCTGTTCTAGGCTTCAAAGCACCTCAGGCAGATAGTGGTGTACGTACCACCAAGAGGTAACTGTTCCAGGCTTTAAAGCACCTCAGGTAGATAGTGGTGTGTGTATCAGTGGGCGGTAACTGTTCCAGGCTTTAAAGCACCTCAGGTAGATAGTGGTGTGTGTATCAGTGGGCGGTAACTGTTCCAGGCTTTAAAGCACCTCAGGTAGATAGTGGTTGTGTTACCAGTGTAAGGAAAACAGTTCCAGGCTTTAAAGCATCTCAGGCAGGCAGTGGTTTATGTAATACTGTTAAAAAAAAGTTAAGGACCACATTGAGAATGCACAAACTTTTAAAATTCACAAAAATTCAATTTACGCTTTGTGGTCCAAACAAATTGAACCACACGCACAAATTGATAGTGAATGCGGCAACTGCAATTTTGTGGCATACATTACTCACGCGCCTTGAAAAACACGTGTCGCGACTTGTCATTTTTGGAACAAATTGGGGTGAATTTCTGATGTGTTTGGGATCCGAGGAGCATGTGCTGAATCAAAATCATGTGAACCACGAGCTAAATCAGGCTGTAGGTCATAAAGTATGCTCAACCAAATGTCTTTAAAAGCCACTGTACTGGCGAAAAATGCAATGCAACATGCCTCCACGTCGAAGACTGAACGAGCTGGATCGAGGAAGAGCAATAGGATGGCTCCAAGAAGGAGTTGCAGTCCGGGAAGTGGCACGGAGACTTGGGGTATCACACTCTGTTGTTATCAGACTCAGACAACGCTTTCAAGACACAGGAAGAGTGCAAGAACGACCACACTCTGGTCGACCCAGAATAACAACACCACGAGAGGACCGATACATTGAAAGGCAGGCCACACAAGAAAGAACAGCAAGTGCAAACAACATCAGACGTCGCCTTAGGGATGCCACCAACACTGTTGTCAGTGATCAGACCATACGAAACCGCCTACACGCCGCTAACCTCCGTGCTCGACGACCAGCCATAAGACCTCGTTTGACTGATGCCCACAGAGCAGCACGCCGAGTATGGTGCACGCAGCACGAGAGATGGACACATGAACAGTGGGCTAACGTGATGTTTATAGACGAGTCGCGGTTCTGCCTGGATCCCACCGATAGACGGAACAGGGTCTGGAGGCGCCGTGGGGAGCGTTTTGCAGAAGAAGCTGTCCTGGAAAGGAACCGCTATGGTGGGGGATCTGTTATGATTTGGGGCGGCATAAGCACATGCTACAGAACGGTTCTCTACAATGTGGCAGGGAACTTGAATGGTGTTCGCTACCAAACAGAGATTTTGCAACCCCTGGTGCTGCCAGCCCTTCAACAGCTTGGACCTCAGGCAGTCTTTCAAGACGACAATGCACGGCCCCATCGCGCCAGAGCAGTAAACACGTTTCTCCAAGCTGCTGGTGTCAACAGAATGCAGTGGCCCGCAAACAGCCCAGACCTGAACCCCATCGAATATCTTTGGGATGAGCTGGGCCGGAGACTGCAGCAGCGTCATCCTCCTCCTGCTAACCTGGGTCAGCTGTTTGAATCACTCCAGCAGGAGTGGGCTGCTGTCCCCCAGGCCTTTCTGCGCACACCGGTGAACTCCATGCGACAAGGCTGCCTTGAATGCCTTGCCAATAACGGGGGACACACACGTTATTGACCATGGCATTGAACAAACACTCCTCCTGTGACTTTCAAATTTGGGGGTGGGGGTGTTTGTACTGCGCTCGATTCCAGTTTGTTGATTCCTCGGACTTGTCATTGTCTTTACACACTTTTCACATATTCAATAAATTCATGTTACACTTGGAGATTGATCACTTCCCAATTTTCTTTTTTATAAGTCAGTGAAATGTTGGTCCTTAACTTTTTTTGAACAGTATATTAATGAGAGGTCACGGTGCCAGGCTTAAGAACACCTCAGGCAGGTAGTGGTGTAATACACCACCGACAAATGACTGTACCAGGCTTTAAACACCACAGGCAGGTAGCGGGCATATGTATCACTGACTGGGAACCGAGCTGGGTTTCACGCACCACAGAGAAATAATGGTGTATGTATCATTGAGAAATAACCGTACCAAGCTTCAAATACCTCAAGCAGAAATGAACAAACAAGTACGGTAACTGCTGCTCCCATGATGACATAAATACACGCCCATCACTTCAAACGAATGCTGCTTATGACACCGAATCGACCAGCAGAAATGACAACGCAGAGCACACAGAACAAACAAGAAGACATCAGGGATGTTGGAAGGGGTGCTCTGCTACCGTATTGTCACAGGAAATTAAAGTTTATGTACGTACAGAAGGTAACTGTGCCACGCTTCAAACACCTTGAGATGGAAGTGGTTTATATGCCACTGGGGGGGGGGGGGGGGGGGGTAACCATGACAGGTTTTATAACACCTCAGGAAGGTGATGCTTTCTGTACTAATGGGAGATAACTGTGCCAGGATTCAGACACCTCAAGCAGGTAGTGGTTTATGTACTAATGGGAGGTAACTGTGCCAGGTTTAAAACACCTTAGGCAGGTAGTGGTTTCTGTACTAATGGGAGATAACTGTGCTAGGCTTCAGACACCTCAGGCAGGTAGTGATTTATGTACTAACGGGAGGTAACTGTGCCAGGTTTAAAATACCTCAGGCAGGTAGTGGTTTATGTACTAATTGGAGGTAACCGTATCAGGTTTAAAACATCTCAGGCAGGTTGTAGTTTATGTACTAATGGGAGATAACCGTGCCAGGCTTAAAACGTCCTAAGCAGGTAGTAGTGCAGTGTATATGTACCAATGGGAGATAACCATGCCAGGCTTCAGATACCTCAGGCAGGTAGTGGTTCATGCACTGATGGTAGGTAAACTGTGTCAGGCTTAAAACACCTCAGGCAGGTTGTAGTTTATGTACCAATGGGAGATAACCATGCCAGGTTTCAGATACCTCAGGCAGGTATGGTTCATGTACTGATGGGAGGTAACTGTGCCAGGTTTAAAACACCTCAGGCAGGTAAAGGTTTATGTGCTGATGGCAGGTAACTGTACCAGGTTTAAAACACCTCAGGCAGGTAGTGGTTTATGTGCTGATGGGAAGTAACTGTGTCAGGTTTAAAACACCTCAGGCAGGTAGTGGTTTATGCACTGATGGGAGGTAACTGTGCCACGTTTAAAACACCTCAGGCAGGTAAAGATTTATGTGCTGATGGGAGGTAACTGTGCCAGGTTTAAAACACCTCAGGCAGGTAGTGGTTCCTGTACTGATGGGAGGTAGCCGTGTCAGGCTTCAAAACACCTCAGGCAGACAGTAACTTATGCAAGGAAGGCCCTTACCTGGCCTTGCACACACACCCCCCCCTCTCCCCCCCCCCCCCCCCAACACACACACAAGCATGTATGTGGAGGCATGGACTTCACTCAGATATGCACACGGAAGCAGGACAAAACAAGGAACACGCGCTTCTTCTTTCCTTCCGAACGTCAGTCTCCTGGATTCTCCTCCCCCCACCTTTTTCTTCTTTGTTCGTTTCGTTTTTCTTCTTCCGCTTAAAAAAATCTTCCTTCCTTCCTCACTTCCTGTCAATCCTTCAGCATCTATTTCTTCTTTTTTTTGGTTTTTCTCACTCCCTGTCTTCCTTTTAGTTCTTTCCTTCCTCCCTCCCTCATTTTTGTTCTTCCTAACGAGCTGTGTAAAAAAAGAAAAAAAAAGCAGTCACAGGTCGCAGATGTTTCTGGTTGTGTCAGTGGTGACGGAGCGTGTGTGCAAGGCAGGATGGGTCATGGCACGGCTCTCCATCAAACGGTGCCGCATGGGAAGCCTCCGATGTGCGATTCATCGTCCACGTTTTTATGTATTTATTCATCGGCTTGAAATCCTGTTTCGTTCGCGTTGTACCCAGAAAACACGGCACATTTGCAACCGCCAATATGCTAGCTAGGTATGTGCTTATGAAAACATAACGGGTCAAACACCCTTGGACAATATTACGGGGATAAAAAACAAAACAAAACAAAACAAACAAACAAAACAAAAAAAAAAACCACCACGTACATACACGACCAGATGAACATGTTGGTGAATGCAGTCCTTAAAAAGGAGAGGAAAAAAATTCCCCAACAACCAAGCATTACATGGCACCGAATAAAGGAAAAGGGGGGGGGGGGGGGAACCTGGACAAAATAACTGTCTCGCGCGTTTTCAGCTGTAACATTCCACTTTTGTGCTGATTTATTCTGTTATTGTCTTTTTTTTTCATGGTGGATGCTCAACCTTTTTTTTCAGAGGAAAATTCCCGAGGTGCAAAAGAACGTCTACACAGTGAGAGCTGGGTGCACTGGGCAACAGGATTTGAGGTCATCATCACCTGCGTTGAGGTGGTTATGTTTTCTACCGAGCCTTTTTTGTTGGTCGGTCGGCAGAATTACCTCCCTTACCCCCCCCTCCCCCCGCAAAAAAAAAAAAAAAAAAAAAAAAAATTACCCTACTTCTTCAAAACATGGAGTGTCACCGAGTGTGAACTGACTTTCTTTTTAATGCCAATCCGGTTCAGACCACAGATCCAGGACCGCTCAGTTCAGTTGTTACACTTTTTAATCGAGCAAAATCTGAACCGACGTTAATGAAAACTTGGCGAGAAGATGAACCCCCCCCCCCCCCCCCCCCCACCAAAACAGTGAAGATGAGAACATCGTCAAGTGGAGAGTGTTTCCTTCCTTGTGTTAGGTCTTCCCTGTCTGAATCTGCGCTGGGCCAGTTGTTACCGTAGGCAGGATTAGTGCAGAGTTACGAGCAGTTAATTAATCATGAACAATACATCCTGCCTTCATGGCTCGCCTCTGATCTATACAGACCCCCCCCCCCCCCCCCACCAGTCTTCTTCCCCTCCCCCGCCCGCCCACCAAGTTGGCTTTCATAACATTTCACGCCCCCCCCCCCCCCCCCCTCCCGTTTCCTCTTTCGTCTATTCAGAAGTCATACTCGCACAAAATTCCTCCCATCACACCCCTTGGCCCATTTTCTCTCTCTTTTCACACCACGTGGCACTCATATCTCAACTCAACCGAAATAATGGGAACAGAACCGAGAAGAATTAAAGTTCAGACGATCCCAGTCCCCCCCCCCCCCCTCTTGCTCCCCCCGTTCTCTCTCTCTCTCTCCTCCCCGCACCCCCCCCCCCCCAAAAAAAGGGCAGAACTCTCGGAAGCATGCAACTTGCCGGAACTCTGTGACTAATTAATGCTGGCGATGCGTCACCTCCTAACCTCTCCCCTTGCTCCCCCCTCCCTCCCCCCCCCTCCTCTTATTCGTTTCTCGCCAGAGCACCGGGGGAGAAAATGATCTGACAAGTTTCACTGTGAGCTCGTGCTGGTTGTACGGCAGGTGCCGACTTCAAAGGTTTCACACCGCAGTTTCAAAAAAAAAAAAAGTTTGAAGCGGAGTCGTTATTTCTGGACCCACTTAGTAGCTTTTAAACACAGCGTAAGGAATATATATATATATATATATATATATATATATAAGAGAGAGAGAGAGAGAGAGAGAGAGAGAGAGCTCTATATATAGCCTGTAACTCAAAACTGCATGCAAGGCGGACTGTTCTCCCTCTTTTTTGCTCTTTCTTCCTCTCTCTTAGTGCGTGCACAGATAGGCACGTGTGTGTGTGTATGTGTGTGTGTGTGGTGTGTGTGTGTGTGCGTGTGTGTGTGTGTGTGTGTGTGTGTGTGTGTGTGTGTGTGTGTGTGTTTTGCGCGCACAGGTGTGTGAAATGCATCAACGTTACGTCTTGAGATATCCCTCTGCCTCTGATCAGAGAGAGAGAGAGAAAAAAAGATTTGCCAAACAATCCAACCTTCACACATCTTATCAGTCCTCTCCGAGCTCATAGCGGGGCCTAAAAACAGATTCATCTTCCCCACATTTGAACTCAATATTTTCTTTTCAGACTCATGATAGACATGTTATCATGTCTGCGACTTTTAAACAAAGATCTTATCGATTTAAACAACAATTTCAGCCACGTGTGACTTGTTTATGGATAAAAAAAAAAGCTTTTTAGGGAAGAGTCCCTGTGGCTTCACACCAAAAAAAAATAATGCGCCAAGGCCTTGCTTAAGAACCCGAGTATTTATAGACTGGCGCAATTAGATTGTTTTGAGAATTTTTATTGTGTCTCAAAGATGATTCTCCTCATTTTCTTTCATATGGCCATCAAGGTACAAGCCAGGTGGTTCCAAGCAGACAGATTAAAATCAAAGGAACGGGACTATTTGGGAGCTTCCAGTGGAGCAAAGACAGGGTCACGGGTGAGTGCAAAGTCCTGAAATGAATGTAACGTCAACAATGGGGAAGGCCATGTATTTGAAGTTTGTGATTTCATCGGTTGAAAATCCTCCCAAACAAAGGAAATAATTCGCTGGGAGTTGTTCTTTTGATAAATTATCAGTTTAACATTAAATGCTGACTCAAACGTTATGGTAGGCCTCATAGCTATATAGTGTTTTAGTGCGAAATCCTAATGCTGACTCAAAAGTTATGGTAGGCCTCATAACTGTATAGTGTTTTAGTGCAAAATGCTGGTTGTGGCGTGTAGCCTATATAAACAGAACACGGTACTTCGTTATGATTATCCATGTTCACTGTATGCCTGCCACAGCCCCGCGTTGGATAGTGAAAGTGCCGAGGGCTGTTCCAACCAATCAGTGAACGTTACTATTTTTGGTACACTGGAGGAGAGGTGAAGAAGGTATGGTTCTTCATAACTGAAAGAAGAAAAAAGTCTTTCCTCTTTGACCTCTGCTGTCTTAAAGATATTCATTTTTTTTCTTCTAAAATCGAAAATGGAGTGTATTAAACACGGAAAGAAGCCGAACTAAAACAAAAATATTTAAAACATCATCTTCGACGTTCATCACACACACACACACACACACACACACACACACACCAAAACACAACCCAACACACACAGAGAGAGAGAGAGAGAGAGAGAGAGAGAGAGAGAGAGAGAGAGAGAGAGACAGAGAGAGACAGAGAGAGTTAGAGAGAGGTTTTTTTAAGAGAACAAGAGACTAAAAATATAGAGCAGCACTCACTCTCCTCCTCTCTCCCATTGTCCACCCCTACACCCGAACCGTTGTCTAACAAGGACACAGGTGATCTCACCGCGTCCCTGGGCCTTTTGTACTGTGTGTGTGTGATAGCGGTGGAAGTCACGGGTGGACGCGTACACCAGCTAGGGTGGCAGCACCGCTTGATACGCGCACTTCACTATGCAAAAGTTGGATCCGCGCGTTCTTGACCTCCCCCCTCCCCCCGTTTACAATGTAAGTAAGAACGTCATTTCCTATTTGAAGGCGAGACGGAGGCGGGGGAGGAAGAAGAAGTGGAGGAAAAACTGATCATATACCCTGGGCGTGGACATGTAAAAAGACACGTCTCTGCAATGGTAAGAACGTCGCGACCAATTTTTTTTTCCCCCTTTAAAAATACGTCTGAAGTTCGTGAAGAGATGAACGCGTGAAATGTTTCGTTTCTGAAGTAGTCACGGGCCAGAATAATATCGTCTCTCTCTCTCTCTTTCTCTCTCTCTCTGTGTACTGTACACATGAAAATGGAGACATCGACAAAAGGATCATTAAAAAAGAAAAAAGAAAGAAAACGAACATTACACAGTGTGCAGCTTTCGTTAAACTGATGCTTCGGAGGATTTGTCCCAGAAACCAAATGGCACTTTTCATTATCCATCTGAAGTGCGTGATTATTGGCACACACGCTACAAAAAAAAAGTAATGAACTAACTTAATGATTAAAAAAAGGCACCAGTAGACAGATGAACGCGTAATACATACACAATGACAGAAATAAGGAATGACAGGTTGAGAGAAACGAAGGATATATACGATATTAAGGACACACACACACACACACACACACACACACACACACACACACACACAGAAAGAGCAAGGAAAGAATGAGAGAGGGAGAGAAGGCTGGTAAAATGACCTGTCCAAAAAAGACAGAAGGAAAGACAAGACTGATAACACACCGTAGACATACACAGTGAGGCTTGTCAAAAAAAAAGGAAAAAAAAAAAGAAAAAAAGAAAAAAAAAAGTGAGGCTTGTCTGAACAGTAGGCAGTGACCACCTGCTACAGGCCGTGAACACTGATCTTAAAAAAAAAAAAAAAAACAAACAAAAAAAACCCTGAACAAAAAGTCGTCTGTCGTTCGATAACATCTGTCACTCCAAAGAGAAAGTAGATTTACGATTAATGACAAGTGTTTAAAATGACGTCACAGTAATACTCGTTCTACGGAGATCGAAGCAGTTTTCAAACGTCAGTGTTCACAGCATCGGCCAGCACAGTATAGTGATAACAGCCAGCCTAACAGCGATAACATAGCCTATCGCGGCACCCTGGTTAAAGCAGGTCACATAACGGCGGGTTCAGGTGGTTCAGGTGGTCATACGCCAATCATGCGGCAGGGAATGCGGATGGGTGGGTGGAGATTCTTAATTTTGCTTTCACCTCATCCATCCAAGTCGAGACAATTCTGCTTTTTTTTTTGTTTGTAATTTTTTTTTTTTAAAGGTTCAAGCATAACGATTAAAAAAAAATCTAACAGGCAAACATTTTCTCTCTGAAGGAAGGAAACCACGTACCTTAAAAGGTGTGTTTAAAAATCATGTCAAATCTACACCAGGCAAAGCTTTGGACGAACGGTTGTGAAATCGTCCAACTAAAGGGACATCTACTGTTCCCGGCATCACACTCTGCCTTCTGTGCATTGGACAGACCACAAGGACGATCGCTCGCACATTGAACAAACAGCACCCCTTTCCCAGACACTCCATTAAAACTTTTGAGAAAAGAGATTTGTCATCTCTGAAGTAACCAGCGATCCATTTGATCAAGACGCGTTTGGAAGGCCAAAGGGAACAAAGTTATCAAGACTTAATCACCTTTACTCTTCTCCCCCACTCATTCTCCCTCCCCTCACTCTTCCTCAGTTCGTTCAGTTCCATCCTGGTTTGATTGACGTGTCGGTAATGAAGATGACAGAAAGAGAGGCTGGGAGTAGGAATAGTGTTCGTAGACACTTGGCTATAGCCTCGAGCAAAATCCTCCATTTCCTTTGACATGGTGTTTTCAGGACGAGGGGGAGACGACTTTAAAGATCTCCTGTCAATTTGACCCCGAAGAGAAAAAAAAAAGTACTTTAAAGTTTGATTATTCAGAATAGGTCTATTTGCGATGGTACAAACAGTCTCTTCCTCTTACTCCCGTCTGTGTCTCTCAGAGTCTGTCTGTCTGTCTCCCTGTGCCTCCTGATTCTTTTTAATGCCAGTGTATTAAAACCACATAGAATCACTGTACATCATATACTTAAGGACATCAGATATGGATGCTATGTTTGTCAGTGCAAGTTTTATCAAACGGGACATATTATCCTTGACAGAAGAAAAACTATACAGACGATTCAGCCCAATTCATGTTGTTTATAGCCTAACCGACTGCAAAGGGCCATATCAGGACTGTCACCTCGCCTCAGTCTCTCTCTACGCAGATGCTCTCTCTCTCTCTTACTCGCACACACACACACACACATATCTCTCTCTCTCTCTCACACATTCTCTCTCTCTCTCTCTCTCTCTCTCTCTCTCACACACACACACACACACACACACACACACACACACACCCCACACACACACACACACACACACACTTTGTCTCTCTTTCACTCAAGCCATAACATTTTTTTCTCAAAAAAAGAAAACATGTTGAAAAGGCTTTAAAATCTTTCTTCCGTAAAATCTAAGATCAGACAAAAAAAAAAAAAAAAAAAAAAATTATCTCTTTCAAGAACTAAAAAATCAAATCACGTGAGACATCTCAGGACAGAATTTGCACGGAGTCCGCTGTTAATGTCTGACATCATGAAAATCCCAATACTCCATAAGAACATGTTTTACAGTCAGCGACAAATCACATTCAATGCACCTCTGAGCTGTTTCACCTTCCAAGAGATGCCAGTTCGTGCCAACAGAAACGGCCGGTCTGCGATCGGCGTAAAACTTGTTTCTCCTTGACGACCCCAGGTGGAACACGGTAAAAACTCCCCAACGTTTGGACGGATTTGAAAGAGCGTGCTATCCGTCTGCATGTTGGCCAGAGCAAATGACAACACTTATTAAAGTATGGCCCTGTTCAACGGTATCATGCTGTCCAGCGCTGTGTCTGTTGTGCCGTGCCGTGCTTTAAGCATTGAAATCTGTCAGCTACTTGCGTTAATTTGTGTTGTGTTGTGCAGTCTTGGATTGCGCTGTGCTGTGTCCTCTGCATCATTACGAAGTAAGTTTCCTCATATATCGTGAATGTATATGAAACTGAGAAAACTAAAGACATATCACACACACACACACGCGCGCGCGCGCGCGCGCGCGCGCCGCACGCATACACACACCAACCAAAGAAACAAGACCAGCCATATTTCAATGCCATGATTGACATAAAAACTGATGTATTACAAAACACACACACACACACACACAAAGAAACGCTTTCAAAGAAAGTTGACGTTGTGTGTGTATGAAATTCATCCACCAGACCAGCATTAAATCGATTTTTTGAGAGTTTGACACACACACACACACACACACACACACACACACACACACACACACACACACACACGCGCGTTTACGAAAACCTGTCTTGCCTCAAGACTTTATGAAACATCTAGATTTTTTGAAAACGGGTTTAAAATTTTTTTTCATAAAAGCTAATTACTCTACCGTATTAAGATATAGGGTATTTGGAGCACTTTTTTTTAAACCCTAAAAATATTTATAATGACCCAAACTAATCACCATCGCCAATTTTTGCCGCCACAGTGGCTAGCATGTGCGCTAAGACTTGTCTGGTGTAGGAGGGTCGCAAAGGTCAGGTATGGGATGGAGCTGTTCCCTACCTCAGGGAACACATAACATCCATATTCATTTACTTATTTATTCATTTATCTTTTTGCTGTCCCAACTTCTGTGACACCTCAGTGGCAGTGCACCCACGCCGCTCATTCCGACACCCTGTCCACAGCCACAGCCCGGTCGGTCCCGCCACAATCCCGGCACCGGCAATCCACAGGGAGCAGTCAATGTCAAGTCGTCAAGAGGCAACCCACCGGAGGAGACACTGCACTGCTGCCGAATCACTTCCGTGGTGTTCAGTGGCGTCTGTTCTGATCCAACATACGCAGGACACCACCTACTAAGGCCCCTACTAACGACAATAATTGCTTAGTCGTGGAGCCGGCGTGAGTAAGCTGCCCCTACGGAGTGCGCCACCACGTCTGTCCAACGACAGTCCCCATAGACTCGCCGATACTGGTGACCCCGACGGAACCAAACCAAGGCCACAGACATAGAAAGGACATCGAAACTGAGGTCACCATGAGAGCAGGGCATGAAGGGCCACAGAATTTGAGACTTTCTTCTATGCTGATCGATGAGAATGAAGATGAGATTAAGATTAAGATTAAAATTATAGTCCCGTCAACAGCAGAGGTTATCTCAGGACTGTCACCACGTTTCAAACTACCACGTATACATGTTAAAAAAGGATTAAAAGCAAAACCTTACCCAACCCATTAAAACAAGATTAAAAGAACCAATCCTAGGATTAAAAACCAACACATTGAAATCACTAACTGTAATCTGCAAAAATCAATACTGGGTATAGAAAATCTAACACCACCAAATTCACACACGATGAAATAAATTCACTTCTTTTAGGAAGTTAAAAATATTGTCAGGGGGAACATCACGGAAAAGAATCTTCACATTATCTACAGTGTAATGTTTCCTTCTAATGTCGTATAAATCCCAGCAGTCTAAAAGAATATGTTGGACAGATATCTGACTATCACAGGCAACACAGAAAGGCGGGTCTTCTCCCTTCAATAAAAACGAATGAGTAAAATAAGCATGACCCGTCCTCAATCTACACAATACTGTTTCTCCCTTTCGACCGCCAGCAGCCATGGGAAGATGTTCCTTTAAATCTGGACGTATTTGATGAAGCTTATTGTTTTCTTGGAGGCTCCACTCCTCCTCCCATAAAGAATTGACATACGAAGCTATTTTGCCTTTGAAATCTGAGGATGGTACAAGCAGTTTAGAAGGACGAAGACGGACAGCCTCTTTAGAAAGCCGATCCACCTCTTCGTTGCCTCTGATCCCCACATGACCTGGCACCCAGGCCAACAAAATCTCAAAACCCCTTGAAACTAATGAAGAAAACATGGTAAAAAACTTGATAAGAGCCGGATGTTTTATGTTTCTTGCTCCTATAGCCTCTAAAGCCGAAAGAGAATCTGTGCAAATAAGGAATTTCCTAGACTGGGACTGCCTGATCAACTCCAAAGCCAAAAGTAGTGCAGTAAGTTCCGCAGTGTAAATAGTGCTTTCAGAGGTAATGTGTTTGGACAGTTTTTCTCCCGAAGCTGGAACATATGCGGAGGACCCTACACCAGCATCGGACTTTGAACCATCAGTAAAAATAACCACATGTTCTTTAAGGTTAGAACACATGTCTAAAAATAATTGTTTATAAATTAAGGAACTCGTGTTCTGTTTGCGCTGCACGGTTAAATCAAACCTAATTTCTGGAGACGAAAACGTCCAAGGAGGTTGTTGAGGAAACTTGGAAACGTCAGAGATGACCCCAACATCAATATCCGCCTCCTCCAGAAAAGGAAGGATGCGAATACCGAAAGGGGGAATACTGGATGGACTTCCTTCATATTTCTCTTGGAAATGAGGATTCATAACACAGTCGTAGGCAGGGTTGTTTGGTTCTGAAAAAAGCTGTGTGTAGTAATTCAAAGCTAATTTTACTCTTCTATGAGACAGGGAACACTCTCCTGCCTCAGCATATAGGCTATGAACAGGTGTAGTACGAAAAGCGCCAAGGCAGAGGCGAAGACCCTGATGGTGAACTGGGTCTAGGACTTTTAGATACGAGGCTCTAGCGGCGCCGTAAATGCTGCTGCCGTAGTCCAACTTGGATCGAACTAACGCCCTGTAAAGATGGAGAAGTGTGCGTTTGTCTGCACCCCAATCCGTATGAGCCACTACACGGAGGATATTCATGGCTTTGAGGCACGATGTTTTCAACTTCTGAATATGGGATTTAAAATTCAATTTTTGGTCAAAGGTAACACCCAGAAATTTGGCTTCTGTGACAGCAGGAATTTTAACCTTATCTATGAAAATTTCTGGTGGCGGGAAAAGTTGTCTGAAATTGTGAAAGTGGATGCACTCTGTTTTAACTGATGAAAATTTGAACCCATTTTCAACTGCCCACTGTTGGACTTCATAGACACACAACTGGAGTTGGCGCTGTACACCAGGAAATGTCTTTCCAGATGCATAAAGGGCAAAATCATCAACAAAAAGAGAGCAGTCTGAACCTTGGTTGACAGAGTTTACAATTTCATTTATTTTTATACTAAACAGGGCTGGGGAAAGGATACTACCCTGTGGAACACCCATTTCCTGCTCATGAATTTCTGACAATGTTGTCCCCACACGGACCTGGAAGGACCTGTCTGCCAAAAACTGTTCTATGAACACTGGGAGATTGCCACGGAAACCCATCCGATGGAGGTCTGACAGGATTCCATACTTCCACGTCGTGTCATAGGCCTTCTCTATGTCGAAAAAAATGGCAACAACATGCTTTTTATCTAAAAAAGAGTTTCGAACAGTGGTTTCCAATCTGATTAAATGGTCCATGGTAGAGTGATGCTTTCTAAAACCACACTGTTCCATGGCTAAAAGCCCATCACTTTCCAATTTCCACATGAGCCTACCATTTACCATTTTTTCCATCACCTTACAAACACAACTTGTTAAGGCTATTGGACGATAGTTGGTTGGGTTTGAATGATCCTTCCCTGGCTTCGGAATGGGAACAATTAGGGCTCTTTTCCATGAAGCTGGGAAAGACCCAGACGTCCAAACCTGGTTATAAACTTGAAGCAGAATGTTAAGACCTGAGTCAGGAAGGTGTTTTAAGAGTTGATAATGTATTTCATCAAGACCAGGAGCAGAATCATGACATGCCTGCAAGGCAGACTTCAGTTCATTTAGATTAAAGGGCAAGTTGTAGTCTTCTTGATTGGGTGAGGAAAAGTCAAGCTTCTTTTTTTCTGCTTGCGTTTTGATCTTTAAAAACGCGGTGGATTTTTGACTAGAGGAAGAGTTGGTTTCTATGGTGGAAGCTAGCAAGTTAGCCACAGCTTGTTTGTCAGTGATGAGTGTGTCATCAAGTTTTAAATGGTGGATTGAAGGGCAGCTGTTCTTGCCCCGAATTTTTTTAACAACTCTCCAGATTTTTTTCTTGGATATGTTTGATGTGAGGGAAGAGCAGAAATTTCTCCAAGACACTCGTCTACTTCCTCTACAAACAAACCTCGCCTTTGCTTTTTTCCTCTGATAAGATCGAACATTCGGGGCCACAGGATGCTGAAAGACTGAACGTTGGGCCCTCTTGCGAATGTTGCAAGCATTCTTACAATCCTGGTTGAACCATGGTGTACCAGGTAATTGTGGACCTGGTTTTGTGAGTGGGATGGTATCTCTCGCACATGATAACAAAACATTAGTGAAGGACTCCGCTGGATCTTCTGATCGGAAGACGATTTCAGCATCTAGCTTATCAGTTATGGCTGAACGAAAGAAATCCCAATTAGCCCTTTTAAAGCAAAAATACTGAGGAAAAGAAACAGGTTCCTTCAAAACTGGAGAAAGTATTACAGGGAAATGGTCGCTCCCGTGCAGATCATCGTGAACTGACCAATCATAGTCTAGAACCAATGAAGGATCACACACTGACAAATCCAAACACGAAAGAGTACCATTTGAAGAATGCATGTATGTTGGTGATTTGTCATTTAGACAACACAGGTCCAGTTCGTTAAAGATCTCTTCCAGCATGAGACCCCGAGGTGAGGAATGTGAGCTACCCCAAAGGGGGGAGTGCCCGTTAAAGTCTCCCAAAATAAAAAAAGGACGTGGAAGCTGATCTATTAGATCAATGACTTGTTGCTTAGATATTGTACCAGAAGGAGGACAGTAAATTGAACAGAGAGTTATTGTTTTATTGAAAGTAATCCTGGCCGCAACAGCTTGTAATGGGGTATTTAAGTTAACTTGGCTGAATAACAAAGATCTGTGAATAAGAAGGGAAACACCCCCAGTGACACCATGGCCAGTATCCGTAGGTAAAGCAGGAAAACCTACTGAACTAAAGCCTGCCAATGAAAAATGTTTTCCTGGTCTCAACAATGTTTCCTGCAGCGCAACAACACTAGGTTTGAGGTCAGAACACAACCGCTGGAGTTCCTCATATTGGGCATTAATGCCTCTTATATTCCACTGAATAAGGGCCATGACAATAAAAAAGAGAAGAAAATTACTCCATCTCATTGTCCTCATCACCTTCTATCTCCAAAGGAGAAAAGCGATTGGAAGAAGGCGATGGAGATACCACCTTCTTGGCTGACGAAGGACGATACTTATTTCCACCCCCAGATGGACGAGGTGGAAGAGGAGGCTTCATCACAGGTCGACTTCTGGAGTGTTCCCCAGACAAAGAGGCTACCTGTGCAGCCTTCCCAGAGGGTCTGGGATTGGAGGAAGGGGGCTCAGACCCTCGAGGAGTCCGGGGGGAGGTGGATATTGAGCCTCCACCCAAGGCACTGTTTGAATTTTGCTTTCTTTTTCCACTGTCTTTCTGTACATGCTGAGGCTCCTGTTGCGTCTGCCGATCCTGATGCTGACAGCCGGCCTGAGGTTGAACAGTCTCAGTCTGAACACCAACACTGACCATGCTCCCCTTGGCGACATCAGCATATGACTTGCTGAGGGAGGGCTGTCTATTCTGCACAAGTTTCCTTGCCTCAAAGAACGAAATTCGATTCTCTGTGCGTACCTTCTGGATCTCGGACTCGGTGCGCCAGACTGGACAGTCCTTTGAAAAAGCAGGATGGTTGCCTTTACAGTTTATGCAACAGGGCGGACAATCACACGGACCTTCATGCACTGGTTTTGAGCACTTGCCACACGCCTCCTGTTCTGTACACCTGTCCTTAATGTGGCCATACTTTTGGCACTTAAAGCATCGCAAAGGTGAAGGAATGTACATAGAGACGGGAACCCTCAAATATCCGACCTTCACGCACACAGGGAGAGTTGTCGTACAGAAAGAAAAAAAGTATCTGTTGGCACACGGTCTTGGTCTTTTCGTGCTAGAACCCGGTGAACGTGGGTCACACCCTGGAAGCCAGTTCCGTCTTTATTTCTAACTCGGAAACATCTCTCAAATCACGACACCTGATGACGCCCTTGCTTGAATTCAAAGTTTTGTGAGGTGTCACTCTGATTGGCCTGTCAATCAACGTCGTCGACTTGAGAAGCAACTCAGAATGCTTCTGTTTTGCACATTCTATCAAAAAGGAACCGTTTCGTAGCCGTTTCATGGATTTGGGTACGCCGGAGAGTCCCTCTACTCCTCGCGAAATAGCAAAAGGACTCAATCCATTCACCCCACAGAGAGGGCGAGCTTCATCCACACCCTCCATCACCAACCAACAAGGCCAAAAACCAGTTGCTGTCCTTATTTCATTATCCGAGTCCGAGTCCAAGTTCGAGCCTGAGGAATAATTTCTTTTCCTTTTTTGTTGGGAGTGAGCCATAGTTTTGAGTTTTTAAAGTTCATCCCTGCCTACCCACCCACCATGGGGTCCAACAAGGGGCCAGGGTCAAGGGGAAATCCAACTCTTGACCCTATCCGGGTTTCAGCAGGGATATACACCAGATAGAACATAGCTAACCTATTCCGCCAAGATCATGACACACCGCCGGGGACAGACGGTGAACACTTACAAGGTTTCCAAGGCCAGCCAAGAACTACCCAGTTTGACCCAACCTCACGTAGAGGCAGCCGATTGACATACACGGGCCAATGTATGCCACCCGTCTTAGAGGAGGTCCGAGCCAAAGTGATGTGTCGAGAACAGCAGGTTCTCTCAATCACCAGGACCTCATTCCCCCCCATTTACAGGACGCACCGCACGGCAAACACGGTGGGTCTGAAGAAGACCGCAGAGAAAAGAAGAAGTGTTCCAAAGAAGGCTTGTAAGTAAAGATTAAAGTACAGAGTAAAGAGCCAGGTAGGCAGAAACTAGACGAAACAGAGGCTGCAGTTTCTGTGGGGAGACTTTATGGGGGAAAAAGAGATAGTAAAAGACACAGTAGGCAGAAAAACAGGAAAGATAAGAAAAAGGGGTGGGCTCAGGTTAGTCGAGAAACACCCCCGCCACGAGAAGGCCGGCCCATGGGGGCGAGAATGAAGATGATAAAGATGATGCTACGGATTTCCATTTCGGTCTGAGACTGCATGACAGGGCTGTACTCTACGCTTCCTTTCATAATATATCCCGGCGTCAACCAGGCCCGAGAGATACAGACACCTGCAGTGTTGGTCAGGAAATTTGAGCAACACTCTCAGAGACGCATCCATTAAGTGGATGAAACTCAACTATGTGGTCCCAGTCTTCCCAACTGAGCCCGTAGCAAACTCAACTCTGGGCAGGAGCCGGTCGGGGCAGAAAAATCCCACATGACTGATGGAAATCGAACCCGCGACCTCCCAGCCGGGAGTCCGCGACGCTAACCACTTCGCCACGGCGGCTGGTAACATCCATATTTATATGTGGGCAGCATCCCATAGCGTCAATGTTTCTACACAATCCCTAACTAATGTTACAAAAATGCAGAGACCATCATCTGTTTGTTTGTTTTTTTTAATTTAATTTATTTATTTATTTTTTTACATTTGAACAAACAGGCTTACTGATGAAGTCGTTCATTCATCTGGAAATACCATGAACCACAGAAGAGTGGACTTTCCCTAAGAAATTCTGGCATCGGGTTACCAGATCAGAATTGTATGTTTGTTTTAGCTGTTGTTCCTGACATGTGAATACGCTGAAGGTGCTGAACCAGAACACACACCGCGGTATGTTTGCGCCCCTCCCCCTCCCCCCCCCCTTTTTTTTTAACCTCTTTCTTTTAATTAGAATAGTTTTCCATCTCAACAAATGTAACAACTAACTCGTTTGTTGTTTTAAGACAACCCGTTTGACGTTTTGGAAGTTTAAAAATGCAAGGGCGGGAGGGAGATATTAAAAAGTTAACACTACCTGCCTTCTTTTCGAGTATTGACATTTTTTCTGTAATATGAATCCTTAGTTTAGAATAAAACTCTGAGATCTAACTGCTTCCAAAAGAACTTGAGGAAAGAACCGTCATGCATTCAGAGCTCTAATCGTTCTTTGTTGTTCAATTCTCCTGGAGTTTCTTTTCTTCTTACCGTTCCTTCTAATACATATGATTTTTGTTTTTCATTTTGGTAGGTTCGTTATGCAATGACCAAAATGTTTTTTTTTTTTTTTTTTTTTTGAGATTTCCTTTTTGTGTCAAGTTCCAAAAAAGTGGAATCTTTTCTAGTATTTCCCTATCCATTTCTGTTCTCCACAAAAAATGTGAACCAGTTTTAACATAGAGAAGGCCCCTCACCCAATTTTTTTCTCTCACCTCGGATACCCGTAGGCTCATCCCTCGTATTTGTGATTTTCGTATTTCGGCAAGTTCCGTCTCTTTCTCCTTTGAATTACAGACCTTCTTCAGTCACGGAGAAGTTCATTTCTGATGTCTGTCATACTCTACGCTGCGTTATTGTCCACCACCCCCCTCTCTCTCTTCCTCCCTCCGTCCTTCTCCTATTGGTCCGTCTGCTTCAAGTTTCATCAAAAGTGTGTCTGTGAACAGCTGGTCGTATCGATCAAAATGAATGAGATCATCACGAATTTACTGAAGACTAAAGAACATTTCTCCAGGGACTCTATGGAAGACTGGTCATTAGTTACAAAAGATTCTGTGGAAGACCAGTCATTAATTGAAAGAAAGAAAGAAAGAAAAAAACCGAAAGAAAACCGCGCCAGTAAGTGACGCTGAATATCGCAAACATCTGCGTCGTTCCAAGTTTGAAAACAAGAGAATCCTTAATACCCCCTCTCTGCCCCCCCCCCCCCCCTTCCGCCAGAACAACAACATCATCAGGAAATGGAGCTTTCTGTCTATACGAGTTCTCTTTTCTGCGTCTTTTTTGTTTGTTTGTGCTGACCACACGTGTAATAACATATCCGTACCACTGTTTAAGGTGCTTTGGGGTTTAAAGAGTGCATGGCGGTTATACACGCCAAGAATATGAACAATCAAGACAAGGCGCATATGTATTACATACTAGAAAACTTAGGTTTACTTTATATGTGAACCAATTAATCGACATCCAGTCTCCCTTTCTCTCGCTCCCCCCTCCCCCCTCTCTCACACAAACACACAGGCAAACACACAGACAAGGAGAGAAGAGAGAGAGAGAGAGAGAGAGAGAGAGAGGAGAGAGAGAGAGAGAGAGAGAGAGAATGACAAAATTCACAAAGTCCGAAACACCTAATAAATACCGTGTTTCTTTTAAACTTGCTGTATCAATCCATTCTCTGTGGTGTGTGTGTGTGTGTGTGTGTGTGTGTGTGTGTGTGTGTGTGTGTGTGTGTGTGTGTGTGTGTGTGTGTCTTTGCTTTATATGTGAACCAACTAATTGATATCCAGTCTCTCTCTCTCCTCTCTCTCTCTCTCCACACACACACCACACACAAGAGGCAAACAGACACGATTTGGGGGGCGGGGGCAGAGAGAGAGAGAGAGAGAGAGAGAGAGAGAGAGAGAGAGAGAGAGAGAGAGAGAGACGTTTGACTCAGAGAGAGAGAGAGAGAGACAGAGAGACAGACAGATAAAGCGAGCGAGAGAGATGCTGACTACTGGCTCACACAATCGAGAAAGATATCACATTTTTTTTTGTTTACTCCATCTCATTTCTCTTTTCCTCATCCCCTTTCCCATTTTGTCCGTTCATCATATCCACACAAACCTGACATTCCCACTTTCTGCCTCAATGCTCCACTCACCTGAAATAATGGGAACAGAACAGAGAAGTATTAATTTTATGACGATCGCAGAAAAAAAAAACAAAAAAAAAAAACAGAGGACAAAAAAATCAATGAAACAAAAAATGCCTCTCCTCCGTGCATGCAACCCACCGGAGCTCTGTGACTAATTAATGCCGGCATGTGCATCCTCTTCGTGCCCTCCCCCCTCTCCCTCACCCGTTTCTCGCGGGAGCACTGAGGGGGAAAATGACCTGACAAGTTTCACGGTGAGCACGTGCTGGTTGTGAGGTGCAAACGCTTGTGGCTCGACACCACAGTTAGGAAGGAAGGAAATGCTCGAAGTGCTGTAAGCGTTGTGGTGATTGGATGTGACGTGCGACACCTGCATGCTCTCATGTGTCAAATATACCCCTTTAGTTTTGTTTTCATGTTCGACGACATAGTTTTTTTCCCCCTCCATATCTTATTCACTCGTGAAATGCATAACTATCCAGTAGGGCAAAGTAAAACCAGAATTTTTAAAACGGAAAACCTGAGCTTGCTGTGCCACAACTACGGTAAGGTTTTATTTCTTCGATTCTTATTCAGATACAGCATACGTTATTCACGTTTGACACGCCAGGAAGTAGTACATGATATAGGATAATATCATTCAAACCAAGAATAAATAATCATTCTTTCGCTGGTACCTTACGTAAAAACCTTCTGTTTTAAGAATATTGTACAGTATGATCAACGGAGAAACTTCAATTTCACAACTTTGAAGTACAGATGGTTTACTAGTAAACGAATTCAATTATAGATGATTACATTCGTTCCCACGTACAGTTTACTTCCAGCCTAACACAACAGACAAGGCACTGAGTTATTAAATTGTTTGCTAATTATAGTAAATAAAAGAAACTTTATTTTATTTTCAGCATCCGTGTTGTACATTATTCGAATGCACTCGCACTAATCACAAAAATTGCAAGACATAATGAAGTGAACAGTCTACCTAATCCGATTAAAGAACCCTTGATTCTAATGAATGACGAACAGGAAACTATGCAACTGCCGACCCCCCCACCCCCCTCCCCTCTCTGGCATCGCTAAATGATTTGGATAGGAACCAAATACTGAGATAGTTCATGGCCTACCTAGTCCCACTATTCTGAAGGCAGTTTTATGAACAGCCTATTTGAAATCCGTCGTTTCAAACAGAGGAGGATGACGCAGGATGAAGTAATTACTGAAAAGAAAGAACAGCTGAAACATGCACAGACCTCCTGTATAAAAGAACATCGCTGAAGGGGCTTCTCCAGCTGCATATAACTACCGCAACTGAGGAGAACTAAAAATGCAATGAAAAGGTGTTAAAAATGGGGAAACTAAAAATGTAATGAAGGATTACTATAATGGGAATAGACGGTCAATCTTGGGTAAGCCACTAAGCCTGGAAGAACTAAAATATAAACAAAAAACTGGTACATGTAGTACTGATGAACGTAGGGACCACTCAAACACGGACAACTATGTATGCAGGTGCAAATACTGAAATAAGAAAGAACTGCGTATGCACGGGAAACTATGGAAACACGTGAAAAATTATCAAACAGCGTGTTTGGAGAACGACTCAAACACCAAAGTACCATGGGAACACATGGTAACTACTTATCTACGGAGGAACGGCTCAGAGTCAGGTCAGATTATAGCATTTATCACCCAGCCAACCATGACAACCACATCAGGGCCGCTCTTACTCTAAAAGAACTGCAGATAGTCATAACATTTTGTCAAACAGGCAACAAGAATTCAAACAAGAAGATTACTCAGCCGGGAGAGAACTAATAGTAAAGAGCCACTGAACCAGCGGAAAACTACTTGTGCACGAAAAACGAATGTTCAAACAGGAAATGGAAAAACTATGCACGAAAAATAAAATTTAAAAAAGAGAAAAGAAAATTCCCGAATTCAGAGCAAAGGGGAAATTGACCCCCCCAAAGGAAAAATTCGAAAAAGAGATGTCGAATGACTAGGGAATGGGAATGTTGGGGGCCCCTTTTGGAATTAAAAAAAACAGGTGGAATTTTTAAAATGGGAAATAAACCCCCCGGGGTGGATGACCCCAACAAAAAACCCCGAACTGGAAAAATACTGTTGAAAAAAAGGAAGTCCAAGGAGGGCGGAATTGTCTTTTGTGCTTGCAGGGGGAAAATCAAACCCGTTTTGGAAAAACCCAAGTATCAAATTTTGAGGGGGGGCACCACCAAAAGAACTATGATCCATTTTGGGGAAAAAAAAAGCCAAACGAGAACTAAGATCCATCTAAAAACAAAACCCGCCAAAAGAGAACTATGAACCAGTAAGGTATTCAAAAATGAGAAAAATTTTTATCCCCTCTTTAAAAAAAAAAAAGGGGGCACTGGACTCTACTTCCCCAAAGGAACTAGGCTTATTGGGGAGAAGGACTGGATACGTTGGGCCCAAAACCCCCAAGGGAAAAAAGGAAAAAAATTTTAACAGAAAGGGGGGAAGTTTGGAATGGGATGGGGGGGAGGGGTGGGGGTGGGTTGGGGGAGGGGGGCAGAAAAAAAAAGAAAAAACCCAAATTGTGACGCCAAGGGCAGCTTATGCGTGAAGATAAAAAAACCCAAGGTAAAGACTGAAGTAAGGGGAAAAATCAACCCCCCAAAAATTTTGGGGAATACTTGGGAGGAAAAAGGGGGACCCCAACATTTTTGGGGGAAATATGATGTTGGAAAAGGGGGACCCCAACATTTGGGGAAAATCTGATGTAGGAAGGTCCCCCCCAACATTGGAGAAAAAAATGATGAAAGGGAAAGGGTTTCCCCCCCAAAATTTTGGGGGAATTGATGTAGGAAGGTCACCCCAAAAATTTGGGGGAAAAATTGTAGGGGAAAGGGTCACCCCAACAAAAAAGGGAGGGAACCCCAATTGGGGTGTAAAAAAAAGGAAAAAAACACCCCCCAACCTTTGGGGAAAATACTGTGTGGAAGGATCACCCCAACATGGAGAACTATGATGTAGGAAAGGGGGGACCCCAAAAGGGAAGAAAAGTAGGAAAGGTTTTTCCCCCCAAAATGGAGAACTATGATTGGGGAAAGGGTACCCAAAACTGGGAAACTGTGAGGAAGGATCACCCCCCAAAATGGAGAATACTGGGTAGGGGATCCCCCAACATGATCATGGAGGGCACCTTAAGTTCTGCCCAGGGGGGAATATTTAAAAAGGAAACTACTTTCCGAAAAAACTAACCAAAAGGGGGGAAATACTGACAAGGGGAGGGTTTTTAAAGGGGGAAACTACGCCAGGGGATTTGGCCCGTGGAATAACGCCATGGGAAACTAAATGGAGGAAAATACGACCCCTAGACGAAACCAAAGGGAAAGAAAAGACAAAAGTGGGGCACAGACCAGTGGGAAAATGTAACGGGAAAACTACAAAACAGGGGGGGAAACTTGATTAAAATTTCCGGGGGAAAAATCTTTCAAGGGAAATAGCACTAAAAACACCCCAAAACACGAAAAAGGGGTACTGTAAGGGAGTATTAAAGTGGGGAAATTAACAAGAAATTTCCAGGGGGCCAAGGGGGTCTCACCTGGAAAAACTTTGTTTTCAAAAAACCTGGGACAGGGGGAAAGTTTTAAAGTGGGGTTGGTGGAATTACCGTGGGTTGTGTGGGTTGTGGTGGGACCAACAAAACAACCAAAAACCCCAAACAAAAGAAAGGGGAGAAAACCAAAGGGGTTTGGTGGTGAGCACCGTAAAAACTTCCCAGTAAAAAGGGGACAGGGAAAACTGAAAAAAACCCCGGCACCGGGGGAACTAAAAAGTAAACTTGACACAGGGAGAAAATACTGACAAAAGAAAAATCTAACAGGGAGGGGGACTGAAGGGAGACTATGAACGGGAAACTTGACATGGGCTATGACACAGGGGGGAAAGAAAGGGTCTGACACATTGGGCAAACTAAAATTTTACACAGTGGAGAACTCTAAAAAGTGGAGAACTCGGACACAGTGGGGAAATACGACACATTGGAGAACTCTGACAGTGGGGAAAATATGACACCGTGGAGAACTAAAAACAGTGGAGAACTACTGCCCCAGTTGAAGGGGGGAAAACTGACAGTGGCGAAAAAATGACACAGGGGGGTTTAAACTTAAAAAATTTTACACACGGGGGAATACACCAGGGAGAATATGGGAAAAGTGGGGAAAATACTGACCGTGGGAGAAAATATGACAAAGTGGGGACACTGAAAGAGGAGAACTAAGAAAAGGGAGAAACCCGACCGTGGAAACTACTGACACGTGGAGAATTCTGCACAGGGAGAACTATGAACAGTGGAGAATCTGACACAGTGGAGAATCTGAACCGGAGGAAAAATACCGGGAAAACAGGGGGGAATATGGGCACGGGGAGAACTACTAACAGTGGGGGAAAATAGACACGGTTGAAAAAACTGAAACGGTGAGAATACCCCACACAGTGGAGAACTACTGGGCACGGTGAAGACTATGGACGGTGGGGAACTTGACCGGGGGAACTATGACACAGTGGGAACACGACACAGTGGAAAACCTGCCCCGGGGGGAGAATATCAGGGGAAAAACAGTGGAATACTGACAAGGGGGATACTTTACACTTTGGGGAAAAAACTGACACATGGAGAACTACTACACGGGGAGAACTCTGACACAGTGGAGAAAAACTGAACTTTTGGGGAATATGACACAGTGGAGGACTATGCAAGGGAGAAAATACTGAAAAGTGGAGAATATACAAGGGAAACTACTGACCAGGGAGAATTCTGACACGTTGGGGAAATACTGAACAGTGGAGAACTATGACAATGGAAAAAACCTGAACGGGGAAAATACTGACACGGAGACACTGACACAGTGGAGAACTCGCACAGTGGAGAATATGGCACAGTGGAGAACTATTTAACGGTGAAAAATAAATGACAAGGTGAGAACCCCACGACACAGTGGGAATACAACACGGAGAAACTTCGCCAGGGAGAAAAATATGACAAGTGGGAATACTGACACAGTGGAGAACTACTGACACGGGAGAAACTAGACATAGTGGAAATAAAACAGGGAGAACTAGACACGTGGAGAACTAGACAGGGGGAAAAAATACGACACCCGGGTTACCAAGGGAGAATCTGGGGCAAATAGGACATAACGGGAAAGGAAATACTGCACAGGGAGAACTCTGAACGGGGAAACTATGACACGGGAGGCTCTGACCAGGGGAATACTGCACATGGAGAATAGACCGTGGAGAACTAGAACCGGGGGGAATACTGACACGGGGAGAAAATTTTGACCAGTGGAGAAGTGACACGTGGAACTACTGACACATGGGGAACTACTGAACCAAACCCCCGGGGTGGGAATACTGGACGGGGGGAATATGGCACGTGGAGAACTTCTGCCCCCGTGGGAAAAATACTGAAAAGGGGACTAATGAAAAAGTGGGACTATGAACAGCGGGGGACTACTGGCACATGGAAAATTTCACATGGAGAATACTGCACAGGGAGAACTATGACCAAGTGGAAAACTTGACCCGGGAGAACTCTGGCACAGTGGAGATTTGGCAAGGAGAAAATACTGACAAGTGGGAAAATGGGACAGTGGAGAAACTGGACACAGTGGGAACTTCTGAACAGTGGGGGGAACTACTGAACGTGGAAACTAGGACACAGGGAGAATACTGACACGTAGAGTTTTCTGGCCCCGGGGGATTACTGGGACAAAGTGGAGACTAGACACAGTGGAGACTCTGACAGGGGAGAACTATAACGTGGGGAAACTATGAAAGTGGGGAAATACTAACCCGGGGAATTACTGAACAGTGGAGGCTAATGCACAGTGGAGAATACTGACACGGGAGAGATACATGGAAGTCTGCACAGGGAGAACTCTGAATGGGGTGGCCCGTTGAGAACTAGGGCACAGTGGAGAAACTTAAAATGGAAAAGGGAAAAGGGGGGAAAAATACTGAACAGTGGAAAAATATGGCAGTGGAGAAACCCGGAGGTGGAGAATACTGACACGGGGGCCCCTGGGACTTGCACAGTGGAGAGCTTGGAAGTGGAGAAAACTGGGGGCACCCGTGGGAACTACTGACCGGCGGGAAAAAAACGTCTCTGAAACCCGGGGCGGGGTGGAGAAACTAAAATGGCACGGGGAAGAAATATGCAAGTGGAGAAAATTAAAAGGGGCACAGGGAGACTACTGACAAAGGGAGAAAAAAAGCACAGTGGAGAGAATACTGACCGGGAAGAAATACTGGGAAAAGGTGAGGGAAAGGGGGCTCTGCACGTGGAGAAATAAAAAAGCAAAGTGGAGAACTACTGACACATGGAAACATGAACAGGGGAGAAAATATGCACAGTGGAGTGAACAGTGGAAAAATTGAAATATGAAAACAGGGGAACTTTCTGCACGTGGAGAACTTGACACAGTGGAGACTACTGAACAGTGGAGAACCACTGCACTGGAGAACTTCTGACACAGTGAGAACTACTGACCCCAGTGGAGAAACCCAACTGGGAAAAAAAGTGGAGAAATACTGCACAGTGGAGAACTACTGAAAGTGGAGAGCTACCGACACGTGGGAAAAAAATGCACGGGGGAGAAACGAACGTGGAGAACTCTAAAACAGTGGAGAAATACTGACAAGGAAAAACATGACACGTGGAAATTCTAAACGGGAAAGAAAACAAAAAAGACAAGTGGAGAGCTATGAACAGGGAGGCTACTGCACAGTGGAGAAAGGCACAGGGAGAACTACCGACAGTGGAGAAATAGACACGTGGGAACTCCCCACACGTGGAGAACTACTGAACAGGGAGAACTTTGACACAGGGAGAAAATATGAACAGGGAGAACTATGAACAGGGAGGAACTGACCAGTGGAGAAAAATGGAGGGGTCGCACAGGGGGCAAATGCAAGGGAGGATATGAACCCCGGGGGGACTACTGACACATGGAGAAATACTGACACGGGGAGAACTACCCCACCGTGGGAACTACTGAACATGGAAAACTACGGGCCAGTGGAGAACTACTACACTTGGAGAATACTGCCGGGGGGGGAATACTGCACGGGGGGAACTATGACACGTGGAGAACCTAACAAAATGGGGGCTATGACACATTTGGGGAACTACTGCACGGTGGGAATATGAAGGGGTTTAAAGGGGGAATACGACACAGGGAGCTACTGACCACCCTTTGGAAAAATACTGACAAGGAAAAATACTGACAAGAGAACTACTGACCAGTGGAAACTACGAAACGTGGAGCTACGCACAGTGGAGAAAAATAAAAAACACAAATGGGAAGAAAAAATGACACAGGGGGGAAAATACTCCGTGGGAAACTACTGACCGTGGAGAACTTGACACGTTGAGTTTTTGATCAGTGGAGAAATATGAAACCCGTGGAGAAATGACCGGTGAAGAATACTGACCGGAGATTTTGACACGTGGAGAACTCTGAAATGGGGAAATCTGACACAGTGGAGAACATGACACGGTGAAAACTAAGACAAGGGGAGAAAATAAACACAGTGGAGAAATATACACGGAGAAACTGACAAGTGAGAAATCTGACCAAATGGAGAAACTACGGGCAAGAAATATTGAAAGGAGAAAATACTGACACGGGGAGAAAAACTGACACATGGAAATTACTCGGTGAAAAAAAACGACACCTGGAGACCCCGCACTTTGGGGAAAATACGCACTGGAGAAATCTGCACGGGGAGAAAACTATTAAGGGGAGAACACTGACCCCAGGGAGAACTATGAAGGGAGAAAATACCTGAAAACAACGGAGGAAATCTGACCAGGGAAACTATGAACGGGGAAAATGACAAGGGAGGGAAATTCTGACAGGGAGAAATACTGACCAAAGGGGGGAAAAATACTGACACGTGGGAACTACTGACACGGTGGAGAACTACTGACCCAGTGGAGAGCTACTGACACAGTGGATGACTGCTAACATGGTGGAGAACTACTGACACGGTGAAGAACTACTGACACGGTGGAGAACTACTGACACAGTGGATGACTACTGACACAGTGGAGAACCACTGACACGGTGAAGAACTACTGACAGAGTGTAGAACTACTGACATAGTGGAGAACTACTGATACAATGAAGAACTACTGACACAGTGGAGAAGTACTGCCACAGTGGAAAACTACTGACACAGTGGAGAGCTACCGACACAGTGGAGATATACTGTCACAGTGGAGAACTACTGACACAGTGGAGAACTGCTAACACAGTGGAGAACTACTGACACAGTGAAGAACCACTGACACAGTGCAGAACTTCTGACACAGCGGAGAACTACTGACACAGCCGAGAAATACTGACACAGTGGAGAGCTACTGACACAGTGGAGAACTACTGACACAGTGGAGAACTGACACAGTGGAGAACTACCGACACGTGGAGAACTACAGACACGTGGAGAACTACTGACACGGTGGAGAACTACTGACACAGAGGAGAACTACTGACACAGGAGAACTACTGACACAGCGGAGGACTACTGACACAGCGGAGAACTACTGACACAGAGAACTACTGACACAGAGGAGACTACTGACACATTGGAGAACTACTGACACGGTGGAGAACTATGACAGGTGGAGAACTACTGACACAGTGGAGAACTCTGACACAGTGGGGAACTACTGACACATTGGAGAACTACTGACACAGTGGGAGACTACTGACACGTGGAGAACTACTGACACAGTGGAGAACTACTGACACAGTGTAGAACTGCTAACAAAGTGGGAACTACTGACACATGGAGAACTACTGCCACGGTGGAGAACTACTGACAGTGGCGAACTACTGAATAGTGGCGAACTACTGACACAGCGGAGGACTACTGACACATTGGAAAACTACTGACACTGGAGAACTACTGACACAGAGGAGAACTACGACACAGTGGAGAACTACTGACACTGTGGAGAACTACTGACACAGTGGAGGACTACTGACATAGAGGAGAACTACTGACACAGTGGAGAACTACTGACACAGTGGAGAACTACTGACACAGTGGAGAACTACTGACACGGTAGAAGACTACCGACATGGAGGAGAACTACTGACACAGTGGAGAACTACTGACACAGTGGAGAACTACTGAGCCTGTGGAGAACTTCTGACACAGTTGAGAACTACTGATACAGTGGAGAACTACTGACACAGTGGAGAACTACTGACACAGTACAAGATTACTGACACGGAGATCTACTGACACAGTGGAGAACTACTGACACAGTGGAGAACTACTGACACAGTGGAGAACTATTGACACGGTAGAAGACTACTGACACGGAGGAGAACTACTGACACAGTGGAGAACTACTGATACGGTAGAAGACTGACGCAGTGGAGAACTACTGACACAGTGGAGAACTACTGACACAGTGGAGAACTACTGACACGGTAGAAGACTATTGACATAGATGAGAACTACTGACACAGAGAACTACTGACACAGTGGAGAACTACTGACACGGTGAAAAAAATACTGACACGCTGGAGACCTACTGACACAGTGGAGAACTACTGACAATGGAGAACTACTGACACGGTGGAGAACTATTGACAGTGTGGAGAACTACTGACACAGTGGAGAACTGCTGACACGTGGGGAACTACTGACACATTGGAGAACTACTGACACAGTGGGGAACTACTGACACGGTGGAGAACTACTGACACAGTGGAGAACTATGACACAGTGTAGAACTGCTAACAAAGTGGGGAACTACTGACACATTGGAGAACTACTGCCACGGTGGAGAACTACTGACAGTGGCGAACTACTGATAGTGGCGAACTACTGACACAGCGGAGGACTACTGACACATTGGAAAACTACTGACACACTGGAGAACTACTGACACAGAGGAGAACTACAGACACAGTGGAGAACTACTGACACTGTGGAGACTACTGACACAGTGGAGGACTACTGACATAGAGAACTACTGACACAGTGGAGAACTACTGACACAGTGGAGAACTACTGACACAGTGGAGAACTACTGACACGGTAGAAGACTACGACATGGAGAACTACTGACACAGTGGAGAACTACTGACACAGTGGAGAACTACTGAGCCTGTGGAGAACTTCTGACACAGTTGAGAACTACTGATACAGTGGAGAACTACTGACACAGTGGAGAACTACTGACACGGTACAAGATTACTGACACGGAGATCTACTGACACAGTGGAGAACTACTGACACAGTGGAGAACTACTGACACAGTGGAGAACTATTGACACGGTAGAAGACTACTGACACGGAGGAGAACTACTGACACAGTGGAGAACTACTGATACGGTAGAAGACTGACGCAGTGGAGAACTACTGACACAGTGGAGAACTACTGACACAGTGGAGAACTACTGACACGGTAGAAGATTATTGACATAGATGAGAAACTACTGACACAGAGAACTACTGACACAGTGGAGAACTACTGACACGGTGAAAAAAATACTGACACGCTGGAGACCTACTGACACAGTGGAGAACTACTGACAATGGAGAACTACTGACACGTTAGAGACTACTTATACGTGAGGAGAACTACTGACACAGTGGAGAACTACTGAGACTGTGGAGAACTACTGACACGTGGAGAGCTACTGACACAGTGGAGAACTACTGACACAGTGGAGAACTACTGACACGGTGGAGAACTACTGACTACGGTGGAGAACTACTGACACGGCGGAGAACTATTGACACAGTGGAGAAGACTGACACAGTGGAGAACTACTGACACAGTGGAGAACTACTGACAGGGCGGAAACTTTTGACGCGGTGGAGAACTACTGGCACGGTGAGAACTACTGGCACAGTGGAGAACTTCTGACACAGTGGAGAACTACTACACAGTGGAGAGCTATGACACAGTGGAGACTACTGACACAGCGGAGAGCTACTGGCACAGTGGAGAGCTACTGGACACAGTGGAGAACTACTAGCACAGTGGAGAACTATTGACACAGTGGAAATTAGTGAAACAGTGGAGAACTACTGCACAGTGGAAAACTAGTGGCACAGTTGAGAACTACTGACACAGTGGAGAACTACTGAACAGTGGAGAACTGTTGACACAGTGGAGAACTACTGAGACAGTGGAGAACTACTGACACAGTGGAGAAGTACTGACACAGTGGAGAGCTACTGACACAGTGGAACTACTGGCACAGTGGAGAACTACTGAGACAGTGGATGACTACTGATACGGCGGAGAACTACTGATACGGCGGAGAACTACTGATACGGCGGAGAACTACTGACACAGTGGAGAACTACTGAGACAGTGGAGAACTACTGACACAGTGGAGAACTACTGGCACAGTGGAGAACTACTGACACAGTGGAGAACTACTGAGACAGTGGAGAGTTACTGACACAGTGGAGAACTACTGACACAGTGGAGAACTACTGACACGGTGAAGAACTACTGACACGGTGAAGAACTACTGACACAGTGGATGACTACTGACACAGTGGAGAACTACTGACATAGAGGAGAACTACTGACATAGAGGAGAACTACTGACACAGTGGAGAACTACTGTCACAGTGGATGACTACTGCCACAGTGGAGAACTACAGACACAGTGGAGAGCTACTGACACAGTGGATGACTACTAACATGTGGAGAACTACTGACACGGTGAAGAACTACTGACACGGTGGAGAACTACTGACACAGTGGATGACTACTGACACAGTGGAGAACTACTGACACGGTGAAGAACTACTGACACAGTGTAGAACTACTGACACAGTGGAGAACTACTGACACGTGTGAAGAACTACTGACACGGTGGAGGACTACTGACACGGTGGAGGACTACTGACACAGTGGAGAACTGCTGACACAGTGGAGGACTACTGACACAGTGGAGGACTACTGACACAGTGGAGGACTACTGACACGTGAAGAACTACACAGTGAAGAACTACTGACACAGTGGATAACTTCTGACACAGTGGAGAACTACTAACACAGTGGAGAACTACTGACAGTGGAGAACTACTAACACAGTGGAGAACTACTGACAGTGGAGAACTACTAAAACAGTGGAGAACTACTGACAGTGGAGAACTACTGACAGTGGAGAACTACTAACACAGTGGAGAACTACTGACACAGTGGAGATCTACTAACACAGTGGAGAACTACTGACACAGTGGAGATCTACTAACACAGTGGAGAACTACTGACAGTGGAGAATCATCGATTGTATGTACAGCTACTGACACAGTAGAATACTGCTAACACAGCGGAGGACCACTGATACAGTGGAAAACTACCGAGACAGTGGAGAAACACCGAGACAATGGAGAATTACTGACACATAAATATGACAGTACTAATCTCATAGAAACTACTCATTCAGGACAGAACTACTGATCTCCATAGAAACTACTCAGACAGGACAGAACTACTGATCTCCATAGAAACTACTCAGACAGAACAGAACTACTGATCTCCACAGAAACTACTCAGACAGGACAGAACTACTGATCTCCACAGAAACTACTCAGACAGGACAGAACTACTGATCTCCACAGAAACTACTCAGACAGGACAGAACTACTGATCTCCATAGAAACTACTCAGACAGGACAGAACTACTGATCTCCATAGAAAATACTCACGGGACAGAGACAGAAAACTATAGGAATCTCTCCATAGAAACTACTCAGACAGGACAGAACTACTGATCTCCATAGAAACTACTCAGAGACGAGAGACTAATTTCCGTAGAAACGATTCAGATTGGACAGAACTACTGATCTCCATAGAAATGATTCAGAGAGAACTATTGATCTATATAGCAAGGACTCAGAGACGGCAGTACTACCAATCCATCCTTATACTTGTCAGGAGACAAGTACTGATCCATGTAGGAACCCTTTTAAGGAGGATTACCAGGCCATGCATGAACTGTTCAGACAGGAGATAACTACTGATCCATGTAGGAACGACTCAGACAGGTGAGAAATACTGAAGAATCTATGAACAGGACAGGACAGAGCTAATGATCCGTACTACGAGAGTTGAATCAATGATACATAGAGCATCTACATTGACACGGAAGATCTACTTATCCACAAAACACTAACGACAGAAAGAAATATTCTAACAAGATGAGAATGGATGATGATGATGATGATGGGGGATAAGACAACTCATGCATGAAAGATCAACTCACGCGAAGGAGCGAGTAATGCACGGAGAAAGACCTAAAATCAGTGTGGACTACTGATGCACGGGAGAAGGTCGGGTGTGGGACGTAGGGAGGGACTACTCCATAGAAATGATTCCAGAGAGAACTATTGATCTTTATAAGTACTCTGAGACGACAGTACTACCAATCCATCCTATGACAGGGTTGGAAATGGGTGGGTGAATGGTGTTATGAACATAGGACCTAGACAGATTGGAGTGGACTATTGATCAACACAATAAGAACTACTGATCTTAAGTGGAAAATGTGTGGATGGGAAAAAAAACCTAGCGATCCATTTTGGAATAACTCAGACACGACAGAAGTATTAATCCATGACGGAAATGCACATACAAGAGAGAATTACTGATCCGCTTACGAACACCTCAGACAGGAGGGAACTACTGATCCATTTTTGGAACTACCCAGGCAGCAGAGAACTACTGATCCGTTTAGGAACATGTCAAGACAGAAGCGTACTATTGATCCATTTAGGAACAACGCAGACAGCAGAGAACTGCTGACCCATGTAAGAACTATTCAGACATAATGGAAAGACTGATCCAGGTAGGAACTTCTCAGGCATAGGACGACTACTGCTGCCTATAGGAGCTACACAGGGAAGTACTAATTTTGTCAGAACGATTTTACGTGGGAGCTAGCATACGGGATCAATAATGAAACAGAGAACTGCTCAAACAGAAGAGGGGGGGGGGGGGGGGGGGGAATGATAGGGGCTGATGGAAGACAGCAGAGGGGAGGGGGGTGGGGTGGGAGGCTACATAACCGGGGGAAACAACTCGGGCCTGAATAAACCATGCTTATGACAGACAAAGGTACGACTGACGCACACAGAGGGAAATGACTGATGCACAAAGGAACCACTCATGTGGGTGCTACCTAGATGACAGAAGCACTGGTCCATGTCGGCGGTACTAAAACAGGATAGATCTTCTGGCTGAAGTAAGTACTACTTAGACAGGTTAGTACCAAAGATCAGTGTCGGTATTACTAAGGCAGGAGAGAACTACTGGTCAACGTAGGTGCTATTTAAACATATGAGAACTAGGGGGCCCATGCGGGTACGACTTCGGCTGCTTAAACAGGTGAGAAATATTGGTCCATGTATGTTCTACTTAAACAGGTGAGAACTATTGGTCCATGTATGTTCTACTTAAACAGGTGAGAATTATTGGTCCATGTATGTTCTACTTAAACAGGTGAGAATTATTGGTCCATGTATGTACTACTTAAACAGGAGAGAACAACAGGTCCATGTATTATTTAAACAGGAGAGAACTACTGGTCTATATATGTACTACTTAAGCAGGAAAGAACTACTGGTCTATGTATGTACTATTAGAGAGGAGAGAACTACTGGTCCATGTAGCTACTACTTAAAGAGGAGAGAACTACTGGTCCATGTAAGAACTACCTAGACAGGAGAAAACTAGTGATCCATGTGGGTAGCACTTGAGATAGTTACTGGTCCATACAGATACCATTTAAACAGACGCAAACTACGGGTCCATATAGGTCTTACTTCAAGCAGGAGGCAACTACTGTTCCAAGCGACAGCTGTTAAGAAAGAGGAAAACAACGGATCCATGTAGGAACCACTCAGAGAGAGAGAGAGAGAGAGAGAGAGAGAGAGAGAGAGAGAGAGAGAGAGAGAGGAGAACTACTTATCCATGTAAGAACTACTCACGAAAAAAAAATACTGGTCCATTTACGAGCAACTCAGACAAGAGAGAACTACCGATCAAAGCAGGATTTACTCAGGAGATAGTACCGATCCATTGCAGGAAGCACTCACAAACAGGAGACAGTTACTTCTTCATATAGGAACCACTCGCACATAAGAAAACTGCTGATTCTCACTTATTAACTCCTACCAGCACAAAGAGTGTAAATGAACTAATGACATGCATCGCAACTACACAGACTGGGGACATCTTCAGTCTTGGAGTATATTCCGGTGAAAATTTCTATATGCGACAGCTGTTCTCTCAGAGTGGCGAGCATCTACCAAAGCAACAACAACATTTTTAAACCAGCAACAACGTTACAACAAGAGAGGGTGTGTGTGCGTGTGGGGGGGGGGGGGGGGGGAGGGGGGGGGAGGGGGACAGAAGTGGGTGTATGGTGAGCGACCGTTAAGTAGCCCCAGTTCAGCCAGGGCCACCGGGGCCCCACACCTTTAAAAAAAAAAAAAAAAAATAAATAAAAAAAAGGCGTTTGGTGATGGTTTTCCGGTGCTGTTACGGCCTGTAGCTGTAAACACGAGGCCATGACGGTGGGTTTGTAGGCCGAGGAGGGGGGGGGGGGGATCTGGCAGTAGGGAGTTTGTCTGGGACACCATTCCAAAGGCGAATAGCAGAAGGGAAAGAGGAGTGGATGTGGGAACCAGCGCGGGAGCACTGGACGAGTATCCACGAACACCAGTGAAACGGGGAAACGTTTCAACTGGAGGAGGACGTGTGTGTGTGTGTGTGTGTGTGTGTGTGTGTGTGTGTGTGTGTGTGGGGGGCGCGTGCGTGCGTGCGTGCGTGGTGCATGCTAACTTGCGTGTGTGAGCGCGCGCGAGTGCTTGGGGGGGGGGGGGGGGGGGGGAGGGATGAACGGGAAAGACAACTCGCGCTTAAAGAATCATGCCTCCGCGAAGGACCCAATGATGCACGAAGTTTTTAAACAGGGCAGAACTACTGATGCATGGAGAAACTACTCAAACCGCGGGCAAGTGGGGGAAGGCGGGAGGGAGTTGGGGGGAGAGGGGTGGGTGTGGGATCAACGTAGGAACTACACAGTGAACTATCGATCAATATACGAACTTTAAAACCAAGGGATGTCTTTGGTCAACACAGAAACTACAAAGACAGGAGTGGAAAAATTGATCAGCACTGAAACTACACAGGCTGGGGTGCACTACTAATAAACCCAGGAACTGCAGAGACAGGAGAGAACTATCAATCAAACAGGAACAACACAGGCAGCAGAGAATTACTGATGCACGCAGGAAGTCCTCAGATGAGCCACTAGTGAACGAACAGACTATCCAAAAAACAGGAAACAGCTGATCCACGTAGGAATTTCATCTGCAAAAGAGAACTACAGATCGATGTTAACATCTACACAGACAGGACAGAACTACTGATCCATGTAGGGACTATTCAGACGAAGGAGAAACACAGATCTATGTAGGAAATTATTGAAAAGAAAAAAGAGAACAACATGGCACAGGATCGCCGCCATTTAACGCGAAGACAGCCGACCAGTTGCCCCTGACAACGGCTCTGAGGGAGGGCAACAAGGAAGGCACCATCATCACCACTGACTACAAAAGAAGGAAAACATCGACTACCTATGATTGAACTGGATTCAGGTTTCTTCTGGAGGGAACCGACTATCCTGGGTGCCTCCTCCCCAACGCCGATACAGACTTCAAACCAAGCCTGCCAGCTACCCAGTGTATGGCGAGCGACCGTTAAGCAGCCCCAGTTCAGCCAGGGCCACCCGGGCCCCACACCCTAAAAGGTCGTTTGGTGATGGTTCTGGCAGTGATACCAGTCATCTATCAGCCTGTAACTCTGAGCAAGTTCTTGACGCTGGTTCTGTGGGTCTCTGGGGATCTGGCAGTGAGGACTTTGTCTGGGACATGATTCCACAAGCAAATATCTGAAGGAAAGAAGTCTGGATGTGCGAATTTGTGTGAGAGCATTAGACCAGGAGTTTTTTCAAAATTTTCCACTCATCCACGAACACCAAGGAAGCCAAGAAATGTTTAACTAGAGAAGGTGGTATGTTGATTCAGTGTGTGTGTATGTGTGTGTGTGTGTGGGGGTGTGTGTGCGTGGTGCGTGCGTGCGTGCGTGCGTGTGTGTGCGTGTGGTGTGTGTGTGTGTGTGTGTGGTGTGCGTGAGAGAGAGAGAGAGAGAGAGAGAGAGAGAGGAGCGAGAGAGAGAGAGGTGGTGAAGTGTGTGTGTGATGTGTGAGAGAGAGAGAGAGAGAGAGAGAGAGAGAGAGAGAGAGAGAGAGAGAGAGAACGGGAGAGACAACTGTGCTTGAAAGAATAACACGAAGGAAAAGACAGATCCCGGAAGTTCTCAAAACAGGGGAGAACTACTGATGCACGAAGAAACTACTCAAATCAAGGGGGAAGAGGGGGGGGGGGGGGGGAAGGATAGCGGGGAGATCTACTTAGGAACTAGACAAACAAGGGTGCTCTAGTGATTAAATTATTACCTGTACAGAGGAAAACCACTGATCAACACACGAACTTAGAAACGAAGGGAAGTCTATAGTCAACACAGGAACTACAGACGGGAGTGGAAAAACTGAGCAACGTTGAAACCACACAGACTGGGGTGCACTATTGATGATCATAAGAACTGCAGAGACGATGATAAAAACAACCACAAGAGAGAGGGGAAACAGAAGGGAGTGTATGGTGAACGACCGTTAAGCAGCCCCAGTTCAGCCAGAGCCACCCGGGCCCCACACCCTAACATTCTTTTCTACCAGTCCTCGAAAACCAATGAAACAAAGAAATGTTTTAAAGTGGAGAAGGAGGTGTGTGTGTGTGTGTGTGTGTGTGTGTGTGTGTGTGTGTGTGTGTGTGTGTGTGTGTGAAAGAGATAAACGGGAGACAACTCGAGCTTGAAAGTAGTACACTTAACCGAAGGAACTACTAATGCAAGGAAGAAGTTGTCAAATCAGGGGAGAACTACAGATGCATGAACGAACCACTCAAAGGAATCAACACAGGAACTACAGAAACAGAAATCTCAAAATGAAACAAAAACAAACACAAGAGAGAGGAGGCATAGAGGGGAGTGTATGGTGAACGACCGTTAAGCAGCCCCAGTTCAGCCAGGGCCACCCGGGTCCCACACCCTAAAGAAATGTTTGTCTACTAATCCACAAAACCCAGTGAGACAAGAAAATGTTTAAAGTAGAGAAGCGTGTGTGTGTGTGTGTGTGTGTGTGTGTGTGAGAGAGAGAGAGAGAGAGAGAGAGAGAGAGAGAGAGAGAGAGTGTGTGTGTGTGTGTGTGTGTGTGTGATGTGTGCGAGCATGCGTTTGCATGCGTGCGTGCGCGCACGTGTGTGTGTGAACCACCCCCCCCCTCCACCAAAAACCACCACAGACAGGAGGCACTGAAGGGAGTGTTTGGTGAACGACCGTTAAGCAGCCCCAGTTCAGCCAGGGCCCCCGGGCCCCACACCCTAGAGAAATGTTTTCTACTAATCCACAAAAACCAATAAAACAAAGACATGTTTAAAGTGGAGAAGGAGGTGTGTGTGTGTGTGTGTGTGTGTGTGTGTGTGTGTGTGTGTGTGTGTGTGTGTGTGTGTATAGGTATGTCTATGTGCATGTGTGCGTGCGTGCGCTGCGGCGTGCGGCGCGCGCGCGGTGTGTGTGTGTGTGTGTGTGTGTGTACAAAATCAAACAAAACAAACACAGAGAGGAGGCACTTAAGGGAGTGTATGGTGAACGACCGTTAAGCAGTCCCAGTTCAGCCAGGGCCACCCGGGCCCCACGCCCTAAAGAAATGTTTTCAACTAATCCACAAAAACCAATAAAACAGGGAAATGTTTATAGTAGAGAAGGAGGTGTGTGTGTGTGTGTGTGTGTGTGTGTGTGTGTGTGTGTGTGTGTGTGTGTGTGTGTGTGTGTGTGTAAGTGTGTGTGTGTGTGTGTGTGTGTGTGTGTGGAGAGAGAGAGGCGAGAGCGAGAGAGAGAGAGAGAGAGAGAGAAAACTCACGCTTGAAAGAATTACACTTAAGCGAAGGAATTACTAATGCATGGAAAAAGTTCTCAAATCAGGACAGAAGAACACATGTATGAACGACCTACTGAAAGGGTTCAGCACAGGAACTACACAAACAGGGCTGAATTATGGATCAACATTAACAACTGCACAGGCAATGGAGTTTTCTTGATCCACATACGAACTTAAAAATCAATGGAGGTCCACGGTCAACAGAGGATCTGCAGAGACAGTGGTGAAAAAAGTGGTCAACACTGACACTGCACAAACTGGGGTGCAGTATTGATCAACAAAGGAACCACACAGACAGCAGAGAACTACTGATCCATGAAGGAACTACTCAGACAGAGAAGAACTACTAGTCTATGAGAAGCTACTCAGAAACGAGAGAATTACTCTGACAAAAGAGAACTACTGATCGCAGGCGTGCCAGCTACCAAGTCCGCCAGCATCGTAAAGCATTAGGGGGATGTAAAACTCAACCATCATGGTACCGGTCCATGTGGGTTCTACTTCAAAAGGAGACAACAACTGGTCCATGTAGGTACTACTTACACAAGAGAGAGCTACTGGTCCGTGTTTGTACTATAAGTATACAGAAGAGAACTATTGGTCCATGTAGGTACTATTTATTCAGAACTATTGGTGCATGTATGTACTATTTAGACAAGAGAAATACTGCTCCATTTTGCTACTAAATAGGAGAGAACTGCTGGTCCATGGAAAAAACTGCTCAGACAAGAGAGAAATTCTGGTCTATGTAGGTACTGCTAAAAGGAGAGAACTCCTGGTGCATTGAGGTTCTGCTTAGAATGAGAGAACTACTAGTTCATGTACTAAACAGGAGAGAACGACAGGTTCATGTACTTAAACAGGAGATAACTACAGGTTCGTGTACTTAAACAGGACAGATCTATAGGTCCATGTGTACTTAAACAGAAGAGAACTACAGGTCCCTGTACCTAAACAGGTGAGAACCACTGGTCCATGTAAGAACTATTCAGAAAAAAAGGAAGCAACAGATCCATGTATGAATCACTGAAAACGGAGAACTACTTATTCATACAATTAGTACTCATTAAATACTACTTGTCCGTTTCCGAGCAGCTTGTAGAGGACAGAAGTACTGATCCAAGCGGGATTTACTCAGGAGATCAATACTGATCCATGTAAGAACTGTTAAAAAAACCCTGGAAACAGTTA
>CM065737.1:10672156-10674656 GCA_033310375.1 Conus canariensis | reverse complement strand
AGAAGGAAGCGTGAGTGCGCGTGTTTATGTGTGTGTGTGTGTGTGTGTGTGTGTGTGTGTGTGTGTGTGTGTGTGGTGTGTGTATGTGCGTGTGTGTGTGTGTGTGTGTGTGTGTGTGTGTGTTGTGTATGTGTGTGTGTGTATGTGTGTGTGTGTATGTGTGTGTGTGTGTGTGTGTGTGTGTGTGTGTGTGTGTGTGAGAGAGAGGAGAGAGAGAGAGAGAGAGAGAGAGAGAGAGAGAGAGAGAGAGAGAGCGAGCGAGCGAGAGACACTTTGATATTTAATGGTCATTACCAAACAGGTCTTTTGACAAGGGAGGAGGGGTAACAGAATAATAACATTTCCCTCTTTCTTTCCTGCAAACAAATAGTACACATTCATTCCTAGTGTGTATCAAATCAAAGGTTAACAAAACCAAATAAATTCGTAACATTTCCTTATGTCCTCACGCACAGTAGTAATGCAGTAAGGTTAAGGAAAAGAAAAACTGAAGACTGACTCGACCATCCACTCAATCAAATGATGACATTGTATCTTACTGATCTCTTCCATATGCGATGAATGATAATATTCATTCAGATATCACTTATAATGCATTATCTTAAATTTTACTATCCTTCATCTGTCTAATTTTTCTATGCTTCCGCGATGAATTTGGCAACTGATTTAATTACAAGTTCATCATCTGATGATAAGACGACAGAGAGAGAGAGAGAGAGAGAGAGAGAGAGAGAGAGAGAGAGAGAGAGAGAGGAGAGAGAGAGAATAGCTGATTCACGAAGGAATCCTTGGACAAAAGAAAATTACTGATCGAAGGCCTGCCAGCTACCAAGTCCGCCAGACAAACTGACTCTACGTGCTCCAGCTTGCTGCAGCACACAACGTGTCCCTAAAAGTCTCTGTTGTGGGGATGTAACACTCAACTATTGTAGTACCGGTCCATGCAGGTACTACTTACATAGGAGACAACAACTGGTCCATGTAGGTACTACTCAGACAACAGAGAACTACAGGTCCGTGTAGGTACTGTTTGAACAGAAGAGAACTATTGCTCCATGCATGTACTATTTAGAAAAGAGGGAAATAGCGTACTGGTTTATGCAGTTACTACATAGCAGGGAACTGCTGGTCCATGTAGGAACTCTTCAGAAAAAAAGGAAGGAATAGAACCAAGTATGAACGACTTTGAGAGAGGAGAACTACTTATTCCTAGCAAGAACTTTTCACTAAAACCCCTGGTCCATTTCCGAGCAACTCGGACAAGACAGAACTACCGATCCAATGAGGATTCACTCAGGAGATCAGTGCTGATCCATGCAGGAGCTACTCAAAAACTGGAGACAATTACTAGTACATGTAGGAACCAGTCAGACAGAAGAGAACTGCTGATTTATTCAAGAACTACTCTGAACACACCTAGCGCTGGAAACCTGTTATATACGTAGCAACAAAACAGGCAGGCAAAATCGTGTCTTAACTATAGTTAGTTGGAAATTCCTCTACAGGTGGACTATATACAATGGATGGTGCGCACCTGACCACATCAATAACAGCATCGACGAAAACAAAGAGAGAAGAGAGAGAGAGAGAGAGAGAGAGAGAGAGAGAGAGAGAGAGAGAGAGAGAGAGAGAGCATAGAGGGGAGTGTATGGTGAGCGGCCGTTAAGCAGCCCCAGTTCAGCCAGGGCCACCCGGGCCCCACACCCTAAAAAAGTCGTTTGGTGATGGTTTTCCAGTGCTGATAGTTCTCTGTCAGCCTGTAGCTCTCAACCAGGCCATGACGGTGGCTCTGTAGGCCAGGACATGTCTGGGACATGATTCCACAAGGTCATGGCAGAGGAGAAAATAGGAGTGGATGTCGGGAATCCGTTTGGGAGCATTGGACGTGGAGATTTCGAATTTTTCTTCTTATCCACGAACACCAACGAAACAAAGAAATGTTTAAACTAGAGAGGGTCAGTGTATATATATATATATATATATATATATGTTGTGTGTGTGTGTGTGTGTGTGTGTGTGTGTGTGTGGTGTGTGTGTGTGTGTGTGTGCGTGGTGTGTGTGTGGTGTGTGTGTGTGTGTGTGTGTGTGTGTGTGTGTGTGTGTGTGTGTGTGTCGTGCGTGCGTGCGTGTGCGTGCGTGCGTGTGCGTGCGAGGAATTAAACGGGAAAGACAACTCGTGCTTGAAAGAATTACTTGAAGGAACAACTGATGCATGGAAGACGTTCTCAAATTAGGGGAGAACTACTTATGCGTAGAGAAACTACTCAAACCAAGGGAGAGGGTGTATTAGCATAGGAACTACACAGACATGGATGGAAAAATTATCAACACAAGAACTAGGAACCACACAGCCAGGATATAAACTATTGATCAACATAGGAACCACACAGCTAGGATATAAACTATTAACATAGGAACCACACAGCCAGGATATGAACTATTGATCAACACAGGAACCACACAGCCAGGATATGAACTATTGATCAACATAGGAACCACA
>CM065737.1:10654656-10664656 GCA_033310375.1 Conus canariensis | reverse complement strand
TGCGGCCATTACATTGGCACAGTCTTACAGACCAGAGATCCTCATATTGCGGCCATTACATTGGCACAGTCTTACAGACCAGAGATCCTCATATTGCGGCCATTACATTGGCACAGTCTTTACAGACCAGAGATCCTCATATTGCGGCCATTACATTGGCACAGTCTTTACAGACCAGAGATCGTCATATTGCGGCCATTACATTGGTACAGTCTTTACAGACCAGAGATCCTCATATTGCGGCCATTACATTGGTACAGTCTTTACAGACCAGAGATCGTCATATTGCGGCCATTACATTGGCACAGTCTTACAGACCAGAGATCCTCATATTGCGGCCATTACATTGGCACAGTCTTTACAGACCAGAGATCCTCATATTGCGGCCATTACATTGGCACAGTCTTACAGACCAGAGATCCTCATATTGCGGCCATTACATTGGCACAGTCTTACAGACCAGAGATCCTCAGGTTGCGGCAATTAGACTGTCAACAGTCGTGACTCACTACGGGCACCTGCCGGAGGGACTCAAAAAGACCAGCGGTGAACAGCTACTTTGTGTCATGAGGAAAACCCTTGGCAACCTTTCTCCAGCCCCTACTGTTGTCCTCCAGTGGTTATCACCTCATTTTGGAAGAGACTGGAGTAAGAAAACTAATGTCTTGTACAAAGCCGACAGCACGCATAAGGAGATCGGCCACCAAGTATCCTATCACACGTCACCTATCCCGGAGTCTTGAAGACCGTTAGGGTGCCACAGAAGACTTCGCAAGCATCCTGCGAGGAGGCAAAACCATCACCCACAACCGCAACATTTCCGAGACGAAAAGAAGACTTGGCATCAGCACTGGTGTCGACCTAATCCACCACCTAAACAGACATGAGCACACAACTCTTCCGACTGAGGACTGGCTACTGCAGACTGCTGAGTCGACCTTTTCTCGACTTCACATCTTACATAGAGACGACTGTCCCTGTAGGAAGGATGACCAGACCCTTGACCACTTAGTCCAACACTGTCCAGCCCATGACGAGGCATGACGCCCAACTGGGCTGGAGGCAACGGAGCTCAAGGACAAGCTGTTGGGCAGCTGTGTTGACCTGGAGAAGATCGTGGGCTCTCTCTCTCTCCCTCTCTCTCTCTCTCTCTCTCTGTCTGTCTGTCTCTGTCTCTCTCTCTCTCTCTCTTTCTCTCTCTCTCTCTTTCTGTCTGTCTGTCTGTCTCTCTCTCTCTTTCTCTCTCTCTTTCTCTCTCTCTCTCTCTCCATATATAGGTAGCCAGATAGCTAGAGAGATAAAAAGATGGAGAGACATAGATATAGAGATAGAGATAGAGATAGAGAGGTATATACATAGAGAGATAGATAGATGGATAGATATAGATGTCTATCTATCTAGATATAGAGATAGACAGGTATTTATATAGAGAGAGATAGATGGATAGATAGAGATGTCTATCTATCTGTCTATCTATCTATCTGTCTGTCTATCTATCAATCTATCTATATCATGTTGAACAATTTAGTGGTGGGGAAAAACAGGTGCAGGCTAACCATTCCTCCGTCGTCACATCAATAACTTGACAAAGATTATTTGAAAAAAAAGAAAAGAAAAAAAGGAGGTGTGGGATGGGAAGGAATGAGAGAAGAAAGAAAATGAGAATGAATAAATAAGGGAAACATATCATGAATATTAAACCCTTCGCTAGAAGCATATGGGTCCCCTTGTAATCCATCCGGAAGACATGACCATTCATTATGTGTAGTGTGTGTGTGTGTGTGTGTGTGTGTGTGTGTGTGTGTGTGTGTGTGTGTGTGTGTGTGTGTGTGTGCGCGCGCGCGCGCGCCTGCATAAGAAAGTGTGTATGCGGGAATGCATGCACACCACAGGGAACCAAAGTTGTCAGATAGAAAAATTAGAAATACATCAATAATTCTAGCCAAACATGTTCTTGTGGACTCCGGAAAAGCATACATCGGGGAGAAACTTTGTTAGAGTCAGGGAATGTTACTTCATGCTGGTGCCATCCCGGATATCTGCTCTGTCAGATGAATATGAAATCCCCTGGAAATTCTCCGTCTATGGGTCATTGAAAGACATACGTAGAGCTGACTGGTTCAATTCGTCAGACTGACATACAGAAATCAGAAAGAGATCTGTTTACATCTCTTTGTAGCCTCCATCCATTCAATCACCTCTCTCTCTGTCTCTGTCTGTCTCTCTCTGTGTCTCTGTCTCTTTCTCTCTCTCCCTGTGTGTGTGTGTGTGTGTGTGTGTGTGTGTGTGTGTGTGTGTGTGTGTGTGTGTGTGTGTGTGTGTCTCTCAAAGGAGGCTAGATGTATGGGAAATGCGTGCTTTTCCTTTTTTTCCGTTGATGGTTTTCGTTTTTTTCTCTTTTTTTCTCTCTCTCTGTGTCTCTCTATCTGTCTGTCAGAAACTCTCTCTCTGCCTTTATCTCAGTTATTCTCCATCTCTTCCTTCCTCGCTCCCCCCTCAATTCTCTTCCTCTAAAGATGCATTATTCATTGTAAATTGTTACGTAGTCATTGTCGTATATGTGTTGGTATGCAGTTTTGTGCGATGTTTTTGTTTCATATATTTTCAGATATTTGTTCTTTGTTTGAGGGTTGGATGAAGAAAAGCCACTGACTTTGTGCTTATTCCGTTCCCTCAATAAATAAATGGTATTTTCACCCCACCGGATAGGTAAGTTGTAGACTTTCATTCTCATTGTTTTTCCATACTTGGTTCATTTCAAGCAGTTAACTGTAGCTTTTCTTCTCACCAGCATTCCTCGCTGTCTCTGTCCATGATGTCACTCCTTCTCTGCTCCTGACGTCAAAAACTTTCTTGGTGTTTATTTTTGCGTCACAATGACTACGGAAAAGAATTTTGAAAATATTTCAGAGGAACGCTCGCTGACTCGCAACCCGTTATGATCACGTCATACAACACGCTGCGGAACAGAATTATCAGCCACATACAAAGTAAAGATGATTAATAGGGGACACATCAATAATCCTCTCCTTGGATCTCAATGGTCCTTGCAGAATTGCTAAAGCTCTAAAGTGTGACTGGGTGATTCGCTTTGGCACCCTCCAAAGTATCTTGTCTTCTTCTTCTTCTTCTTTCTTTGAGTGTCCACCTTCATCGAGTTGAAGATTCTGACACTTTTGTGTGTATGACCGCTTTTTATCCCGCCATTAAGGCAGCCATACTCCAACTTCGGGGAAGGTGCATGCTATGTGTAACGTGTCATCCATACCAACGGCCAAACTGGCCTCTTCCAAAAGTTGGTGATGGGATTTTACGTGTGTGCAAGATGTGCGTGCGTTCACACTCGGAACCTCGGTTTATAGTCTCATTCGAAGGACTGTATGGGGAATGGAGTCAGAACCAATGTTAACTCCGAGAGAAAAATCCCCCTGTACCGAAATTCGAACCCGTAACCTCAGGATCACGAGTCCGGCGCTCTACCAACTGAGCTATTCCGGCCCCCATTGTCTGTGTAATGAATGGGGAACAAACTTGGAGGGGGGGGGGGGGGGGGGGGGGGGGGGGGTGTCTGTCTGACGTTATTATAGACGGAGAAAAATTCACTAATGCCATCAGGTAAACCGACATACAGTTTCAGATTCATCAAGAAAGAGTCACTACGTGCGGAGTGGTCCATATACGCTACACCACATTTGCTAAGTTTAAACCCGACATATGAGGAATTAGAAATTGTGTGTGTGTGTGTGTGTGTGTGTGTGTGTGTGTGTGTGTGTGGTGTGTGTGTGTGTGTGTGTTTGCGTGCGTTCGTGCGTGCGTGCGTGCGTGTGTGTATGTGTGTGTGTGTGTGTGTGTGTGTGTGTGTGTGTGTGTGTGTGTGTGTGTGAGTGTGTGTGTGTGTGTGTGTGTGTGTGTGTGTGTGTGTGGAGAGAGAGAGAGAGAGAGAGAGAGAGAGAGAGAGAGGAGAGAGAGAGAGAGAGAGAGAGAGAGAGCACATGCAGTAATTTTGAGGTGTTGTTTTGGGGAAATCGTGTGAATATAGAGTTTTGTTTGTTTCTTTTTTACATTGCGTTTGTTTGCGTTTGTTGTTATATGTTAATACAAAATCTGATAAATCTGAGAGAGAAGAAGAAGAAGAAGAAGAAGAAGAAGAAGAACAACAACAACAACAACAACAACAACAGCAACAACAACACAACAGCAACAACGACAAGAAAAGGAAAAAAAAAAGGTGTAAATTGAAGGTATGCCGCAGGCTCAGACGTAGAGGACCCCCCCTCCCCCATCCAAACAGAAACACAAACAATAGTCAAGAATAACATTTATCTTCACGAGTACAATGATGTCAAAACACGACCGAGTGTATGTGTTCTACAATGACGAGACAATAGAGAACACATGCTGTTGTTTTGGGGGAAATTGAGAATGTGGGTTTTTGTTTATGCCTTTATTTTTACTTTGTGTCTGTTGTTATATCTGAATACTGAAATCTAATAAACCTGGAGAGAGAGAGAGAGAGAGAGAGAGAGAGAGAGGAGAGAGAGAGGAGAGAGAGAGAGAGAGAGAGTTTGGGGAGGAGTAAGAGAGAGAGTGATAGAGAGAGAGAGAGTTGGGGAGGAGTAAGAGAGAGAGAGAGAGAGAGAGAGAGAGAGAGAGAGAGAGAGAGTTGAGGGAGGAGTAAGGGAGAGAGAGAGAGAAAGGGGGGGAGTAAGAGAGAGAGAGAGAGAGAGAGAGAGAGAGAGAGAGAGAGAGGAGAGAGAGAGAGAGAGAGAGAGAAGAGGAACGATGTTCGATCAAGTCTGTTTGTTCATATCGAAGAAAGGAAATAAAGCCAATAGAAGAGATAAACGTCATAGACCCCGACCTCAGCGTAAGAAAATGCAGGTATAATTATTCTGCTTCTCGCTTCTCCGATAATCACGCTTTTTTTTTCTCTAATAGCTCTGGCTCCGGAGTGAGGGTCTAAACAAGAGAGAGAGAGAGAGAGAGAGAGAGAGAGAGAGAGAGAGAGAGAGAGAGAGAGAGAGAGAGAGAGAGAGAGAGATTCAGATTCAGATTCAGATCTTTATTCTGTTAGGCCATAGCCCCTCAGAAGGGGGATACAATAATTGAGATAATATTCTAATATCAATGCGACAAGTAAAAACAAACAAAAAACAAGTTCACAACGTTCACATTGTTACAAGTTTTAAGCCTGCGATGCATCAACGCTTATACTGCTTATTGTTATACACTTAAACAAATATATGTAACCATATTAAACGAAATTCAAGCATTTGATGATAAAAAGAACCTAGGCTGTAAGAAATTTTCGAATCATAAATGCTTTGCACAAAAACAGAGCAAACCGCTTTACAAGTGTTTCATTTTTTGAAGTCATTAGCATAATCAGCTTGAAGATACATGGTTGTCTATAGTATTTTTCTGGAATAAACTCTTGCCTAATACAATAAAGTTCCTGGCACGAAAATACAAAATGAACTTCATTATCAAAACCCTCGTGACATAATGGGCAAAGGAGATGATCATCACTGAGTTCTCTATAACGATTAAAATGACTACTTATTTCTGTGATACCAAATCTAAATTTTGTTAAGATGTATCTCAAATGTTTGTCTAAGTTTATAGACAAATACAATGGCAATCTATGCTCTGCGTTTAACATACGATAGATATCATATCTGTCACTTTCCTGAACATGAGAATGCCAGCTTTGCCATCGACAATCTATTAATCTCTGACGAAATTCACGGATAAAACCACGTATGTCCCCAACACCCTGACTTTCCCATACAAAGCCAAATCCATATTCATACAATTTTAATCTTACCCTCGAAGCCCAATTTGTCTTGCCTTTGGCATCAAACTCAACTAACATATTGTAAGCTCTATGGGGTAATCTATGTGACTGCATTCTTGTTAACTTTAACCAATACCGAATGGAGCTGACTATAGAAACTAAATATATAGGATACCTATTTGTCTCCCCGTAGACTAAATCATTAGGCGAATATATAGATACTCCCAAAAACTTCTTCAGTGCATATAAATGTAGCTTCTCCACCTCATAAGCAGAGCTGCTGATACCCCACAGTTCAGCACCATATTGCACAATTGGTTGGATTTGAGAATCAAACAATTTTAAAAATAGTGCTAAAGAATTGTTGTTCAATATTGTCAGCTTTTTCATGATACACAATAAGGCGTATTTAGCTCTGCTCACAAGATCTTTACAAGCAAATGTAAAGCTCAGGCGTGTTGAAAAGAATATACCCAAATATTTGTAAACATTTACTACTGGCATGATATTTCCGTTATAACTCCATCTTTCCCTAACAGCAAGATAACCTCCTTTTCTAAAGACTATTATGTTACTTTTTGTCATGTTTACATTTAATTGAAGTGATACAGCAGCTCTTTCTAGACTGTTCAGCTGTGTTTGCAGGCCAACAATAGTTTCAGATAACAATACCACATCATCAGCTAATAGCAGAATAAATATTTCTAAGACATCATTTACAAACCGCACGCCATGTCTTCCAGAATTAATAACTTCCAACGTTAATTCATTAATGAATAATGAGAACAAAATAGGGCTGCAAACATCTCCTTGTTTTACCCGGATGTACAGTATATATAATCTGTAAGAGATCCTCCACATCGCACTCTTGCTTTTACACAGTCATACATGCTGATAATGGACTTATACAATTTACCATGAACACCATTCTTGAGCAAAATCGGCCAAAGGATACTTCTATTTACAGAATCAAATGCTTTCTCAAAATCTATAAAGGCTACATATAATTTACGATTCAATCCAAACTGTTTTTCAACAAACGACATCAAAGTGAACATATGATCAACTGTTGAATAATTCTGTTTAAACCCTGCTTGAAATTCACCAGTTAAGTTATTTTCTTCTACCCATTCCTGAAGTCTTCTATTAAGGACAGTGCTGTATAATTTACTGCATATATTGCTCAAAGATATTCCACGATAATTGTTTGGATTATTAGCATCAGCTTTTTTATACAATGGAAGGATAATTGACTCCGACCAAATTTCTGGAAAAAGACCCTGTCAAACAAAGCAGTAAAGAAATTCTTTAGAAAACAAACAACCAGTTCAGATTTGCAAGCATATTTAACTATCTCTCCAATTATCCCGTCAGGGCCTGCAGCTTTGCCATTTTTTAATTTTCTTAATGCCAACATGATTTCTTCATTTGAGATTGGACGATTTAAAGGACAGTTACCACTATCGTTGCCAACACTTTCGCCATCACTACAAGGTTGTGCTAATAAATTACCAACATCTTCATTTTTTTCAAGCAGTCCTTTAAAATGTTCAAACCAGTTCTCCAAAGTAATATTATTCAAAGGTTGTTTCTTGCCACCTCTAATCTTCTGTACTGTGTTCCAGAAATCTTTCTGAGAGTTTACAGACGCTACTAATTTTTCTAACAATCCTCTGTTAAAATCCCTTTCTTTCGTTTTCAAAAGTTGTTTGTATTCCCGCTAGCATTACAATACAAAACTCGATCCGTTGAAAGTTTACTACGATTTGACTTACTTAGTAATCTCCTAGCGTTCCTTTTACTTTGGCGACACTCAGTGTCATACCAATCATCACATTCCCTACGACCATTTATATTTATCCGCTTTGTCATACATTTTGCAGCATCTTTTAAACAAGAATTAAAAGTACTGAGCGCGTCATTTACATTTACATCAATTAGTCTAATAGCCATTTCGACTCTCTGCTGGATCTCAGATGAACACATCATGTCTGTAAAGTGATCTTTATAATTTTCATTCCAAACAAACTTTTCCACAAAATTGTTAATATTCTTGTCTTTGGGTTGATTTAATCGATCATTGTTAACATTAATCGTCAAAACAATAGGCATATGATCAGACTCAATACGTTCATATACATGAAGTACACAGACGTCAGAAACACTAGCAAACATATTCCTTGACATTAAAAAATAATCATCAACACTATTTCCACTTTCAGATACGTACGTGTAGCGACCTTCCTGGTCGCCCTCACACATACCATTCAAAATACATAAGTATAGACTTGTACACATATCAAGCAACATTTTGCCGTAATTATTAAGTTTTTTATCCTCAGAATTTCTGTCAGTGTATAATGGGCCGCTAGAATGCTGTTTACCAAAATCTAAGATATTTTCACCAAAATCCTTTGAAAAATTTGCAGTTCTGGCATTGAGATCACCACTAATCAATACAAACACGTCATCACAAGAAAGCATACAGTCATATATAAATTCAGACAATAAACTTATTCCATTTTCAAGATTGAAGTGCAAGTAATATGGTGAATCCACAGGAGGCACATATGCACACACATATAATACATTTTTAATGGTACCAAACACAGATTTGTCAATTATAAACGCAAAGAAATTATCCGACTGAATATTCAAGAGTTTTACAAATGAGCAAAGCTCCTTTCTTATCAGACACAACAAACCACCCGAGTGTCTACCACGAGCTGAGAGCTTTATAGCTGGTTTACAATAAACTTCATAATCAGAAAATACAGAAGAGTGAAAATCTTCCACAAAAGTTTCAACCAAAGAAATAACATCAAACGTACGAACAAACGAGACAAAATCATTGTCGCGTAGTTTTGAAATTAACCCGTTAACATTCCAGTGTAAAAAGGTGAACGATTTAGAATCAATATTCAAAAACTCGTTTTCATTCGTACTGTGCACAATGGCCGAGGGGGGACAATCATGTGCAATTTCAGACACACAACACATATCAGATTGTAACACACATTCATAGCTTTCGTTTTGTGTTGAAGGGGAAGCTGAACTAACGTCAGAAAACAACACGCTGTCAAAGACATCACGCTCTGCACGTGCTACCCCAGTGTCACCTATACTGCCACACAGCGAGGCAAGGACCGGTGTTACACTAGTGTGTGTTCCCTTTAACCATGGTTTATTTTTACACGAGTATTTGGGCCGGCCGACACATTATTTCATTTTTACAAGCTCGTCGTTTCCATTTACAGTGAATTTATTGCCATCGATTAGGAGATGGTCGAAAATCATAGTGGCCCGCTTACCCTCGCTCCTAGCTTTTTTCACATGGGGTGTCAACCTCCTCCTAATCTCTCTCACACGAACAGAAAAGTCTTCACCAACAAAAATATTTGTTCCCCGGAGTTTGCCCTTAGCCTTCAACACTTCTACTTTCTGTTTATAAAACACGAATCTCGCTATGATGGGCGAGTCACGTTTGTGGTTTAGTCTATGCACCCTATCGAATTCAGTTTCTTGGGCAAGTTCCAACTGGTCAGTTATTAACTCTTTTAACACACTTTCACAGTCAATGTTGGTTTCATTGTCGTTCCTTGGTATACCATAGAAGATCAGATTGTTCCTTTTCGACCTGCCCTCGAGGTCGTCTGTTTTCCGCTCCAGGTCCTCGATCTTCTTAGTCAGGTCGTCGTTTTGTCTCCTAAGGTCTTCATTCTGTTGCTGCAGTCCGCTGATCTCCCTCGTTAGCCTTCGGAATTCGTCTTGCATCGCCGTACACTCTTCTCGTAGAGTATGGAGCTCCGACTTCAACTCTCCGAAGCGATTGTCCATTCTGGTACTCATTGACTGCATCATATCCATGAGGTCAGACATGCTGGGTTCTTTCGTTGTGTCTCTTTGGCTCGCACCTATGGGATTGCCCGGTCCCTCCATACTGGTCCTGGCACCACTGTTCAGGCGAGCCTGTCTCGTGCTACCTTTACCCAGAGTTGTTGGTCCCGGGTTACTCTCCACATCTCCACACCGAAGAAGAAAACTGCCCCAGAAGAAATACGTGAGGACCAGTCCGAACACTACACCGTCCGTTCTCCTCTTCAGTTTCAGAATGGCGGCACGCATGGCTAATTTCTGCTTCGCTCGCTTCAACATAAACAACTGGAACACTGCGATGAAACAGCCACAAACTGCCCTAAATTC
>CM065737.1:10637156-10649656 GCA_033310375.1 Conus canariensis | reverse complement strand
CTCCATCCCCCAAAACCCACTCGGGCACATGTTCTCCTTTTCCCATCCCTGCCCACCCCAAACAATATGAACGAGGTCTTTGTCGGCTTTTCAGAAAGCACAACCACAGGAAAACGAAATGTACTGTATGGTTCAAACAGCACGGATGATGACATAATGAGCATTCCATTCAGCCTGCTCTTCCAAAACTTTGACTAAAACAGCTGTCAACCAAAACCAAAAGAAAAGAAAAGAAGAGAGAGAGAGAGAGAGAGAGAGAGAGAGAGAGAGAGAGAGAGAGAGAGAGAGAGAGAGGACAGAGACAGAGACAGAGAGACAGAGACAGAGAGAGAGAGAAGGAGGAGGAGGAGGAGGAGGAGGAGGAGAAGAAGAAGAAGAAGAAAGAAGAAGAAGAAGAAGAAGAGAAGAAGAAGAAGAAGAACAACAACAACAACAACAACAATAACAACAACAACAACATTCTCAAGTACAACAAGAACAATAAAAGGAAACGCATAACACTGAAGGTGTGTGGTAGACTCAGACCTAGAACTCCATCCCAAACAAACACCACATCCAAAAGTCAAAACAACACTTATCTTCAAAGGCGCCAAAACATGACTGAATGTGTTTACTCTGCAACCAGACAACAGTGCCAGACGACGGACTGTTTGGATATGTTCTACATCTGTTCCATTCAGGTTTTGTGTATAGTGGACGGAGACAACCATGTCTAGAGAGTGGGTGATTAACGTACCTTTCTAGCACTACACTGGTGCCACCAGAACGACGACACGTAAAGAGGGGCAGCCAAACAAATGATATTTTCATGTTGGTGCGAACAGAATTCCAACTCAAAACGTCTGTGTGTGAACTGGAAGTGCTCTGCCTGTGAGCCAGACAGGTACTTGCGAATGAATCTGTTGTTGAGTCATACCATCATTTCTACTTGGAAGCAAAGAGATAGGGTTGTTGACCGATGAAGAGAGTAATGAATCTGTTGTTGAGTCATACCATCATTTCTACTTGGAAGCAAAGAGATAGGGTTGTTGACCGATGATGAGAGTAATGAATCTGTTGTTGAGTCATACCATCATTTCTACTTGGAAGCAAAGAGATAGGTTGTTGACCGATGAAGAGAGTAATGAATCTGTTGTTGAGTCATACCATCATTTCTACTTGGAAGCAAAGAGATATGGTTGTTGACCGATGAAGAGAGTAATGAATCTGTTGTTGAGTCATACCATCATTTCTACTTGGAAGCAAAGAGATATGGTTGTTGACCGATGATGAGAGTGTTGGACACAGTTAAATGCAGCCGGGAAGATGGGCAGGTGTTCTTTCTCTTTGAGCTGTGTGTGTGTGTGTGTGTGTGGTGTGTGCGTGCGTGCGTGCGTGCGTGGTGTGTGTGTGTGTGTGTGTGTGTGTGTGTGTGTGTGTGTGTGTGTGTGTGTGTGTGTGTGTGTGTGTGTGTGTGCGCGCGCGCGCGCGTGTGCGCCTACACTTGAGTGTGTTTATTTGTGTGTGTCAATGTGCGTGTACACGTACATAGTATACATACGTATGTTTGTGTGTGAGTGTTCATGCATATGATCTTTTCTTTCTTTTATTCTTTCTTTCTCTTCCCATTTTCCAACCTCTATGCACTCCCATAAACCTCCCAAGACGGAATCTAAGCACAACCCAGACAGATCAGTCTTCATCGTGCTAACCCCTTCCCTTCCCTCTCTGCTCCATCCCTCATACCCACACACCACATGTTACCTCTCCCCTTCGCCAAACACATGACAGCAGCGCTCACAAAACTGAGAATGTAGTTATCAACAGAAGATGATGAACTTATCTTTGTTGCTTCAATTGACGATTGGTCACACGAGACCAAGAACACACACCACAAACAAACACACACACACCACCACCACAACAAAATAGAAGATAGTAGATAGAGAAGAGGAGAGAGAGGAGAGAGAGAGAAGGACAGAACAGACAGAGGAAAAAAGCAGAAAGAGCGGAAGAGAAAGAGAGAGAAAGAAGAGAAAGGAGGAGAGAGAGGAGGAGGAGGAGGAGAAAGAGAAATAGGAAGATCACACAACGCAACACTGAACAACACAACAACACAACACAAAACAACACAACACGAACACGAGAACAGAAAATAAAATGTCTGAACTAAATATGCACAACAGACATAGCACCATCCAAACAAACAACAATCAAAAGTCAAGAACAACATTCATCTTAACTGTGCAACGACGCAAAACACGCGAGAATCGGTTTACTTCGCAACAACGAGCAACAGAGCCAGACGTCAGTCGTTCGATATGTATCCACATTCTGTTTCATCACGTTTTGTCCACCCACCAAACACGTCAGTGCGGACAGACAGCTATCCTAAGGGTGGGGGGGGGGGTGACTAGCATCCTATCTGCGCTACGCCCGGCCATCAGAACGACAACATGTTAAGATGGGCAGCAAAACAAATGTCATTTTTGTGATAGTGGCAATGGGGGATTCGAACTGAAAACGTCTGATTGCAAACACGGTGTGCACTCTGCTGACCAGCAAGGTACCGGAAGTAAATCTGTTGTCAAGCCATACCATCATTTTGTCAGCGAAGAGATGTGGTTGTGGGCCGACCAAGTGGGTGTTAGACGTTGTTGGATTGGCCTGGTATTCTTTCTCTTCGTCCTTGTTGTGTGTGTGTGTGTGTGTGTGTGTGTGTGGTGTGTGTGTGGTGTGTGTGTGTGTGTGTGTGTGTGTGTGTGTGTGTGTGTGAGAGAGGAGAGGAGAGAGAGAGAGAGAGTATACGTGCGCGCGCGCCTGCATATATCCCAGATTCTCAGACCTTTTGAAAATGCAAAGTGTTAACTCAGTCTAGCTGGATCTGTTTTTGCCGTAAAAAGTCTCCGGCCAATATTTCCAAGCACTAGTTATGAAAGAAATATCTCTGAAATCGGCTTAAAAATGGGATAAAAACACGTCACCGGCATTTAAGGAGATTGTCTGTAGAGTCAGAAAGTTGGCAAAGGCCGGATTTCACCACAGTGGGTAATGAAAGGGTTCCCACACCAGGACATGTTCTCATAGACTTTGACAGACACAGACGCCAGCAATAATGCTGACTGGATCCAAAGTCTTTTGGTAGCGGCGAGATATGGGTGGAGAGAGCGAGTGGGCAGAGGAGAAGGGGGTGGGTGGGTGGATGGGTGGGCGAGTAGAACTACAAGATGTTCCAGCTATCATGCCCGTTGAACACAATTCTTGGCACCAACACTCTAACGTGACAGGCTAGGTCACGAGGAACAGTAGTCGGATGCTGGCGCAGCTGGTACACTTTGCTTGTGCACGTGTGTGTGATTTTTTTTTCTTTCTCTCTCTCTCTCTCTCTTCTCTCTCTCTCTCTCTCTCTCTCTCTCTCTCTCTTCTTTCAGATGTTTTAGTTTCATACTGAGAACAGTTAGCGGCTCGCTTGTTTATTTCTTTTGTTTTTTGTTTTTTTTTTCCCGGTAGACGAATTTTGTGCGGATGAATGAAAGGCTGCCCCCTTTATTTGCTGACCAAGAACTGTTGAGCTGACCAGTTTCTTCAAAATGTGTAGGATACGATGTACTGAGCCATGACATATGGGCTACTAAGCTGTTGTCATTAAAGTTTTGTTGTTGTTGTCATTTTCGTTGTCATTGCCTCTCTTTTTCAGATCGTCCAGTTTGCCCTGACTGCCTTGACTTTCCAAGTTTTGTGTAAACAAGTGTTATCACCTTCTTCAAAGGTGTAGACCGTTGGAGCTGACGGTTGGACTAAAGGGACTGTCGTTTATTCTGTTAATTGCTGCTTGCTCTTCTTGTCGCTGCTGCTGCAGTTGCTGACGCCATTGCTGTTCCTGTTGTTGAGGGTGCGCTATATCCATTCATGATAAATGTGCAAGTGATTTCAAGGATAGATTCTTATGTTCTATTCACATATTTTGATTTGTAACTCGTAAAATGAATCTGATTTACGCCTGATCAAGTATACATTCAAATAGTCTCCTTGAATTTTCTTTTTTTTTCTTCTTCATACAAACATATAACTACCTAGCTTAAGCGAAGAATAATATTTCTGGAGGGAATTCAGATACAAACGTAATTCAAGAAATACATTCATACAAAATTAGGTATGTACACAACACTCTGTAGAAGAAAGACGACGTTCATGCCTCGAAGTCGCGCAAGATGATCTTTTTCATGATTATTTACACAAGAATTTTTGTTTCCAGTGAAAAAGATACAACAAAAGCATCCAGCATATCATTAATCAAAATCATAACTACTACAGACAGCAAAAAGAAATTATCCTCTATCTTTCTGCCATTCAAATAACACTATGATAAATTTGGCAATGCTAAAAACTCTAATACCCGCATAAAAACGAAGATAAACTGTATTGTTCTCGACACTGCGGCCCAAACCAAATATAGTAGGAATCCTGTTATCAAAAGCACGTGCGTACTTTCTCTCTCTATCTCTCTGTCTGTCTGTCTGTCTGTCTCTCTCTCTCTCTCTCTCTCTCTCTCTCTCTCTCACCACCCTAACAAGCCAAGGTCACCAGCTGCCAATATTCATTACTTGTTCGTTTGCCTTCGTGTTGCCTCCGACACTCCTCAAACATCCCCTTCCGCCTCTCTCCCCTCATCAGACCCCAGTGAATCACTTCCCGTCTATCCGGCGGCCATGTCGCCGGAAGCGTTTTGTGTGACGGGAAGGCGGCAGCATTTGCCGCCAAAGTAACGCCCCCTCTGGCATACCGGATATCCGGCGAGACTGATGAAGGTTTGAACGCTTCGTAACAGCGTTGTATGACAGGTTGCGACGGGTGAATAGGGGTAATAAGCGGCGTGTACTTGTCTGTAATGACGTGTTTGTTTGCGATCTTGTTGTTAGTGGCAAATTTCATCCCCTGATGATATACCGTTATGGAAGATATGACTTCAGATAAAGACAATGGCTGGAACATGTTCTATTTCGTCATACTGCCAGTGGAAACAAAACTATAGAAATAGAAGGAAAATGTTAATGCAGTTTTCAACAATTTTTTCTACTTCATGTAGTACAAGAAAAAGAAATCGGATATATATAAGATAAATGGTGGTCATATGATGTGAAAAAAGGGCTGAATTGTTTATCATGGTGAAGAATGTTTCAACAATAAAAAAAACTGTAATTCAATTCCAAGATGGACTGTGAATATCTAGATTTCATACAGTGTAAAGATGAATGCCAATTTAACTGCAATCAGATTAACACCAAAACATTATTTGAAACTTTCAGTAAAATCAGCTACTTTGTTCTTTCATGTAAAAAAAACATAGTGGGATGAGGGGTACGGATAGCAGAAGGATGTAGCAGTGGAAGCTAGTGGGCCGCCTGGCAGGAAGGATTACAATAATCTTGCAAGCCTGCATGACAAATAAACCATTTAATACAAAAAAGTAAATCACTCATTCTACTGTGATTGTTACGTGAAGAATCTGTTTACTTTTTTTTCTTTCTTTTGATTCTTCTGCTGTGTATAAATCATTCTGAAGCAAAAATATACAGTCAATCACTATTGATTATTTCATCAATTCCAACTGAAAATCTCTTACACTTTTAGAATGTTTCCTCTGAACTTTTTCAAAATGGAAAAATGAAATGTGTATTCTAAAAAAACGTGTAGCTTAGAAACAAATTACATGAAGAGATTGCAGTTTGGACTTTCTTATCAGCTTTATAAATGTAGATGTTAAGTTCAAAGGAAATGAGCATGAAATTACACGATTCCACATTATATGTGGATTGAATTTTTTTTTTTTTAAACTGAAATCACACAGAGCAAGACAACAAAGAATTAAGATGAATTTCGTCTTCTCTTCCTGTGTAATATAAACGATGTTTCAGTTCATTTCCGTTAACTATATTTGACGGCATGCAATGTCAGATACCCTATCTACACTTTATGAATGCGCATTTCACATTCAAATGAATTATTCTTTAAAATTTAGATCTATGGTTCTAATATGTGCGCCATTTTTTAAGAGTGTATATTGAAATCTACCATGACTGTGGTAGATATCAGCATGCAAATTTGCTGCCATCTCATGGTAGAAGTCGTCTGTTTCAAAACTTTAAGAAAAAAATCCTGACACAAATTAACTTAAGCCTTTCAAAAGAGTGATTGTAAAAGTTACTGACGGAGGGAAATACTGAATCTGTGTACAGCTAATGATGAAAGGTTAACCTGTTCGAAGTCATAGTAAGAGAAAATGATCGGTCGCCCTACCTTCCACTGTAAACATGCTACACCATCAACGACGTCATCTTGGCCAATTCGTCCTAATTCATACTGTTCACAGCCCAAGCGATCGAAGGGGGCCACTTATCAGGGCTGTCACGTGTGGAGATCAATTGCATTACTATCCTATCGAACACATTGTCACCACAAATGTTATCTCCGTATGAACCAGTGTAATGATTACTATCGCTTTTATGGATATCATGTTGAGAATCTAGTACGTCCTCTTAGTCTTATCACTCTTGTCATCCTAAACAATCAATAACGCTAACAACAACAACAACAACAACAACAACAACAACAAACAACAACAAACCACGCACTCTCTACCGTTTTCCGTGATTGTCAGTAAAACTTCAGAACAAGACCCATGAGCAGAACTGATGTGTCTGGATAAGGCCGAATTCCACAACTAAAACCCTGCCAGACAGAGCTAAGTTTCTCCCAGCTCTTTTCATTTCAAGAAAAGCAGAGTCTGAAGTCAGAATGTTCCATGCCCTGGTCTGTGGAATAAGTCCAAAGCTGTGGAGTCTTTCATTACCTCTACCCATATGTTCATTTCTTTCGACTCCTACTCCTTCTTCTCCTTCGTTCTGTCTGTCTGTCTGTGTATGTGTGGGTGAGTGCGCATGTGTGCGTGCGTGTATGTAGGCGCGCGCGCATGCGTGTTTGTGTCTATGTGTTTGTGAAACCGGGGAAGGTAGAGGTCTAGTTTGTATTATGACAAAAATATCATAATTTGCCTCAGGAGACAATACACTTCGTAATGCACTTAGAATTTCTGTCTGTCTGACTATCTGTCTGCCTCCCTCCCCCTCTCTCTCTCCCTCCTCTCTCTCCAATGCTCGTTTCACCGCGCGCGCGCGCGCGCACACACACACACACACACACACACACACACACACACACACACACACACACACCACACACACGCACGAACGTATGCACGCACACAAGGTGACACGTCCGACACATGTAATATTCAACGAATCGCCGATCTCTATGAAGAGCAGACTGACTATCTTGTCCCTCACCAGTGAGAAGCACATGACTATCAAGTCATCAGCCAGTGACAGAAGCAGACTGATATCAATGTCATTCAGGCATGAAAGAAGCACACTGACTATCAATTTCCCCTCAGCCGTGACAGAAACACACTGACTATCATTGTCCATTCAGCGCAGTGACAGAAGCACACTGACTATCAATGTCCATTCAGCGCAGTGACAGAAGCAGACTGACTATCAATGTCCATTCAGCGCAGTGACAGAAGCAGACTGACTATCAATGTCCATTCAGCGCAGTGACAGAACACACTGACTATCAATGTCCACTCAGCGCAGTGAAGAAGCACACTGACTATCAATGTCCACTCAGCACAGTGACAGAAGCACACTGACTATCAATGTCCACTCAGCACAGTGACAGAAGCACACTGACTATCAATGTCCACTCAGCACAGTGACAGAAGCACACTGACTATCAATGTCCACTCAGCACAGTGACAGAAGCACACTGACTATCAATGTCCATTCAGCGCAGTGAAAGAAGCACACTGACTATCAATGTCCATTCAGCCAGTGACAGAAGCACACTGACTATCAATGTCCATTCAGCGCAGTGACAGAAGCACACGACTATCAATGTCCATCAGCGCAGTGACAAAGCAGATGACTATCATGTCCATGCACGCAGTGAAGAAGCACCGACTATCAATGTCCATTCAGCGCAGTGGACAGAAGCAGACGGAACCTCATATCTGCTCAGCGCAGTTCGCTTCCCCTCCCTCTTCCCCAAGTCCGGGAGGCACCGGGGACAGGTCGGCACAGACATGCTGCCCTGGACATTGTATGGGGAGGGGGGGGGGGTGCCATTCGTTCCAGCTTTCGTCCAACTTCTTTCCCCACATGCAGGATGGCATTCAAGGACGTGGACCGGCTTTAGATTTGAAATGATCGATTGTCCACAGAGCAGCATGATCGTGGGTTGCTCTCATCATTTACGTCTATTTTTGTTTACCCAATAGACGCTGAATTGTAATAGGCCTACTTCATTGAGTTCGAACTCCTAGTTCATCCACGCTATGTTCTTTGCCAGTTTGCAAGAACGTGAAACCCAGATTGGAGTGAATTTATTCATTGGCTGCGAGGAAGCGTGGTCGTGGATATGTTATCATCATTCATGTCTATTTTGACCTGAATGGACGCATAAAATGTAATAGGCTTACTTTCATGAAAATTCGTAATTCCTTATTACTTTCCGTTCGCTGTGCCACTCGTACAGAGGTATTTAGACAGATGAAACAGATGAATATATTCTGCACTACTATTTCCCATTCGGACATCAAAGGAATTTTCGTCTAATTTATCTTTGCAGCACACATTTAAACGTGCCTTATACCCATTAATTACATTGCATTCTCCCAGAGTGCATTAGTATTTTTTATCTGGTAGACCCGCCTTTCAAGTGAAAGCGTTTAAATTGTTTCAGATCACCTCAAGACATGCTTTTGTATGTATCTAAACACAGTGAGAGTTGACTCCCTTGACTACATTCCTGAGCTTCTGCTTCATTGAAACAAGATGGCTGCGTCAACTTCATCCTCAAACCAGTGAGTAAAATAACTTGCTAAAATTGTTTTACCGTCCATAATGATGTTTATTTATGAAATTTAGCATATTGAGAAGCTAGTGATAATGATAGTTTTTGCTAAGATAGAAAGTTCCATTGAACTTTTTTTTCACATAAATTGCACTCTCCCAGAGTGCATGGTCACGAGCGGCAACGCCAAGTTACACAACCCTTGCACTCCTGTGAGTGCGTGGGCACAAGCGCCTACGTGATTTTCTAGTGGTACTTTTATACCAAGTGTTGCTTTATTTTCACAGTGGCTGTCTCTTTCGTGTCTTTTCACAGTGGCTGGCTCTCTCTTTCATTCTCCGTCTTTGATCTTTGGCTCCCGTGCTTCATTTTTGTTCTGATGGTGGGAAGGAAGAGGGAAATGGGGAGGCGGGTGGGGGGCATGTAAATATAAATCATATGAACTTGGATGACATCAAAAAAGATGATGACTTCTTAAAAAACTGTTTTTTGCAATCCCAAGTGATCACGTATTTGATTTTGTTTCAGGATGCGTAGGAGGTACACAGTGCATGAAGTACTTACCATCCTTGAAGATGATGACAACATGATCACGGGAGATGTCTACATAACCCCTCCAGGCAATGGAGCAGCAAGTGATGAAGACAGTGGAGATGAAGACGAGGGAACCTTTCGAAATTTGAATCTGCAACAGCTTCTTGCTGATGCAGAGGGTGTCGCCCTCTGTCCAGGAGGTGAAGCTGTCAGTGTAGACTTTGTTGAAGACCTCTTTGATGACCAGCCTGAAGTTCAAGTTCATCAACATGTAGCTCCAGGTAATGTAGATGCCGACAATGATCCTGTTCAACAGGAAGAACCACCAGTCCAACAACCAGGCACCACCTCCTGCAGCTCAGCAACAACCAGCACCAGGTGCTCCACGTCAGCTACAGGCTGCACAGATTGTCAGAAATCGCGTTCGTCTGAATCAGGTGAATAGAGACTGGAGACGACAGGATCTACCTCAGAACAGACTGCCTACCCAGCAGCCATGGCCAAATGTTCCTCCTCCACGCTTCCTTGAACAAAACCTACCCCACAAGACATGTTTGAGCTGTTCTCCGATGATGATGTACTTGACTGCCTCATTGATCAATCACAACTCTATGCCAGCCGAGACAAAGGAGACCACGTCTTCCAGATAAACAGGCAGGACATGAGAATATTCTTGGCAATCCTCCTTGTTTCTGGGTACAACCCATTGTCAAGGCGCCGCATGTTTTGGGAGCGGAGCACTGATGTCCGAAATGGAGCTGTGTGCAATGCTATGACCCGTACCAGATTTGAAGACCGTCTGAACTATCTTCACCTGAGTGACAACATGCGCAATGACCCCAGTGACAAGCTGGCAAAAGTAAGAAATTTCCTGGTTCTGATCAATGAGCGATGTCTGCAATACTACCCAGTGTCCAGATGTCTCTGTGTGGATGAATCAATGGTACCTTATTTTGAACACCACTCCTGCAAGCAATTCATCCGTGGAAAGCCAGTTCGATTTGGATATAAACTGTGGTGCCTTGCAGATCCACTGGATACATTGTGCAGTTTGAGCCCTACATTGGTGCTGGACAGGGACTTGGGCCACTTGGACTTGGAGGCTCAGCGGTCATGGACTTGGTGTCAGAGCTCCCAGAATATCCTTTTCATCTGACTTTTGACAATTTGTTTACAGCTCTCCGACTTCTGTCTAAACTGGCCATCAGAGGCATTGGTGCAACAGGCACTATCCGACGCAACCGCATACAGCATTGCCCACTCATGGATGCAGGTGCTTTTGCCAGAAGACCACGATGACCCATTGACTTTCGTTCGGACAGGACGGAAAACATTCTCATCCTCCAGTGGAATGACAACAATGTCCTGACAATGGCTTCAAACTGTGATGCAGCTCAGCCGTTGGGAAGGGCAATGCGTTGGTCTAGACGTGAGCGACAGTTCATTCAGACTGATCAGCCAAATCTCAACAGGACATGCCCTGTCCTGTTGAGATTTGGGTGATCAATCTGAATGAACTGTCGCTCACGTCTTTGTCCTGATTCTCATCATGTATGTGTTGATGTTTTGATCAGCTGTGTCGATTCCCCCCATTGAGGCATTGCCTCAGTGCGGGGAATCGACACAGCTGATCAAACATCACACATACATGATGATGCCTCAATGCAGGAATCGACACAGCTGATCAAACATCAACACATACATGATGATGCCTCAATGCGGGGAATCGACACAGCTGATCAAAACATCAACACATACATGATGATGCCTCAATGCGGGAATCGACACAGCTGATCAAAACTCAACACATACATGAGATGCCTCAATGCGGGAATCGACACAGCTGATCAAAACATCAACACATACATGATGATGCCTCAATGCGGGGAATCGACACAGCTGATCAAAACATCAACACATACATGATGATGCCTCAATGCAGGGAATCGACACAGCTGATCAAACATCAACACATACATGATGATGCCTCAATGCGGGAATCGACACAGCTATCAAAACATCAACACATACATGATGATGCCTCAATGCGGGGAATCGACACAGCTGATCAAACATCACACATACATGATGATGCTCAATGCGGGAATCGACACAGCTGATCAAAACATCAACACATACATGATGAGAATCAGGACAAAGAAGTGGTGCTGGCCTTCCTTTGCTCATGCTGTCGAGTTGGCACTGCAGAACGCCTGGCTTCTCTACAGAGGAAGTGCACCAGCTGACGCACTTGACCTTCTGGGTTTCCGTCGAAGCATTGCACAGTTCTACCTGTGTGCTGCTTTGCTACCAGCTCCCAGACCAGTGCAAGCTGGTGTGTACTTCGGTCCTGTTCCTGACCACGTCAGACTGGACATGACGCAACACTTCTGTAGTGGAGCTCATGTTCAAAAGTGGTGTGCTTTGTGTTGCCGCAACACCAAGAAGATTTGCCAGAAATGTGGTGCTGGGCTGCATTTGCACTGTTTCAAGCAATTCCTTGGAGTGCCGTAAACATTTGGTCAATGATACCGTCGTGAACAATGTTGTACATGGAAAACAAGACAAATAATGACATTTCATGTGAAGTACTCAGTATGTGCAGGATTATGACTACTAGTCTCGCTAAGTTCTTTCGGTTTACATACATGTATGGCAAATTTATGTGCACCATGTGCAAACAACACTCAACATACAAGGACTGTATTCAACATGACTTTTGTTTCTGCATTCTCTGCTTTTTTTCGTGAAAAACTATGCTCAGTCGTGGCATTTTCTTTATTTACTAAGTCAGTCAGTCTTTATGTTTGCCTACATATTGCCAAATAAAGACAGTACTGAGTTCACCTTCATCTTTTGTTATTATTTCAGCAAGAAAACACTGCCCTCTTCTGTGCCCATGCATTCCTGTAGAGTGCACCTAACTGTAATCTTGACGTAGTCACGTGTGCCCATGCACTCTGGGAGAGTGCACATCTGTAAAATCTACAAAATCATCTTTTTCATCAAATCATGTTATTTTTTGTAAAAGGTGATATGTTTCAAACTCAAAACCACCAAAAACTTCTAAAAATTTA
>CM065737.1:10574656-10629656 GCA_033310375.1 Conus canariensis | reverse complement strand
TCATAGACAATCCTGAAAGGGTTTTGTGGGAACTAAAAGGAAACGGGGACTGAATTGTCGTGACAAAACATTGCTTGTGCTGAAGACTGAGCCGGCAGAACACACAATACACAGATAACCACCATCAGGTTATCTCCCTTGAAATAATCCAAAATAATTGGTTTCTGTTTTCTCCCGATATGAGACATCTACTGAAAGAAAAAAAAATGACAGGGTATTTGTGTCGATCTGTTGTCATGATGATGTTATTGTAAGCGTTCGTTTCCACCATATGTATCTATATTATATCTGAACGTTTAATAAGGCACGTATGTGTGCTGCAAACATGAATGACGTTGTACATTTCCTTAATATCCAGATATGAGAAAAGTAACATGAAATATATTCATCTTTTTTTTTTTACTTCTTACAAATGGCTTACCGAAAGAAAAGGAATAAGGAGTTACGAAACTTCATGAAAGTAGGCCTATTACATTTTGATGCATCCGTTGGGGTAAAAATAGACGTGAATGATGATCACATATCCATGTCCACGCCGCCTCGGCAGCCAATCGATAGATCCCCATCCAAATCCGGAACCCACGTTCTTGAATGCAATCTGTGCATGTTGGGGAAAAGAAGTATTAGTTTGGACGATGCTGGAACGAATGGCACCCCCTCATACAATGTCCCAGGGGCAGCTTGTCTGTGCCGACCAGTCCCCGGGGACTCCCTGACGTCAATGCAGAATTTCAGGGAGGTGGACAGGAAGCGAACTACGGTCAATGGACAGTGACGGTCAGTCAGCTTCTTTCACAGAAGGTGGGACTGTTTCAGGTTTGTATATGATATGCGTCGGACAGAGTTCACGCTTTTGTGTGTGTGTGTGTGTGTGTGTGTGTGTGTGTGTGTGTGTGTTGTGTGTGTGTGTGTGTGTGTGTGTGTGATGTGTGTGTGTGTGTGTGTGGGGTGTGTACGCGCGCGTGCGTTCGTGCGTGCGTGCGTGTGTGTGTGTGTGTGTGTGTGTGTGTGTGTGTGTGTGTGTGTGTGTGCGTGCGTGCGCGCGCGCGTGTGTGTGTGTGTTTGTGAGTGTGTGTGTGTGTGTGTGTGTGTGCATGATGTGGGTCGGGCGGGGGGTGGGGGGGGGGGGGGGGGGGGGGGGGGAGAGAGAAGTAAGGTAAGGTAATGTTGCTTATAGCCCAGCCGACCCCAAAGGGCCATATCAGGGCTGTCACCACGTTAAAATCAACTCACAAGTCATCAAAAACAAAACAAAACAAAAACAAAAAAACCCGTTCACATATCTCTTTAAAATACATCTTCTAAAAACGTACCAGAAACTTCGTTAAAAATCTTTCTTCCGTAAAATCTTAGATCAGATGAAAAATGTTAATCTCTTTCAGAAACTCAAAGATCACGTCAGGTGGGACATCTCTGAACAGGGTTTTCATGGAGTCTGCTGTAAAGTGTTTATATCTCACTTCGTACAAATTCCAACGATCTAAAAGAATATGTTTCACTGTGAGTGGAACATGGCATGGAATGCACCACGGAGCTTCTTCACTTTTTAAAAGATAAGAATGGGTGTAAAACGAGTGGCCTGTGTGCAAGCGGCACGACTGTTTCGTCTTTACGGCCGCCTCTGGAATATGGTAAAAACTGTTTCAGGTTTGGACGGATTTGAAATAGTTTGTTATCCGTCTGCAAGTTCCATTCCTCTTGCCAGAGGTCTTTGACGTAAGCCTGTGTTTTGGGTTTCAAATCAGTGTGAGGAATAGACATCATGTTCAACTTTCCTTTGTGGCACTCTTGGCAAGCTGATCAACCATCTCATTGCCTCGAAGCCCACATGGCTGGGAACCCAAGCAAAAACTATGTTGTATCCGCTTGCTTTTAGAGAGGTGTACAGTTCAAAAACTTTCAGCAGCTGAGGGTGCTTGAGATTACGGCCGGCAATGGCCTCCAAAACAGAAAGGGAGTCTGATAAAATGAGGAAATCTTTATGTTTGGATTTACAGACCATTTTCAGAGCTAGGACCAAGACTGTCAGCTCAGAGAGAGAGAGAGAGAGAGAGAGAGAGAGAGAGAGAGAGAGAGAGAGAGAGAGAGAGAGAGAGAGAGATGTGCGTACTGTGGGGTTTGAAGGCCTTGCACACACGTATGTAATATTCATTCCAATCGGCCTGGCGCTTTCAACGACAACAGAAGAAGCAGAGAATCAGTCAAGTCTCATCGAATATCATTGTTTTCTCTTCTGAGACATGAACAAGCAGGGTGGAACCGTTCCTTTGACCATATGATCTTGAAGAAAAATCACGTTTACGGTTAAACGGTTGGGAATTTTAGTACAAAGTATCTGTGCACTGGTCCGCTCCACAGCGTTCTCAATTTGGCAGGCTGCGAGGAATCACAGAGAGAGAAAGAGAGGGACAGACAGGCGGACAGACTTACACAGAAACCCATGTGCGTGACATGGTTACCCTGTCTCCACCGACGTCCGGAGAATCATGTGATAAGATGGCTAAAAATAGCTGTTTGGCCAGATTATTATCCATTCCATTTTGCAGCCCAGGAAAACCGGACGGGTATTAAATTCATAACTGTGGGGGACAAAGAAAAAGAGCTGATGGATCGCGCATGCTAATAATTCCACCGTCTTTTCTGCTGAGGGAGAGGGGGAGGAGCTGGGTGGCCGAAGGGAGTGGAAGGAGGATAGGGGTGTAGGGGTGATGGTTGTGGTGGCGGCGGTGATGGTCGAGAGGAAGTCTCGGTGTCCCTTCTCAGTTTTCCTCCCAGTCGGAGATTTCTGGGAGAGCTGTTTATATTAATTGAGAAAACCGAACACCTCGGTGAAAACGCCTCCCACTCCACCCCCTTTATATTTAAGTCCATGTCCCTGCGTCTCCCACTACCTTGACCCCTCTTCCCTTCTTTGAACCTATTCACCTATCCTCCCCCTCCCTCATCACCTGTACACTCCTCCTCTCCCCAGCACCCACCCACCCAGAGCTCCAAGAACAACAGCTCCTCTCCAACGTCTGGCGCAAACTCCGATCTATGAACATGTCCCGAATATGGCAAAGTGGCCCTGTGGGTCTTGGATGAGAGAGAGGAGAGAGAGAGAGAGAGAGAGAGAGAGAGAGAGAGAGAGAGAGAGAGAGAGAGAGAGAGAGTCCCGGATTCATGGTTTAAGTCCCGTATGAGGCGGATATTTCTCTCCGTGCCACATGCCTTCCTTCTCTCTTTTCCACTGGACCTTAAATAGTGGTTTGGGTGTTAGTCTTTCAGATTTGGCACTGAGCCGAGGATCCTGAGTGTAGCACGCAATTAGCAGACGTAGAAACAAAATCCCACGACGACGAAGGAATTGTCCCGGGTTCAGTCCTGTCGGCAATCTTCTTGGCGATGCGAACCAAATACATCGCGACAGAAAACCGGGCAGCAGTTTGTTATGGAAACACACTCTCCTATGTAGGATACCACTTTAAACTCACACACAGAAATCCATGTTGCGACGAGGAAGTTATGAAATAACGATAACTAAGAGGCAAAGGCTGACAGGATGTCAACCTCCTTTCTCACGCCTCCCTGGAGGTTTAAATAAGAATGTAGGTTTCTGGATTCTGGATTCAACATTAGAAAAGTAGTTAAGGACTCAGAATCAAAACTTACTAGGAGAGGAAAAAAAAAAGAAAAGTTAAAGAAGCCATCGAAATCAAGACCAGACGCCCCAGCCTGAACAGAGATCAAGGCTTTGAACTTCCCCCTATCTACAATCAGATCCTGACAACCGTTCACCCCACACAACAGTTGCCCCACCAGGCCTCGCTGCCACAACAGCAACAGTGAGCTGATGAAGACAGGGCGATCCTGTCGAAATATTCTCCAAGTAAGCTTTGATTCTGAGTCCTTAACTACTTTTCTAATCCCTGGGAGGTTGGTTTGTGGTCACCAGAGTACGACTCTATCGTTGTCCTTGTTGAGTTGCTGGACATTTATTCTTTTTTTGTGTGTGCGTGTGCTACCTTCTGAAACGTTACCTGACTACAGTGTTCAGATGTTTGTTCCACCTCTGACAGCATTTAGGCTTCACTTCAAACTGCAAAATGTATTAGCGCTGCATGTCTCTCCAAAGTCTGGCATTGTGGGTGATTTTTTTTTTCTCAAAGCACACACCCGGTCCTAACATGGTTATGGCTCCTGCGATTGGCTAGGCTGTAAACAAAATAGATAGGAACACAGCCTATATCCCCTCGTCCTCCTGTCTGTAAGAAACATTTTTCAGGCAACCAAGCATTCAGATCAGGAGGGAGGGGGTGGGGTAGGGTGGGGGTGAAGGGGGAGGCCGGAGGCTTCTTGAGTTATGGGGACTGGTGAGAGCTATTCTGTTACACTCTACACTGGAGGAACGAGATGGAAAAAAAAATCTGGGATTCAGAATTTGCGCCATCGGCCGTGTTGAGAAATAAAAGGCGTATAGCAATTTTTATCAGCTAGGCACTTTCTTCCCGGTGAATTTAGAATTTTCACCAGGGGATATTTTGAAAACACCATGAAATCATCTCTTGACGGTTGCGCCGTTCCTTTCTCTTTGTTTGTTTGTTTGTTTCTCTTTCTTTCTTCATTTCTTTCTCTCTTTTTTTCTTTCCTTTTGCTTTCTTAATGTATGTTTTTTTTTCTTTTCGCTTTTAACTTCTTTTTTTTCCCCCATTCTTCTTTGTGTCTGTTTTCCTTTCTTTCTGTCTTTCAATCTCTTTCTTTCTTGCTGTCTTCTGTCTTTTTTTCACTCCTTCATTCTTCTTTCTTTCTTTCGTTCTTATTTCATTTATTTGTTTGTTCATTCATTTTCTTTCCGATTATTATCTACCCCACCTTTTTTCTTTTTTGCTTTTGCTTGTTTTGGTCCATCATTTCTCTCTCTCTCTCTCTCTCTCTCTCTCTCTCTCTCTCTCTCTCTCTCTCTCTCTCTCTCTCTTCCTGTTTACATTTCAGGCGTTTATCGATTAGCCTGATACACCTCCCTTTATCATTATTTTTTTCCTGCTCGACAGCAATCTGGCTTGACGTTTGGTCATTTCTGGTCATTGACAAATGCATCAGTGCTAATGGAATACCGGCTCATTTGGAAAGATTATATCCTCACTCGAAATAAATTGCATCTAGCGTGTGTGTGTGTGTGTGTGTGTGTGTGTGTGTGTGTGTGTGTGTGTGTGTGTGTGTGTGTGTGTGTGTGTGTGTGTGTGTGTTTTCTGTTTTTGTTTGCATGCTCGTTTTCTTTAGGATTAAAAATTCAATTTCCCCCCTTATTCAGAGATAGAGTTTTCATATCTTGGGTCTTGATGTCTTAACGTATGGGTTTCGCCACATCATTTCATCCGAGATATTACAAGTGTTAATTGTTCATTAACTTTTTTTCATTTTTGTAATGTACATGTGACATTAGATACTCATTAGAATAATCAATAAACAGGGTCAATTATTCTATTCATTTCTCAATCGACTCTACGTATCTACTTACATGTTCGTTATAATAATTGCAGTAATATGTAAAAAACAAGGGTTAAGAAAAAAACCAAAACAAAACATCTACGAATATCCAGTAGAGAAACGGACATGTGGAATTTCATTTTATCCTTTCGTTTTGAAGTGACGTTCCTGGGCCGGAATAGCTCAGTTGGTAGAGCGCCGGACTCGTGATCCTGGGGTCGCGGGTTCGAATCTCCGCCGGGCCGAAACGTACAGGGGGATTTTTTCCCTCGGAGTTAACATTGGTTCTGGCTCCATTTCCCATACAGTCCTTCGAATGAGACTATAAACCGAGGTTCCGTGTGTGAACGCACGCATAACATCTTGCACACACGTAAAATCCCATCACCAACTTTCAGAAGAGAAGGCCAGTTTAGCCGTTGGTATGGATGACACGTTACGCATAGCATGCCCCCTGCATGCTATAGTGAGAAATGGAAAGAATGAAGGAAGTAAGGAAATTGAGTGAACGAAATTGGACGACGCTTGACTGGATGACACGGGAAACGACTGAATGAAGCGTCAGCTGGCAGCTCTTCCGTCGGCACTACCCAGGTAGGCAGCCCGTTGTGTAAACGAGTGTGGATTGTAAAGCGCTTAGAGCTTTGTCTCTAGCCTAGAATATGCGCTATATAAGTATTCATTATTATCATTAAATTTGCCACTTTGGTTTTAGACTATGAACAGCTGATATTCCTGCTTGATCATTTTTCACTTCCTTCTCTTTTGAATGATTAATACTTTTGCTTCATCGCTTTTACTTTATCTTTGCCCCCACAGCTTACAGTCTAGCTTTGTCATAATTGTTCCATTTAATTAATGAACAATTGACAGTTTTTTTTTGTTTGTTTTTTGTTTTTGTTTTTGCTGTCCCAACCTCTGCGCCACCTCAGATGCAGCGCACCTACGCCGCTCATTCCGACACCCCGTCCACAGCCACAGTCCGGTCGGCCCCGCCGCAGCCCCGGCACGGCAATCCACAGGGAGCTGTCAATGTCAAGTCGTCAAGAGGCAACCCACCGGAGGGGACACTGCACCGCTGCCGAGTCACTTCGGTGGTGTTCAGTGGCACCTGTTCTAATCTAACATACGCAGGACACCACCTACTAATAATTGCGTAGTCGCAGAGCCGGCGTGAGTGAGCTCTCACTCCGGAGGGCGCCACCACGTCCGTCCAACTACAGCCCCCATGGACTCGCCGTCAGAACCAAACCAAGGCCACAGACGTGGAGAGGACATCGAAACTGAGGTCACCATGAGAGCAGGGTGTGAAGGGCCACAGAACTTCAGACATTTTTTCTTTTTATGCTGATCGATGAGAATGAGGATGATTAAGATGATGCTACGGATTTCCGTTTCGGTCTGAGACTACATGACAAGGCTGTACTCTACGCTTCCTTTCATAATATATCCCGGCGTCAACCACGCCCGAGAGATACAGGCACCTGCAGTGTTGGTCAGGAAATTTGAGCAACACTCTCAGAAACGCATCCATTAAGTGGATGAAACTCGACTGTGTAGTCCCAGTCTTCCCAACTGAGTCCACAGCAAACTCAACTCTGGGCAGGAGTCGGTCGGGGCAGAAAAACCCACATGACTCTGATGGGATTCGAACCCACGACCTCCCAGCCGGGAGTCCGCGACGCTAACCACTTCGCCACGGCGGCTGGTACACAATTGACAGTTTTGTTCTGTCTTTTTAATTCACTTTTTCGTTGAACAACTAACAGTTCTGCTTTGTTGTTTTTTGTTTTTGTTTTTTGTTTTTTTTGTCCTTTTCAAGAACTAACCGATGGACCTTTCGTTTTCCTTCACATTTTTCACAAAATACTAACATTTTTTATTAGTCTTTTTTGGTCCTTTTTTTTTTTTTACCTTGAGGAATTTGCATTTTTTCTTTGCCATGTTTTCCCCATCTGTTATTTGCTGTAAACAACCAAAATCTCTGGTGTGTTGGTTTCATACCATTTTGTGTGAAACAACCAATAGTTTTGCTGTGTCGTCATTGTTTCAGTTTCAGTTTTTCGCTTTGAACAACTAACAGTTTTGGTTGCAAAGTGAGACGACTGCAGGCGGAAATCTAAATAAATCTTAAATAAATGTTATCGAACCGCCCAGAGAAACGTTGGCAAACGAGTCACAAGACAAAACACAACGCGTTTCGACCTCTTGGGTCTTCCTCAGGTGAGAAACAAACGAATAAAACAACGAAAATTCACTTACCTTTGATCGCTTCAGATCGCTTCAGAGTTCAGCGCAAGGAAGAAGGCGTTGAATGATTTTTTGTTTTGGGGTCTGCATCGTGTCTCTGGATGTCTGAAGACACCACTGAAGATTAAAGACCACAGACAAATTTCACTGCCTCTACATATGTATGAATGGAGCGATAAATGTGATGTATCCAAAGACAAAATTTGCAGTCTTTATGCTGGTCCGCTGTTCTAAATAATGATTGTGTTTGACTGTGTGCATATAATTATGATAATGATGATAACAATCATGATGATTGTCAGAATTCTCTGTTTTGGATGGAACTGGGACACAGTTCAAATGAAAAATGACACCATTTCACAGATAGCTTTTATTGTTCAAATAAGTACTGCTGATTGATTCCATATTTTCAATTGAGAATTATGTGTAAAAGGATTAGAAACAAAAACAAAATTAGACACATAAATAAAATAAAAACAATGTAACTGATTAGATTTATAACATTGCCATCGTAACAGAATTGAGAACATCGAGTTCATTCAGTGCAAAATGATATGTATATTATGCAAAGTTATCGAGATCTTTAAATCATAAACCTCTATTGATGAGAAGCTTATGACAATCAGTACCACCCCAACCCTTCGTCCACCAACTTTTTTTAAAATGAAGGAACAAAGCAGATGACATTACTAAAAGATTGATCCCCTCCCCTCCCTTATGCTGTTCAGTTATATTTTCTCAATGCATTCTCATGTGCGCAGTAGAAAGCATTGTGTTGTTGTTGTAACATTAATCTTTTATATTTGTAGTCTGTTATTGAATGAAATCACATATGCTTTCATAGACAAATTCCCCAAATAACAAAAGGTTTCAGCCCACTTTTTTTTTTCTACATTATTTGTCCTCTTTCTTCGATCGGGGATAGAAAAATATGTTACAAAAAAGAAAAAAAAATTCTGTTATATTTCTGTTATTTTGTTTGAACCATATGTGTGACGAGTAAAGAATATGCTGTATGCAAACGTTAGATCTTCCTGTTTAATGGAGACATTTATTCCATAACAGTACGTCAACCAGGGGAAGAAACAAGCCAGCAAACAAATACGTCATTACCGTCACATACACGCCGTTTTTAACCCTCTTCATCCGTCACAACTTGTAACATAGGGCTGTTACGACGCGCTCAAACCTCCATCAGTCTCGCCGGATATCCGGTTTGCCGGAGGGGGCGGTAGTTCCGCAGCAAATGGAGCATTCCCGTCACACAAAGCACTTCGTGCGACATGGCCGCCGGAAAGACGGGAAGTGATTCACTGAGGTCTGACGGAGGGGAGAGAGGCGGAAGGGGATGTTTGAGGAGTGTGGGAGGCAACACGAAGGCAAATGAACGAAGTAATGAATATTGGCAGCTGGTGACCTTGGCTTGTTAGGGTGGTGGAGAGAGAGAGAGAGATATGGATATGGAAAGTTTAATCATGTTTAGGCCATTGCCCCTCATGAAGGGGTGTATATACAAACAATTGTCCAATCTGGCATTTAGAATCAATGACATCATTCGTAATACACTTTGCAATAATTTCAAGAGATGAGAATAGAACGCAATTTTAAAGCCTTGTAAAGATAGATTGACAAATTTCTGATCGTTTTTTCATGCACACATGCCATAAGCAACGCTAATTTGAACTGATTTGGAACCTTATAATATTTCAACGGTATGTATTGTGCTCTTAAGTCGCTTAAAATAGGACAACATAGAACAAAATGTACCTCATCTTCTTTCTGTCTTTGACAAAGTGGACATAGTAAGTCACCTTCACTGTGTTGTCTATGACGATTACGATGTACTTCGATTTCAGAAATACCAAGCCTAAATCTTATCAATACATGCCTCAAATATCTGTCCAAATTGAGTAATAAATATGTTTTAGCATCCGGAATTGTGCAGAAGGTTCTGTAAACGTTAAACCTGTCACTGTTATTGATATGGTAATTCCAATCCTGCCATCTGCACAAAATTAACCTTTCCCTAAACGTTTCCAGAAACTCGCTTATCCCTTCTACCCCTTGATTGAGCCATACATATCCGAATCCAAACATATACAATTTACAGCGAACATTTGAAGCCCAGTTTTTCTTGTCACGCAAATCTAAATCGAAAAGCATTCTATAGGCCTTACACGGTAGTCTACATTCGTCCATCCTCGTCAGCTTTAGCCAATACCTGACACACTTTACAGCTGAATTTATGTAAATAGGATATCGATTTGTTTCTCCATACGCCATGTCATTAGGTGTTCTCATTTCTACTCCCAGGAATCTCTTAATAGCAAATAAATGTACCTTTTCGCAATGGAGTGCTGCATTGTCAAGGCCCATAACTCTGCACCATACTGAACAACAGATTGAACTTGTGAGTCAAATAACTTAAAAAAGGAAGAAGGAGAAGAACACTTTAGCTTAAATAACTTTTGTAAAATGCACAGTAACGCGTTTTTTGCTCTGCTACTGAGATCACGACATGCAACAACAAAACTTAACTTTGTTGAAAAATAAATTCCTAGGTATTTGTAGACATTCACAACAGGCATAACAATCCCGTTGTAGGTCCACCTTTCTCTAGCAGCTAAATACCCCCCTTTTCTGAATACCACTATATTGCTTTTATTCATATTGACTTTCAGCTGCAAAGCAGCAGCTGCACGTTGAAGACTGTTAATCTGCGTTTGTAATCCAGTGGCAGTCTCTGAGAGTAAGGCCACATCATCTGCCAGTAGTAATATGAATAATTCAAAGTAGTCAGACGTAAACATTGCACCATGCCTCCCTCTCCTCATCACCTCTAATGCTAGTTCATTAATGAATAAAGAAAACAGGGCAGGACTGCAGGCGTCTCCTTGTTTCACTCCACGGGTGCAGTTGATATAATCAGTCACGTTACTTCCGCATTTAATTCGGGCTTTGACATTGTCATACATACTACGAATACACCTAAATATCTTGCCTTTGATGCCATTTTTCAATATTATGGGCCATAATAAGTTCCTTTCAACTGAGTCGAAAGCCTTTTCAAAATCAATGAAGACTACATATAATTTACGATTGAAACAAAACTGTTTTTGAACGAGTGCCAATAATGTAAACATGTGATCAATTGTGGAGTAACCTTTCTTAAATCCTGCTTGATGTTCACCGGTCAGATTATATTCTTTTATCCATTCATGCAGTCTGCTATTAATAATTGTGCTGTAAATTTTACTGCTCGTATCACACAGTGAAATGCTCTATAATTGTTTGGATCGTTAACGTTACCCTTCTTAAACAGGGGCTGCACAATAGAGTTGGTCCAATTGTCTGGGAACACGCCTTTATCAAACAACGTATTAAAAAGCTTTACAAAAAAGTCAACAACTCGGTTCCCACCATACTTCAACAACTCACCAATAATTTCATCTGGTCCGGCAGCTTTTCCATTTTTTAACCTATTTACAGCTAGTAGAACTTCTTCATTTGTTATTGGACGGTTTATAAAACTAATTTCCTCCTCATCGATATCATCGCAATTTCCATATGAATTAGTAACATCTGTTGTTACTTCTAGTTCAAGCAAATCTTTAAAAGTTTGAACCAGTCATCGACTGTTAGACTATTTTGAACACGTTTTCTTTTAAAGGATATTTTACGCACAGTTTCCCAAAATTCTCTCTGATTGTTCACTGATGAAATAAGTCTGTCTAACAACATATCGTTATACTGTTTTTCTTTTCTCTTTATCAGATGTTTGTATTCTCTTCTTGCTATGCAGTAGGCATCACTGTCTTCTTTTCTTCTCGTTTTCCTAAGAATAGAGAGCAGCCCTTTTGCCTTAACTTTGCTTAACCTACATTCTTTATCATACCAATCACTGTTTTTGTCATACTTTGTTAGATTAATTCTCTTTTTCATACAACTTGCTTGCCTTTTAATCCAGTCATTAAACAGATGCAAAGCACCATTGAAATCATGATCAATTAAGTTTGTGGCACGATCAAGTACCAGCAGTGTCTCATCTGATGTCATTTTCTGAGTATAGACTGACCCTAAATCGTTGTTCCACACAAACTTTTCAATGACCTGGTCTATTTCTGTGGGATTTACTTGCGATCTGGTTTTCCTTTCAGAAAATCTAAAATTTAATTCGACAGGCAAATGATCTGAATCTATTCTCTCTGAGATCATCATTTCACATGAAGACGCAAAACCGAAAAACAATTCCTTAGACAGAAGAAAGTAATCATTAACGCTACAACCTGCTTCTGATATGAACGTATAGTTGCCGTCAGCATCCCCATTACATGTGCCATTTAGAATCCACAATCCAAAGGTTGTGCACATATTTAACAAATATCTTCCATAATTATTTATACCATTGTCTGCAGACTTCCTCATGCCTTTAGCAGAAAAAGAACAATCATAAACAAGGTGATCATAAACATCATTTTCATCAAAGATATCTGGACAAATGTCAGAAGTCCTACTATTCAAATCGCCTGACAGAATTACATGCACATCCTCAAACTCAAGTAGAGAATCAAAAAGACATTGTTCAAGCTCACTAATACCATTTTCAACATCAAAATAAGTGTAATATGGCGAGCCTTCAGGTGGAATATAAGTACATACGTATAACACATCTTCCATAAAGCCAAAAACACTCTTATCAACCAAAAATAAAAGAATATTTGGGGAGTCTGTCTTGATTTCATGGACATAGGGTGCAAGTTCAGTTTTAATGAGACATATAACTCCACCAGAATGTCTTCCTTGTTTTGAAAACTTAACTGCTGGTTTACAGAAAATAGTATAGCCCGGAAATACTAAGTTTTGGAAATCCTCTACGAAGGTTTCGACAAGACATATGAAATCAAATTTCAACAAAAAGGGAGTAAAGTCTATATCACTGAATTTAGATAAGAGTCCATTTACATTCCAGTGCAAAAAAGAGAAGGAAACATCACAATCTTTATCATTTTCACAACCATCAAAATGTAACACACTTTCATTCTCACTGACATCTTTCCTTTCACCCCTCAGTGTGTTCCCCTCCAATCGTTCACCAGACACATCATTATCACCCCTGTCCTCTCTTTCCGAGTTAACGTTTTCCTTTTGAGATGCCCCCCTCTTACAACTTCCACTGTCAGTTTGTGTGTCCTGGTGACCTTGGCTTGTTAGGGTGGTGGAGAGAGAGAGAGAGAGAGAGAGAGAGAGAGAGAGAGAGAGAGAGAGAGAGAGAGAGAGAGAGTTTGCTCACGCTTTCCATTGAGAGAGAGAGAGAGAGAGAGAGAGAGAGAGAGAGAGAGAGAGAGAGAGAGAGAGAGAGGAGAGAGAGAGAGAGAACGTTGGCACATGCACTCCATTACAGGATTACAGCTATATTCAGCTTAAGCTGCAGTGTCAAAGACAATACTGGGGGCTTTTGTTTTTAGTTTTAGATGTGTGTGTGTGTGTGTGTGTGTGTGTGTGTGTGTGTGTGTGTGTGTGTGTGTGTGGTGTGTGCGTGTGTGTTGTGTGTGTGTGTGTGTGTGTGTGTGTGTGTGTGTGTGTGCGTGTGTGTGCGTGTGCGTGCATGCTTGCATGCATGAATGTATGTGTGTGTGTGTGATTAAGAATGGACAGGCATCATGTAAAGGAGTGTACTAATCTTACACTGTTTCGATTCAAGATTGAAGGAAACCATCGTTTTCAAAAGGAATTGTGTATATTTGTATATCTTTGTATGAAAATATTTCCCACATATGCTCTTTGTATCTACATTCTTTTAAAAACATTTATTCTGGGATTTAGTTTGTCAATTCTACATTCATATCTATAAAGAAGGCATGTAGTGAGATTATTTAAATATATACTGGACTGGCAGCAAGTGAAAATATTTTTACACTATCTTTATGACAAGGTCCAAATCGAAATTAAAACTGACACAAAAGTCCCGTTTTGAACAGGTCACTCATACTTTTACTGTTGATGAGTAACACACCTGCAAGCAGCAGCAGCACCAGTAGCAACATTAGCAACAGCAACAACAATTAGTAGCAGCAGTCGACAGAATAAGCAAACACCTCTCCATCCCTTAGCTCACAATAGTCCAGAACTCTGAAGAAATCCTTGTTTTGAAAAAAAAAATCCGGAAAGGAGAGGCAGTCAAGACAAGTTAAGCGATCTGAAAATAGAAAACGCTATCGCACGTGCACAAGCAAAGGGCACCTCCTCCACCAGTGTCGGGTAACTGTTCCACTTGTCTCCCTTTTTGACTCCGTTGTCACGTTACAAACACTGGCGCCAAGACTTGGTTCGACTTACCCACCTCTACGTATGTCTTACCTCTCTAATAAACTGTGTTGGATCCAACTTGCATTGTAACCTTGGTCTGTGTCTGTCGACGTCTGTGAGAAACTTCTCTCGTGTTTAATCTTTTCATCACCCCTCTGTCCTGAAATCCCAGCATTGATCAACACTCTCAATTCTACAGTACCTCTCTTCAAATGCTGCTGCGTAGCTGAATGATTTCGTGACTATTTTTAACACAGCAATCACCAGTTTCAAAGTGGCGTGACTCCAGGCAGTATCTAATCACTCTCTTCTTCCACTTGGTTCACTCAAAATGAAAACTGTGCTTAGCTCGTGATCATAGCTTCTTCCTCTCGATCATCTGAAATCTAAGCAAAAGAGCAGATCATTTCAAAATTCTAATAAAAAATGTTCAGTTCTTCTGCACAGTGTTGTATTTCTTTGTCCGTCGAGACGGCGAAGACCATCTAGTCATCCTGGGATCGGGGGTGAGTGCGTAGATGGCTGGTCAGGCCGATTTGCGCCCGGAAAGACCTATCACAGTAATGGCGGCAGCAGCTGGAGATCTGTTGACACTGGTCTTCCTGTACGGTGTTAGTAAAAGGATAAACCTGCTTTCTCAGTAGCTTTCACTCCATCTGATGCAGGAGGCAGACCACTCCTTCAATGATAGTACAGTTCATGTATATTTGAGCTGATTGATTGAAAACGGAAGTGGAAAGAGAAGAGTATTCAATGCACTGACAGCCAGACTATTACACTTTGCTGGATAGAATTGTTTAGTAAAAAATGTTGAACCTTGGGATATCAAAGGTTAGATCCCCAGGTGAGTCTTGTAAGGGCTCATGGGTCATGGTGTGGTCAACTTTGTATATACAGAAGCTCGTAGACAGAAACTTACCCCCCCCCCACCCCCCCTCGTATTGTTTTCATTAGTTTGTAATTTGAGTTCCATAGACAGCCCTGAAAGAGTCCTGTGTGGACAGCTGAGCTACAAAGAATAAACTGGAACTGAAATCTGTAGAAAAAAATGCTGACTTTATCAAAGACTGAACGGAATAAAAAACACAGGACAGATTACCGCCTCGAAGTTATACTTGTTCAAATAATCTTCTATTTGAAACACATTCTGTCTGTCTCTCTACATGTCTGTCTGTCTGTTTGCCTGTCTATCTCTATGTCTTTTTGTTTCTTATATGAATCCTCTAGTTTCCTTAATTAGTCACCTTTCTTACAATGCCAGCACGTGGCGGGAAAAGTCATGTAAGGATTCGAAGTGTGTGAAACATGCCTCGCCGTTGGCATTCACATAGATTAAAGCTACACTGTGTTTACTGTCAGCTGGAGTAGGTCAGTTAGAAGAGGGTAAACTAAAGACCTAGAGTTCCCGGGTTCAATCCTGGGTTCCAACACTTTTTTCTTTTCTGTTTTCTGATTTCTTCAAGAGTTCTAGCCAGAGGGGGGCCGGAGAAGAAGGGGAAGAGGAGGGAAGGGACGGGAGGGTTGAAGGAGAAGGTGAGGAGGAGGAAGAGGTGAGGATGGAAATGGGGATGGGGAGGGGGGGGGGACAAGGAGGGATGGAGGAAGAGGAGGACGGGGTATGGGGGAGAGGGAGAAAGGGGACTGCAGGAGGAAAGGGGAAAGGGGTGGTGGTATAGGGAGTGAGCATAGGGAAGGGAAGCTGGGGGAAGTTGGAGGGAGATGGGAGGGGGAAGAGGAAGAAGGATGAAAGTGTAAGGTGGAGGATGGGTGCTGGTGTTGGGATGAGGGAAAAGGTGAAGGGAGGGGTGTGTGTGCTAGGATGAAATGGTTTGTCTACAATATTTGATCCACCCACAGACAAACTGACGGGGTCTATCTTTTGGCCTGCTGTCCTAAACAATGTGCATCTACATGCATCAATGTGCGATAACATTATATCTGAATGCTATTCAATGCACATTTAAATGTAGTGATGATGTCAAGAAAAAATGACAATTAAGATTTATTTGACATGCCAAGTTTTCTAAAAACAAGTAATATAGAGTACATTTAACCCTCTCTGTGTGTCCCTACGAGTGGAAGATCTGGAAATCAAAAGAAATAAGGAGCCAAGAAAGTCTATAGACGTATTACATTTCTTACGTCCATTCAGGTAAAAACAGACCTGAATGATGATAATATATTCCAGATCATGTTTCCTCAGCAGCCAATCGATCAATTCATATCCAAATCTGGGTGCAACGTTCTGATTTTGATCTGTGCATGTTGGGGGGGGGGGGGACTGTTAGTTTGGATGAAGCAGGAACGAATGGCACTCCATCACACAAATGTCCCTGAGGCAGGATGTTTGTGTCGATCAGCTCTTGGTGATTCCCTGGCTTTACTGCATGGTGTTAAGGAGATGAGCAGAAAGCAGACAATGCCAGTAAACAGAGAAACGGTATCACTGTCAGTCTGCTTCTAATACAGAGGAAGGGAGGGATGCAGGTGGACAATTACATGTGTGGGAGTTGATGCTTGCATGTGTGCATACGTTCATGCATGTGCGTGTGTATTCACGATACGTATCAGAGAGAGAGAGAGAGAGAGAGAGAGAGAGAGAGAGAGAGAGAGAGAGAGAGAGAGAGAGAGAGAGAGAGAGAGAGAGAGAGCACAATGGGGTATAGAGTCTCCTACGCTAAATCTTATTGTCTCGTCGCAATGCAAACAAGACCTCACCCTCTCTCCCTTGCTTCTCTGTCTCTGTCCGTCTGTCTGTTGGTCTGTCTGTTTCTGTCTGTGTCTCTGTCACACACACACACACACACACACACACACACACACACACACACACACACACACACACACACACACTTGCTAGGATTGCACCTCAAAACAACGGTAACTAAAACAACAACTAAAACAAAAATTAAAAAGTGCTTATTGTTACCTTTCTGACGCTGGGATCTGTCTTGACTCTTAAGCATGCTTGCGGTACAAAGTGATGTAACGAACAGTTGTCGCACAACGGAAGGGTTGTGTGCTGTTTTCAACATAACAACTGCTGTCACTCACGTTCTGCTAAGTTCACTAAATTTGCCGAACTCGTCACCTCTTTTTTCATCTGGAATATTTAAAATCTAATCGAAGAGCATATCATTTAAAATGTGAACAAAAATGTCCAGTTCTATTTCGCAGTGTTAGTGAAATAATAAACTCGACTTCTTAGTAGCTTCTGCATTTACGGAGATATGAGGCAGTCTGCACCTTCAGTGACGATCCAGCTTGTTCTGCTCGAGTTGACTGGATGCAAAAGGGATGGGAAAGAGAAACCTGTTTAATGCAGTATCAGTCATAACATTACACCATACTCAAAACATGTTTTGTGAAGAAAACCATTGTTGACCCCGGTGTACTGGAGTTTGGATTCCTAGATGAGTCATTTGATCTATGACAATGTGTAGGCAATCATGCATATGTAGTAGCTCACAGCTACAGCATGTACAAAACACTTTTTTCCCTGCATTATTTTGACTGGTTTGTGATTTGAATTCCATAGAGAGCCTTGAAAGGTTCATGTCTTTGGCTGGGCTGCAAGGAAACTGGAACTGAATTCCATGGAACTAAAAACAAATGTTTGTGCAGAAAGAACACAATTGAATACACTGCCACCATTAAGTTCGTTCTTTTGAAATAAATCTGGTTTCATTTTGTTTCTGCTATCACTTCGATGCACCCAGAGACAAAATAATGGGGTTTAGAGTCAGCCTCTTATTGTACATAAAGATCAGTCTTGATGGTCTGCTGTTCGGTTGTATCCGTGTGCTTCAAAGTTATATCTCAATAGTACATATAAAGTTTAAATGGTGAGACTATTGCAAAATAAAATAACGATTATGAATCCTTCGACAAACCCGGATTTCACACAGAATAAAGTAAGCCTTTTTCGTATATTTATCCATCTTGTGTCTTCTTGCGAGTGGAATATTAATCTGGGAATCAGAAAGAATAAGGATGGAAGAAAATGTCTGAAAGTACGATACGTCTTCATGCGTCCATTCAGGTGAAAACGGACCTGAATGATGATGACATATCCAAGATTATGCTGCCTCAGCAGCCGATCGATCAATTCACATCTGAATCTGGGTGCCACGTTCTGAATCTGATCTATGCGTGCTGGGGGAGAGAACTGTTAGTTTGGATGGATCTGGAACAAACGGCACCCCCATCATACAATGTCCTAGGGGCAGGAAGTCTGTGTCAATCAGCCTCTACGTCACTTCCTGACTTTATTGCAGAAAGTCGGGAACATGCAAAGGAAGCGGACTGCGCAGAATGGAGAATGATTTTCACTCTGCTTCTTTCAGGGAAGATGGGATAGGTCCAGACTACATGTGTGCATACGTACGTGCGTACGTGTGCCCACGGCGTGGGTCAGAGAGAGAGAGGAGAGAGAGAGAGAGAGAGAGAGAGAGAGAGAGAGAGAGAGAGAGAGAGAGAGAGAGGAGGAGGAGGAGGAGGAGGAGGAGGAGGAGAGGAGAGAACCAAATGAAACAAAAATCTGGAATCTGTAGGTATTTATAAAAAAAAATCTTCACATCTTTGTAGTTATTACTTTCTAAACAGTAGTTGGTGTGACTTTAGGTGGAATATACTCTATGCTTAATCAAACTATCATTGGGAATAACTACAACTCCATAAAGCAAGGTATTTAACGTATATCCACGCAGGTTTGCACTTGGATTCTGCTCTGGAGCCTGCAAAGTCATCACACCAAAATGTCAGAGAAGGCATTGTCAAGTTTAGGACCACAAAACCAATGAAAGAGAGAGTCCATATTAACCTCTCTCCATTCTACTAGTAAAAGAAACAAAACACTGGGTTGTGATGATTTCTGGTGAAACTGCGTTGGGTAAGCTGCTTGTGAAATGGATTCTGACTTGATAACAGCCCTAACGTACCCCTTTGCCGTTGGCAGGGTTATAAACAACACAAAATGACATGGGCAAGACCGTGTCACTGACTGTGAACGGTGTGATAACTATAATGAAGAAAGAAAAGGCGATGGATGATTTTCTGTGCACTGTCTCTCAGAACTGTTTGACCCCTTTCATCTTCAGCTGTGTTGAAATTCAGCGTTTCCCCTTCGCTGCCTGCTTTTAATGTCACTCTCTTGAAAAGCCTTAAGTATGTCAGGATTTCTTTGTAGGTGTTCCACACAGAGAACTATTGATTGCAGGTGATAGGATTGGCATGACCATATTTGTCCAGTAAATGAGAGATTTTCTCAATCTAAACTCTTCAAAACGTACCCTCATATTTTCAACGTGCATTCAGAGGCGTCCAGTAAAACGTAGTTTGTTGTTGTTTTAACTTTAAGTCTTGTATTCATAGTATGTCATTGAATGAAATGACATAACTGTTGCCTAGACATATTCACCTGATAACAGGAAGAACTCAGCCCATTTTTTTAACACTATTTGTCACCAATATATTTTCTAAACAGATTTTCTTTTTTTTCGATCTGAGATACAAAATAGGTCACAAGAATACATATTCATTATATTTCTATTATTTCGTTTCCACCAAATGGCGAACTACTAAAGAACATGCTGCATTCAAAATGTTACGTGTTCCTCTCTAACTGGAGACATTTTTTTCCACAACCCTACGTCAAAAGGAGATGAAATATGGCACTAAAGCAAGCCAGCAAACAAACACGTCATTACCGTCACGTACACGCCATTATTAACCCTATTCAACGGTCACAACCTGTCACACAGCGCTGTTACGACAAGTTCAAACCTTCATCAGTCTGGCCGGATATCCGGTTTGCCGGAGGGAGCAGTAGTTCCGCGGCAAATGGCGCCTTCCCGCCACACCCAGGACTTCCAGCGACATGGCCGCCGGAAAGACGGGAAGTGATTCACTGAAGTCTGATGGAGGGGAGAGAGGCGGAAGGGGATGTTTGAGGAGTGTCGGAGGCAACACGAAGGCAAACGAACAAGTCATGAATATTGGCAGCTGGTGACCTTGGCTTGTTAGGGTGGTGGAGAGAGAGAGAGAGAGAGAGAGGAGAGAGAGAGAGAGGAGAGAAGAGAGAGAGAGAGAGAGAGAGAGGGTAGGTATGCACATACATATCTATCTATCTGTCTATCTATCTATCTATCCACACTTTTGTGTAGATATTCTAACACACATCAATGTTAAAAGGATGTGCCATTGTATTATCTGCCAGAAGTTCAGATATATCTGTGTCATTATTCTTCCTTCATTGAAGGCATCCAACATCGCCCTGCCCACCACTCCGCTTTGTCGTGTTAGGAATCAGGAGCTCTGGTTCCAAGGGAACAAGAGAAGAAAGAAAAAGAAAAGAGAGAAAAGGAGAGACAACCTGTATGTAGAAGTGGCTTTGTGGGTGCTGCTGTTGTCAGGCGAGCTGATTTTCAACCTGCAGCGTTGGACGGGAGCCTAGAACAGTTTCACACACTGCCTGCCACATGGCTGTTGTCTCCACGTTACGAACTTCACCTTGTGTGTACGTCTGACTTTTCTGCCAGAAACGCTTAAAACATCGGTTACACTTGGTTCATACTGCTTTTTTTTTTATGAGGGGAAATGGTGGGCGTGGGGGCCATGGGGACAACAAATAACGTGATACTGGACTTCTTTGAAGATTTATGAACATCTTTTTTGGTTTAATTTTCATTTCCATGTTCTGCCGTGGCATTGGTTCCACACCGCTCATTCTCGCCACGCATAAACAGCCACGTGGAGCTCGTTCTGTCACAGCCGCGGCATTAGCTGCCGACTGAGAGTAATGGATATTAGGTCGTCATCAAGCAAACAGCCAGAGGAGACCCCGCACTGCTGCTGAATCACTTCAGCGGTGTTCAGTGGTGCCTGTTCTGATCTACCATGTGCAAGACTCCACCTACTCAGCCCTTTACTGACGACAGATATGCTTCATTCGCAGAGCCGGCGTGAGTGAGCATTCTCATCAGGGGGGCGCCACTAACGACATTGCCCATGAACATGCCAACACCGAAGACTTTGACATGATCTCACCTACGGGCTTTGACGTGGACAGGACATTGGAATTGCGATCACTATGAAAGCAGAGTTGAAAGGCCACAGAGTCTGACACTTTCTTCTTACGATCGATGAGGATGGTAATAACAACATTCATGTTGAAGACTTTCATTCTGAGGCAATGAGATAGGACAGCGCTTTACGCTCCTTTTTTTATTTTTTTTTTATAAGGGCCGGGCATCAAGCAGGCCGGACAGATATAAACACCAGATGTATTAGCCAGGATGATTGAGCAACACTGAGAGACTCGTCCTTAAGTGGTTGAAACTCGATTGTATGATTCAAGTCTTCCCATTGGAACCTACAGAACAGTCAACACTGGGTAGGACTGGGCCAGGGGAAAAAAATCCTATAAATAGATGCCTCTGGTGGGACTCGACCTCACAACCCCCCAGCCCACAGCCTGCCCCACTGTCTGCTCATTTATCAGAACAGTAATGAATGTTCAATGAGGCTGATACCCAATCTTATGATATTCTCTGGTTGATACCCAATCTTATGATATCCTCTGGTTGCATGCTTGCAGTGGGTGCTAGAAAATCCCTTTACAGTGATTTGTGTATGAGATGACGAAGTCTCCCATGTATTACTTTTACGGCATTTTGAAAAAAAGTTTCGTTGCTCTGGTGTCTGTTTGTTTACAAGTATTTGGACTATATTTTATACAAACATTTTATAATTCAACAGTTAGTTGCTCTGCGTTTTCTGTCTCATGCCTTGTTTGTGATTACATGGAAATAATGGTATATTTAGCGGCTGTAGGTTCATTCGCTTAGTTTTCCTGACATTCATTTTCATATATTAACGATTTCATATATTAATGTAACCAACAGACACGAGGCCTTGTTAGTCTCGCTGTACTTACACATGCAAATTAAAGCAGGGCTTTGTAACCATTGAAAGCAAAGCCTTAGCCACTCAAGCGCACGCCGTCGCAAGAAATGTATTTCAATCTCTGAGGGCCTGCTTTGCTTGCTAAGCGGGGACTATTTGGGGAGGTGACGGAAGGAGGAAGGACACATTTGTAAGACGAATCACGGCTCTGAAGAGATGGACTGTTATTCCGGTGTCGTCTGCGGACTGATTAATACTTTTCAGATGGGCGCGATGGAGATTGGCGCTAAAATGGTTCCTTGGGGAAAGGGTGATGAAGGAGGAAACGGGAACCAGAAGCATAGGAGGAGGGAGTGGTAGTGGAGGAGGTGATATCGAGGGGAAAGTGAGGGCAGGAGAATTAGAGTACATCGTTGAGTTTTATACAAAGATATATGTGTGCTTGCGTGCATGCATGCGAGCACGCCTCTCTCTTCTCTCTCTCTCTCTCTCTCTCTCTCTCTCTCTCTCTCTTGTGTGTGTGTGTGTGTGTGTGTGTGTGTGTGTGTGTGTGTGTGTGTGTGTGTGTGCGTGTGTGTGTGTGTTCAATACATTGAAAGAAGGCGTCCTAGCATTTTCAGAGCCCGAAAAGAACTCGTGATTTATGTAACGTTGCTTTTATTTCTTCTTTTAATTTCTGTTCTTTTTTCCCAGCGAACTCACACCGCCAATGCTCGTTGTCCACTCATCCCCCAATCCCACCACACACAACCACATGCAGAATCTCCCGTACCATCATCCAGGACTATCATCGTCAGATCATGAACAGGACACCTTGTTCCTGACAATCTGGTTCAGTCCACTATGCAGACAAACAGATGTAAATGACATGCATTCTGTGTGATTGAAGTTATTCTAAACAAATCTTAAATAAATGTTAGCGAACCGCCCAGAGAACGTGGACAAACGAGTCACAAGACGAAACACAACGCGTTTCGACCTCTTAGGTCTTCATCAGGTGAGACATTAACGAATAAAACAATGAAAATTCACTTAGCTTTGATCGCTTCAGATCACTTCACCCTGCGAAGTGATCTGAAGCGATCAAAGCTAAGTGAATTTTCATTGTTTTATTCGTTAATGTCTCACCTGATGAAGACCTAAGAGGTCGAAACGCGTTGTGTTTCGTCTTGTGACTCGTTTGTCCACGTTCTCTGGGCGGTTCGCTAACATTTATTTAAGATTTGTTTAGATTTCCGCCTGCAGTCCTCTCGCTTTGCAACTAGACCTGAAGTTATTCTGTTTTGTGATGTTAAGAACTCGCAGATACTCGGAATCTGCGACTTCCAAGTCTCGTGGTGACCTCAGTTTCGATTTCCAACTCCACTCCCTTTGTTGGGTAGATGGGATTAATACTTGTCTGTCCATATAGGGAGTGTCCGCAGGAATATCAGCCTGCGTACGCAGAAGAAGAAGAAAGAAGAAGAAGAAGAATTCCTCTCCACTTGCATGGCCATAGTGAGTTTGGGTCAAAGTTATCAGTATTGGTAAATTGCTGGAGAAGGCAAAATGCTAACCTTAAACAGGGGACGCCCTCTGGCTCTCAACCTGCGACTAAACAACCATCACTGTCAGTAGATGGCGTCTTGTGTAAGATGGATCAGAGCAGGTTGCACTGAGGGGTAACGAAGTGACTCTTCATCTTCTCTTTTCTTTTAGTGTCCACAATCATCATGTCCATTATTCTGACTCTTTTGTGTGTATGACCATTTTTTTTTTATCCCGCCATTAAGGCAGCCATACTCCAACTTCGGGGAAGGTGCATGCTATGTGTAACGTGTCATCCATACCAACGGCCAAACTGGCCTTCTCTTCCGAAAGTTGGTGATAGGATGTTACGTGTGTGCAAGATGTTGTGCGTGCGTTCACACACGGAACCTCGGTTTATAGTCTCATTCGAAGGACTGTGTGGGGAATGGAGTCAGAACCAATGTCAACTCCGAGGGAAAAATCCCCCTGTACCGAAACGGCCCGGCGGAGGTGCGAACCCGCAACCCCAAGATTACGAGTCCGATGCTCTACCACTGAGCTATTCCGGCAACCGTGCAGTGTCTCCTCTGTCAGGCTACCAAGTGGAGACAGGATGTTGATAGCTCCTCGCTAGCTGCCAGTTCTGGAGAAGAATAAGACTACCTGGGTGTGGCTTGTGTATGGGATGATGGGAATGAGCGGCGTGTGAAAAAGTTACCAAAAGAGGGTTAAGGACATGGAAGATGAAATAGGAAAACAAAACAAAACAAAACAAAACAAAAAACAAACAAATCTAGCATTTGATTAAGCCTAGATATTAGAGACAGCTGTTTTTGTTTAAGCTGAGTTTAAACATGTCCTCTGCCACAACTGAATCGTTGCGAACTTTTTACTGTGTTTCTATCAAGCTTTAAATTTACAGAATAAGGTATCTTCTTTCAGAATTCGTACTTCATGTATCTTCATTGTGTCCATTGAATCCTTGCATGTTTGTGTTGATGACAGTTGTACACGTCGCTCACAACCTCCTAGTAAGGGCTAAATCCAATAAATGAATAAATGTTCTCTTCTCTCTCTCTCTCTCTCTCTCTCTCTCTCTCTCTCTCTCTCTCTCTCTCTCTCTCTCAAGTCACAAACCATGGCGAAAGCTGGAAAAATCATAAATACTGGATGAATGGGCACAGAGAAAACAATAGGTGAATTTCCTTATGCTGATGCCGGGGCAAAACAGATTGATCTCCTCTATTGTCCTGTTTACTGACTTTGGATGAGAGCAAACAGAATAGATCAGACATTATTCCTTACCTTTCTCTCTCTATCTCTGTCTGTCTATCTGTCTGTCTCACTGTCTGCCAGCCTGCCTGCCTGCCTGTCTGTCTGTCTGTCTGACTCTCTCCTCTCTCTCTCTCTCTCTCTCTCTCTGTGTCTTGTCTTTCAGTTTAACGGATTTGAGTGTTACGAGGACACAAGATAAGACATAAAACAAAACAAAACAAAAACAAACAAATTAAGCTCTCCACCTGTTAACCCCTCCCCCCCAACACAATTCTAAACATCAACAAAACACAACAAACCAGACGCCTGTGCGCACTTGCACAACTCGTCCTTTAATCAAAGTTTTTAAAAACAAGGAAAGGAAAGACAAAAAGCAGAAAATACGCCATTGTTCTTTATGCCATAACTAAAGATAACCTATGGCATGCAAGCAAATGATCCCAATCTGTCTGTCTGTCTGTCTGTCTCTTTCTCTTACATATTATTTTATATGAAGTCTGAACATCCCTTCAAAGGGATTATGATTTATAACAAATATCTCCCTCTCTCTCTCTGGATCTCTGTATGTCTCTCTGTCTCTCTCACCCTCCTCCTCGTCGTCCTCCTCCCCTCCTCCTCCTCCTCCTCCTCCTTCTTCTTCTTCTTCTTTTTCTTCTTCTTCTTCTTCTTCTTCTTCTTCTTCTTCTTCTTCTTCTCCTCCCTTTCACCCCTCTCTTTCTGCTGCATTCGCCTCTGGAGATCAATTAGAAACACACAAGAACCGCAGGGAAAGTGGGGCTAAGAATAGTTGAATTAGATGCTGCAACTGCCAGTGTAGAAAACCGTATCATATTTTGTTTCTCTCTCTCTCCCCCCCCCCTCTCTCTCTCTCTCTCTCACCCACATCTCTTTTTTCCCTACCATCTTTCTCTCACTTTTTTCCCCTTCAAACCTCCATCTCCTTTCTGCCCTCTTCCCACATCTACGTCACCGTTTCTGTGCATCTCCCTCCCCCTACCAACTTTCCCGCCTCCCCTTCTCTCAATATTTTTTACGTTCCAATCCTCACCTTTCTTTTTCCCCCACTCAATCTCCCCAACCCATCTGGACACCCCGACTCTTCCCCCCTTTGTGTCTCCCCGTACATCACCTCGTCTTTTAGAAAGAACACACGACAAGAAAAGTTATGAGAAGGGAAAAGGGTAATCCTTCTATTCATAGCTACACTTAGTTATGCTGCTGGCCTGGCCCCGCTGGTTTATCTCCCTTTTTGGGCTGGCTTCTTTGCTGGGATGAAAACAGACAGAACAAATGACACATTCAAAATCTACGTGTCTCTCCGGATTAACCCCCCTATCTCTTTCTCCCTTTCTTCTTGTCTGTCCCTAGACCCTCTATTTCTCTGTTCTCTCTCTCTCTCTCTCCTTCTCTCTCTCTCTCTCTCTCTGTCTCTCTGTCTGTCTGTCTGTCTGTCTGTCTGTCTGTCTGTCTCTCTCTCTCTCTCTCTCTCTCTCTCTCTCTCTCTGTCCCAGTCGTCCTCTTTACCTTTTTCCTTCTCTCACTTCTTCTCTATCCAGTTTTTTTTTTACCATGTTATGCTTTCCATTTTCCACCTGATATCTTTTACTTGCGGCCATCATCTTTTCTTCTGACTTCTTTCGCTTCTTTCGTCCTATGTTTCTTCCCTCTGCTCTTCGCATCCCCCTTCGCGGCTCTTGACCACACACTCGTCACTCTGTCGGCTCTTGACCACACACTCGTCACTCTGTCGCTTTTTCTCCATTGGCTTCATCCCTTTTCCTTCTGTTTCTCCACTCGCCTCGTGATTTCTGTCACTCTTCACTTTTTCCACTGTGTGTTGGCTGGATCCCCCCTTGTCCCCCCCCCCCCCTTTTTTTTTTTCTTTTTATGCTTCTTCGCCTTTTTGTCTTCCTCCCTCTTTTGACCTTTGCCTCCGGACCTCTCTCTCTCTCTCTCTGCGCCTCTATTTCATCCATATTCTGTTGCCAGAGCTACCAGAAGAAAAAAAAACAACATTAGAGGACTGATCAAAGTGTATGATAACAGCTGCATTCTGTTATGATGTTGCCTGGGCTTAGTAGATATTATTTCTCTTGTCAGTCTGATTTTTTTTCTCCAGATATAAGAACAAGCAGAACCAAGTATGGCTACTCCTGTCTGTCTGTCTGTTTCTCTTTGTGTCTCTGTCTGTCTGTCTCTCTGCCTGCCTGCCTGTCCGCCTGCCTGTCTGTCTGTCTGTCTGTCTCTCAAGCCTCCTAAGTATTTCAAGCACCCATACCTTTTTCTTTAGATAATTTGTGCTAATGCCTTGCACCAAGGAGAATAATGATGAGAAATGACAAAATCCTTTTGTATAAAGCTTTCAATAGTAGGAACCCATGGCTAGCTGAATAATTGATTACGTGTACGAAATGGTTTTCTATTTACGTGCTTATCATACAATATGTGATGCTTGTTCACGATAGCTTACCCTTCATGGCAGACCATGGCATTCATTGAAAACAAAAACATCAATTTCTCTCTCTATTTTTGTATGTCCGTCTGTTTTTGTCTGTCTCTCTGCCCCTTTCTCTTTCTCACATTTCCAAGATATTCGAGGGAACCTTGCTCGTTCAGAATGATTATCCGTAAGTTTTTTTTTCTCTCCAAACGACGATGTTAATGAGCAATTAGAAATTAATTTGCATAATGTATTCAATTTGGAGATCGATGCATAGCTGAATGATTGGTTTTGTATCATATATTGGTCATTTGTTGAGGTGCTTATCATTTGATAAGGAATATTTGTTCGCACCACTCTCATGAGGGAACATGACCTGTGTTGAAAATCTCTCTCTCTCTCTCTCTCTCTCTCTCTCTCTCTCTCTCTCTCTCTCTGTGCCACACTGTACAGCGAGCGCCATTATAGCAACATCCAAAAGAAATACTGGAGGAATGGCCACGGAAGAAATGATAGCTCTAGCTTGTAATACTGTTGCCTGGTTCCAACCAGATTTATCTCCCTTACTTAGTGACCTGATTTCTTCCCAGACATAAGAACGAACAGAACTAGTCAAACGTCTGTCTCTGTCAGTCTGTCTGTCTCCGTCTCTGTCAGTCAGGCTCTCTGTCTGTCTCTCTGTCTGTGTCTGTCTGTCTGTCTGTCTGTCTGTCTCTCTCTCTCTCTATCACACACACACATGCGCGCGTGCACATAAACACACATACACAACCCCCACCCGTCAAGACTCCACCCCAAACAACAACTATAACAACAAGAACTAAACCCACCCTGACTGCTGTCTTTCTCTCACTGGAATCTCTTTTCGTACAGAGATATTTTAAGTCCTGTCAACATCCTTGCTTAGCGGTACGCAGTGATACAAAGAGCACCTGCTGTGCAACTGAAGGGTTGCGTGCTATTTCTTGACATAGCAGCCACTGTTAAGTTCTGTTAAGTTCACTCGAACAGTAAACTCTACATCACTCGTTGCCTTAACATCTTCATTTTGATAATATGAATTCTACGCGAAGAGCATACCATTCAAAAACATGAAGAAAATATTTCCAATTCTACAGTGATGTGTTGGCAAAATAACATACAGAACTTCTTAGCAAGTTCTGGTTCATCGGAGATGTAAGGCGACATGGCCGCCGGAAAGACGGGAAGTGATTCACTGAGGTCTGATGAGGGGAGGGAGGTGGAAGGGGATGTCTGAGGAGGTGACTTTTGATGGAATAAAGACATTTAGTGAAAGAACTACAACTCCATAAGGCAGGATATGAGAATTGGGATTTAATGTATCCATGCAAATTTACAGTTGGATTCTGCTTTGAAGCCTACAAAATCATAACAAAATGTTGGAGAAGGCGTTCCCAAGTTTTAAGTCAACCGTCAGACACCAAGCCTCATTCTATATATTTGAGTCTAACGTTAATCTAGTATCTTTTTCGCGTTCCGTTAAAGAGCAAGGAACACAGTTCTGAATGAATGACGTACGGCGCTTACGTGCAGACTTCGTTCACAACCAATATTGACGTCAGTAAGTTACAAGAGTGATCATTGGAGAGGCCAGGCTCAGCCAGTCCACTTCAGCTCTCCCATTGGTTGCTGGATACACAGCTGTGTGGGGTTGCTAAGAAACTGTGAAACGGTCAGAACGGAGTTTGACATGACGTATGCAGGCGCAACGTAGATTTTTTTTTTCATCAGAAGGATTGTGTCTATGATGTGGTCACACATACACGCGCTCTCTTCGTCGTTCTACTATAATGGCGTCGTCAGTTATATTCAAATTGAGCATCTACACCTGGCAAAAGTGAGATGGCGGACTGTGACAACCATCCCAGGAGAAATGAGGGTACGGGACCTAGCTAACATTACACCTGTATACCCAGAACGACAACACGTTACGACAGGTAGCGACAGTGGTGACCTTAACGTCGAAAGACTGGCAGATTTGAACTCATAACGTCCAACTGTGGTCCAGGGTCATATCTGTGAAATCTTTGGATCGAGTCAACATGGACAGAGAATAGTCTCCCACTGTGTTGGCCAACTCTTGCCCCCCCCCCCCCCCCCCCCCCCACCTCGCTCTTTCCATCATAGACACAATCCCTCTGATGAAGAAAAAAAAATTCAACCCTAGAACCTTTCCATTTCAACAACGATGTTTCCCACGAATGGGGTGCACGATTCCTGGGTTAAATCTGAGTTATGCTGAAATTCGCTTATTGTTCAGCATTAATTGTTCAGCTATGCTGGAAATTCAGTGCTCGTGCACGTGTTCAAATGGTCTGTACTGACGTGCGAGATTGTATGGACTTACTGACTAACTTACTGTGAGGCATCTTGGGATCGTGTTTTTCATTTTCAACATCCAGATAAACCGTTGTACAGTCTACTTGGAAGACAGATCCTGTGTATATTTCACTCTTACTATAATTATCACCATCATCATCGTTATCGTTTTCATATTATCTTTCATCATCATCATCATCATCATCGTCACTATTATTGTTACAAATATTCTTATTGTTATTATTACTATCATCATCATTATCATTATTAATATTATTATTATTATTGTCAAAATCTGTGTTAGAGATAGCACTGGGACGCAGTTTAAAAAAAAAGACAACTTTATGAGAAAGTTCAAATTAGTTGAATAGTTAATGGTGATTGACTTGGTATTTTACTTGGGAATTATATGTGCAAGACATTGAAGCAAAAACCAAAACAAAACCAAGAAGAATACAAATATTAAGGCCTATAACATTGTCATAATAGAGGAATGGTGAACTATGAGTTCATTACACCATGCAGAGTTATGGAGATCTTTCAGTACCAAAAAAAAATCATGTTGAGTCGCCTACAACACACATTGCCACCTCCTCCCCATCCAACGCCCTCGCCCTCAACTTTTTAGACTGAAGAATAAAGTAGATGATATTACTGAAAGAAAAAAAAAACTCTGCTGTTCAGTTACATTTCTCAGTGCAGTCACATGTGTCCAGTAAAACGTAATTTGTTGTTGTAACTTTAAGTTCAGAATTTGTCATCGAGTGAAAGTACATAACATTTTTGTAGACAAGTTCCACCAATAACAGGAAGAATTGATTTTTTTACACTGTCTGGAACATATTTTTTAAACATTGTTTTTCTTCAATCTGGGACAGTAAAAATGTAACGAAACTGCATTTTCTATTCTGTTATTGTGGCTCCAACAAATGTCTAACAAGCGAAAAACATGCTGTATTTCAACTTTTCCCCTCTAACTGGAGACATTTTTTCCACGACAGCACGTCAGCAGAGGATGAAGTATGGCCCTAAAACAAGCCAGCAAACAAACACGTCATTACCGTCACGCACACACCGTTATTAACTGTATTCATCCGTCACAACCAGTCACACAGCGCTGTTACGACAAGTTCAAACCTCCATCAGTCTGGCCGGATATCCGGTTTGCCGGAGGGGGCTGTAGTTCCGCGGCAAATGGCGCCTTCCCGTCACACCCAGGACTTCCAGCGACATGGCCGCCGGAAAGACGGGAAGTGATTCACTGAAGTCTGATGGAGGGGAGAGAGGCGGAAGGGGATGTTTGAGGAGTGTCGGAGGCAGCACGAAGGCAAACGAACAAGTCATGAATATTGGCAGCTGGTGACCTTGGCTTGTTAGGGTTGTTAGAATGGTGGTGGGGGAGGGGGGGGGGGGGGGGGGGGTGAGGGTGACAGAGAGAGGTACAGAGACACAGAGAGACAGTGTGAGAGACAGACATGAGAGAGAGAGAGAGAGAGAGAGAGAGAGAGACAGAGAGAGAGGAGAGAGAGAGAGAGAGAGAGAGATCTGTACACCTCTCTCTCTCTCTGTCTTTTTATCTACATACACATTCATCTACAACACACACACACACACACACACACACACACACACACACACCACAGAGAGAGAGAGAGAGAGAGAGAGAGAGAGAGAGAGAGAGATTACTGTTATCTTTGGCTTTACCTGCAGTGTCAAAAACTAAGGGCTTTTCGTGTAAATACTAGATTTAGATGTTATGCCGATGACTTAATGTAATGGCAGTCAGATAAAGGGTCATTAGTTTTTTGTTGTTTGTGATTATCATTATTTCAAACTTCGTTTTCTTGACTGATGTGTTAATTGCTTAAAAAAAAAAGAGAAATAATTATAATTTTCTGTATAATGACGGATGAAACATTATGAAATAGAATAGTCTTGCACTACTTTGATTCTGGATTTAAGGAAATCGTCGTTTTCCAGTGGAATAGAGTACGGTTGCATCACTTTCTATAAATATATTTCTGAAATGGTATTTGTATCTACATTTGCACAAGAAACATTTCTTCAAGACTTTAGTTAGTACATTCTGCATTTCTGTTTCATAAAGAAGGTATTCTATGTGATCATTATTAAAATACTGCACTGGCAGGTGAAGATTTTTCACACTATTTTATAACTAGTTCCAAATCGACCTGTGAAAATGACACTTGAATCCAGTTTTGAAGATATCACTATCATTGTTATTGTGGATGAATAATACACCTTAAAGCAGCAGTAGCAGCAGCAGCAGCAACAACAACATTGGCGACTGCAGCAACAACAAGCAGCAGCAATTGACAGAAGAAGCTAACACCCTTCCAACAAATCCCTCATAGTGGTCCACATCTCTGAAGAAATGGAAATGCTTGTTCAAAGTAAGTCCGAAAAAGAGAGGCAGTCATGAGGCGTTAAACGATTTACAAATAGTAAACGCACACGCACGTGCACAAGCAAAGGGTACCGCCTCCACCATCATCAGGCTACAATTTGGCTTGTCTCCCTTTTTTGTTCAGCTGTCACGTGATAACAGTGGAACCCAGACCTGGTTCGAGTGACTCACCTGCACTCATGTCTATGTCTAACCTCTCTCAAACGTGCTACGGCCAATCTGCATCGTAGCCTGTCGACGTCTGTTAGAAACTTCTGCAATGGCAGAAGCGGCAGAGAGGTGTTCAAGCTGGATCTGGTCAAGGAGAACAAAAGTGAACTTCATAAGGCTTAACTTTTCTACAAATATCAGGTGTCCCAGTGGCTCAGTGGTTAGAGTGCGAGTCATTAAGTGGAAAATGAGCATGTCCAGAGGGTCATGGGTTCGAATCCCAGCCATGGCTCGTCCCAAGATGGGGGAAAAAAAAAGGGGCAGCAGAGGGACATCCGGAGTCATTAACCGGGTGTGGCCCAACCTCCCTAGAGTGTCAGGAGATAAGGGCCGCAACACTTGCTTGAAGGGGGCTTCTCTTCTGAGGACTCTCTGCTGCCACGCTCTCCACGAGTTTCTTTCTACTCTTGTGTTTTAACCTTTTCACCACCAACATGCTGCCCTGAAATCCCAGCGTTGGTCGATGCTCTCGTTCTCACTCTTTAATCACTTCACAGAAGAACAATTCATCTCTTCAGAGCCGTGATTCGTCTTACAAATGCGTCCTTCCGCCTTCCATCACCTCCCCATATAGGCCCCGCTTAGCAAGCAAAGCAGACCATCAGAAAATATAATACATTCCTGTGCGACGGCGTGCGTTTCAGAGGATAAGGCTTTGATAAGGATAAGGGAGCCGGAATAGCTCAGTTGGTAGAGCGCCGGACTCGTAATCTTGGTAATCCTGGGGTTGCGGGTTCGAATCTCCGCCGGGGCGTTTCGGTACAGGGGGATTTTTCCCTCGGAGTTAACATTGGTTCTGACTCCATTTCCCATACAGTCCTTCGAGTGAGACTATAAACCGAGGTTCCGTGTGTGAACGCACGCATGATATCTAGCACACACGTAAAATCCCAGTTCCAGCTTTCGGAAGAGTAGGCCAGTTTGGCCGTTGGTATGGATGACACGTTACACATAGCATGCACCCAGCGTGAGAAATGGAAAGAATGAAGGAAGTAAGGAAATTGAGTGAACGATGTTCAACAATATTGACCGGATGACACGGGAAACAAACTGAATGAGGCGCCAGCTGGCAGCTCTTCAGTCGGCACTACCCAGGCAGGCAGCCCGTCGTGTAAACGAGTGTGGATTGTAAAGCGCTTCGAGCTTGGTCTCTAGCCGAGAATAGGCGCTATATAAGTATACATTATTATCATTATTATTTTATTATTTCAGTGGCTGCAAAGCCCTGCTTTAATTAGCATGTGAAAGTACAAACAATGTCTGTTTGTTACCACGGCGCCATTAATATATTGAACATGAGTGTAAGGAAATCTAACGAATAAACCTCAGAGCTGCTCAGGATAGTTTTATTTCCATATAATCACTATAGACGAATACAATAGAACACGCAGAATGTATAACTGTTCGGGCAGTGTCATTGGTGGTGCCCTCCGGATGAGGATGCTCTCTCTGACAATGGCTCCGTGACGGAACAACCATTGTCGTCAGTAAAGGGCTTCACAGGTGCTTTCCTGAGCAGCTGGATCAGAACAGACATGACTGTGCACCGCCCAAGAGATTCGGCAGCAGTGCTGTGTCTTCTCTCGTGGGTTTCTTCACCACGATCTTATTCTGACTGCGTTCTGTAGGCTGCCGGTGCTATGGCTGCGACAGCACGAGCTCCATGTTTATAGGGGGGCAAGGAGTAGAGTGGGAGTAATGTTACTACAGGGGAACGGAAACAAACAAAAAATCAATCATCAATCTAAAAAAAGAAGTCCATTATCACTTCGTGCATAAATACTGCCCATGCCTGCACATCCCATTCCTCCCCCCAAAAAAACAAAACAAAACAACAAAAAAACAAAAACAAAAAAACCCAAAAAAACCAACCAACCAAACGAAAAAACCAATAGAGTACTAACGAAATGTAACCGATCTTATACGCATTTCTGGCTGAATAGTCAGATCTATACACACGATAATAAGTAAACAAGAGCATAATGTGAGCGCGCGCGCGCGTGTGTGTGTGTGTGTGTGTGTGTGCGTGCGTGCGTGCGTGCGTGCGTGCGTATGTATGTATGTATATATATATATATATGTGTGTGTGTGTGTGTGTGTGTGTGTGTGTGTGTGTGTGTGTGTGTGTGTGTTCTGTCCGTCTGTGTGTATCTCTGTGTGCGCGATTATGAACATATACATGTGTTTGTGTGTGTGTGATCCATTTTCTTCTTTCTTTCTTTACCCATTCCCTAGCCCCCTCCACTCACACAAATCTTTCAAGACAGAATCTAGGACCAACCCAGACAGATCAATCCTCATCGAACCCCCCTCCCCACCATTTCTCTCTCCCCCCCCCCCCCCCCCCCCCCCCGATACCCACGTATCTGCCTTCCTCCCCCCTTCCAAATCCTTGTCACCACAAACAACATGAACGAGTTCTCTGTCAGCTTTTCACAAAACACAACCGCGAAAGAAATGCCGTTAATGTTCGTGCAGCACGAATTATGGTACTCGTAATGAGCATCTCCTCTGTTTTTCCACAACTTTGACTCACACGTTAGCAGCCAAAACAGACAACAACAAAAAAACAACAAGATGCAAAGCATATAAACGTACTCCCAGTTTATCTTGTATACAATACTTTCTGAGATATTCCATAAAGAACATACGTACAAATTTTCAGAAAGATCGGCCGAGAAGTGTTGTCTGGAGCGAGTGGAACACATTTTGGCCACGGACAGACGGACAGACAGACACACAGACAGCATTTCTTCATTCCCATTGTAACGTACTTACTGTTCTATAAGAACTGGGAGTACAAAAACGGACTGTGAAGAAGAAGAAGAAGAAGAAGAAGAGGAAGGAGGAGGAGAACAAGAACAAGAACACCTAGGACGTGAAGATCAAGAAGAAGCGTGGGAATCTGAAGGTATGTTGCAGACTCAGAAACTAAACCCCTTCTCAAACAACTGCACAAACGAAAGTCGAGAATAACATCTAGGCTGTCTTCAACGGTACAACGACACCAAACACGACCAGATCTATATACTTCGCAACAACGAGACAACAGAGCATGACGTCAGTCCATTCGGATATGTTCCAAATTGTCTGTTCCATTCAGGTTTTACGTTCACTCCCAGCGAGGTGGTATAGTGAGCGGGCATTAGCATTCCTGGAGAGTGGGGAAGGGGAGAAGACAGGGTTACCGGACCTGGCTAACACATCACTAACACCATCAGAAAGACAACACGTTAAGATGGGCAGTAAAAATAAATGGCATTTTCTAAAGAATGGGTGCCAGGATTCGAACTCGCAACCTGTGATTGCTAACTCGGTGGTCTACCAGGTAGCCGACTGGATACCCGCTAAACAAAATACCTGTCGTCAAACCATACAATTGTTTCTGGGCACAGGGATGTAGTCGGGGACCAATAGATGAAGGAGCTGTCCAAAGATTAATTGTGAGATAACATGATATTGTTTTCATTTTACTCTGTGTGATGTGTGTGTGTGTGTGTGTGTGTGTGTGTGTGTGCTCTTGCATGTAAGCGGTCGGTCGTGTGGATGCACGTGTATCCCAGAGACTCCGGGACCTCTGCCTTTGTAAGCGCAAAGTATCAGATCTCATTGTTTTGAAATGGGCGCCCGTGTTGTCAGTGTAAAAAGGCTCTAGCTGCTTGTCACCGGTGGTTGGATGTGAAGAGACTGTCTCATCCCTGTCACTATAATGAACATCAGACTGCTTTCCACCCGTGGACCTGTGATCAACAGAAGACCCTGACACCTGTATGCAGTTTTCCAAGACAGTTCCATCCCACAGCTCAACACCATCATGGAAAAGATATCCATTACGAGAAATCACAGTTACCATTCATGGCATTTCTAAGAAAGGGCACACAGTCAGAACTGAAGAGGAAAGCTGTAGCCCTTGACAATGTAGAGCAAACATACCCACAGCCCTGGGCACATGCATATACAGACGGCTCAGCAGAAGAGGCTTCCAGAAACGGACGTAGATGAATTTTCCTGAAGTTGATGGATGGAACTCCTGTCCCACAAGCCATGGCAAGTTCTCTACAAACTTCAAAGCTGAGGCAAATGCACTACAGTCAGCAGCCAGAACACTGCATGAGAATAGAGGGGCTATACGTCCCAGAGTCGTTATCTTCTCTGATGCTTTGTCAGTCCTGCAGGCTGTTAAAAATCCTCGAAACAATGAACTCGACTCCCTTTTCTCTGCCCAGGCCATTCCGCAGCAGTCCACTTGCTCTTTATCACAGAAAGAACAACTGAAACCCATTGCAAACATTCCAACTAAGATCACTTTTCTTTCTCATACAAAACGTAACTTAACAATGGCTTCAAAAAGGACCACGTTACCAGCATTTAAAGAGAGCGACTGTAGAACAAGAGCGTTGGAAAAGGCTGGGATTTTAGGACAGAGGGATGATGAAAAGTTGAAACACAAGAGAAGTCTTTCACAGACGTCGACAGACACAGACGCAGGCTACAGTACAGAATGGACCCAACACTTTTTAGAGAGGCAAGACATGAGTACAGGCGGGTAAGTCGAGCCAAGTCTTATGTTATAATGTAATAACTGAGCCAAAAAGGGAGACCAGCGGAACAGTAACCCGATACTGGTGGAGAAGGTACCCTTTGGTCGTACAGGTGCGTGCGCATCTTTTACTTTCAGATCGTTTAACTTCCCTTAACTGCTTCTCATTTCCCGATTTTTTAAAGTAGGATTTCCATCTTTTCAGAGAGTGGACTTCTGTGAGCAAGGGGTTGGAGGGGTGTTTCCTTATTTTGTCCATTTTCTGCCGCTTATTGTTGTCGCTATCATTGTTTTTGTTACTGCTGTTGTTACCTATCCACAATAAAAGTATTAGTCAATTTGTTCAAAAGTAGTGTGTGCACGCGCACTGTGTGTGTGTGTGTGTGTGTGTAAGAGAGAGAGAGAGAGAGAGAGAGAGAGAGAGAGAGAGAGAGAGAGAGAGAGAGAGACGCTTCAGATACGATTTTATTGACAATGGCCTACATATAGCATTTATGTCAAGGGAGTGTATATCAATATTTGCAGCGCCGAAAAAAGATAATGCAAAGAAACAAAACATTGTAACTCATGATTACGTAAAGTTAATGCTAGGACTCGAAACTATGTAGTCGAAAAAGAAGATTACGTACTTTTTCATTATTCAAAATGACATTCGAAATAACTATGTAAGTTTTTAAAACATCACCATTCACACAAGTGCTTCTTACAGGCACACACAATTACTGTAATAAATTATTTCCATCTGACCACTTCAATCATCTCACTGTTATTCATAATAGTGAAGAGAACGAAAGCATTTTTGAATAAGGTCATCAAGCTGTGTAAGGTACTTGAAAAAAAAACTCAAGAGAGAGAGAGAGAGAGAGAGAGAGAGAGAGAGAGTTTTGTATTTCGATTTGGACCTGGTTATAAAAATAGCGTCAAAATCTTTTTGTTGGCTGTTGATCCAGTATTTAATCGGATGGTGTCATGATGCTACACGAATACAAAGTCAGAAATCATTGATTTAAACCCGGGATAATTGTTCCTCGAAGGAATACTGATACAAATACCATTTGGGAAATATATTAACGCAAAAATATATTAATCTGAGTTCCGTTGGAAAACAATGGTTTCCTTCAATCTTGAATCAAAGTAGAGCAAGTCGATTCTTTTTCATGATGTTTGACCCATCTTTATTAAGGAAATTTTATTTTCCAATTAAAAAACCCGCAAGGAAGGCAATTAACATATAAAATATGACAACTATGGATAAAACGATAATAATTACAATCAACAAAACGTAATGACCCTTTATCTGACCGATATTACGGAATGTCCTTATAATGTCAGCAAAGTAAAACAAACAAACAAACAAAAACAACAACAACAACAAAAAAAAAAACAAACAAACCCTCCCCCCCCCCCCCCGACAAGACAACAACAAAAACCTCTAAACTTCTTTAACAACAACAACCACAACAACCCCTCTGCATTGTCCTTGACATTGCAGCTGAAGCCAAATGTAGCTGTATTCCTGTTATGGAGAGCATGCGCGTACTCCCCCCCCCCTCTTTCTCTCTCTCTCTCTCTCTCTCTCTCTTCTCTCTCTCTCTATGTATATTCTGTCTCTTTGTCTCTGTATCTGTCTGTCTGTCTGTCTGCCTGTCTCTCTCTCTCTCTCCACCACCCTAACAAGCCAAGGTCACCAGCTGCCAATATTCATTACTTGTTCGTTTGCCTTCGTGTTGCCTCCCACACTCCTCAAACATCCCCTTCCGCCTCTCTCCCCTCATCAGACCCCAGTGAATCACTTCCCGTCTATCCGGCGGCCATGTCGCAGGAAGTGCTTTGTGTGGCGGGAAGGCGCCATTTGCCGCGGAACTACAGCCCCCTCCGGCAAACCGGATATCCGGCCAGACTGATGAAGGTTTGAACGTACTGTAACCGCGCTGTGTGACAGGTTGTGACGGATGAATAGGGGTGATAACGGCGTGTACGTGACGGTAATGACGTGTTTGTTTGCTGGCTTGCTGTAGTGCCATATTCCATCCCTTGTTAACGTACTGCGACGGAGAAAATGTCTCCAGTTAGAGATAAAACCTTAAAAGCTTAAAGACAATACGTTCTTCATTTCTTAGATATTTGGTGGACAAAATAACAGACATAGAATAGAACATTCATGTTTGTTACATATTTTTCTATCCCAGATTAAAGATAAAGACAGGATGTATTTAGAAAATGTTTTGGAAGCAATTAATGGGAAAAAATTTGGGCTGAATTTTGCCTGTTAGTATTGGAATTTTTCTATGACAATATAACGTAATTTAGTTTGATAACAGACTATAAATACAAATATTTAATCTTAGGACAACAAGCAGAAGAAGACTGACAGTGGTTGATATGTTTGAAATAGCACGCAAACATTGAGCTGCACAGCAGGTGTTCGTTACAATATTGTGTACTGCTAAGCAAGGATACTGAGCGATCTTAAAATAGCTCGGTGTTTGGGCTGGAGTCCTAAGATACGGGTGTTGTCTTTGAGTGATATGTGTGTGTGTGTGTGTGTGTGTGTGTGTGTGTGTGTGTGTGTGTGTGTGTGTGTGTGTGTGTGTGCGAGCGTGCCTGCGTGCCTGCGCGCGCGCGTGTGTGTGTGTGTGTGTGCGAGAGAGAGAGAGAGAGAGAGAGAGACTCAAGACTCAAGACTCAAGACTCAAAAACTTTATTACTCAAGGATAGAGATTTTAGGCAGTGCCTATTCTTCCAATCTGTCCTTGCTATTCTACAACATTCAACTTAACAGACTGCACACACTAATAATGACAGAAACAATGAAGAATATAGCAACATTATAATATTAACAATAACAATAGTAATAAGAATAATAATTATAGAATTTAAAAAAAAAAATTACACAACACAATCAGACACGTATGCACGCGCGCTCACATGCATGCACACGCCCACACATACACGCACTCACGCGCACACCCACATCCACCCCCCCCCCCCACACACACACACATTTTCATTAGCTAATATAGAGGCAAGCATAAAAGTAGGGCGTTGAGACTATGGTCAAAAGGTCAGATTTATTGTTCAAGTAAATGTTTAAGTATTGCTGATTTGAAGGACGGCAGTGATTGACACGTTTTGGCAGACGGAGGAAGAGAGTTCCACACAGATGGACCAAAAAATGCAAAACTAGATTTGAACAAATCAATGCGGACACGTGGTAAAATGTAATTATTTGAATCATATCGTGTTGTTGCCATTTGGATAAACTCAGCAAGATATGTTGGCGCCATGTTTGCATGGACTTTAAACATTAGTACTGCCTTATTATAGGTCAGTTGGCTCTGCAGTGGTAACATCATTAGTTTTGCGAATTTGCCCGTGGTTGATAGAGACTTTCGGGAAGAATCAGCTTAATTCCCCGTCTATGCATAGAGTTGATCTTTTTTATGTGATTTTCACCGGCACCACTCCAGACAGTGGACGCATAGTTGATGTGAGAGAGGCAATGGGCTTCAAAAAATAATTTCCGGATGTGTGGTTCAACATAATAACTGAGTTTATTGAGTAAAAACAAATTGCGAGCCAACTGTTTGCAAACATGATTTATATGTGATTGCCATTTAAAGTTCTCATCAATGATCACGCCTAAGACACGGTGTTCGGTAACCTGCTCGATCAAGGTTTCACTCATTTTTAGGCTCAACATAAGATGCTGTCGTTGATGTTTCTGTCTCGATGCTAGGACCATACATTTTGTTTTGTGCGGATTAAGCACCATTCGGTTTTGGTTGCACCATTCTAAGACATCAGTTATACTTTGTTGTAACGATATTTGTACACACATGATGTTTGTATCACTACAGTGAAGAGAACTATCATCAGCGAACAGATCACAGATGACATCATTGTGAGATATGTGCATCGGTAGGTCATTTATAAAAATACAGAAGAGAAGAGGTCCAAGGACAGAGCCTTGTGGAACGCCACAGCTCACTATTCCTTCAGAGGAATAAGTACCGTTTAAGTAAACACGCTGGGTCCTGTTTTCAAGATATGACTGAAAGAAGGTGACTACTGCCGGATTTTGAACATATGCAGTCATTTTTTTTAATAATATGTTGTGGTCTACAAGATCAAACGCTTTCTTAAAATCGAGGAAAACAGTTCCAGTGAGTTTTCTTTCGTTGATGGCTGATAGCCATGTATCACAGAGGCGTGTTAAGGCCGTGTGGCATGAGTGATTTCGACGAAAGCCTGACTGAAATGGGTGGAACAGTTTGTGATGTTCCATATGTTTAGTTAGGTGTTTGTGAACATGCATCTCAAGAGGTTTCGATACAACAGATAAAAGAGATATTGGTCTAAAATTGTTTAAATCAGTGAGATCTCTTGATTTGGGTATGGGAATGACTTTTGCTGCCTTTAGACCACATGGGAAGACATTCTGATCAATACACAAATTATAAACATACGTAAGGGTATCAACAATGTAAGGTAGAGCAAGCTTGAGTATAGAAGCATTTAAGTTATCTGGACCCATTGCTTTTTTATTTTTAAGTTTTGAAATTAAGGAACCAACTTCATTAATAGCAAGCAAGGGGATGCTAAATGAATCTCTAGTATTTAATCGTTCTTGACAAAACGATAGGAGAACAGCTGGAGTCTCATATCGATTAAAGAATGTGACACTGGCAGCCGTTTGTACTGATTCAGTAGCCTGAAGGAAATGATTGTTGAAAGTGTTAGCAGACCACATAGTCGCAGTATTATCTGATTTCTTTCTCGACTTGTCAGTTATTTCATTAACAGCACGCCATAATGATGCTGTATCCCTGTTTGCGTTTATCAGCTTCCTAAAATGCTCAGATTTTGATTTTCTAACCAGATCTGATACTCTGTTTCTCTGCTTTTTATATTCATCTACTTTTTTGGCGGTTTTAAGTGCATCCCTTAGTGCCATTTCTATAATAATGTCTTTTGTCAGCCAGCTGGGAAGTACTCTGTGTTTTACCCTTTTTCTTCTAAGTGGGGCATGTTTATCAACGATTGAGAGAAAGATATTATACCAGGTATTATACGCTTCATTTGGATCTGTGTAATTGAGTACACTGTAGAAAGGAGCTAAGCTTAAGTCGAGGAAAAATTCATCCTTACTGAAATTTTTGAAGCAGCGATATTGAATGGTTGTGTGGCCCTTATTCTGTTGCTTTGGAAGTTTACAAGACCAAGTGCACAAAATGAGACAGTGGTCGCTTATGCTTTTGTTGCCCACTGTTATATTGGATACCATGGCTTTGTTGTTCGTGTAGATATGATCCAGCAATGTAGACGATGTCTTTGCGATTCTAGTTGGACTATGAATAAGCTGATGCAAGCCAAAAAGTGTGGTGGTCGCATCCCAGGCAGGCTGCCGTTTTAACAGATCAATGTTAAAATCACCGAGAAGAATGACATTTGGATAGCTCTTATATACATCATCCATCATGTGTACAAAGTTGTCATACCAAAGGAAAGTGGCAGCGGGATTCCTGTACACATATCCAACTAGAAGAGGGGCTGAGTTGGAGGGTTTTACCTGCAGCCACATGCATTCAACATTATCAGGCTCAAGGTCACGCCGCCTTTTTGTACAGTGAGCGATGCTTTGATGAATATATATTCCAAGTCCTGTTTCACCAGAGTGATGTGCATCGCGTCGGACAAAGTTATAGTTAGTTATGGATAAAGCTGTATCAGTGAAACGGGAGTCAAGGCGAGTTTCACTAAGACCAAGCAGATGAATAGAAGGGGATTCGTTTAGAAGAAAACAGACATCATGAATCTTATTTGGCAGATGATAAACATTTAGGTGACCAATGCGTAATCCAGTATCAGTATTAATTACATTACAATGGTCCATTGCATTAATTCTAGAGCAAAGTCCTGAGCAATAAAACAAAATAGATATACTGTTACAATAACAATTAAAATATAAAATCAGCAATCATAAAATATCCAAGAACACACAAAATCCAAAAAGCAGGGCAATGAAGTTCAGTCCAAAGGACAATTCAAGTATGTGTATGATAACAATATTCAGGAAAGTATGACCAACCAAGACAAATGTCGCTTTCAAGCTGTCCGGGTCACAATAGTACAGTCATCCACAGTAACTAAGCAATACCGGGTGGGGGTGGGGGGGGGGGGCAAGACTCACAGGGTTGGGGGAGGGGGGTAGGGAGGAGGAGTCAGTGCGTGGTGGGAAGGTGAAGGTGAGACGGAGCAAGCAGGAGGGAAAGAAGACACGGCTGGGGGTGAGGGGGGGGGGGGGGTGGAGCTGAGAGGCAGGGATGGGTAAATTTGGGCAGGGGGAAGGGTAGGCAAGGGTGAGGGCCTGCACTTGGAAGGCGAGACAGCAAGCTGGTATCTGAATTCCAGATACCGGAATTTCTGTTAAGCAGGGGGAGAGGGAAGATAAGGGTGCATTTGTGTCCAAGGATTGAAAGGCAGAGGAGGGAAGGGGGAGAAAGGCCACATGGGGGGAAACATCGGCATTGATGTAATGGGGGGTCTGTTAAAGTACGGCATGGGTGGCATTGCATGGTGGGAAAAGGTTTCATTAGAAGAACAACTGGATTTCTGGTGGACAATTTCAGGAGCACTGTCCAAGTGATTGTTTGAACTACGTTGGACTGTCTCTGGGGGTAAATTTGTAGGATAGGAATCAGGACGATTTCCTACTGACTGGGGGAACATGGGCTGCACACTCCGACGGCACTCAGTAGGGACAGGCTGCTTGTCTTGGTTTTCTTTTAATTTTGAAGACTGTGATCTGTTACGGTTTGTTGCAATGGACTGTTCCTGACATAGCTCTGGGTGTGCCCCATTACCCGTATTCCGTGGAGGCCGGTTCACACGGAGTGCCAGAAACTGAATGATTTGCCGTAACCAGAGCGACAAGCCACTGGCAGACAGGTGAATACCATCCGATGTGAAATAGCTTTGAACGATCCTAAGATTTTGATCAACGAAATTTGTTTCAAACAAAAAACATGCACTTGTTTCTGCACACAGGACATGCAGTTCCCTATTCATCAAATTAATGAATTTCAAAGGAATAGGTTTTCTAGGAAGTAGGGCAGAGACAGCAATTTTGGCAGCAGGAAAAACTCTTTTCACCTGTCCCAGAAGCTGACCAAAGTCCTGCTGTAGCGTGTCTACAGAGTAGTGTTTGTGAAGGTCGTTTCCCCCCACATGCAATGCCACCCGCTGCACATCCTCTCGTACTGCACAATCTCTGAGGGCAGCAGTGACGTCAGTCACCTTCGCCCCGGGCATTGTGCGTACATGGGTGAGCCCCGTCCTGTCCAGTCTCTGTCGGTCAATATACTGAAGGTTAGAATCCCCCACAATGAAGTTGACAAGTTTGCCTTTCGGGGGAAGACGGATCCTGAATTTTGGGGTGGTTTGATTGAGCTGTCGGTCAGAGACTGCTGTGGTATTACCTATGACAGGGGTGGAGTCAGTCTGCTGTCTGTCAAAGGCTGGTTTGTTGTTGGTGACAGTGACTGAGTCGGTCACAGCGTGAGTGACAGTCTGTTCTTTGTCAGCCGTAACACCACTATGCTTAGTACACACGTCGCTAGATTGTTCCCGTTGTTTTAGTTCTGGCTGCGTTGACTTTTTTGATGACTTTACAGTGGACGTGGTATGGTGCTGACAGTCACGTGCTGATTTCAAGAGGTGCTTTTGACGGTCAGACACACTGTCAATCAGCTTCGTTTGTTCTTTCAGCTGATTGCGTAGTGTGTTGCACTCATCTTGCAGACTGTCAATTTTCTCCTGCATCGTCTGTTTTAAAATCCTCAGTTTGTTGTCAATCTGAGTTTTAATATCTGCATCAAGGCTTTTGATGCAAGATATACAGACAGATGCAGTGAAAGAAAGAGAGCACTGGATGCAATTCTTAGCTTCTGTGCTTGTACTGTCATTGGTGGCGGTGGGGTCTGTGTTGTCAGTAGAAGTGGTCCCCTCTGTGGTGGTTGTGTCAGTCTGACCAGTAGTTGTTCTGATCTCTGAGGTAGTGTGGTCAATGTCACTGGTAATTGTTCTTATCTCTGGGGTAGTGAGATCAGTGTCACTGGTGCTTATCTCTGGGGTAGTGGGGTCAGTGTCACTAGTGGTTGTTCTTATCTCTGGGGTAGTGGGGTCAGTGTCATTGGTGGTTGTTATCTCTGGGGTAGTGGGGTCAGTGTCACTGGTGGTTGTTATCTCTGGGGTAGTGGGGTCAGTGTCACTGGCAGCTGTTATCTCTGGGGTAGTGGGGTCAGTGTCATTAGTAATTGTTATCTCTGGGGTAGTGGGATCAGTGTCACTGGTAGTTGTAATCTCTGGGGTAGTGGGGTGTCATGTGTCAACTGGCAGTCTCTGTGACATCAGTGTTGACCTCACAGGACTGTGAATCACACAGTGATGCGGACTCCGTGGTGACAGGAAAGATGACGTGGTGGCTGGCTGTATCCGCAAGGAGTTCAGTGATAACGGGGCCTTCACACTGAGTTCCTGCATTGTCCTGCTGGTCACTGTTGGCGTCGTCCTCGGTGATGTAGCCCAGCGCCCTGTGCTCATCCCACACATGGCTGGCATCCATGCCAGAGTCTTGAAGTTTGCCCACAATGGCACACAATATTTGAAACTCAGTCTTTGCCCATGCCTCACACTTAAAACCCTGGACTAAGCATGAGCCAGCACCCTTTTTTCTTGTTATTTTTTTGAGGAAATAGAGTGTTATTGTAAGGCATTTTTCAGTGTCATGCTTGTAGATCTGAACAAATGTCTTAGCTAAATTGTATTTTGAAACCTCCTCACAGCACAGCGGTACTTTAATAACTTTATTGCCCTCATCCCTGTCTTCCCATATAATGTTGAATGGAGAGTCAGGGACAGGGTCATTCAGGTAGCGAAGAGCTAAAGCATCACGCCAACGAGTGAGAGTTTTGAGTTGGGAACACCTGAAAGAGAGAGAGAGAGAGAGAGAGAGAGAGAGAGAGAGAGAGAGAGAGAGAGAAAGACAGACAGACAGACAGACAGACAGAGAGAAAGACAGAGAAGCGAGGGAGAGGCGGTGATGTCAGGCTTGCATTATGACAAAATGTTAGGATTTAGCTTTAAAAACTCTAAATCCCATAGTCCCATAGTACATCAACTCTCTCTCCCCCGCTTCTTTCTCTCTCTCTCTCTCTCCTCTCTCTCTCTTGACATGCAGTCTGCACACACGCATACCAGTACGTTTTGCAACACATGTGATTTTCCACCAGGATCAGTCCCTACCTCTGTGACAGAAGCAGTCCAATAGTGACATTGTTTGTTCCTACACTAACGCAATCTGCTTTCTCCCCTATCTCCCTCACAGTATACAGCAAAGCCAGGGAATTACCAAGGAACTGATTGCCACAGACGTCCTGCCTCTGGGACGTTGAAGGATCGGGCACGATTCGTTCCTGCTTCATCCAAACTAACAGTTCTCTCCCGAACGTGCACAGATCAGATTCGGAACGTGGCACCCAGATTTGGATGTGAAGTCATGGATTGTCCACTGAGGCAGAATGGTCATGGATACGTTATCATCATCCAGTCTGTTTTTAACAGAACGGATCTATTAAATATAATACCTTCAAAGACTTTCTTAGCTCCTTATTCTTTCTGATTTTCAGATCGTAAAAGGACACAAGGGGGATAAATCTGTTCTAAGTCTTGCTACTTTTTAGGAAAATCCGATATATCGAAGGAATCTTCATCGTCATTTATCTCTGCAGCAATCATATCATTTAGATGTACATATGTGACATTGGGATGTAACATGAATACAAACAGACAGCACACAATACGAAAAGGGAATCACTATGTACAACCACGGAGTGACTCAAAACCCCGTTAACTTGCCATTGGGTGCATCGACGTTCATAGCAAAGAAAAGTGAAAAACCAAGCAGTGTGGATTATTTCAGGAGTAAGAACTATGATGGTAGTTGTCAGTTGTTTGAGTTGTGTGTTCTTTCTGCACAATCATTTGTTTTTCTATGGAAATCAGTGTCAGTTCCCTTGTAGCCTAGCCAACCACACAGGAACCTGTCAGGGTTGGCTGTGGAATTCAAATGACAAACCAGTTACAAACCAGTTAAAGTAACACAGGAAAAAATGTTTTGTATGATTATGCTGTGTCTGTAAGCTGCTACATGTACATGATTCATTAGGCCAGTTGTCATAGATCATCACACGATTCATCTAGGATCCAAAACTTCAGTACACCTAAGATCAACAAATTATTTTCTTCAGAAGACGACTTTTTTTCAGTATGGTGTAATGTTATAGCTGATATTACATTAAACAGTCTTCTCCTGTCCATTTCGTTTGCAACCAATCACATCAACAAATCTTAAATAAATGTTAGCGAACCGCCAAGAGAAACGTGGACAAACAAGTCACAAGACAAAATTCGACGCGTTTCGACCTCTTGTGTCTTCCTCAGGCAAGACACAAACAATAACGCCAACCTTGCGCTGAAGAGATCAAAGCTAAGTAACAAATTCGTTCATTTTCATTGCCCTATTTGTTTGTGTCTTGCCTGAAGAAGACCTAAGAGGTCGAAACGCGTCGTGTTTTGTCTTGTGACTCGTTTGCCCACGTTTCTCTTGGCGGTTCGCTAACATTTATTTAAGATTTGTTTAGATTTCCGCCTGCAGTCGTCTCACTTGGCAACTCGATCACCTCAAGTTTAAGCAAGCCACATTGTCGCTGAAGGTGTTGACAGGATCTTAACAATGATGAAGAAAAAGTTACTCAGAAGTCATGTTTAGGATTTTACAACACTGCACGGTAGAATGTTGAATAGAATTCAACATTTTTTATTTACTTTTTTTTCTCAGATGGAATGCTCTTCGCTCAGATTTTAAATGAGGATGATGAGGGATGCACAATTTTCTGTTTTTAGTTCACTAAGCAGAAGAACAATGCCATCAGTTGCTATTTAAAGATAGCGTGGAACTCTTCAGTGGCGCAGCAGGGGTTCATTTGTGTACTGATGACCTAGGATGCTGAGGGGTCTAGATAGCTCAGTGCAAAGAGAGATTCCAGTGTGAGAAAGGCAGCAGTGGAGACTGGTTTTAGTTTTTGTTTTTGTATTGTAGTTGTTTGGGTGTAACCCAAAGAGGTCGGGTTGTCTGTCTGTTTACGTCTGTGTGTATGTGTGTGTGTGTGGGGTGTGTGTGTGTGTGTGTGTGTGCGTGTGTGTGTGTGTGTGTGTGTGTGTGTGTGTGTGTGTGTGTGTGTGTGTGTGTGTGTGTGTGCGCGCGCGCGTGCGTGCGTGCGTGTGTGTGTGTGTGTGTGTGTGTGTGTAGAGAGAGAGAGAGAGAGAGAGAGAGAGAGAGAGAGAGAGAGAGAGAGAGAGAGAGAGAGAACCAAAGGGTCGTGGTAGTGGTGAATTTCTTTCACGTTGTGATAAAGTGCTAGGATTTAGCTCTAAGTTCATAGTATTCTCTCCCTCTCTCTCTCTCTCTGACACGTATTGTGAACACACACACACACACACACACACACACACACACACACACACACACACACACACACACACACACACACACACACAATGCATGAATATATGCACGCATGCAACTATGAACTTCCACAATGTTATTTTCCACCTGAATCACTCTCTTCCTCTGTGAAAGAAACAGACTGACATTGACACTGTTTCTCGCCTTTACTGGCATATTCTGCTTTCTCCCCATCGCCTTAACACCATGCAGTAAAGCCAGGGATCACCAAGAGTTGATCCACACAGACATCCTGCCTCAGGGACATTTTGTGTGATGGAGTGTCATTCGTTCCTGCTTCATCCAAACTAACAGTTCTCTCCCGAACATGCCGAGACCAGATTCAGAACGTGGCGCCCAGATCTGGATGCGACTTGATCGATAGCCTGCTGAAGCAGCACGATCGTGGTGGATATGTTATCATCATTCACGTCTATTTTTACCTCAGTGTAATACTTTCATAGACTTTCCTGGCTCCTTCTTTCTTCTGATTTTACAGATCGATATTCCACTCGTAAAGAGACACGCAGAGGGAGAATCATATACTGCGATACCTGTTTGTAGAAACCCTGGCATGTCAAGTGAATCTTCATTGTCGTGTTGTCTTTGCAGCAGTCATATTGACACGTCCATTATATACCGTTCTGATATCATGGAGGCCCACATGGACATACAAGGACGTGCACAATCAAACATGGTCATCGTGTAGGACAGCAATCCATTACAAAGGCTCCCTCAGTTTGTCTTTGGGTGGGGGCCGGAATAGCTCAGTTGGTAGAGCGCAGGACTCGTAATCCAAGGGTTGCGGGTTCGAATCTCCGACGGGCCGTTTCGGTACAGAGGGATTTTCCCCTCGGAGTTAACATTAGTTCTGACTCCATTCTCCATACAGTCCTTCGAATGAGACTATAAACCGAGGTTCCGTGTGTGAACGCACGCATAACATCTTGCACACACGTAAAATCCCATCACCAACTTTCGGAAGAGAAGGCCAGTTTGGCCGTTGGTATGGATGACACGTTACACATAACATGCACTTCCCCGAAGATGGAGTATGGCTGCCTTAATGGCGGGATAAAAAACGGTCATACACACAAAACTCCACTCCCTTTGTTGGGCAGACGGGATTAATACTTGCCTGTCCATACAGAGAGTGTCCGCAGGAGTATCAGCCAGAAGAAGAAGTCTTTGGGTGGATCATATGCACAAACCGTTTTCCCCACCCTCTGTTCTGCCCTTTCCCCCCCATCCCACCAACCCCACTTCCGCCCCTCTCCCACTTCCCCTTTTCTGTCCCCCCCTCCTCTTTCCCATTTCTCTTTTCCATATCCCTCACACCCGCACCCTCCCCCCTTCCTCCATACATTCCCCTCCCTCCACATCTCTAGTCCCCTTCGTCCGTCCCTCCCCCTCCCCTCCCACCTTCCGAGCAAAGAAAAGTCAAATGATCAGCACGTGAACAGAATATCAATAGATGTTCACAAAAACAATCATGTAGCTACATATCGTATTGCTGATATCAAACACATGGTGCAGATAACATTTCTAAATGCTTATTGTTATCGTCTCTAGTAGGATACAAATGCATAATCAATCTGAACGAGGAAGGTTGCCTGAAATACTTTGGATGTATAGGAGAGAGAGAGAGAGAGAGAGAGAGAGAGAGAGAGAGAGAGAGAGAGAGAGAGAGAGAGAGAGAGAGAGAGAGAAGAGAGCATAACAAAATGCAGCTGTTATGACCACTACGATCGTTTCTCCAATTTTGTTCTCTCTCTAATAGAATGTACTCACAACAAAGGCACAGACAATGAAGGAGGAGTCTGGGGTCTAAGGTCTGGAGGGTGGGTGGGTGGGTGAGGATGGGAAGAGACAGAGTTGAAAAGACGTGCGACAGAAAGGAGTGGTGTTGCTGGAAGACAAAGAAATCCGGTGAAAAACAGCGGGAAAGAGCGAAGAGTGACAGAGAGCAACAGACACGATGAGACACACGGCACAAAGGGGACGGAAACATGGAGCGAATGTGGTAGAAGAATGGAGAGTGACAAGAGTGTGGCAGAGGGGGAGTGATGAGTGGAGGAGGGGGGGGGGGCAGATGGGGGGGGGGGGGGGGCAAAGAGGAGAAGAAAGAGAGGAGAAAGAGTGAGAAGACAGGATGGTGAGAGCAAAGGAAAGATATGATATGGGAAATGGAAAGTGGAACTCAGTAAAAACGATAGAGAGAAAGTGAGAGAAAGGAAAAAGGTAAAGAGAACGACTGGGACGCACACACACACACACACACACACCCCACACACACACACACACACACACACACACACACACACACACACACACACGCGCGCGCGCGCGCGCGCGCACACACACACACACACACAGAGACAGAGACAGAGACAGAGAGAGACAGACAGACAAAGAGACAGAGACAGAGAGGCAGAGTGAAGGATTGATTTGGGGGTGGGGGAAAGAGACAAACGGGAAGAGAGGCAGGAAGAGGGGGAAGGAAGGGTTAATTCGGAAAGACACACAGGCACAAGGATATTGAATGTTTCATCTGTTCTGCTTGTTCTCATCCCAGGAAAGAAGTCAGACCAATAAGGGAGATAAATCAGTTGGGCCTGGGCAGCATCAGTAGAACGAAATGTAGCTATGAATAGAATAATTACCCGCTTCCCTTCTCGTAACTCTGCCTAAGGAGTGTAATTTTTAGAATCGTAACTCTCCCTGAGGAGTGTAATTTCTAGAATCGTTACTCTTCCTAAGAAGTGTAATTTCTAGAATCGCAACTCTTCCTGAGGAGTGCAATTTCTAAACGACGAGGTGATTACGAGGAGGGAGAAAGAAGGGGTGGGGGAGGTTAGGTATCCAGGGAGCGAGGGGGTGAGTGAGAAAGACAAACGATGAGGGCCGGAATTCAAAAATATGGAGAGAGGGTGCTGCAGGGAAGAGGGTGCTGCAGGGAAGAGGGTGCTGCGGGGAAGAGGGTGCTGCAGGGAAGAGGGTGCTGCGGGGAAGAGGGTGCTGCAGGGAAGAGGGTGCTGCGGGGAAGAGAGTGCTGCGGGGAAGAGGGTGCTGCAGGGAAGAGGGTGCTGCGGGGAAGAGGGTGCTGCGGGGAAGAGGGTGCTGCGGGGAAGAGGGTGCTGCAGGGAAGAGGATGCTGCAGGGAAGAGGGTGCTGCAGAGAAGAGGGGGCTTGCAGGGAAGAGGATGCTGCAGGGAAGAGGGTGCTGCAGGGAAGAGGGTGCTGCAGAGAAGAGGGGGCTGCAGGGAAGAGGGTGCTGCAGGGAAGAGGGGCTGCAGGGAAGAGGGAAGGTGCAGCAGGGAAGAGGGTGCTGCAGGGAAGAGGGGGCTGCAGGGAAGAGAGTGCTGCAGGGAAGAGAGTGCTGCAGGGAAGAGAGTGCTGCAGGGAAGAGGGTGCTGCAGGGGAGGGGGAGGGTGCAGCAGGGAAGAAGGTGCTGCAGGGAAGAGGATGCTGCAGGGAAGATGATGTTGCAGGGAAGAGGGTGCTGCAGGGAAGAGGGTGCTGCAGGGAAGAGGGTTGTAGGGGAAGAGAGACACACGAAAAAGGAGAGGCAGAGGTGGGAGGAGGGGGGCGGGGGGGGGGGGGAGTAAAAGTGGGGAGTGAAGGAAAAAGATTGGAAGGGAGATGGTGGAGAGAAAAAAAAGTGGATTGGGGGAGGAGAGAGAGAGAGAGAGAGAGAGAGAGAGAGAGAGAGGAGAGAGAGAGAGAGAGAGAGAGAGAGAGAGAGAGGACAAAAGCCAACCAAATATGATATGGTTTTCTGCACTGGCAGTTACAGAATCTAATACAACTATTCTTAGCTCCACTTTTCCTGCAGTTCGTGTGTGTTTCTAATTGATCTCCAGAGGCGAATGGAGCGGAGAGAGAGGGTTGAAGAAGAGAGAAGAAGAAGAAGAAGAAGAAGAAGAAGAAGAAGAAGAAGAAGAAGAAGAAGAAGAAGGAGGAGGAGGAGGAGGAGGAGGAGGAGGAGGAGGAGGAGGAGGAGGAGGAGGAGGAGGAGGAGAAGAAGAAGAAGAAGAAGAAGAAGAAGAAGAAGTTATAATAATAAAACATGAAGGAGAAAGCCAGCCAGCCAGCCAGCCAGCTAGCCAGCCAGCCAGCCAGAGAGGCAGGCAAACAGACAAACAGAGATGAGTCCAAAGCAAGCAATTATAAACATACATGTGAGGGAGTGGGAGTGAGAATGAGACAGACAGACAGACAGACAGACAGACAGACAGACAGACAGACAGACAGACAGACAGGCAGGCAGGCAGACAGACAAACAGAGACTGAGTCTGATTCGCAATAGGCCATGATTCTTATGAAGGGATGTTTGGACAGCATATAAAGCAATCAATCATAAATATACATGCATGTGCATGCGTACGTGCGTGCATGTGTGTGTGTGTGCGTGCATACGTGCGTGCGTGTGTGTGTGGCGCGTGCATGCGTGCGTGCGTGCGTGCGTGCGTGTGTGTGTGTGTTTGTGTGCATGCGCGCGTGCGTGCGTGCGTGCGTGCGCGCGGTGTGTGTGTGTGTGAGTGAGTGAGAGAGAGAGAGAGAGAGAGAGAGAGAGAGAGAGAGAGAGAGAGAGAGAGAGAGACAGACAGACAGACAGACAGACAGAGAGAGAGAGAGAGAGATGTGCACACACACACACACACACACACACACACACACACACACACACACACACACACACACACACACCACACACACGCACACACACACGTGCTCTCAAGCTCACACACACACGTCTTTGTATACAATTCTACAATGTTCTCACCTCGTTTCCCCCTTGCTTTCACCTCCCCCGCCACCACTCACACGCCCTCCCTCCCCCTCCCCCCTTCCCATGCCAATCTCTTCTGTCCCTTCCCTCCACCCCTTTCCCCAGGGAACCATTTCAGCGCCAATCTTCTTTCACGCCCATCTGAAAAGTATTAATCACTCCGCAGACGACACCGGAAGAACAGTCCATCTCTTCAGAGCCGTGATTCGTCTTACAAATGTGTCCTTCCTCCTTCCGTCACCTCCCCAAATAGTCCCCGCTTAGCAAGCAAAGCAGGCCATCAGAGACTGAAATACATTCCTGTGCGACGGCGTGCGTTTGAAAGGATAACGCTTTGATTTCAGTGGCTACAAAGCGCTGCTTTAATTCACATGTGTATGTACAAAGAAATAAAGAACCTCCCCACTTTGTTACAACAGCATCACTGAATGTGAGAACATCTAAACGAGTAAATCTCACAGTTGCTGAAGATAATTTTATTTCGATAGGATCGCAAACATGCATGTAACACAACTCGCAAAGCATACAATTGGTTGAATTACAAAACAGTAGAGTACTGTGTGGTCAAAATGCCTATAAACACACACCAGAACAACAAAACTGAAAAAAAATTAGTAATACGTGTAAGATGTTTGTCATTTTCTGTGCAAATTCACTTTGAAGAATTCTCTAACATCCCCCCCTGCGAGCATTCAACAAGATGACGTTGAGACTGGATATCAACGCCATTAAGCATTAGTTAATATTCTGCTAAATGACCAGACGTTGCAGAGCTGCGGTTGGCGTGATGAGTTGTGGGCATTGAGGTCGTGAGTTCGAATCCCATGAAAGGCATTTAGTTATAGGACTTTTTTTACCTTTGTGTGGCACCGTCTGGCTTCTAACCGGAGTGGAGTGCTTTGAAAAGACAGGAACCACACAGTCGGCTATCATCTACATAAGGACGCGTCACTGAGAGAGTTGCGCAATTCTCCTGGCGAATACAAATGGTGTCCATATCTCTTGGACCTGGTTGATACCGCGCTATCGTAAAAAAAAAAAATTAAATACAACCCTGTCACGTAGTCTCAGAACGAATGTCTTCAGCGTAAACTTCAGCTTCATCATCTTCATCGATCATAGTAATCAAGCGTCAAAATCTGTGGCCTTTCAACTATACTTTCATGGTGACCTCAGTTCCGGTTGTCCTGTCCACGTCCACGACCCTGGTGAGCTCGTGTGGAAGTCATCAGCAGCGGCAAGGTCATGGGCGACCGTCGTTGGTGGCACCCTCCGGATGGGAATGCTCACTCATGATGACCCCGCGTCATAAAAATCATTGTCGTCAGTCAAGTGGTTCGTAGGCGGTGTCTTGCGCTTGTTGGGTTAGAATAGGCTCCACTGAATACTGCCCAAGTGATTCGGCAGCAGTGCAGTGTCTCTTCTGGTGGGTTGCCTCATGGCGACCCGATATTGATCACTCCATGATGATTACTATGTGCCTGTTTACGAGGCGCCGAGAATTAGTGGCTTGGCAGTAATGCTACCGCTGGGGTACGGATATGAAAATGAAGAGAAACAACAACAACAACAACAACAACAACAACAACAACAACGACGACGACGACAACAAAACATTTTTTTTTGGTAAATATTCAAGAAGTCCCTTATCACGTCGTGCATATATAGTCCTCATGCCCCCAATACCCACCCTTTCCACAAAAAGAGAAAGCAGAAAGGTGAAAAAAGGAGGATTTATTGAATGGAACCGGTATTGTAAGCATTTCTGGCTGAACAGTTAGATATACACACAAGATGAATGCGGTAACGTGTTGGTAAGGGCACAGTGGTAGGCGCGGTGTCTGAGGCTGGACTGGGCCCCCTTGTCGCACACTGCACGTAGGAGGAAATCAACGTGCGTGTCAACAGCTGGACCTGCAGCGCCACTTCTCCAAATGGGTTGTATCCCCTTTTTGTCTTTTTTCTTTCTGTCT
>CM065737.1:10562156-10564656 GCA_033310375.1 Conus canariensis | reverse complement strand
GCTGTTAATTATGCTGTGTTATTCACTGAAAAAGAAATTGAAATTTTAAACTAACACATTTGGATTGGCGTTTTATTGTAGTTTATAAATTCAGGCATAGGATCAAGGGGATAAGAGATGCTCACAATCTGCTTCTAATACTTTCCAAAGGTAAACAATAGTTGAACTTCCATGATATGAGACAGTGGCGTGTTTTTAGCACATAAGATACTCTCTTTTCTTATAATGTGCAGTAAACGATTAAAAACGACAGATTAATGATGTTTTACTATAAAAAAAAGTATTGAATTTTCTCTCTCTCTCTCTCTCTCTCTCTCTCTCTCTCTCACACACACACACACACACACACACACACACACACACACACACACACACACACCTACCTCCCCCCCCCCCACACACACATTTGGTGAAACTTTATACGCCATTTTGTATCTACGTCTGTATATTTTTATACAGGTGTAATGACCTTTTCAGTTTCTATTCTATTTAATGTTATGAGAGCTAAGATGTGATCCCTTGTGGTTGGCTCGGGCTTGGAGCATCCAGTGAACACACCAATCAACTCATTCGTCCTTGTCCATCCCCACTTTGAATTTCAGTCCCAAGGGAGAGCAGTTAGAATAACTTTGAAGAAGCGCGTGCAGGGCTAATAATAGCTGCATTGCGTAACGCTGATGCCCGGGCCACAGAGACGTATCCCATTCATTGGCTCCATTTAGAGAGATACGCTGGAGCTTGTATCGATCCTGCCTCTGTGTGTGTGTGTGTGTGTGTGTGTGTGTGTGTGTGTGTGTGTGTGTGTGTGTGTGTGTGTGTGTGTGTGAGAGAGAGAGAGAGAGAGAGAGAGAGAAAGAGAGAGAGACAATGAGTGTGTGCGTGTGTGTGTGTATGTGTGCATGTGTGTGTGTGTGTGTGTATGTGTGTGGGTGTGTGCGCCCGCGCGCGCGTGTGTGCGTGTGTGTGTGTCAGGAGAGAGAGAGAGAGAGAGAGAGAGAGAGAGAGAGAGAGAGAGAGAGAGAGAGAGAGAGAGAGAGAGAGAGAGAATGTGCACTTGTGTGTGTAGGCGTGCAAGCCTACATGTCTATGAGTTTGTTTTCTACATCTACTAATTACTCCCAAGGCGATCAGGAAAAGTCAACATTTCGGCGTGCATGAAATGAGAAGATGATGAAAAGGAACTGTAATGGGAGAGAGAGAGAGAGAGAGAGAGAGAAGAGAGAGAGAGAGAGAGAGAGAGAGAGAGAGAGAGAGAGGTATTCTAAAATCCCAAGAAAAGAATGGCGAACAGGCAGAGAAATCGGGGATTCGGAGAAAAAAACAAAACAAAACAAAATAAACAACAACAACAACAAAAAAAAAACCCAACTGCAAACTGAGGAAACGAATGTGAAAATAGAAGAGGAAAAAAATATATAAAGTGCAAGACACTGAAACGTATTGGGAAATGAGGAAAACAGAAAACAAAACAATACAAAGAAAAAAGAAACCCACAGCTTCCAAAAGACAGACGGGGATAGAAGGATTAGAACTAAGAAAAGAACAAGGAAAGTAGAGAGGAAGGTGAAAAGGTGAGCCCAGCACAAGATAGGGAGTTGGAAGACGTGTGTGTGTGCATGCGTGCGTGCGTGTGTATGTGTGTGGTGTGTGTGTGTGTGTGTGTGTGTTGTGTGTGTGTGTGTGTGTGTGTGTGTGTGTGTGTGTGTGTGTGTGTGTGCGTGAGAGAGAGAGAGAGAGAGAGAGAGAGAGAGAGAGAGAGAGAGAGAGAGAGGATCTGGAGGTTTGGAGCGGTTGGTGGAGGGGGGGGGGGGCAGTTTAGGGACGGAAATACAGAAGAAACGGAAAGAGGAGACAGGAGAAGAGTGGGGAAGTTGAGGGGGAGGGGGAGGGGGGAGGGAGGAGGGGGGGGGAGTGATGGATGGGGAATCCGTGAGAAAGGGATTGTGGGTGGGAAAGACTTTCTTAAACAGGTCTTTGTGGGAAACTTTGTATCATAGAATTGTTTTTGTTTCACAGATCCAATTTTTGCATATGAACCTCCAAACCACCACCCCTTCACCTTTAGCTACCACATTTTGTTTTTTTTCTATATCCGTCTGTCTTTGACTCTTTCTCTGTTCTTTCCTTTTTCTGTCTTTTCATGACCACTATTTCATCATCACAGATAGGATGATAACACAAATTCTGTACTCAGCAATATTGATATACAAACAGGAAAGAAAATATACAGCTTCCTTCGTATGGCGACAAAGTAATTCTGTTTTTGCTTACGAAAGAAAATCATTCAAATACACGGATTCCACAGACTTTCATATCTCTTAGACGCAGCTCTCTCTTCTGATTTGTCTGCCGCACCCATTATCTCATAGAAAATTGGAAAAAGAAAAAGAAATAAAAAAGCCTGAATGGGGAATGAAATCTATTCCTGTTCTTTGTGGCTGAAAAATGCCTAGCCAAGCTGATGGCCTAGAACATCCTAATGATCTCCAATCACCAACAG
>CM065737.1:10532156-10552156 GCA_033310375.1 Conus canariensis | reverse complement strand
CAAATTATCTGATGTTAGACGAAGATATAAACAGATAGATAAGTACATCGGTACCTGCGTAGTAGATAAAAAGCAGAAATAGTGCCAGTGGGGCCCAGAGAAATACTGTCTGCAAATGTATAACCAGCAAGCTAGGGGCAATCCTGCACCAACGTTGGAAGCCTGTGCTGTGTTCACACAGGGTGCAGACACACACACACACACACACACACACACACACACACACACACACACACACACACACACACACACACAGGGCATGCCAGTAACACGCCAAGGGACATAACTGTTCCAATGCAGAAATCGTGACCGGAAACACCATAGCCGTGACTTGGGTTTGACAGTTTATTGTGGACAACAAGGCCATATTCACTCCGGTGGAAGATGCTTTTGTTCCTATTCTCTACGTGGAGTTCATCGCAGTTGTTGGACATTTATTCAGCAGATGTGTTTGAAATAAGGATATTGGATTTTACTTGGCACAATTGTTGTGGCGAATCGGTCGCACAGGCCACAATGGGCCACCTCCATCTGGACAGTGGTGATGTTGGGCGGAAAGAAAGAGAGCAAACCCTGTCATTGTTTAGGAAGTGTGATCAGTGTGTGCTGGACAAAGAATGTCGGTCAGATGGACGGTAACGTACCTCTTTCTTCCGTTCCTCATCCACCCCTTCATTCTTTATCTTCGTTTCTTTGTAACGTACCTCTTTCTTCCTTTCCTTATGCACCCCTTTATTCTTTATCTTCGTTTCTTTGTAACGTACCTCTTTCTTCCGTTCCTCATCCACCCCTTCATTCTTTATCTTCGTTTCTTTGTAACGTACCTCTTTCTTCCGTTCCTTATGCACCCCTTTATTCTTTATCTTTGTTTCTTTGTAACGTACCTCTTTCTTCCGTTCCTTATGCACCCCTTTATTCTTTATCTTCGTTTCTTTGTAACGTACCTCTTTCTTCCGTTCCTCATCCACCCCTTCATTCTTTATCTTCGTTTCTTTGTAACGTACCTCTTTCTTCCGTTCCTTATGCACCCCTTTATTCTTTATCTTTGTTTCTTTGTAACGTACCTCTTTCTTCCGTTCCTTATGCACCCCTTTATTCTTTATCTTTGTTTCTTTGTAACGTACCTCTTTCTTCCGTTCCTTATGCACCCCTTTATTCTTTATCTTTGTTTCTTTGTAACGTACCTCTTTCTTCCGTTCCTTATGCACCCCTTTATTCTTTATCTTTGTTTCTTTGTAACGTACCTCTTTCTTCCGTTCCTTATGCACCCCTTTATTCTTTATCTTTGTTTCTTTCTTTGAAGGCTTTAGTGCAGCTCTGGTATATTTTCAGCCCACATCATCTAAGTGGTCTACAAGAAGACGATAAAATATATACGACACGACGGCTACTACAACAACTATTACTACTACAATTACCACCACCACCACCATCACTACTACTACTACTACTACTACTACTACTACTACTGCAACGAATAATGATGATGATGATGATAATAATAATAATAATAATGATGATGATCATCATCATCATCATCATCATCATCATAATCATAAGAAGAAGAAGAAGAAGAAGAAGAAAAGAAGAAGACCGCGATGAAGAAGGACGAGGCGAAGGAAGAGAAGGAGGCGAGGAAGAAGACAAGGAGAGGGCGGAGAAAGATGAGGAGGAGGAGGAGAAGGAGGAGGGAGAGAAGAAGAAGAAGAAGAAGAAGAAGAAGAAGAAGAAGAAGGACGAGGAGGAGGAGGAGGAAGAGGAGGAGGACAAGAAGAAGGAGGAGGAGGAGGACAAGAAGAAGAAGAAGAAAAAAGAAAAAGAAGAAGGTCAAAAAGAAGAAGAAGAAGAAGAAGAAGAAGAAGAAGAAGAAGAAGAAAGAAAGAAAGAACGATGGATGCGAAGATAACGATGACGGTGAGGAAGGAGAAGAAGGCAGGAGGAGGAGGAGAAGGAAACAGGAGGAGAAAGTTCACCAAAGCAACAGTTCCTCTCTCCTCTCTGTCGCTCACACACGGCACAGCCCCCCAGTATCTGGAGTCACCATCTCACACCGACGCGCCAGACGCACGCACCTTCTGACTCCACTTTTTTTTTTTTTTTAAAACAGGCGACGTAAGCAGGGGCCCCGAGCCTCATTCTGAAAGCGAGACGCTTCTGGAAGTGGCGGGAAGGGCTGCCTGTTTATGACTTCCGCGGCAGAAGAGCTCCTGTCTGGCTGGGGAATGATTAGATCAGCGTTGTAGGAAGGTGAGAGGGTGGGGGTAAGGGTGAGCAGAATACCGGGGCGTTTTGATTCCTTGTTCACAAACAGCTGGGGAGGGGGGCGGGGGGGGGGGGGGGGGCTGTATCGCTCGTTCAGACACTGAAGAGCTCTTGATGCTGGTGAAAATGGTTCATACTTGTTATCAAATATATTTACATTTTAGACGAATAAAAGGGCGCATACTGCTGTGTCAATTAATAATAATGAAAAACAAAAAACAAGAACACAAAAAAGTTGGGAGTGTTTCGGTGTAAAATTCACATGTGGTAAAAACATATTTCTGAGAAAAAAAAAAGCGCTCCTTCCTTGGTCTGTTTATTTGTAGTGTGGAATCTGATGGGTCCTAGCTTGGATGTTTTGTCAACACCTTCTCATCTGAATGTTCTCTGAAAAGGTTCACCACACGTTTTACAGAAATCTGAAACGGCCAACACTGAGGTAAAAGATGAAAGGAATCAACGTTATTTAGAAAAAAAAGAAAATATATTGTTGAACTAGTGACATCTTAAATCAATTCCTGATCATGGTCATCATTGTCGTCGTTGTTGTCGTCATGATGATGTTGATGATGATGATGATGATGATGATGATGATGATGATGATAGTGATACTGCTGCTGCTGCTGACGATGACGATGACGATTCTCTCTCTCTCTCTCTCTCTCTCTCTCTCTCTCTCTCTCTCTCTCTCTCTCTCTCTCTCTCTATATATATATATATATATATAACTGAACAATTAAGTAGTGGGGAAAAACAAGTGCAGGTTCACAATTCTTCCATCATTATAGAAATGACTTGGCAAAGATTTGAAATAAAAAAAAAATATCAGTGATGATGTGTGTGTATGTGTATGTATATATACTGTTCAAAAAATGTTAAGGACCAACATTTCACTGACTTATAAAAAAGAAAATTGGGAAGTGATAAATCTCCAAGTGTAACATGAATTTATTGAATATGTGAAAAGTGTGTAAAGACAATGACAAGTCCGAGGAATCAACAAACTGGAATCGAGCTCAGTACAAAACACCCCCACCCCCAAATTTGAAAGTCACAGGAGGAGTGTTTGTTCAATGACATGGTTAATAACGTGTGTGTCCCCCGTTATTGGCAAGGCATTCAAGGCAGCGTTGTCGCATGGAGTTCACCAGTGTGCGCAGAAAGGCCTGGGGGACAGCAGCCCACTCCTGCTGGAGTGACTCAAACAGCTGACCCAGGTTAGCAGGAGGAGGACGACGCTGCTGCAGTCTCCGGCCCAGCTCATTCCAAAGATGTTCGATGGGGTTCAGGTCTGGGCTGTTTGCGGGCCACTGCATTCTGTTGACACCAGCAGCTTGGAGAAACGTGTTTACTGCTCTGGTGCGATGGGGCCGTGCATTGTCGTCTTGAAAGACTGCCTGAGGTCCAAGCTGTTGAAGAGCTGGCAGTACCAGGGGTTGCAAAATCTCCGTTTGGTGTTGAACACCATTCAAGTTCCCTGCCACATTGTAGAGAACCGTTCTGTAGCGTGTGCTTATGCCGCCCCAAATCATAACGGATCCCCCACCATAGCGGTTCCTTTCCAGGACAGCTTCTTCTGCAAAACGCTCCCCACGGCGTCTCCAGACCCTGTTCCGTCTATCGGTGGGATCCAGGCAGAACCGCGATTCGTCTGTAAACATCACGTTAGCCCACTGTTCATGTGTCCATCTTACGTGCTGCGTGCACCATACTCGGCGTGCTGCTCTGTGGGCATCAGTCAAACGAGGTCTTATGGCTGGTCGTCGAGCTCGGAGGTTAGCGGCGTGTAGGCGGTTTCGTATGGTCTGATCACTGACAACAGTGTTGGTGGCATCTCTAAGGCGACGTCTGATGTTGTTTGCACTTGCTGTTCTTTCTTGTGTGGCCTGCCTTTCAATGTATCGGTCCTCTCGTGGTGTTGTTATTCTGGGTCGACCAGAGCGTGGTCGTTCTTGCACTCTTCCTATGTCTTGAAAGCGTTGTCTGAGTGTGATAACAACAGAGTGTGATACCCCGTCTCCGTGCCACTTCCCGGACTGCAACTCCTTCTTGGAGCCATCCTATTGCTCTTCCTCGATCCAGCTCGTTCAGTCTTCGACGTGGAGGCATGCTGTTGCATTGCATTTTTCGCCAGTACAGTGGCTTTTAAAGACATTTGGTTGAGCATACTTTATGACCTACAGCCTAATTTAGCTCGTGCTTCACATGATTTTGATTCAGCACATGCTCCTCGGATCCCAAGCACATCAGAAATTCACCCCAATTTGTTCCAAAAATGACAAATCGCGACACGCGTTTTTCAAGGCGCATGAGAAATGTGTGCCACAAAATTGCGGTTGCCGCATTCACTATCAATTTGTGCGTGTGGTTCAATTTGTTTGGACCATAAAGGCGGTACAATTGAATTTTTGTGAATTTTTAAAAGTTTTTGTGCATTCTCAATGTTGGTCCTTAACTTTTTTTGAACAGTATATATATATATGTATGTGTATGTATGTATGTGTGCATATATATATATATATATATATATATATATATATATAGAGAGAGAGAGAGAGAGAGAGAGAGAGCTCAAAGAGACCTCAATTATGGAGGATGCTGAGTTCTGTCTGATAGCCAGTGACAAACCGTCGCCGCTGATGCACAGGATGCTGGGATAGTGGCCCCTAGGAATGCTGGGAAGTGCCATGAGGATAAGACTCTCTCTCTCCCCCCCTTTCTCTCTCTCTGTCTGTCTCTTGTTTTTTTCTCTTCTCTCTCTCTCTCCCCCCCCCCTTTCTCTCTCTCTCTGTCTCTTGTTTTTTTCTCTCTCTCTGTCTCCCCCTCCCCCTTGCTGTCTTTCCGTGTGTCTCTCACTCCTCTCCTCTCCACCCCCCTCTATCTTCCTTGTTTTTTTGTCTTTATTTAGTTATTTTTCAATCATTACTTTTTTTTCGCCAACAGTACTTTACCTCACAGAATGGGTGGCTGATATTTCGGAAATGCAATGTTACATCTGTTTATTTTTCGCTCTTTTTCTTTCTTTTTTGAGAGATCACTTCACAATGTCAGGCCAGTCTGTAACACGGGTGACGTCATGCTCTCGAGGTCCTCTCTCTCTCTCTCTCTGTCTCTCTCTCTGTCTCTCTCTCTCTCTCTCACACACACACACAACTCAGCTTGCTGCAAACAGTTTTTTTACCATCCTGTTTTTGTCTCTCTTCATGTCTCGCTCGGAGTCTTCCCGGCTGTTTTTTTTTGTCTGTCTACTCTTCTCTGTCTGTCTGTCTCTATCTCTCACACTTCCTGTGCCTGCCTTATTCTCTCCGTCATTTTCACACAAACAAAGTAGCAAGAAAACATGTCGTGCCACTCTGTTGCTACTTCCACGTCTTGAAGCAAGCGTGGTCTAATAAAAAAGAACAAAATGACAAGAACAGAAAAAGAAAAAGCAGCGAAAAGAACACACACACACACACACACACACACACACACACACACACACACACACACACACACACACACGTACGCACGCACGCACGCACGTACACACACAAAACAGAGAAAGCTACAAACATATCTCTCTTATACAGACAAGTCAACAAGCAAAGAGGCAAGAAAACTAGCTGGCATTTGTGCACATTCTGAACCTAATTATTCTGCGAAACGAAAAAAAAGGAACATTCAAGAGAGAAACAGTGCCTGGAGAGAGGGAAAGGAGAAGCCAGTGACCACTGAAGAAGAAGAAGACAACAGCAACAATAACAACAACAACATGCTCTCAAGAAAACGCCCATCTTGCTTATACACAGCTGAATACTCAAGAGGGTTGAATGTTGAACAATTCAGGGAGCATTTTGTTTTAAGGAAACTGCCAACAAGAACGCCAAATTAAAACGAAAGCGAATCAAACCCTCTGTCAGTAAATGGGTCCTCAACATGTCATGGGCACAGAAAATATCTACCAATTACAAACGAAGTTTGCAGCATTCTGCAATTTGCGTAATTTAACACAGATAAAAGTAGAAGCGCACATGAGAGAGCGCAGACCCCCACCAAGGGCGAATAAGTTTTGTAGCTCCTTCTCTTGCTGAGCAGTGACTGAATGAATGCCCCTCTACCCCCTTATGAGAATGTTGGTTTGTTCACCAGATCCAGCTCGTAATCTAAACCCACACCTCATCTTACAATACATGTTATACGCCTCATTTCTTTTGTTGTTGTTGTTGTTGAAACTGATGCGTTGTTTCTGGAAAAAATTACGAAAATGTTAAAAAAAAATGCCCTGTCTTGCAAAGTTAAAAAAGTGACCCCCCCAAAAAAAAAAAAAAAAAAAAAAAAATCAGGATTCTTGCCCCCTCCCCCAACCGTCTGTTGATCCACATCAGCACCAAAATACATTGGGTTCATTCTTAGGTCATACTCCATCTTCGCACCAAGCTTCAAGACAGGCATCCTGTAGTTTTGCGTAATCTTGCGAGCAGACAGACAGACAGACAGACCAACAGACAAGCACCAAGACGTGGATGAATACACAACCCCCTCGGCAGCAGCACTTATACACAAAAAATGGAGGGTGAAGAGGGAAGAGAGAACAGTTGCCCGCCTCTATGCCATCTTCTGTCCGACTGGTTATCAGCGTCATGTTCGTTCCAGCAAAGACAGATGTGGACCTATGTGGGAGGAGAAAAGGTAAGGACACAAATCTTCCGTCACTCAGTATTGCTTTTTTTTTTCTCAGCACACTATTACGTCACAGATGAATGCAGTCTTTTTACTGGCAGACATTCTAAGTGCCTTCTTCTTCCCTGTGTCTCGATCCCTGCAACTTTGCTCATGGCCACATCAAATTATTTCTGTATGTCAGCAGCAACAGCAGCAGCAGCGGCAACAACAACAACAGCGGCAGCAGCATTAGCAGCAGCGGCAACAACAACAAGAAAATAATAATAATAATAACAATAATTATGATGATGGCAATAATAAAAATAATGATGATAATAATAGTAATGATAATGATATTCATCATCATCATCGTCATCATCATCATCATCATCATCATCATCAAAGGACATTCAGAATACACGATGATACCGTTTATAAAGCTGGACCGTTTTGATACTCTATGGGAATATATCACTCTGTAGTTGATAATCAAGTAACCATAGTCAGCTCCCAATGTTCTTACTCAGTGGAAACGTGTCATGATCTCACTGATAATGTGAACATGTCCTGCACCTGCCATTGGATCTGAATCCACATCATGGGAAGGAGGGGGGGGGGGGGGAGAAGAGCGGCAGGGAAGAGGCGAACATGGGGGCAGAGGGAGGGAAGAAAGGCGGCTTTGCTGAAGAAGCAAACCAGTCGAATGCCTTTTATGCTCGTTTCGATTGTCAGAATTGTAACGCACAAAGAGAGGAGTTTTATGATTTGCTCGATGAAGCCCTACTGACACATTAAATGTTGTCTCTGAAGAAGAGGTATTCTTCATTTAAAAAAACAAAACCCCAAAGAGCCTGCTCCTGATGAGATTCGAACAAAGGCATTGAAATACTGTTCAATTCAACTTTGCCAGGCCTTAGCAATTATGTTCACAGTGTAGAATATCTTCCATCTAGAATAAAAAAAACCCTAAAACTTCTGCATTATACCTGTACAAAACAAAACTCCCGTAACACGTGGGAATGATCTTCGTCCAATGACATTAATGCAAGTTGTGCTGAAACACTCTGACTGAGTTTAGCTGATCCACTTGCAGGGGTTTGTTGAACTACACAATTTGAGTAAAGGAAGGGCAGAAGTGTCAATGATCCTTTATTTTTGTGTCTTAAACAAAATTAACGAACTTTTAGAAAAATCAAATATATGTATTCACTTAACTTTTCCCGTACGTTGTCTACATTTTGGCGCGCCATACGTCGTGGGTCACGGAGACCCAAGCGTTTTGTGATGGAATAAACTTTTGCCGTACATCGTGGGTCTCCACGGACCCTTGTTGTCTTCCGAAGGAACAAACCCTTGCCGTACACACACACACACACACACACGCACGCACGCACGCACGCACGCACGCACGCACACACACACACACATACACACACAAGACACACACACACAAACACACACACTGGAAATGCGATTAAAAAAAAAAGAAATGAATAAATAAATTAGCAATGAAAAATTTAAAGAAAACCTTCAACGTCATTTAAGCCATGAGAAAACTTTGATTATTTATGTTTTGTTGATTTCTTCTTTCTTTCTTTCATTTTCATTTATTTATTTATCTATGATTTATTTCCTTGCTTTTATTATGAATCTGAGCATTACGTACTTCGTGAACAGGCAATATTGGCATATCCGATAGATTTGATGCCGACACAGAAATATCATAGAACGGACATTACGTTTTTAGCTACATACTTCGTTTAAAAAGTGCTTCAGAATATTAACAGGATTTTTTTTTTTTTTTGGAGAGAGAGAGAGAGAGAGAGAGAGAGAGAGAGAGAGAGAGAGAGAGAGAGGAGGGTGGTGGTGGTGGTGGTGGTGGGGGGGGGGGGCGGGGACGAGATACGCTTTAGATCGAACAGAATCCACTCTGAAACTGGCGCAGAGGCGAACATGTTCAAATTCCTTCCCCTTCTCACTTTTCTTCGCCTGCGTCTTCTGAACATCGCTTAGAGGAAGAGAGAGAGAGAGAGAGAGAGAGAGAGAGAGAGAGAGAGAGAGAGAGAGAGAGAGAGAGAGAGAGAGAGACGCGGACTAAAAACTCAACTTGTCAAGGGAACACTTAAGGGTGTATAGACAGACACAGTACAGCACTAACATAAACACACAGACAGACAGACAGGTGGAACGCGTGAACCAGGAATTACAGTTCTTCACAGAGCGTGTCAAATATTGTCACTTGAAGGATATGCAATCATGGACATATTTTGCGACTTGAATTTTTGATCGTCATTGCAGAGAATTTCACTATGACGTTATTTTTGCAAGTTTGGGCCCACAACATAATGAGATGACTTCTATTATTATTTTTCTTTTGCGTTACTAACATGTACTTGGCACAGCTGTCTAGAAAAAAGAGTTTCATTTTTCGATCACTCAAAAAACTGAGCACTCTCTGTCTTCTCAGAATTCATGTATAGACCTCTTTCTTCCCCTTGGCTTAAGGCTGTGTCAGACCAACTGACATAGGCTAGAACACCAAGGCTACATCAAAATGTTGTTATGCTCTGCATAGTTATGCGGGGATTGTCTGCAGTCGTGACAAGCTCCTAGCATAACATTATCAGTCTCCAAAATCCCTCGAAGTCGGAGTGTGGCTGCCCACGTGGCAGGGTAATCAAAAACGGTCACACACGTAATGTTCTCATCCCTAGCTGATGCATTTGTACCATAGTGTTCAAGTGCTTCGGCTGTTCGGATGATCCCTGGAGTCTTTTAGTCAGGGTATGGCAACAACAACAACAACAACAACAACGACCTCTTTCTCTGTTGAGGTCATGAGCACTGCCGTGTTCACGTCTTTGTTAGCGATTAAAAAACATTTTTTTTTTACATTTATTATGCATGATTTTCGTCAGTAAATTGTAGTAAATTTGAGGGGAGATTGTAGTCCTGAAACGTTGCGTTTTGCTTGCAGAAGCCTCTGTTTGTTCATGACGTATTTCATTTTTGTTAATATTAATGGTAAATTATCTCCGGGACATTCGATGCAGATCATTTCAGATAAAAGGGACAGAATTGCAGAGTGGAAAAAAAAATCGCGCAGATCCATGTCTTTGGCACACACAACCGACTGATCTGGAAGAATGTGAACTGTTCTTCAGGGGTGTGCCCCAGTGACTCCAAGGAATTAAAGGAGGAGAGAGGGTGTATGGGTAGGAATAATTCTATTTACACATCATGCCTATGCCACTTTATTTGTGAAGTATGAGCAAAAAAAGGAAGCAAGCAAGCAAGCAACCAACCAACCAACCAAAAAAAAAAAAAAAGAGAAAAAAAGAAGAAAAAAAAGAAGAGAAAAACCCGAGCGTATGCGAGTAATTCATGCCATTTCTCACTGTAATCTCCGCATCCCGATCTAAATGTCACACATTAACTAGTGGATAAAAAAAAAAAAAATTAGTCCCCTGACACGCCTGTATGAGCCTATGCTAACATTGTAATAGTTTTCCCATAACTTTCATATTTGATTTGATGCGCGCGCGGTGCGTGCGTGCGTGCGTGTGTGTGTGAAACTGAATCCAAGCACGCCGTTTATCGTCAGTTAGGCACGGCACTCTTTTGTACATTCTCCCCCTACATCACTTAACACCAGTGACAGGTCAGACCTAACAAAAATCGTACGTTCACAATTATGCCGTGCAGGAGACAAGAATATGTGACCTGCCGGTACAAAATGTCATCCGAATGACATCTTTTTATTTTTCTCTCGCATCTTCAACACCTCGGTGCCATTGCATCCTCACCACTCATTTCAGCTCCCAGTCCACAGCCACAGCCTGGCTTGTACTGTCACAGTACCGACACCGGCAATCCACAGGGAGCAGAACATCGTCATGAGACAACCAGCTAGAGGAGACACTGCACTGCTGCCGAGTCACTTCACTGGTGTTCAGAGGAACCTGTTCGGATCCACCATACGCAGGAAGCTTTCTCTTAAGCCCCTACTGACAATAATTGCTCCGTCACCATGAACTTGCTGATACCGGCGAGCCCGAGACGACATCAAGGGCGAAGACGGAGAGGAAGTTGAAACTGAGGGCGCCATAAAAGCAGAGCATTGACGATCACAGAATCGGACTTTTTATGCTGATCGATGAGGATGCTGAATAGGATACTACTGGTTTCTATTGTGATCCGAGACTGCACGACAGGGCAGTGCTCTATGCAGAATTCCATAACATAGCCCGGCGTTAACCAGGCCCGCGAAATATAGACACTTGCAGGGTTGGTCAAGAAATTGAGCAACAGTCTCAGATACGCATGCATGGAGTCCTTGGAGCGTCATTTTGTACCGCAGTGTGGGTGCAGAATATCACCCCAGGTCACATTTTGATCGTAGGTGACAATCTGTACTGTAACAGAGGTCGGACAGATTCTCACAAAATTTTGTTTCGTGGAAAAAAGATGGAAATAGTGAGCTGGTCTTGTGATTTAACAAACAAGCAAGCAAGCAGAAACAGAAACCATACTTCAGACCGGTATCGCTATTGCTGTGACATGCATTTCACACAAATGAATCTCTGGACATTTCCTTGATCGTCTAAGGATGTGTGGAGCTATGACTGCTCGCTATTGCTGTGATATGCATTTGACACAAATGAATCTCTGGACATTTCCTTGATCGTCTTGGGATGTGTAGAGCTATGACTGCTCGCTATTGCTGTGATATGCATTTGACACAAATGAATCTCTGGACATTTCCTTGATCGTCTTGGGATGCGTAGAGCTATGACTGCTCGCTATTGCTGTGATATGCATTTGACACAAATGAATCTCTGGACATTTCCTCGATCGTCTTGGGATGTGTAGAGCTATAACTGCTCGCTGTTCGACATTTCCTTGACCGTCTTTGGATGTGTAGAGCTATGACTGCTCGCTATTGGACATTTCCTTGACCGTCTTGGGATGTGTAGAGCTATGACTGCTCGCTATTGGACATTTCCTTGATCGTCTTGGGATGTGTAGAGCTATGACTGCTCGCTGTTCGACATTTCCTTGATCGTCTTGGGATGTGTAGAGCTATGACTGCTCGCTATTGGACATTTCCTTGATCGTCTGGATGTGTAGAGCTATGACTGCTCGCTATTGGAATTTCCTTGGATTGTAGAGCTATGACTGCTCGCTATTACATTCTTGATCGTCTGGATGGTAGAGCTATGACTGCCGCTATTGGACATTTCCTTGATCGTCTTGGGATGTGTAGAGCTATGACTGCTCGCTATTGGACATTTCCTTGATCGTCTTGGGATGTGTAGAGCTATGACTGCTCGCTTTGCAAGATGGCTTGCAGACAGGATTCTTGACCCATACTTAAAATACAAGGCACTTACTCCGCTCCGTTTTGTAAAGAGAACTTTTTGTGTCTTCGATGATTCTAAATTCCTGTTTGTTGCAATGTATTCAACCATGTTGTAGCACATAACACACACGCACGCGCGCGCGCGCGCACACACACACTCACCCGATTATGTAAACACCACACAATGCGTTGCGCTTCTTTCGTAATACAGATCAAACAATAACAAAACAACGCTTCTATGTCATCCCTCAAACAGCGCCAAAGTTTCAGCATTTTCTTCTTTAAAACCAACCGGATCATATCAGAGCTGATACAACGTTCAAATAAATTACATGTTAAAGAAAAAAATCATGTGACAATTATTTCAAATACCGTTTATTAATTTGAAATGTGAACTATTTCACTCACACACACACACACACACACACACACACACACACACACACACACACACACACACACACACAACCCCACACACACACGTGCGCGCGCGCGTGCGGCACACATGTGCATTTCCAAATGAATGTCTGCTTGCACAAAGGGCGCACAATGATAGCCCCTGGCTAACATCTGTCAGCAACACGACCCATTTGTTTAGATATGGAGTAATCAACAACTTGCATAAAAAGCGGAAACATTTTATTACGCTACCTTTTTTGTCTTATAGCCCTACAGATCTCAGGTCATCTCAGGCCTGTAACAATGTCAACATACATTCTGTAAAGCACAAAACAAAAAGATGCACTCTATAACATCAGCCCATACATGCTAAAAAAACAAAAACGGATTAACAGACGATCTATTTCTCTCTCTCTCTCTCTCTTCTCTCTCTCTCTCTCTCTCTCTCTCTCTCTGTGTCTCTCTCTCTCACACACGCCTAACTACAGACCGACAGACACACACACACACTCCTAACCACAGACATACACACCAACGCCTATATGTAAGTACACTTAAAAGCACACCACAAATCACTAACCATATCAAATATGCACATCATAGCAAAACTGAACCCAGCTATTATCGGCAATACATCACACGAAGTTCTGTTACTGAAATGTTTGCAATGGCCTACCAGTGATAAGCCCTTGCCTACATTTGGCAGCAACACGACCCGTTTATTTCAAGATAAGAGTAGTAAATCAACTGGCATAAAAAGTCAAACAATTTAATTACTCACTTGTATCTATCTCAGTCCCACAGTCCTCAGGGGTCATCTCAAGGCTGTAACAACACTACCCCCCCAAAAAAAAAAACAACAAAACACACACACACACACACACACACACACACACACACACACACACACACAGACAAAAACAAATCAAAAACACCAACGTCAATACATGCTACAAAAGGATGGATTAAAACAGGATGTATTTCACACCACACACACACACACACACACACACACACACACACACACACACACACACACACGCGCGCGCGCGTGGGCTAACACACGCTTACATACAAAACTAACCCCTACAAATCTTAAAAAATCTTTTAGTACTGTGTCCGCTTAACATGAACAAACGAATCACAAGACAAAACACGACGCGTTTCAACCTCTTAGGTCTTCTTCAGGCAAGATAACACTCAGGGCAACGAAAATGAAGAACGAGCAAATCACTTATCAAAATTACAACCATCACAAGAGCAAACCTAAAATAGATGAGGTAAAGCGAAATACAAAACAACTTAGGGCAGCGGTCAGTTTGAATCAAAGTTAGTTGCGATGTGACTGCTACCCTTCGTTCATTTGTATTTACGTCACCTATTTTAGGTGTCTAAGCAATTCAACTCATTTATCGGAAAAAAGTGTAATTATAAACTGACATTACAAGAGAAAATATTTCATGTTTTCTCGGTCATTTTCCTTACAGCCCAACCGACCTTAAGGTCATATCAGTGCTGTTACAACATAAAAGAAATACTTCTATAAAAAAAACCCACATGAAAAGTCCCTAAAATAACATTCAACACAGGCGGCTTAAACCAGAATTTGACACAAATTCTGTCTCTCCCCCCCAACCTCTTATTCTTGCACACACACACACACACACACACACACACACACACACACACACACACACACACACACACTCTTGCAAACGACCCTGCTTTCACAGACACACAGAGAAACACACACACACACACACACACACACACACACACACACACACACACACACACACACACACACACACCAACCTAACCACTGTCCAACACAGTCACATAATAATATACACAAGCAAGCTATACATTTCCAATCAATTCCATTCAAATGTGTTACTGAAACATTTGCAAAGGCGTACCACTGGTAGGCCTTTGCGAACATTTGGCAGCAACACGAAAGGTTTACTGGAATGTGAACTGGCCTTAAAAACGGGGGAAAAAAATCAATACTCAAACTTATTTATCTTATAGCCCACAGGCCTCAGGGTCATCTGAGGGCTGTCACAATGTCCACATTCATACTGTAAAACACAAACTAAAATGTTTCCTAAAATGTCATTGCATACATACTTAAGAAAGGATGTTTAAAACAGGATCCATCACACACACACACACACACACAAACCACACACACACATACCCATAACACACACACACACACACACACACACACACACACACACCCCCCTAACCACAGACATACAAACCAACACCTACAAATAAGCACACCTACAAGCACACCACAAGTCACCAACCCGATCATATGCACACATCATAACAAAAAACGACCCCAGCTATTATCAACAAGTCATCACATCAAGTTGTGTTACTGAAATATACAATGACAGGCTCTTGCATACATTTGGCAGCAACACGACCCATTTATTTCAAGGTCGAGTAGCAAAACAACTGGCATGAAAAGTGGAAGAACTTCATGACTCGCTTTTATCTTCTATACAGTCCCACAGACCTCAGGGGTGATTTCAGGGCTGTAACAATGTCCACATCAGTACTGTAGACCCCCCCAAAAAAAAGAAAAAAAAAGAAGAAAAACAAAAACAAAACAAAAACAAACAAAAAGAAAAAAAAACAAACAAAACAAAAATCAATACATGCCATCCAACAGCCATTTTGCGCCGAATATGAGAAGATAAGATTTCTCCTTCGTCGTTTTCATTGTCCTAAATGTTTGTTTTTGCCTGAAGAAGACCCAAGAGGTCGAAATGCATTGTGTCTTGTCCTGTAATCTGTCTGTATCTGTGGTGGTAACTAACCCCTATTCTTTCTAAATCAATACATGCTACAAAACAATGGATTAAAGCAGGATCTATTTCACACACACACACACACACACACACACACACACACACACACACACACACACACACACACCAACCTAACCACTGTCCAGCACAGCCACATACCAACGTACACAAGCAAGCTATGTATCTCTAATCAATTCCATTCAGATTTGTTACTGAAACATTTGCAACGGCGTACCACTGGTAGGCCTTTGCAAATATTTGACAGCAACACGAAACGTTTACTGGAATGTGAACTGGCAAGAAAAACGGGAAAAAAAAATCAATACTCGAACATTTATCTTATAGCCCACAGGCCTCAGGGGTCATCTCAGGGCTGTCACAATGTCCATATTCATACTGTAAAACACAAACTAAAATGTTTCCTAAATTGTCATTGCATACATACTTAAGAAAGATGTTTAAAACAGGATCCATCACACGCACGCACGCACGCACGCACACACACACACACACACACACACACACACACACACACACACACACACACACACACACACACACACACGCGCGCGCGCTCACACACATCTAACCACAGACATACAAACCAACGCCTACACATAAGCACACCTACAAGCACACCACCAGTCACCAACCCGATCATATACACACATCATAACAAAGAAATGACCCCAGCTATTATCAACAAGTCATCACATTAAGCTGTGTTACTGAAATATACAATGACAGGCTCTTGCATACATTTGGCAGCAACACGACCCATTTATTTCAAGGTCGAGTAGCAAAACAACTGGCATGAAAAGTGGAAGAACTTCATTACTCACTTTTATCTACTATACAGTCCCACAGACCTCAGGGGTGATTTCAGGGCTGTAACAATGTCCACATCAGTACTGTAGACGCCCCCCCCCCCCCCAAAAAAAAAAAAAAAAAAAAAAAAAAAAAATCAATACATGCCATCCAACAGCCATTTTGCGCCGAATATGAGAAGATAAGGTTTCTCATTCTTCGTTTTCATTGTCCTAAATGTTGTTTGTTTTTGCCTGAAGAAGACCCAAGAGGTCGAAATGCATTGTGTTTTGTCCTGTACTCTGCATCTGTGGTGGTAACTAACCCCTATTCTTTCTAAATCAAGGCAAGCTACAAAACGATGGACTAAAGCAGGATCTATTTCTCTTCTCTCTCTCTCTCTCTCTCTCTCTCTCTCTCTCTCACACACACACACACACACACACAGACACACACACACACACACACACACACACACACACACACACACACGTGTGGGCAAACACATGCTAACATACAAAACAAACACAGATCTTAAAATGTTTAAGTACTGTATCCGCCAAACATGAATACATGAATCACATAACAAAACACGACGCGTTTCAACCTCGTAGGTCTTCTTCAGGCAAGATAAACAACACTCAGAACAACGAAAATGAAGAACGAGCACGAGCAATCACATCTCATCAAATTACAACCATCACATGTGCACACCTAGACTAGATGACGCAAATACAAAAGAACGCAGGGTAGCGGTCAGTTTGAATCAAGGTCAGTTGCAATGTGACCGCTACCCTTCGCTGTATTGTCTTTACGTCATCTATGTTAGGTGTCTGAGCAATGCAACTCATTTGTCGGGAAAAAGTGTAATTATAAACTGACATTAAAAGTGAAAATATTTTATGTTTTCTCGGTCATTTTCCTTACAGCCCAACCGACATTAAGGTCATATCAGTGCTGTTACAACAGAAAAAAAAGAAATTCTATTAAAAGAAAAAACGCCCATAAAACGTCTCCTAAAATAGCACTCAAGACAGGCGGCTTAAACCAGAATCTGACACAAACTTTTTCTCTCTCCCATCCCCTCTCCCCCACCCCCTCTCTCTCTTACTCACCCAAACCACAAACAGACATTTCCAAACGGCGCCTGCTTGCACGCACGCACGCACACACACACACGCGCGCGCGCACACACACACACACACACGCGCGCGCGCGCGCACACACACGCCAACCTAACCACTGTCCAACACAGCCACATACTAACATACACAAGCAAGCTATGCATCTCCAATCAGTTCCATTCAAATTTGTTACTGAAACATTTGCAAAGGCGTACCATAGGTAGGCCCCTTAACATTTGGCAGCAACACGAAACGTTTACTGGAATGTGAACTGGCAAGAAAAACGGGGAAAAAAATCAATACTCAAACTGATTTATCTTATAGCCCACAGTCCTCAGGGGTCATCTGAGGGCTATCACAATGTCCGCATTTATACTGTAAAACACAAACTAAAATGTTTCCTAAAATGTCATTGCGTACATACTTAAGGGATGTTTAAAACAGGATCCATCACACACACACACACACACACACACACACACACACACACACACACACACACACACACACACACATGCGCGCGCGCTCACACACACCTAACCTCAGACATACAAACCAACGCCTACACATAAGCACACCTACAAGCACACCACAAGTCACCAACCCGATCATATACACACATCATAACAAAGAAATGACCCCAGCTATTATCAACAAGTCATCACATTAAGCTGTGTTACTGAAATATACAATGACAGGCTCTTGCAGACATTTGGCAGCAACACGACCCATTTATTTCAAGGTCGAGTAGCAAAACAACTGGCATGAAAAGTGGAAGAATTTCATGACTTACTTTTATCTATCATACAGTCCCACAGACCTCAGGGGTGATTTCAGGGCTGTAACAATGTCCACATCAGTACTGTAGACCCCTCCCCCAAAAAACAAACAACAACAACAACAACAAAACAAACTAAACAACATCAATACATGTGCCATCCAACAGCCATTTTGCGCCGAATATGAGAAGATAAGTGGTTTCTCGTTCTTCGTTTTCATTGTCCTATATGTTGTTTGTTTTGCCTGAAGAAGACCCAAGAGGTCGAAACGCATTGTGTTTTGTCCTGTAATCTGTATCTGTGGTGGCGACTAACCCCTCTTCTTTCTAAATCAATACATGCTACAAAACGATGGATAAAGCAGGATCTATTTCTCTCTCTCTAACACACACGCACGCCCCCGCACGCACACACACACACGCACGCACGCACACACACACACGTATGGGTAAACGCATGCTAACATACAAAGCTAACACTTACAGATCTTAAAATGTTTAAGTACTGTATCCGACAAACCTGAACAAACGAATCACAAAACACGACGCGTTTCAACCTCTTAGGTCTTCTTCAGGCAAGATAAACACTACTCAGGACAACGAAAATGAAGAACGAGCACGAGCAATCACTTATCTCATCAAATTACACCGATCACAAGTGCACATCTAGAATAGATGACGTAAAGCGAAATACAAAAACATCGCAGGGTAGTGGTCAGTTTCAATCAAGGTCAGTTGCAATGTGACTGCTACCCTTCGCTGTATTGTCTTAACGTCATCTATTTTAGGTGTGTATCAGTGCAAATCATTTGTCGGGAAAAATGTATAATTATAAAGTGACATTAAAACTGAAAATATTTGATGTTTTCTCGGTCATTTTCCTTACAGTCCAACCGACCTTAAGGTTATATCAGTGCTGTTACAACATAAGAAAAAAATTCCGTTAAAACAAGAGAAAAAAACCGCCCATAAAACGTCTCCTAAAATGGCACTCAAGACAGGCGGCTTATATCAGAATCTGACGCAAATTTTTTCTCCCTCCCCGCCCCCTCTCCCCCACTCTCTCTCTTACTCACACAACACACAACACACACACACACACACACACACACACACACACACACACACACACACTTCCAAATGATGCCTGCTTCCGTGCACACACACGCCAACCTAACCACTGCCCAACACGGCCACATACTAACATACACAAGCAAGCTATGCATCTCCAATCAGTTCCATTCAAATTTGTTACTGAAACATTTGCAAAGGCGTACCATAGGTAGGCCTTAACATTTGGCAGCAACACGAAACGTTTACTGGAATGTGAACTGGCACGAAAAACGGGAAAAAAAAATCATTACTCAAACTTATTTATCTTATAGCCCACAGTCCTCAGGGGTCATCTCAGGGCTGTCACAATGTCCACATTCATACTGTAAAACACAAACTAAAATGTTTCCTAAAATGTCATTGCATACATACTTAAGAAAGAATGTTTAAAACAGGATCCATCACACACACACACACACACACACACACACACACACACACACACACACACACACACACAAAGTCACCAACCCGATCATATACACACATCATAACAAAAAACGACCCCAGCTATTATCAACAAGTCAACACATTAAGCTGTGTTACTGAAATACACAATGACAGGCTCTTGCAGACATTTGGCAGCAACACGACCCATTTATTTCAAGGTCGAGTAGCAAAACAACTGGCATGAAAAGTGGAAGAATTTCATGACTCACTTTTATCTATCATACAGTCCCACAGAC
>CM065737.1:10522156-10524656 GCA_033310375.1 Conus canariensis | reverse complement strand
CACACACACACACACACGCACGCACGCACGCACGCACGCACACACACACACACACACACACGCATCAAAACCTATGATACAGGACATCAAACCTTGGGAAAGGAAACATACACGTTGGCAATGAAACCTAAGCTCTAGAGAGGACCAATGAACCCACGAAAAAGATATGTTTTCGTTCTGAAAGGAAAAAAGAGTTCGCTCAAGCGTATGAAAGATGGACACCGAACTCTATGAAACAAGAAGACATGAAAAAAATGACAATCTTTCGAACGATGGGCGGTAAAACCCTAAAGGGTCCACACATTGACTCTGGTTACCTTGTCAGGCTGTCTATGGATCAAAGGACACTCGGATCAGGAGGTACCAGATGCGCACTAGGCAATATTTCAGGAAGATTTAAGGACTGCCTCAAAGGCTCTGCCTTCAAGAGATCTGAAAACATGCGTCCATGTTCCAGATCCCTCGCTTACGAGACCTGCTACAGAGCTGGAGTCCATCTTTCGGAAAATATTCCCTCTGGTACCCCCCCCCCCCCCTTTTTCTACCTTTGTTCCACAGACCACTTATGTAGGAAACCAGAGCAGCTAATATGTTTATTATATGAAATACAGAACTGAACGTTTGAAAAGAAGACTCAAAACCCTGAGAAAGAAGTCGCAAGCCTTTGAATGAAGGGACATAAATTCGATGGAAACGACACACTAAAAGCGTACAGTGAAAGATACTAAACCTGGAAACTACACTAAAATTTGTGAATAAAGACACTGAATCCTTTACCATCTGAAAGAAAATGGCTAACTAAACTGACAGACCCTTGACTATCAAAGAACAGGATTACTATACTTAAAAGTGCAGGAGAAGACAGAAGAAAAAGAGCGTGAAGAATGAATTAAAAAAAAAAAACCCTCCCAAACTCTCCTCCTTTCCGCTGCATTCTCCATGTTCACTTGCGCTGGTCTCCGTTTTCCACGGCCGTTCATGTTGGAGTCCTTTGTTCCTGTTGAAGAAAACATAACCACATTGAACATTTTTGAATTTTCTGAGTAAATAATTAACATCCACTAGGTTTAACAAAATTTTATAAGTTTCTTCTTTGTCCTCTGACATGTCGGTTAACACGATGCACAGTGAGGACTACATAAAAACTCTAAACTATTTCCAATGCCCAAACAGTTCAGTATTCCTTGAACACTCATTTTATATACGGAAAAGGTACTGCTGTAAATGAATTGGTCGCTTGCCTTTGCAACTATTTTTTGGTCTGCTCAGTCATTGGAATATTAAAGATAACCCTATTCCTGCATCATATGCTTGAGTGCGTGTATGTGCGTGCGTGCGCTTGCGTGTGTGCGCGCGCATATGTATGTGTGCGTGTGTGTGTGTGTGCGTGCGTGCGTGTGCGAGTGCGTGTGTGTGCGCGCGTGTGTGTGTGTGTGTGTGTGTGTGTGTGTGTGTGTGTGTGTGGTGCGCGCGTGAATGTGAGTGTGCGCTCGTGAATGTGAGTTTGAGTGTGTGTGTGTGTGCGTGTGCGTGTGTGTGTGCGTGTGTGTGTGTGTGGACTAGCACTAACAGTTCATTGTTTTCTCCGTCATTTTGCCGACAGGGCGGCAGATCGTAAGGGATCATATCAGGGTCGTAATATTAAAATTACATTCATTAACAGCAAACAAACAAACGATATAAAAAACCAGTCCCCAAAACCTTAATCCATACACACTAGTACAGACTGTTTCACAAGATCTGTTTCACATCACATCACATTACATCACATCACATCACCACATACACACACGCACACACACACACACACACGCGCACACACACACACACACAACGCACGCACGCACACACACACACACACGAACACACGCAAGTGTGAACGAGATCTCTGTCCAATTCACTTGCGGTTCTGGTCTGTTGAATTTAGCTTTGCTCTCCGCTCTCTTCTGGCACTGAAGTGGTCCTTGTTATGCCCCTATACAATGTCATCGGCTGTGCGTGTCCCTGTCAGCAGCTCTGTTGTCCTCAGCAGAGATCAGGACCCCCCCCCCCCTACCGGTACTTTAACTGCCGTGTTAGCTTTCACATCCTTCTAAAAAACATGGCGAAGCAGTCTGCTGTCTTTGATCACAGTATGATGGCTAGGTTTCCTCAGTGTTCTCCGAGGAAGGGTCCCTGTCTGCTCCGCAATTGTCTTTGTAGGTGCGTGCTGAAGTTCCTGCAGTTGGTTGGTACAGTAGAGCTCCGGCTTCTTCTGGCATCCCCTGGAAATGGATTCTCTGGAAGGCGGCAGTGCCACGGAGTTGAACTCGTGGACACGTCAGGTAACACTGGGAGTCGTACGTCCCTGGCAAGGACATTGGCTGTCCGGAACACTGTAACACAGTGGTCCACTGGTAGAATGGTAGGGATGGTCCTGTGGTAGAATGGTAGGGATGGTCCTGTGGTAGAATGGTAGGGATGGTCCTCTGGTAGAATGGTAGGGATGGTCCTCTGGTAG
>CM065737.1:10494656-10517156 GCA_033310375.1 Conus canariensis | reverse complement strand
ACACACACACACACACACACACACACACACACACACACACATCAAAACCTATGATACAGGACATCAAACCTTGGGAAAGGAAACATACACGTTGGCAATGAAACCTAAGCTCTAGAGAGGACCAATGAACCCACGAAAAAGATATGTTTTCGTTCTGAAAGGAAAAAAGAGTTCGCTCAAGCGTATGAAAGATGGACACCGAACTCTATGAAACAAGAAGACATGAAAAAAATGACAATCTTTCGAACGATGGGCGGTAAAACCCTAAAGGGTCCACACATTGACTCTGGTTACCTTGTCAGGCTGTCTATGGATCAAAGGACACTCGGATCAGAGGTACCAGGTGCGCACTAGGCAATATTTCAGGAAGATTTAAGGACTGCCTCAAAGGCTCTGCAGCTCAGCCTTCAAGAGATCTGAAAACATGCGTCCATGTTCCAGATCCTTGGCTTACGAGACCTGCTACAGAGCTGGAGCCCATCTTTCCGGAAAATATTCCCTCTGGTACCCCCCCTTTTTTTGTACCTTTGTTCCACAGACCACTGATGCAGGAAACCAGAGCAAGTAGTATGTTTATTATATGAAATACAGTACTGAACGTTTGAAAAGAAGACTCAAAACCCTGAGAAAGAAGTCGCAAGCCTTTGAATGAAGGAGGCATAAATTCGATGGAAACGACACACTAAAAGCGTACAGTGAAAGATACTAAACCTGGAAACTACACTAAATTTGGTGAATAAAGACACTGAATCCTTTACCATCTGAAAGAAAATGGCTAACTAAACTGACAGACCCTTGACTATCAAAGAACAGGATTACTATACTTATAAGTGCAGGAGAAGACAGAAGAAAAAGAGCGTGAAGAATGAATTAAAAAAAAAAACCCTCCCAAACTCTCCTCCTTTCCGCTGCATTCTCCATGTTCACTTGCGCTGGTCTCCGTTTTCCACGGCCGTTCATGTTGGAGTCCTTTGTTCCTGTTGAAGAAAACATAACCACATTGAACATATTTGAATTTTCGGTGTAAATAATTCGGATCCACTAGGTTTAACAAAATTTTATAAGTTTCTTCTTTGCCCTCTGACATGTCGGTTAACACGATGCACAGTGAGGACTACATAAAAACTCTAAACTATTTCCAATGCCAAAACAGTTCAGTATTCCTTGAACACTCATTTTATATACGGAAAAGGTACTGCTGTAAATGAATTGGTCGCTTGCCTTTGCAACTATTTTTTGGTCTGCTCAGTCATTGGAATATTAAAGATAACCCAATTCCTGCATTATATGCTTGAGTGCGTGTGTGTGCGTGCATGCGCTTGCGTGTGTGCGCGCGCATATGTATGTGTGCGTGTGCGTGTGTGTGTGTGTGTGTGTGTGTGTGTGTGCGCGCACGTGAGAGAGCGTTTGTTGAATGATTATCATTATTCCTCTTGTTATTGCTGTTATAGTATTAATATAACTACTACTACTGCTACTATTACATTATTATTAATAACATTATTAAGAATATGCATACGTCTAACCAAGTAAATGACAGACGTATATAATCAACAACTGCACACACTAAACTCTGAAACAAATATGCATGAACCGCCAGCAACAAACACAACGCACGATACAATCAAATGCTCCTCCAGCATCCACCAATGTAGCACCAGCAACAAACACAACGCATGATACAATCAAACGCACCCACTGTATCCACCAATGTAGCACCAGCAACAAACACAACGCATGATACAATCAAATGCTCCTCCAGCATCCACCAATGTCTCCACTCTTCCCGCACACCCTACTCCCCGACACCACCACCCATCTAACTAACAAAAACAATCGTCAGTAAATTAACAAGCGTAGGCAAACGCCTATTACGCCCCAAAACAACACAGCAGGTTATCTGTTGTGTCGATTAGAAAGAAAAAGAAAGGTTTCTCCTGCGTACCCCGGCGATACATTTTCTGAAAGGTTGCAGCACCGCAGAGTTGAACTCGTTAACACATATAATATTCCGTCCCTGGGGTCATGTCCTTGAGGATGTTGGCTGTCCAGAGCCAAGCAATGGAATGGTCATCTGCTGGACTGGTAGGGGTGGTCCCTGGACAGTGGTCAACCCTCTGTCCTGCCAAACACAAAGACTTAGATTAAATTCTGACCAAAAAGAAATCACTAAAAAGTAGAACGAAGTCGATAAATCGTGCCAAGAAGACACAAAAGCCTTGAGGGTAGTTCTCCACACACACATAGACACACACACACACACCACACACGCACGCACGCACGCACGCACGCACGCACGCACGCACGCACACACACACACACACACACACACACACACACACACACACACACGCACACGCACACACCATGGCTCTTAATACAAGACACTAAACCCTAGTAAAAGTGAATGTTTCAAACAATGTGGCAGAAACCTTAGCTCTAGAATAGACAAGTTAATCGCTTATAAAGAGAACCTCTTTTTGAAAGAAGATTCTGTTAAATGATACAAGAGGGGAACACCAAACCCTCTAAAATTAGAGCACACTAACGTTTAAGACAGAAAAGGCCTGTAATCCCTTTGGAAGACAGATGCTAAAACCAAAGTGAATATGACAGTAGACCATGTGAAAGGAGACCATAGACCTCTTACAAAAGGAGACTAGACCATAATCAAAGGACTGTAAGCTGGGTGTAAATAGGAGAATCCTGTGAAAGGATACTCAATCGTATCAAAGGACACTAAACCCTGTGGAAACAAGGCAAGACCATACAAAAGCTTACAATGGTCAGAGAAGAGGACACGGGTTACTGTGAAAGGAGGACGCTAAACAAGGAGGAAAGAGGACAGTAAAGCTTGTGAAGAGAGGGAACTAAGCCTCTGGAACGATGACACAAGCCACCTAAACAGACATTCAATCCTAAGGAAAAAACCCCCACCAAACGAGAGGATACTAAACCCGATCAGAGGGTACACTAACTGCGAGCTTAAACTAGACGTTATCAACGAAGGCCAGTACAATCGGTGAAAGGACCCACACGTTTACTGTCACTACCATGTCATGCGTTCTGTTGATCAAAGGACACCTGCATCAGGAGGTACCAGGTGCGCACTAGGGAATACGTCAGGAAGAGGTTGAAAGACTTCAAGACCTTTGCAGCTCAGTCCCAAAAGATCTATAAACATGCGTCCATGTTCCAGATCCCTGACTTATGAGACCTGCTACATAGCTGGAGTCCATCTTTCATACCTTTCCGGAAAAGTATTCCCTCTGGTACCCCCTGTTGTTGTATCCTTGTTCCACAACACACTGACGTAGGAAACTACAGCAGCTAGAGAAAGAAGCACACTCTTACTCTTGTGAAAAGAGCGAGTCTTGCAAACTGACATATAAACTATGAGAAAAACGGAGAACATGAAATGTATGAAATGAAGACAGTAATCATTTGAACGATGGTGATACTAATCCTCATGAAAAGAGGTCACTAGGCTCTATGTAACGAGGCACTAAATCCTACATAGGAGGAAAGTCATATCCTAAATGACTGAGGCACTGAATCCTTTGAGAAAAGAGGACACTACATTTTTGGAAGGAAAACGCAAAAACTTTGAAAGAACATAAATCCCCGTGGAAGAACAGGACACCAGGAAAGGAGGGCACAACATTCTACGTAAGGAAGGTACAAAATCCAGAGAGGGGAGGGCGTTAAATCCTATTAGGAAGAAGGCGTTAAGCCCTATGAACGGACTAATGCAAGGAGACAAAACCCCTTGAAAGAACGGGATACTGAACTCTCTAGAAAGGACACTGAATGCTATGAAAAGAGGACTGTAAACCTTATGAAAGTAATCAGCCCTGTGAAAAGAACACACTATATAAACAACGAAAAGAAGGATATCGCATTCTAAGAGAACACTCAGCCCTGTAAATCAGGTGTATTAAAATTCTATAGAAGAATTTTGAAGCTGACTGTTGCCATGTCAACATTTTGATGGTTATAGGATACCCAGATCAGAAGGAAGCAACGCACACAAGAACATTTCTGGAAGAGGATCAAAGACTTTCTCAGCAGCTCTGCCTCCGACGGATCTGAGGGGTCTGATACACATCGTTTTTTCTCTCTTCAAATTCTTGTTCTTGAGGATACTGATAACAAAAAAAAACAAACCCAGCCACATTGATCAATCAGAAGGACGTTACCCTGGGAAAGAAAAGGACATTAAATCATTGAAAAGAGAAAGAACCCCCCCCCTGCTAATAAAGACACAAACCGGAGAACGAGGACACTAAAACTGCCGATGAAACGGACACTGAGCTTGGAAGAGAGGATGAAAAGTCCTTTGTATGAAGATAACACTAAATCCTGAAGGAAAACACTAACCAATGTTAATTACAAAAAACACTTTGAAAACAGACACCAAATTCAACAGAACAAGAAACTAAATCACTAACCCAGTGGCAAAATACTGAGCTGTGATACAAGAGACATTACTGGAAAGAGAAAACATGGAATCTGAAGAACATCACTGTCAGTACTTCCCTTGTTTCAAGGAAATGTCCCAGGTTCTTCTGATCAATCTCCATTTTCCGGGGCTGCTGAGGTAGATTTCTGTTGTCTCTGGCCGTTGATGAAGCAGATCCTTATCTCTGTTGATGAGAAATCAAGACCACCTTTAATCATCGGACTGTACGCGGGAACACACCACACACACACACACACACACACACACACACACGCGCGCGCGCGCGCGCACAATCCTGACTCGGCTAATTCAGCTATGGTAGTTTAACGTTTTTGAGGTGGTGTTTTGCCATCTGACAGTGATTTGAACCATGTGATATGGGAGCTGCATTAAAGGTTTCTCATAATCTCATTGTACAACAGTGGCACTGTAATGCATTCATCCTACTTTCGCTTCTGTATGTACAAGTTAAAACAAATAGACGTTGGTTGGGGTGTGTTGAGCGCGAGCGTGTACAATGTGGAGAGAGAGAGAGAGAGAGAGAGAGAGAGAGAGAGAGAGAGAGAGAGAGAGAGAGAGAGAGAGAGAGCGTGTTCCACATTTGCGTATTTGTGCACCCATGCGCGTCTGTGTATGTGCGTGCGTATGTATGTACTGCATTTTCAGTGTGTGTGCTTTTGTTTTCTAACTGACGGCATTTTAACGTCATCATGATCCTACAAAGAGAAAGTATTCACCATAACACTGTCAGTCTGTCTGTATCGGCCTGACGCAGCTCACCCCCCCCCCCCAACCCCGCCCCCAGCTCCTCTAATTTGTCCATCAACATGGTTTCCAGGACCGACTGGGCATCTGTGAAGATGACCACTGTCTGCTGTCACATTTGGAAGCAACTTTCTGGTTGACTGCCGCTAACAGAGCCTCATCCTATGACTTGAGATTGGAATGGTTCTTTCTGGTTTGAAATTCCTCTCACTTTCCCGACATATCTGGAAAAATGATGCAGACTCCGGACCCTACTGCAGTTACAGCACATCCCTCCGGGTGCTAGTGGATCCAGGAGGCTTCTCGTTCTCAATCAAAACCAGTGTCCGCGCTTTCTTCACAGAGCTGTCTTCTTTCCTCCTTGTGTAGCGTCCTCCATTCACAGTAACCAGCGTCCTCTTTTGTGACCCATGTCAGCTGTTTGTGTGGTATAACGTCTTGTTTCCACACGGTTTAGTAATCTTTAGTATATTTATGCTAACTGTCTTCAGTTTCGCACAACGGCGGTAGTCGGCTTTGGTTTTCATGTCTTGAGTCTTTCCCGTCTTCGTCCCTCAATGTTTGCTGGGGATCTGCCAGTGTACGGTGCGTGTTCAAGTCATTTGTTCTCCTGTCTGTTGAATTTCGATCTCTCTGCTTTCTAGTAGTTGCACTGAAGTGTTTCTTGCTGACGTCGATGTCACTTCCATTGGCATAAACCCCAGGAAACTGATCTGCTACCTGCTCTCCTGTCAGTAGCTTTCCGTTCTACCACGAGAGTGGTGATCTGATCCCTGGTTACTTTCAACACCGATTTCGTCCGTTGATTTCTGCAGCTCCTTTCTTAAAATTATACGATGCAGTCTTGTCTCTTCGACAAGTCTTTTCTCTAAAGAACACCTCGTTGTTCTGCAAAGAATGATCCTCTTCTGCTCTGTCATTCCTGATGCTGGTTGGTGTAGAAGGTCTCCTCTGTTCTTCTGCATCTGCTGGCGATGGTTTTGTGAAAGGTTGTAGTAGCCCCGAGTTGAGCTCGTCTATATATTTAAGAATATTCTGTCCATGGAGTCATGTCCTTGGTGAGGAGATCAGTTGTCCAGAACACAGCAATGCAATGGTCTCCTGGTAGACTGGTGAAGGTCTCCTGGTAGACTGGTGAAGATCTCTGGAGAGTGGCCAGCCCTATGACCAGCCAGACACAAAAACTTTGATTAAATTCTGACGGAAAAAGTCGCTAAAAAGCACAAAAGTCAAGGAATCGTGTCAAGCAGACACAAAAGTGTTTCAGATAGGTAGGTTTAAACACACACACACACACACACACACACACACACACACACACACACACACTCTCTCCTCCTCCCGATCCCCTCCCTCCCCCTCCCCTCCCCCCGTCTAATATCACTATGTGGATAGACGTTAAATTGAAGACTACACACACGACTCTTGACACAAGACACTAAACCATAGGAAAAGAAATCATAAACCATATGACTGAAGCCTTATTTCTAAAAAAGAAAATCGCATGAAGAGAGGACCGTCATTTTGAAAGATTGTGCCAATACAATGGGGGACACTAATCCCTATAGGATCAGGAGAAATAAATCTTATGACAGAAAAGGACCGTAAACCCTATGGAAGAAAAGTGCTAAAACCTGTGTAAAAGTCATAGTAGACCATGCGAAAGGAGGCCATGTACCCCTTATAAAAGGAGACTATACCATATTCAAACAAGGATCCTAATCCTGATGAAAGTAGGGAACTCCTGTGAAAAGAGACTCCACCGATACTAAAGATCACTAATCCGTGTGGAAACAAGACGTGATACCACACAAACAGCTGACATGGGTCACAAAAGAGGACACTGGTTACTATGAATGGAGGACGCTAAACAAGGAGGAAATAGGACAGCAAATCTTGTGAAAAGGGGAAACTAAACCTCTGAAAGGATGACACAAGCCACCTAAAAAGACACTAAACATTATGAAAGAACACCACATGAGTCTAAACCCCATGAGGAGGTACACGGACAGATGAGACTAGATTCTATGAACAAACACCAGCATAATCTATGACAGGATTCACCTTTTTACTGTAATTACCGTATTGTGTGTTCTGTTGTTCAAAGGACACCTGCATCAGGAGGTACCAGGTGCGCACCAGAGAATACGTCAGGAAGAGGTGTAAAGACTTTCCCAAGGCCATTGCAGCTCAGCCCCAAAAGATCTGAAATCATGCGTCCATGTTCCAGATCCCCTACTTATGAGACCTGCTACATAGCTGGAGTCCATCTCTCATACCTTTCCAGAAAGTATTCCCTCTGGTACCCCCTGTTGTATCCCTGTTCCACAGCACACTGACGTAGGAAACTACAGCAGAGAGACAGACAGAGAGAGAGAGAGAGAGAGAGAGAGAGAGAGAGAGAGCGAGAGAGAGAGCGAGAGAGCGAGAGAGAGAGAGAGAGAGCGAGAGCGAGAGAGGGGAGAGCACTCTTACTCTTGTGAAAAGAAGACCGAGCCCAGGAAAGAGAGAAATTAACTTTGTGAAAAAAAACGGTGGACATGAATGTATGAAATGACTACGGTATCTGTTTTGAACGATGGTGAGACTAAGCCCCATGAAAGAACACCAGACTTCCTGCAACGAGGACACTAAAGACTGCTGGACAGTGATTCCTCATAGAACCAAGGCACTAAAACCTTTGAGAAAAGAGGACACCAAGTATGAAAGGACGTAAATCCTGTGGACAAACAGAACGCCATGAAAGGACACAAAATACTCTACGTAAGGAAGGTACTAAATACAGTGAAGGGAGGGCGCTACATCCTATTTAAGAAGAATTAAGCCCTATGAAATGACAATAATGCAAGGAGACAGAACTGTCTGAAAGAACTGGACGCTGAATTCGTAGGAAAGAGGACACCAAAACCATAAGAAAAGAGGACAGCAGACCTTATGAAAGTAAACAGCCCTGTGAAAGAAACACCCATGGTTACAATGGCTAGAAGGATATCAAATTCTAAGGCAAGAGAACGCTCAAACCTGTAAACTAAGGGCATCAAACTCTATAGAAGAATTCTGATGTTGGCCGCATAAGATTTTCAGTGCGTTATAGGATACTCAGATCAGAAGGTGCCAAAGCGCACAAGAAAAATATTTTAGGAATAGGATCAAAGACTTCCTCTGCAGCTCGGCTCTGTGGGATCTGATACCCATGGATTTATTTCATTGTATTATTGTTTTTATTTATTCTTGTTCAAAAGGATACTCGTCTAAAAACAGTCACATTGATCAAACAAAAGGACACTATACCCTGGGAAAGAAAAGGACATCAAATCCTTGTAAAGAACCAGTCGCCGTGGCGGAGTGGTTAGCGTCGCGGACTCCCGGCTGGGAGGTCGTGCGTTCGATTCCCATCAGAGTCATGTGGGATTTTTCTGCCCCGACCGGCCCCTACCCAGAGTTGAGTTTGCTACGGGTTCAGTTGGGAAGACTAGGACCACACAGTCGAGTTTCATCCACTTAATGGATGCGTCTCTGAGAGTGTTGCTCAAATTTCCTGTCCAACACTGCAGTTGTCTGCATCTCTTGGGCGTGGTTGACGCCGGAATATATTATGAAAGGAAGTGTAGAACACAGCCCTATCATGGCAGTCTCAGATCGGCAGGGAAATCCGTAGCATCATCTTCATCATCCTATTTCTCATCGATCAGCATTAAAAAAAATGTTTCAGATTCTGTGGCCCTTCAATGCCCTGCTGTCATGGTGACATCAGTTTCGATGTCCTCTCCACGTCTGTGGCCTTGGTTTAGTTCCGTCGGGGTCACCGGTATCGGCGGATCCATGGGGGCTGTCGTTGGACGGTCGTGGCGGCGCCCTCCGGAGGGAGAGCTCACTCACGCCAGCTCCGCGACTAAGCAATTATTGTCGTCAGTCGAGGGCTTAGTAGGTGGTGTCCTGCGTATGTTAGATCAGAACAGGCACAACTGACCACCATCGAAGTGACTCGGCAGCAGTGCAGTGTCTCATCCAGTGGGTTGCCTCCTGACGAATTGACATTGACTGCTCTATGTGGATTGCCGGTACCGGGGCTGTGGTGGAACTGACCGGGCTGTGGCTGTGGACGGGGTGTCGGAATGAGCGGCGTGGGTACACTGCCACTGAAGCGGCACAGAAGATGGGACAGCCAAAAAAAATCCCTGTAAAGAGAAAACATGATAAAGAGAAAAAAAGTATGGTAAAATGGAAGAAAACATGGTAAAGAGAAAGAAAACATGGTAAAGAGGAAGAAAACATGACAAGAGGAAGAAAACATGGTAAAGACAAATTGGTAACAAAGAAAACATGGTAAAGGAAACATGGTAAACAGAAAGAAAACATGGGAAAGAGAAAGAAAACATGGTAAAGAGGAAGAAGACATGGTAAACAGAAAGAAAACATGGTAGGGGAAAAACAATGTAAAGAGGAAGAAAACGTGGAAAAGAAAACATGGTAAAGAGGAAGATAACATAGCAAAGAGAAAGAAAACATGGAAAAGAGAAAGAAAACATGGTAAAGAGGAAGAAAACATAGTAAAGAGAAAGAAAACATGGAAAAGAAAGAAAACATGGAAAAGAGAAAGAAAACATGGTAAAGAGAAAGAAAACATGGCAAAGAGAAAGAAAACATGGTAAAGAGAAAGAAAACATGGTAAAGAGGAAGAAAACATGGTAAAGAGAAAGAAAACATGGTCAAGAGAAAGAAAACATGGTAAGAGAAAGAAAACATGGTCAAGAGAAAGAAAACATGGTAAAGGGGAAGAAAACATGGTAAAGAGGAAGAAAACATGGTAAAGAAAACATGGTAAAGAGGAAGAAAACATGGTAAAGAGGAAGAAAACATGGTAAAGAGACAGAAAACATGGTAAAGAGGAAGAAAACATGGTAAAGAGGAAGAAAACATGGTAAAGAAAACATGGTAAAGAGGAAGAAAACATGGTAAAGAAAACATGGTAAAGAGGAAGAAAACATGGTAAAGAGTAAGAAAACATGGTAAAGAAAACATGGTAAAGAGGAAGAAATCATGGTAAAGAAGAAAACATGGAAAAGAGGAAGAAAACATGGTAAAGAAGAAGAAAACATGGTAAAGAAGAAGAAAACATGGTAAAGAAAACATGGTAAAGAGGAAGAAAACATGGTAAAGAAAACATGGTAAAGAGGAAGAAAACATGGTAAAGAGGAAGAAAACATGGTAAAGAAAACATGGTAAAGAGGAAGAAACATGGTAAAGAGTAAGAAAACATGGTAAAGAATACATGGTAAAGAGTAAGAAAAACATGGTAAAGAAAACATGGTGAAGAGGAAGCAAACATGGTAAAGAGTAAGAAAACATGGTAAAAAAAACGTGGTAAAGAGGAAGAAAACATGGTAAAGAGTAAGAAAACATGGTAAAGAGGAAGAAAACATGGTAAAGAGGAAGAAAACATGGTAAAGAGGAAGAAAACATGGTAAAGAAAACATGGTAAAGAGGAAGAAAACATGGTAAAGAGACAGAAAACATGGTAAAGAGGAAGAAAACATGGTAAAGAAAACATGGTAAAGAGTAAGAAAACATGGTAAAGAAAACATGGTAAAGAGGAAGAAAACATGGTAAAGAGGAAGAAAACATGGTAAAGAGTAAGAAAACATAGTAAAGAAAACATGGTAAAGAGTAAGAAAACATGGTAAAGAAAACATGGTAAAGAGGAAGAAAACATGGTAAAGAGGAAGAAAACATGGTAAAGAAAACATGGTAAAGAGGAAGAAAACATGGTAAAGAAGAAAACATGGTAAAGAGGAAGAAAACATGGTAAGGAAAAATACATGGTAAAGAGAAAGAAAACATGGTAAAGAGAAATAAACCATGGTAAAGAGGAAGAAAACATAGTAAAGAAAACATTGTAAAGAGAAGGAAACTATGGTGAAGAGAAAGAAAACATGGTAAAGAGGAATGTAACGTAATGTTGCTGATAGCCCAGCCGACCGCAAAGGGCCATATCAGGGTTGTTACCGCGTTAAAGTCAACTCAACGCAGAAAGAGGAAGAAAACATGGTAAAGAGAAAGAAAACATGGGAAAAAGAAATGAAACATCGTAAGAGAAAGAAACCATGGTAAAGAGAAAGAAAACATGGTAGAGAAAACATGGTAAAGAAAACATGCCAAAAAAACACACGAGAAACCATGGTAAAGAGAAAGAAAACATGGCAAAAAAATGATAAAGAGAAAGAAAACATGGTAAAGAAAACATGGTAGTGAGGAAGAAAACATGGTAAAGAGAAAGAAAACATGGTAAAGAAAACATGGTAGTGAGGAAGAAAACATGGTAAAGAGAAGAAAAACATGGTAAAGAAAACCTGGTAAAGAGAAAGAAAACCTGGTAAAGAAAACCTGGTAAAAAGAAAGCAAATATGGTACAGAAAACGTGGTAGCGAGGAAGAAAACATGGTAAAGAGAAAGAAAACATGGTAAAGAAAACATGGTAAAGAACAAGAAAACATGGTGAAGAAAACATGGCAAAGAAAACATGGTAGTGAGGAAGACAACATGGTAAAGAAAACCTGGTAAAGAGAAAGAAAACCTGGTAAAGAAAACCTGGTAAAGAGAAAGAAAACATGGAAGAAAACCTGGTAAAGAGAAAGAAAACCTGGTAAAGAAAACATGGTAAAGAACAAGAAAACACGGTGAAGAAAACATGGTAGTGAGGAAGAAAACCTGGTAAAGAAAACATGGTAAAGAAAACATGGTAAAGAAAACATGGTAAAGAGAAAGAAAACCTGGTAAAGAAAACATGGTAAAGAACAAGAAAACACGGTGAAGAAAACATGGTAGTAAGGAAGAAAACATGGTAAAGAAAACATGGTGAAGAAAACCTGGTAAAGAGAAAGAAAACCTGGTAAAGAAAACATGGTAAAGAACAAGAAAACATGGTAAAGAAAACATGGTAGTGAGGAAGAAAACAAAGAAAACATGGTAAAGAAAACATGGTAGTGAGGAAGAAAACCTGGTAAAGAAAACCTGGTAAAGAGAAAGAAAACCTGGTAAAGAAAACCTGGTAAAGAACAAGAAAACATGGTGAAGAAAACATGGTAGTGACGAAGAAAACATGGTAAAGGGAAAGAAAACATGGTAAAGAGAAAGAAAACATGGTAAATAGAAAGAAAGCAGAGTAAAGAGAAGGAAAACATGGTAAAGAGAAAGAAAACATGGTAAACACAAAGAAAACATGGCAAAGCGAAAGAAAACATAGTAAACACAAAGAAAACATGGCAAAGAGGAAGAAAACATGGTATAAAGAGAAAAAAAAAGAAAAATATGGCAAAGAGAAAGAAAAACATGCTAAAGAGAAGGAAAACATGGCAACAAGGAATAATAACATGATAAAGAGAAAGAAGTCATGGTATAAAGAGAAAGAAAACATAGTAAAGAGAAAGAAAACATAGTAAAGAGAAAGAAAACAAGATAAAGAGAACATGGTAAAGAGATACAAAACATGGTAAAGAAAACATGGTAAAGAAAGCGTGGTAAAGAAAACGTGATATAGACAAAGGACACATGGTAAGAAAACATGCAAAAAAGAAAGAAATTATGGTAAAGCGAAAGAGAACGTGGTAAAGAGAAAGAAAACATGTCAAAGGGAAAGAAAACATGGTAAAGAGAAAAACATGGTAAGAAAACATGCAAAAGAGGAATTATGATAAAGAGAAAGAAAAACATGATAAAGAGAAAGAAAAACATGCTAAAGAGAAAGAAAACATGGTAAAGAGAAAGGCAAACATGGTATATAGAAAGAAAACATGGTAAGGCGAAAGAAAACATGGTAAAGAGAAAGGCAAACATGGTAAGGCGAAAGAAAACATGGTAAAGAGGAAGAAAATACGGTAGACAGAAAGAAAGCATGGAAAAGAGGAACAAACATCGTAAAGAGAGCATGGTAAACTGGAAGAAAGCATGGTAAAGAGAAAGAAAACATGGTAAAGAGGAAGAAAAACATGGTAAAGAGAAAGAAAACATGGTAAAAAGAAAGAAAACATGGTAAAGAGGAAGAAAACATGGTAAAGAGAAAGAAAACATGGTAAAAAGAAAGAAAACATGGTAAAGAGAAAGAAAACATAGGAAAGAGGAAGAAGAAACATGGTAAAGAGAAAGAAAACATAGGAAAGAGGAAGAAAACATGGTAAAAAGAAAGAAAATATGGTAAAGAGGAAGAAAACATGGTAAAGAGGAAGAAAACATGGTAAAGAAAAACATGGTAAAGAGGAAGAAAACATGGTAAAGAGGAAGAAAACATGGTAAAGAGAAAGAAACATGGTAAAGAGAAAGAAAACATGGTAAAGAGGAAGAAAACATGGTAAAGAGAAAGAAAACATGGTAAAAAGAAAGAAAACATGGTAAAGAGGAAGAAAACATGGTAAAGAGAAAGAAAACATGGTAAAAAGAAAGAAAACATGGTAAAGAGGAAGAAAACATGGTAAAGAGAAAGAAAACATGGTAAAGAGGAAGAAGACATGGTTAAAGAGAAAGAAAACATGGTAAAAAGAAAGAAAACATGGTAAAGAGGAAGAAAACATGGTAAAAGAAAGAAAACATGGTAAAAAGAAAGAAAACATGGTAAAGAGAAAGAAAACATAGGAAAGAGGAAGAAAACATGGTAAAAAGAAAGAAAATATGGTAAAGAGGAAGAAAACATGGTAAAGAGGAAGAAAACATGGTAAAGAAAACATGGTAAAGAGGAAGAAAACATGGTAAAGAGGAAAGAAAACATGGTAAAGAGAAAGAAAACATGGTAAAGAGGAAGAAAACATGGTAAAGAAGAAAACATGGTAAAGGAACATGGTAAAGAGGAAGAGAAGAGGAGAAACATGGTAAAGAGGAAGAAAACATGGTAAAAGAAAGAAAAGTAAAGAGAAGAAAACATGGTAAAGAGGAAGAAGTAAAAACATGGTAAAGAGGAAAGAAAACATGGTTAAAGAAAACTGGTAAGAGAAAACTGGTAAAGAAAAAACATGGTAAAGAAGAAAACCTGGTAAAGAAAAACATGGTAAAGAGAAAAATTGTAAAGAGAAAGAAACATGTGTAAAGAAAACATGCTAAGAGGAAAGAAAAACATGGTAAAGAGGAAGAAAACATGGTAAAGAGGAAGAAAACATGGTAAAGAGAAAGAAAACATGGTAAAGAGGAAGAAAACATGGTAAAGAGAAAGAAAACATGGTAAAGACGAAAACATGGTAAACATGGTAAAGAGGAAGAAAACATGGTAAAGAGGAAGAAAACATGGTAAACAGAAAGAAAACATGGTAAAGAGAAAGAAAACATGGTAAAGAGAAAGAAAACATGGTAAAGAGGAAGAAAACACTGGGAATACAGACACATGAACTTAAGAAAGATGACACTCAAACCAATGTCTGTCCTCTCTCCCGTTTTGTAGGGAGCACGTGTCACAGGTTCTCGTGGCCAGTCTCCGTCTTCCGTGGCTGCTGAGGTCGAGGTCCGTTGTCTCTGGCCATCTGACGGCACGGATCCTCCTCATCTCTGTCGAGGAGAACATCAACATCACCTTTCATTATGGGTCTGTACACAAGGGAAAAACAAACAAACTATAACCGACACACACAAAATCCGGACCCGCCTAATTCTGCAAAGGGCAGTCTCTAACGTTTTTTGAGGCGTTCTCTTGCCATCTGAGAATTTGATTTACATCACGTGATAATTAGGGGAGCTACAACATGGCAGCTTTCTGCTATACCCATCGCCACAACAAGTGATGCTGTCATGCATTCCTCGCGTATGGATTGAAAAAAAAGACGATGGTGCGTTCAAGTGTGAGTGCAGGCGGTGTGAGCGCGTGTGTTTGAGAGAGAGAGAGAGAGAGAGAGAGAGAGAGAGAGAGAGAGAGAGAGAGATAAAGTAGTAGCAGTAGGAATAATAGTGGCAGTAGTAGTAATAGTAGTGATAGTGAAAATAGTATTGATAGTATTGACTGCACACCAACATAGGTGAAAAAAGTTGAACAGCTTCCAAAAAAAAAGTCACAAGACTGTGGAAGGTAATCCAGTACTCAAGTAAAACATCACACACGCGCACACACACACACACACACACACACGCGCGCGCGCGCGCGCGCGCGCAACCATATTACACTCACACACACACACACTCACCTACTTATTTACGCATGGGCGCGCATGCTCGCTCTCTCTCTCTCTCTCTCTCTCTCTCTCTCTCTCTCTCTCTCTCTCTCACACACATTTTTTGTTATCCACTTACATTAGAAAAGTTTTCAAAGGGACGAAATGTAGGCCTGAAACCTTACAAAATACGAACGCTTGAAATTAATCAGCACACACACACACACACACACACACACACACACACACACACACACACACACACACACTCGCGCGCGCGCGCGCGCACAGCTTGTGTTTTACCATCGATCTCCCATATGACAGTTTCTCATCGATCGACCAAAGATGTGTGCATAAAATGAAATTGTAGAAAAGCACACACACACACACACACACACACACACACACACACACACACACACACACACACACACACACGCACGCACGCACACACACACACACACCTGGGATTTTCAACAACTGGTCAGGACATCAATGCTATCTCTGGCTGACTAAAGTCAATAATTTTTAGTCAACGGTGCAAGTTATTGGGCATCCGCCAGAAGGTCAAAATTCACGCAGCTCTCTCGGGGTCGAGTCTTTCATTAAAATTGTAATGACGTGTTGACAGAGCATATACCTCAAGTCACTCTGTCAGCCCCTTTGGGTAAGGGCTAACAAACATATTTCTTCCACTTGAAAATGTACAATGGCGGTACTGATCTCAAAATGTACACAGCAATCGTCTTTACACATTTCTCTCCTTTTCTCAGGCACTCTCAAGTGAAGTTTGCCCCATTATGAAAAGTCCAATCAGAGATGGGGGGAACGGGAGGAGTGGGGGGGGGGGGGGGGCGCTTATGAAATCCTGCTACCTTGAGTTCAGTGATTTAGTTTACTATGTATCGTATCATATATCAATAATTCGGCCTATAGATTTATCAAGCTTTTGCCTGGATGTTCAGGGGGGATACGATGGTCGTTTTTCTTTTGATGAGTACGCTGTTGCTGATTTGATGGTTACCATGGAGCGGCGGGTAACAACAAAAGTATAGTTGGAACAGTTGGGGTGTGTGTGTGTGTGTGTGTGTGTGTGTGTGTGTGTGTGTGTGTGTGTGTGTGTGTGCGCGCGCGCGCGTGTACGTGTGTGTGTGTGTGTGTGCGCGCGCGCGCGCGCGTGTGTTTACGTGTGTGTGCGTGCGTGTGCGTGTGTGTTGTGTGTGTGTGTGTGTGTGTGTGTGTGGAAGGGGCCAACTGCAGCTTCTGAGGAGGAGGGGGAGCTGAAATCGAAATGACTACTTCAAAAAAAAAAACTCATCTGGAGGAAAGAGCGAGTGAGTAAAACGGGATGGGATGGGGCAGGGTAAAAGAGTAAAACCTTTCCAATCCCCTTTCTTTTAGCATGAGAATTCAGATATGACAGTGAAAAAAAAAAACCCCAAGGCAATGAGACTAACTCAACTTTGCAAATGCAAAATTAAAAAAAATTCACCCACGCTCAATTCTGTCATTTAGGTTTTAAAAAACCCTTAATATGGAGGAAAAGAGCAAATGATTTGAACGGAATGCAGCAGCAAAAAGGAGGGGTACCTTTCCAAACCCCTTTCTTCTTCTTCTTTCTTTGGGTGTTCACCTTCATCGAGTTGAAGATTCTGACACTTGCGTGTGTATGACCGTTTTTTGTTTTTTTTATCCCGCCATTAAGGCAGCCATACTCCAACTTTGGGGAAGTGCAAGCTATGTGTAACGTGTCATCCATACCAACGGCCAAACTGACCTTCTCTTCCGAAAGTTGGTGATGGGATTTTACGTGTGTGCAAGATGTTATGCGTGCGTTCGCACACGGAACCTCGGTTTATAGGCTCATTCGGACTTATTGGGAATGGAGTCAGAACCAATGTTAAGTCCGAGGGAAAAATCCCCCTGTACCGAAACGGTCCGACGGAGATGCGAACCCGCAACCCCAAGATTACGAGTCCGATGCTCTACCAACTGAGCTATTCCGGCCCCCTATTCTCCGTGTTAGCCGAAAAGAACGTTTTGCGTGGGAAGGAGGTACAAAAAGAAATCTTTCGCATAAGAATTCAGATTATGACGGTGAAAAAATGAGTTTAACTCAACTTTGCGAATGCAAAATCAAAACAAATCTCCCCATGCTCGATTCCACCCTTCAGGTTTTAAAATTCCCACCTAATGTGGAGATGGGTAGGGTTAACACATCAAACGGGAGGGGGGGAATGGGGGGGGGGGAGGGGGGACGTGGGTAAATCAAGCTAGTCTACAGATTACACGGATTAGTGCACAGAGTAGACTCGAATGAGCGTGCGTGTTGACTCTTTGACTCCGTTACCTCGCTGTCCGCTACGTCATTCAAAATTGGTTACTCTCTTAACCTTCTCCAGCAAATCTCAGGTTTCGAGCCCCCCACCCCCTCCTTCCCTACTCTACAGTCTCTCACCTTCGAAATAAGTTTCTTTCCATCAAAAATCAGCGTGAACTTGATTTAGGGGAAGACTTCCTTTTGTACCCCCTTCCCACACAAAACGTTCTCTCTGGCCAACACGGAGAACAGTTAAATCGAACACTAGACACTGAGGCCATGTTCATTCGCATTCAGTTTTTCTATATAGTCTTGAATTCTTTCTCGTACAGAAGCTCCTGGATGAAAGGTGTACGAAATGAAATCTTTCTTCCCCGAAGTTGGAGTATGGCTGCCTTAATGGTGGGATGAAAAATGGTCATACACACAAAACTCCACTCCCTTTGTTGGGTAGATAGGAATAATCCTTGCCTTTCTATGCAGGGGGTGTCCGCAGGAGTATCAGCCTGCGTACGCAGAAGAATAATAAATCTTTTGTTGTTTCGAGAACATTGAATCTTCTACAAAATAAACACACAATTTGGTATAATCCAATTACTGGACCATTTTCTTTTCCTTTTTCACGAAAAGCTCTCTTTCAAAGAGAAGTTGCCTACAAAGGGTTTGAATGAGGGGATGAGGAGTGGGTGGGTGGGGGGGGGGGGGGTGCCTAAATTTTAGGTTTACGTAAAAACAGACGCATGTTACGAACCGTATATGGGTGAATTATGCACTGCCTACCTCGCCAATTAACACAAATACATTTACTTACCGGCCAAGTCTTTGCCTCGCAACATGGCGAGAAGGCGCACCCCAGCAAGTTTGAACTGAAGCGGATAACGTGTTCACATACCACACACGCTCATTGGACGCCGGGAAACCATGTGATAACACAAACCCACGAAGTATTTATTTCACGTGGGCGTCGTGCCAGCGATTCAAAGTCCCTCTTGGCAAGTTCACTGGCACACACACACTCTCTCTCCCTCTATCTCTCCCTCTCTCTGCCTCCGTCCCTCCCTCCCTCCCTCTCTCCCTTCCTCTTGTGTCCAGACTGTTCCTTATAAGTAAGTCTCTCTCTCTCTCTCTCTCTCTCTCTCTCTCTCTCTCTCTCTCTCTCTCTCTCTCTCAAGAAACGTCTCTACCTGTCTGTCTGTCTGTCTCTCTCTCATGCGACTTAATGATTCTAGTCTTTGGCAGTACATCAATATTTAAAAAGAGAAAATAAAGGACGGGGTGTTATAACGGCATATCTCTCCTCTCTCTCTCTCTCTCTCTCTCTCTCTCTCTCTTGTTGTGTGTGTGTGTTTACTCACGAGAGAGAGAGAGAGAGAGAGAGAGAGAGAGAGAGAGAGAGAAAGAGAGGGGGGGGGGGGTGAGGGGCGGGCCCCAGGGAGGGATGGAGAGGGTAATGCCACTGGGGCTTGATTCCTCTTTTACACATAATTATCATGAATAATTTCTCTTCTTCCAGTGTTTTTTTTTTCTTCTGCCTCCAAATATTCTCACACTTCTGTGGCTGTCATCTCCACCCGAGGTGTGCGTCGAGCATCACTCCCAATGTTGCTTTATCTGTGGGGACTGATATGGGCGGTTGATGGCTGATAGATTTTTTTGGTTTTAATTTATTTTTCTCCTTCCAAAAACAGAACATTTTACACAGATTTATAGCATTTCACTTCACATCAGTATGCGATTCACACCGCTTATATTTTAACAGCCAAACATATACATTATTTTTAACCAGGTACGATAAACATTTTCCGTACCTTGTTATTATTTGTAAGGCAAGATTTTTCAAAATTTGATTATATACAAATAGACAGCCCAAAACAAACCAAAAAAGAAACGAGAGAGAGAGAGAGAGAGAGAGAGAGAGAGAGAGAGAGAGAGAGAGAGAGAGAGAGGCAGCATTGTTAGAGGCATTGGGGAATATATTGGCAGTATCATTACTGCCAGCCAAACAGGTTGAGAATCGTTGCGGTTTCATGCTGGTTGCTTTCATAATCAGCTTTTCATTGGATATCATACTGACTGTTTTACACCTGGGAACAGAGAGCTTCCCCCGGAGTTGCGCAGACAGTGGATTGCTTTTGTTTGTGTGTTTGTTTTTCACAACGAGCTTTAATCCACGTCCGCTCTTCTCTGTCTCTCGCGCTGTGCCAAGGCATGCGCAATGCCTCTTTGGCGAACTGCAGCCGAGGGGTGGGGCAGGGGGAAGGTGGGGTGGGGGTGGGGCGGTATTTGGTGGCTAGAAGAATTATGTAATTGGGAGAAGAAGGGACATGGTCAGCCCATTGTGACGACATTGTTCCCTCCCTCCTTCCCACATCCTCGCCGGCTACTTCCTACACCTGCCCCCTCCAGCCTCACTCAATTTGCTCTATTGAACTACGGTTGGTCAGTTCGAGTCGCATGTGTACACAGCGCAGGTTAATGTTCGTTGACATCTCTATTGCTTGTACTCCTGTCTAATCTTTTAGCTAACAAAGCTCATGCATATGGATCCATCGGACTATTTCATGGGTTCTGGATTACTTTGTAACACGTTCTTAGTTTGTGACTCTAGACTATTTCTTCCCCATTTTTTCCCCTTTACAAACATCGGTGCACTGCAAGGTACAGTGCTCTCGTCATTTCCGTTTACCTTGTACACAGTTGAATTCAAAGGCTTGACAGAATGTGTCCAATGGTTGATTTTGTGGATGATTCTGATTGAACAGGACTAATGATAAATGGTGACAGTACTGGCCACTGAAGAGATACTGACATGATTTTATTAATGCATGTGACAAAAATTATATTGAACTGAACGTTAGTAAGACAAAACAGCTTATTGTTGAATTCAGAGAAAAGAAACAAATTTTCATTTATATTGAAATGAAAAAACAATGAAAAGACTGAACGTAGAAACACATAAACAAAATACCTCCGATCAACGGCTGACAAAATATCTTGAAATGAAAATTTCTACTGCATCTTCTAAAAAAAACCCAAAGGATTAACAGTCGAATGTTCTGTCGGTCTGAGGAAAAGAAATGGTCATTTATCGTGTTCTCCAATTGTTTGACACACATGTAATCTGAAGTCTTTTCTCTGCTAGCAGCGAACTGGGGTGGAAATTTGACCAAATGACAAGTTTGAAAAAAGTCACAAGGAAAGTGGGTGGGTCGGTGGGCAAAAGAGAAGGCACTTTCAGCGACACGTGCAATAGGCAATGAGAGAGACAAACTCCTGAATTTTGACAGACGAAGCACACACAGATTAAAAACCCCACGTGCAAGAACATCTCGCCTCGTGAATTCCTCCAGTCCTGCAGCGGTTCGGGTATTCAGCCATATCGTGCAGAACTCTCGCTGGTAAGCCTGTGACTTTGTACCTCACCGGTAGAGGAGCGCGTGCGTGCGGATGTTTTGCGTGCGTGTGGGAGTATTCGGGCGCAGGCACGCGTGTGTTGCCATAGATCATGAGTGGTGGGGCGGACTGAGTCTGTATAGAGGTGGGTGGGGGAGATTTGTCTTTGATGTTAATCCTTTGGTCTGCAACTTTTTGTGTGTGTGTGTGTGTGCGTGTGTGTGTGTGTGTGTGTGTGAGGGGGGAAGGGGGGGAGGGGGTAATTTTTGTACATTTTGATTGATAATATTTCAACAAATTTGAAAAGTTATTGATAAAGCACCGAAATAAAAAAAAAAGAACGTAGACAAATGAATCACAGACAAAACACGACGCATTTCGACCTCTTAGATCCTCTTCAGGCAAGACACACAACACTCAGGACAACAAAAATGAACGAGCAATCACTTATAGTCATCCAGTTCGGCACAAGATAGGCGTTGAATGAAAACGAGGCTGTCTAGATCTGGTAATATTTAGTTACAACTGCGTTTCATGGATATATTCTTTGGGTGGTTATATACATTAAAGTTTGACGAATATTGTCTAGACATCGGATCCACACAATAGATCCGTACCATGGATACACACCACAGATCCACACCAGAGATTCACACCACAGATCCACACCAGAGATCCGCACAAAGATCCACACCCGAGATCCGCATCACTGATCTACACCAGAGATCCGCACACAGATCCACACCAGAGATCCGCACACAGATTCACACCAGAGATCCGCACCAGAGATCCGCACACAGATCCACACCAGAGATCCGCACACATATCCACACCAGAGATCCGCACACAGATCCACATAAGAGATCCGCACACAGATCCACACCAGAGATCCGCACACAGATCCACACCACAGATCCACACCACAGATCCACACCACAGATCCGCCTACAGATCCACACCAGAGATCCGCACCACAGATCCACACCAAAGATCCGCATCACTGATCCACACCAGAGATCCACACACAGATCCACACCAGAGATCCGCACCACCGATCCTCAGTTCAGAAGCACAACAAAATTTTATGGACCCCGCCGTGGGCCACAGTCTGTTTTTGATGAAAGTTGGTTAACATAAGTCCTGTACAAATCTTAAATATTAATGTTAGCACACCGCAAAAAAAAAAAAGAAAAAAAGAAAAAAGAAAAAAAAAGAACAAACGAATCACAAGACAAAACACGTTTCGATCTCTTAGGTCTTCTTCAGGCAAGATACAAAACAATCAGGACAACGAAAATGAATAGTTTTAGCGCAAATCCTGCCGACAAAGAAACCTACAAACCAACAAACAATGGTCGCGTCAGAAAACTCAGATGTTCTTGGTGGAGATAGTGACAAAAGATCTGATGAGAAAGATGATAGCACAGATCCAGAATCCG
>CM065737.1:10472156-10489656 GCA_033310375.1 Conus canariensis | reverse complement strand
TCATCATCATCATCATCATCAGCACTATCACCATCACCATCATCATCATCATTATTATTATTATCATTATTATTATTATTAGTCATCATTATCATTAGTACCATTACTATAATTATTATTACTGTTGTTGTTATTGTTGTTGTTATTATTATCATTATCATTATTGGTATTATTATTGTTATCATTATTATTGTTATTATTCCTGTTATTCTGTCTTCATCCTCATTCTCATCATCATCATCATCATTATCAATACTATTCTTGTTGTTTTTATTGTTATTGTTATTGTAGTTGTTGTTATCATCATTAAAGCAGAAAATAAAACAAACCCGAGAATGTGCTGGCACCTTATAGCGGAACACAATCAGTTCCGCTGGCTGTGTCTGCAGTGGGGGTCACCATCTCACAGACCATCCAGACACAGATTGCACAGCACCCCTGGTCCACACACATGGAGGCGGAAGGGTATGGGTACGGAAGAGGGAGTGAGGGAGTCGTCTGTAAGTGTATGCAAGCGACCAAGAGCCTCGCTCTGAAAGCGAGGTGTGGCGGAAGATATATTGCTTATGACTTCCGCCGCAGAAGAGCCGATAGTTGGGCGGATGTTGAATTTATGATTGTCGTAAAGGGAGGGCACTAGGGGGTGTAGGAAGGAAGGCGGGGGGAGGGGGAAGGGAAAGGCAGGGGTTGGGGGGGGGGGGAGGGAGGATGTTGTGGCGTATTGATGGCTTATTTACAAACATCCATGAGCAGCAATCTGATTAAGATACACGATTGCTTTTGAAGTTGGATGTTAAATTATAGAGTTGCTCTCACGAATGAAAAAGAAAAAAAGAAAAAGAGACAAAACAAGTTTTGAATGGCGAGCCACGGGGCACGGGGGGCAATGCCATTAATCAAGATAACTTCCATTTTAAGGAGAGAGGAGCTCAGGTGTGTGAAAACGCGCGCGCGCGCGTGTGTGTGTGTGTGTGTATGTGTGTGTGCGTGCGTGTGTGCGTGCGCGTGTGTGTATGTGTGTGATGTGAGTGTGTGTGTGCGCATGTGTGTGTGCATGTGTGTGTGTGTGTGTGTGTGTGTGTGTGTGTGTGTGTGTGTGTGTGTGTGTGTGTGTGCGTGCGCACGTGGGTGTGTATGTGTGTGTGTGTGTGTGTGTGTGTGTGTGTGTGTGTGTGTGTGTGTGTGTGTGTGTGTGTGTGTGAGAGAGAGGAGAGAGAGAGAGAGAGAGAGAGAGAGAGAGAGAGAGAGAGAGCACTTCTGCATGTTGTTCTGGGAGTTATCAGACTTTGCCGGCATTTTCTACTCTTTTTTTGACAGGGCTTACCATGTGGATGTAACCCGATATGGAATGATGGATATTGAAGATGAGGGAGAAAAGGGATCGGGGGAGAAAGAGGAATCGGCGGAGCAAAACGTGGAGAGGTAGAAAATGGAAGAAGAAGGAGGAGGAGGAGAAAAAGGCGGAAGGAGGAGCAAGAGGAGAAGAATAAGAAGGAGAAGAAGAAAGAACAAGAGAAACAAATAGAGGAGGAGGAGGAGGAGGAGGAGAACGACGACGAGGAAGAGATGACGAGGAAGACGACGACGACAGCGGCGACGACGACGACGACGTCAGAAAGGAAGAAGAAGAAGAAGGAGAAGAAGAAGAAGGAGGAGAAGAAGAAGAAGAAGAAGAAGAAGAAGAAGAAGAAGAAGAAGAAGAAGAAGAAAGAGAGCAAGAAAGAAAGAAAGAATGGGATGAAGGAAAAGAAAGGAAAAAAAGAAGAAAGAAGGAAAACCAGAGGGTTTGGATCAGAGCTGGTTTAAATTAATTTGCATTTGCCTTTCTGTCTGCTTGTCTGTCTGTTTGTTGGTACACCTGTCAACGTCTTTCTTCACATTTAGTTCCTATCAGGGGCCGGGGCAGACTATCTCGTCCATACGAAGGGGGTGGGGGTGGAGGTGTGGGGAGTCCAGTTTGTTTTTGGATGTCTACAGCACTACCTGTTGGGATTCCACTTGTCCACAGAACTGGGGATCAAAATGTGGTGAGAAAGAGTTATCTGTGGGGGGTGGGGGGGGGGGGGGAGATAGGGGGGAGGGATGGAAAGGGGAAAAGCGGTAGAGGGGGGCGGGAAGGAGTGAGGGGGAAAGTGTGGGGGGCGGGGGGCGGGGGGATGTAAGAGGCAGCGATGTCGCTTAACGAAGGAAGTACTCTCGCCAAGGCATTGATGATCGAGGAAGAAGTGGATCGTGTGATGGATGTGGGGATAGGGAAGCGAAGGGGTAGGACGGATAGGGAATGGGGAATAATAAGAAGAATGAATCTTTAATGGGTTGAGAATTAGACTCATCGAAGGCCTTTTTACAGTTCTGCCCAACAACAACTACAATTTAAAAATAAAGTAAGGTAACATAGAAGAAGAAGAAGAAGAAGAAGAAGAAGAAGAAGAAGGGGGAGAAGAGGAGGAAGAAGAAGAAGAAGAAGAAGAAGAAGAAGAAGAAGAAGAAGTAGAAGAAGAAGAAGAAGAAGAAGAAGAAGAAGAAGAAGAAGAAGAAGGGGGAGAAGAGGAGGAGGAGGAGGAGGAGGAGGAAGAAGAAGAAGAAGAAGAAGAAGAAGAAGAAGAAGAAGAAGAAGAAGAAGAAGAAGAAGAAGAAGAAGAAGGGGGAGAAGAAGAAGAGGAGGAGGAGGAGGAGGAGGAGGAGGAGGATGATGATGATGAATGAATGAATGAATGAATCTTTAATGGGTTGAGAATTAGGCTCATTGAAGGCCTTTTTACAATTCTGCCCAACAACAACTACAATTTAAAAAAGTAAGGTAACATCGAATTACAAAATAACATCAATATAACGATTTCATGCTTAAAATCTCTCTCTCTCTCTCTCTCTCTCTCTCTCTCTCTCTCTCTCTCTCTCTCTCTCTGTCCTCCCCCCTCTCTCTCTCTCTCTCTCTCTCTCTCTCACACACACACACACACACACACACACACACACACACACACACACACACACACACACACACACACACATCTCAATCAACTGCATCGTTTATCAGCAGTACACTTTTTTTTGTCTCCGGTAAGTATGTATAGTCTACGCATAGGTCAGTCATGAGTATCAAAAAGAAGTAACTTTACTTCATTTTTGAAAGCTGATAATTGGGAAATATTCCTGTGTTTTGCTGGAAGTGTGTTCCATTCTTTACAGCCACAGAAGGAGAAACTTGTTTTGAATAAATCTAAATTAGCTTTAGGAATAATGAATCTGAGCGAATCATGATGGTGATGTAAATGTACTATTGATTTTAAATAATCTGGGCATGCGTCATGAACAATTTTGTGCATAAGAATCAGAGTGTTGAATGTTATACATGAGTGAAGAGGCAGTATTCTATTGTACCTAAATACATCACGCATAGAAGGATCGGATTGTTTCTGACAGCTGATCATCTTAATTGCTCGTTTTTGTAATGAACAAAGTGGTTTTAAAGTAGATGGGGCACATTTACCCCAGATAATAGAGCAGTAGTCTAATCGAGCCTGAACAAAAGCAAAATAATACATTTTTCGTGAATGTTCGTTGAGAAAGTGTTTTATCTGTGACAGCTGGAACACACAACACGAGACTTGTTTGATTAGGTTATGGATCTGATCGTGCCAGGAAAGATTTTCATCGAAGACGATGCCTAATAATTTGTGCTTTGTAACTTGTTTTATTGTTTTATCTTTGTACATTATTTTTAATTTTGCTTCTTTTATGACTTGTCTTTTTTGACGTGCACATATTAACATAGACTCGGTTTTATGAGGATGAACAAGCATGTCATTTGAATCACACCAGCCTTCCACTGATTTCATGCTTGCATTTAAATGATAATTAATTTCATCGATGCTATGACTAGAGTATTGTAAAGATGTATCATCAGCGAACAAATCACACACTGCATTTTGAATTGATAAAGGGAGATCATTTATGTAGAGGGAGAACAACAGGGGACCTAAGATTGACCCCTGTGGCACGCCTCTTGGCAACAGTCTTTTAGAAGAAATAACACCTCGTGAAAAAACAGATTGCGTACGGTTCGACAAATAAGATCTAAAAAATGATTCCGTATTGTTGTCGACGCCGTAAACATTAAGCTTTTTTAGCAGTATATTGTGATTAATTAAATCAAAAGCCTTTGTTAAATCAATAAAAACTACACCAACTGCTTTCCTGTTGTTGATATCTTTTAGCCACAAATTTGTGATCCGACACAAAGCCGTTTCACATGAATGTAGTTTCCTAAATCCTGACTGATTGATATACAACAGTTTATGTTTCTCAATAAAAGATGATAGATGGTGATGGATATGACGTTCTAATGGCTTTGAGACGGACGATAGCAGCGAAATTGGTCTGTAGTTATTTGGATCATCTAAATTCCCTTTTTTGTGCAGAGGGATAATTTTTGCATGTTTAAATGCTTCTGGAAAGTAATGTTTAGATAAACATAGATTAAAGAGGTATGTAAGAGAATCTACAATATATGGTACAGATAGTTTTAATATCTTGGGACTGATTCCATCAAAGCTGTATGAACTTTTATTTTTCAAAGTTGATAGATATAAAAACACTTCATTAACAGATATTAGGGGGATAGAAAACTTTGCGTGCATATTTCTTGCATCACAAAATTTCTGTAAATTCGCAGTGTCAAAAATGCTAGTTTTATCTTTCCCTATGTTTAGCTTGTTACCAATATTGGCAAAATGATCATTTAGGGTTTTTACTGGAATGGAACATTCCTGTCTTGATGAACACGGTCCGGTAAGTTTATTAATAGCTTTCCAAATAGAGGCTCCGTTGTTTTTATTTTGGACCAACTTTCTGAAAGAATCACATTTAGACTTTCTAATCATGTACTTCACAATGTTGCGTTTTCTCTTATACTCTTTGTCAGAGCCTACACTTTTTAAATTGTCCCTCTCGTCCATGGCATTCAGAATATCCTGAGTGAGCCAGACAGGCAGGATATCTGATTTGACTCGCCTCTGGATCAATGGGATGTGTTTGTCGACAATATTCAGAAAGGTTCTCGTCCAAAAGGCAAGGGCATCATCTGGATCGGTGTAGCTATAGATGTTTGCAAAAGGCGAGGAAATGAGATCAGATTGAAAAGCGTGTAAGTTGAAGTTTTTGAATGAACGAAATGTGATTACCAAATGACTTGCTTTTGGAACTTTAAAACCTTTTTTGTTCCAAGTTACGCAAACAGCATTGTGGTCACTTGCACCAGTAGGCGGTACACATATTTCTGTAAGTGCAGCAATGTTCGACGAATATATGTGGTCTATAAGGGTATTAGATTTTGAAGTAACTCTAGTCGGTAAAGAAATGCACTGATGAAGATTATATGAATTAGCAATGTTGGACCATTGAGAACAAGACTGAAACAGATCTATATTGAAATCTCCCAATAATAGTATTTCTGTTTTCAAAAGCCATACTGTGTCCATCATCTCACAAAAATCGTTATACCAGCTGGACTTACTTTTAGGATGTCTGTATACAAATCCGACAAGAACTGACGCTAATGTCTTACTTTTTGACTGAATTTCAAGCCACGTTATTTTAATATTTTTGTGACAAAGATCGTTACGAATTTTGTATGGGACATCTTTTTGGACGTAGACAGCAATACCTGTTTCAAGAATATTTTCAGGATTTCTCCGGACTATTGAGTATCCAGGAATTGATATAGAATTGTCACCAACGCGGCTGTTTGTCCATGCCTCAGAAAATCCAAAGACATGGAAAGGTTTATGATTATTATGAATGATTTTTGATACGTCAGACATTTTGTTTATGAGATGACAAATATTTAGGTGACCTATGCGCAGACCGTCATTGACGGGCCAGTCTGATACATTCACATTGGTTGACATTAGTGAATGGAGGGAAGCAGCGCTACCTGGAGATATACAGAATTACCACGTGAAATAGAGAGGATACGGAAATAATCAGTTCAGAATAATTATAGTTCAACTAAGTGCATTGGTCATTTCATGGCTCACAATAGACACTCAAGTTGCAGGGAAGTCCTGATGATTGCTAATGAGTGGAATAGCATGCAATCCGAACCCCTACTAAATAAGAGAATTAATTTGGGGGTGGGGCATCAGAGGGGGAAAGCAGTCTGCTGAGTAACAGAGAGGCAGGCTGGAAAAGGGAGTTGGATGTCCGGGAAACAGGTCAACATTTATATTTTGGTGACCAAGACTTGAATCACAGAACTGATTTACTTGGTCTAAATTGTGACTGTCGTTTCTTCTGTTTGAGACCGCGAGTAGATGTTGTAGCGCCGCCCCACACGGTGAGGGGACGTCTGTTGAAACACACGATGAGCGGCGGCTACAGGGTTGTCATGGTGAGCGGCAGCTGGACGGTAATCATGGCGAGGGGCGCCTGCACGGTAGTCATGGCGAGGGGCGCCTGCACGGTGGTCACTGTGAGCGGTGCCTGCACCGTAGTCACAGTGAGCGGCGCCTGCAGGATAGACACAGTGAGCGGCGCCTGCAGGGTAGTTATGGTGAGCGGCGCCTGCAGGGTAGTTATGGTGAGCGGCGCCTGCAGGGTAGTTACGGTGAGCGGCGCCTGCAGGGTAGTTACGGTGAGCGGCGCCTGCAGGGTAGTTACGGTGAGCGGTGCCTGCAGGGTAGTTACGGTGAACGGCGCCTGCAGGGTAGTTACGGTGAGCGGCTGCTGCACGGTAGTTACGGTGAGCGGCGCCTGCAGGGTAGTTACGGTGCGCGGAGGCTGCACGGTAGTCATGGTTGGCTGTAGGGTATTCATGGTGAGCGGCGGCTGCAGGGTAGTTATGACGATCGGAGGCTGCAGGGTATTCAGGATGAGGGGCGGATGCATGATAGTCAGAATGAGGGGCAGATGCATGATAGTCAGGATGAGGGGCAGATGCATAGTAATCATGGTGAATTGCGGATGCAGGATGATCAGGGTGAGCGGCGTTTAGTGGAAGGTCATGACAGGGTACGGTTGATGGGATTTCACTGTAAGACACGGTTTGTGGGAATGAGCGATGATGGAAGGATGGTAAATAGACAGAGTTTGAGTGACGATACGCTCTATTGTGTTGACTGGAAAGGTGGAAAGAAGTTGTGTTGTAACTGTCATTCTGAACATGTCTGTGATTTCTGAATGCTGATGACTTTCCAGAGCTTGCTGTGCTTTGAGAACGAGAGCTCTCTAATGAATGTTTTATATCAGCAGCTGTTTTGAGGTCCAGAACCAATTGTGCAGTTCCGGTTTTGTTTAAATGAATATGGTCATGATAGAGGCTCCGTTTTGAGGGGGGTCTGAATGATGGGAAATGATCAATGAAGAGGGTTTCACGGCGTTTGCACACAGCAGACAGATTTTTGTTAGAAGGAAGAATTGTGTTGTTGAGGTTATGATCATCGACCGCAGGAACTATGGAACTCATGTGTATACATGCTTCAGGGAAAGCACGTCGAACACTGGACAGAAGAGTGTCCCATGTATCTTCTGTAATGGCCCCTGACGGACAATCGTTTACACCCACATGAATGGTTATATGGTGAACTTTTTTGTTTTCTTTTAACGTATCAAGCCAGTGCAAAAGATCAGAAATTGTCATCCCAGGTACACAAATTTTATTCAGAAAGTTACCTGTAGTTGTCATTAGTCTGGGGTTTATGTATCTGATGAGTGAGTCCCCAATCAGTACGCTTGTTGCCTTGTCCAGGACTGAGAGGGTTGACAAAATGTCAGAAGGTGATCGTTCAGTATTGACGGCTTTACGAGGTGATCCAGAGGGACTAAGGACCATATCATCAGTATCAGGTTTGAATTTTTTTTCTGTTCTTCACGATTTGGAAACGGGATTTACTGGGAGAAGCAGTTTCTTCAATCTTTTTGTCAATGCAGAAACGATTTGAAACAGGAATAGAAATCTCCTCCACAGTATCTTGGGGTGGAATGTTTGTCTGTGTGGAAACTGAAGATGTGGGAGTGTGCTGGCTTTTCAAAGTGTTGAGTTCAAACTGTACAGTGGTCAGTAGTGTTTTCATTGATTTATTTTCATTGTAAAGAATTGACATGTTCCTTTCTAGGACAGAGATCTGTTGTTGCAAAAGCATGAAGTTAGCATTTGTAAGTCCAGAAGTATTTCCCTCCATAGGCAAGGAAGAACAGGGCTTAGAACACTCTGGGAGCAATACCTCACAGGTCGAGATATTGTTTTGGGGGAGGACAGAGGGCAATGGTGTAGATAATGGTGTGATGCTATTACTTGGGACAGTGAATGACAATGGTGTGGTCAGTGGTGTGGATGACAAAGGTGTGGTCAATGGTGTGGATGACAATGGTGTGGTCAATGGTGTGGATGACAATGGTGTGGTTAATGGTGCGGACAATGATGGAATGGAGGACAGTGATGTGGAGGACAATGGAATGGAGGACAATGATGAGGAGGACAATGGAATGGAGGACACTGATGTGGAGGACAATGGAATGGAGGACAATGGAATGGAGGGCAATGGTGTTGACAAGGGTGTGGGAGACAAAGGTGTGGATAAGGGTGTGGAGGACGAGAGTGTGGGGAGTGTAATCTGTAAGATCTGAGCAGGGAGAGGCACAGATTTGATGGCCTTGATAGAGGCCTCTCGACCCACGTGCTGATCGTAGAGGGCCTCAACTAGCTCTTTCAGAATTCTGAATTCTTCCCTTATCCACTGCATACAACTTTTCCCCTGTATCAAAACTTTGAATGTGGAATAGTACACAGTTATTTTCAGTTTTTGTTCATTTTTGAAAAAAATGGTCACCTTTGTGAGCGCAAGCTCCTCACTGTCCGGAAGGCAAATAGGATTTGAGGAGTGGATTTCATCATCAAGTTTTAAATGCAAATCGTTTTTCCCACCTTTGTCCTGGTCTTGCCAGATAACATTGAAACCTGGGATGTCTTGGACCTGGCCGTGGTAGCGAAGGAGTAAGGTCCTCCGCCACAGACCCAGGCATCCCCGTCTACACGTAAAAGTTACTTGCCGGGTTGGATCGAGCGTTTTCTTTATCTTATGTACCGGCGATGATCCCTTTACAATGCACCTTTTTGATGACTTAGTCATAGTTAAAAGAAAGAAAATAGAACACTTGACTGCTCGCTAAAACCTAATAAAATGACGCAACGTTAAGTCTGTGTTATTACGTCAGAAGCATACTATCGAAAGTACGTCATCCGATGACGGAACATATATGTCTTTGGTGCGGCGTTTGAAATAAACAAATGAAATATATAAAAACCTGTTGACTGATTCATAAAATGAGCAACTGGATTGTGACAAACAGACACCTTACGTGCATACATAACACTCGACTGCTTTGCATATTCCTATTTCAGCAGTGTTCTTAAACATCGTTGGTCAAACGTCTGAGTCCAGAAGTTCTCCGCAGCGATCAAAACATCAAAACACTGGAGCAGAATTCACATAAAGACAAAAATCGGAAAACAGTCCACAGAAGCAAAATCCATACCTGCAGACACGCAGAAAAACTAACTGTTCACAAAAAAAAGTTAGATACATATTTACACGTGATAAAAATGTATAAAAACCAGGTAGCTGAGCAATTTAAGGGCTCAGTCCTCGCTGTCTGTTGTCTGTGTCAGCCATCTTAAACCGGAAGAAGCGAGGAGGAGGAAGAGAAGAAGAAGAAGAAGAAGTTGGTAGCAGTTCTTGCAGTCTAGAACAGGATGTTCATTCACTCAAAAGCCCATGAAGGGGGAGGGGTAGGCAGCTAGATCAGGATAGCAATGAAGAGTGTCTTTTCCACATTTCACGATATTCTCATTAGTCTGTCAAGATTCATGTGCATTTTTTTCCCACGATGGCAGCTGAAAATACCAGGTAGCTGAGCAATTTAAGGGCTCAGTCCTCGCTGTCTGTTGTCTGTGTCAGCCATCTTAAACCGGAAGAAGCGAGGAGGAGGAAGAAGAAGAAGAAGAAGAAGAAGAAGAAGTTGGTAGCAGTTCTTGCAGTCTAGAACAGGATGTTCATTCACTCAAAAGCCCATGAAGGGGGAGGGGTAGGCAGCTAGATCAGGATAGCAATGAAGAGTGTCTTTTCCACATTTCACGATATTCTCATTAGTCTGTCAAGATTCATGTGCATTTTTTTCCCACGATGGCAGCTGAAAATACTTTTCTATCATACGAAGATACAGCCGTTTTCATGGTAAAATGCACTCAGTCATCTGATCGTCGTGTAAATTTTGGCTTCCGTGTCTGTCGTCTCTCATATGGAGGATAGTCATTTTGTATTCTCCTTTCACATTTGTCGATATGAGATTTGTTGATAGGCTAATCATGTTAACATTTTGTCATTCCCGAAACCGTGTATTTCATAATCTAAAAAGAAAAAGAAAAAAAGAAGAAAAAAACAAACGCACGGGACAAAGGACCGTATTTCGTTTTTTGCTAATCTAATATGTCAATTCTAATTTGAACTTTATCTGAACTGATATCAAAGTGAGATGACGGCAGATGGAAATTGAACCATACTTAAAAGAAGAATTACCATTCCGCCGCCGAACGAAAAGACACAAACAAATTACAAAACAAATGACGACGCGTTTCGACCTCTTTGGTCTTCTTCAGGCAAAACAAACAACAATCGAGACAATATAAAACATTAACGAAAAACGAAAAATCACTTGTCTCCTTAAATTGGGCGCAAAACAGACCTGGAATGAAAATCCTCATGTAAAAATCCATCTTCACTTCACATGCACTTTGCGCCCAGTTTGAGGGGATAAGTGGTCGCTCGTTTTCGTGTTCCTTGTCTTGAATGTTGTTTGTCTTGTTTGAAGAAGACCAAAGAGGTCGAAACACACGTCGCTTTTGCTTAATAATTTGTTCATCTCTTTCGTTCGGTGGAACAGTAATTTTTCTTTTTCAGTTTATCTCAAACTGAGCCATTTTTTAAAATGAATTTTTCATTAGTAGGCTCTATCAACATAAAATGAATTTGTTTGTTCTCTCTTTTATTTTTGTTGGATGAATATATAACATTGAACCACTATCATCATTGTTAATGTTTTCGGAGTAACGCTGAGTTGGGTTTGGGTGGAGGGTAAGCAGATGATAGTGGTTCCAACATCCCCATCCCCACCGCACCTTGCGCGCCTCGTGCGCCCCTGCCCATCACGGCTGACCTTGCTGTTTGGCAAGAAGAACAACCCACAGCACACGGCTGTCAGACTGTAGCAACAGTGTGGAAGTCACCAATCAGCAGTCAAAGTCAGAAGGCATAATTAATTTCCACGAGAATCAAGCAGTTGTCCTTACTTGTGAGATGAGTTTGATTTGCAGACGAGTTTCATTCTATAAAAAAAATGTCCAGAATCTCATGATCTTTGAAAAGAAATCTTAAATAAATGTTAGCGAACCGCCCAGAGAACGTGGACAAACGAGTCACAAGACGAAACACAACTAGTTTCGACCTCTTAGGTCTTCATCAGGTGAGACATTAACGAATAAAACAATGAAAATTCACTTAGCTTTGATCGCTTCAGATCACTTCGTAGGGTTCAGCGCAAGGAAGAAGGCGTTGAATGAGAACGAGGCTGTTGGAAGGGAAATAGTGAGCGAGTCAAAGTCGTAATGAAGATAATAATATTACTGATAGGAATACTAATAATGGTCAAAATACTGAAAAAAAAAAAAAAAAAGGGACAAGATTACTACCAATCTGTGTCAATAAGTATGGGTATGGGAGAAAGGAGAGTGGGTTAGAGGATTCTTAAACAGCAGGGTTGCCGTGGCAACAGTCCCAGAGGCGAAGGCGATCGTGATGTCAATGCCAGTGGTAGTATCAATACTAGCAATAGTATTACTGAATGATACTGCTAACAACGATAGTGAAGGTTAAGGTAATGAAAGCATGATACAGAAATATATTTAGAAAATACATTTTTATAATAATCAAATAAATAAATAAATGAAACATTAAAAATAATAATAAATTAAAAAATCAGTAAATAATAATAATAATTTAAAAAAAATAATAATAAAATAATAATAATAATGATAATAAATGCATAAATAAGATAGCTATAAGTTGTGTGAGGTGAATAGTGGGAGATAAGGTAGTATGTGTGTGTGTGGTGGGAGGATATTATGGGCTGAGATTGAAGTGGTGGGTTGGTACATGTTACTTTAAGGTGTAGATGCTATGAGGGTGGAGGGAAGAAGGGGATGGGTTTACGTACTAACTGGGGGAGGGGGAGGGGCAACATATTCACACCTATACACAATCTCTCTCTCTCTCTCTCTCTCTCTCTCTCTCTCTCTCTCTCTCCCCCCTCTCCCCCCTTTCACGACCAACGATAAAGGAGCCAGCATTCTATTTATTATGTGTGTGTGTATGTGTGAGTGTGAGTGTGTGTGTGTGTGTGTGTGTGTGTGTGTGTGTGTGTGTGTGTGTGTGTGTGTGTGTGTGTGTGTGTTCCATTTGTAATATCAGCCTTATTCATTGGTTACCCCCACCTCCACCCCCAGCAACCGCCATATCCACCAACACCCCTATACACATCATTACTAGGGCAGGGGGAGGGGGGAGTAAGTCGATTGATGTAGCAAATGGAGAGACTCAGAGAGTGTAGGAAAAGGGAAGATGATGATAGCTGCAACCTATGTCTGAGGTAAACAGAGGGAGGTAGGGTGGTATGGGTGTGCGTAGGTGGGGGATATTTCAGGCTGGAGCTGCAGAGATGGAATGGTACATACTACTTTTAGACGTTGATGCCATCAGGGTGGACGGTGCCCAGTTTGGCAATGAGATGAGATTCCTGCATAAGGCGTTCCAAGCTGTCACTCTTAGATTGCCAAAGTGCCAAGACTTTGACATGGTTGATGTTGTGTTGGGCATGGTTGAAGTGTAGAGCGACTGGTTTGGGCCGATGGTGGCGGATGTCGGCCAGGTGTTCAGAGATGCGCGTCTCAAGTGTGCGAGATGTCTCACCCACATAGATCTTACCGCACAGCTGACAGTGGATGGCATACACAATGTTGTGGCTCTGGCAGGAGAAAGTGCGTTTAATAGTGAAAGAGCCTGTGGGGCCATGTAGGATGGTGTCTGGTTTGGTGAGAGAGCAGATTTTGCAGTTGGGTTTTGAGCAGGGGAAAGTACCTGGTGGCTTAGGTGTTGAGATTTTGTTCAGCTTAGAGCGCACCAGTAGGTCGTTGAGGTTTTTGTCACGTTTGAAAGTGATCATTGGTGTGGTCTCAAAGGCAGGTTTATGATTTTCTACTATGTGCCAGTTAGACTTCAGGATCCTGCAGATGGGCAGATTGTGAGGATGGAAGAGAAGGCAGGCAGTGGGTCTGTCTGTCTCTTTGGGAGGTTTAGTTTCCAGAGTAGATGTTCTGGATTTAGCTGCAGTGCGGCTGAGAGCATCACTGATGACGGCACTAGGGTATCCACGGTTGGTGAAAAAATCAGACATTTTGGCTGCTTGTATAGTGAAATCCTCTTCGCTAGAGCACAGTCTGCGTAGGCGAAGGAATTCAGAATATGGAATGCTATTTTTAGTGGACTGGTGGTGGGAAGATGTGTAGTCCAGGTATGAGTGCGCATCAGTAGGTTTGTAGAAGACTGAGGTTTGAAGCAGTCCATCTTTGAGGGAGATAGTGATGTCCAGGAAATTAACTGACTGTGAAATGGTGTAGGTCAGCTGGATGGATGGATGGAAGGTCTGTGCAAAGTTGAGGAAATTCTGGAGGTCATGTTCTGGCATGGATGTGGCTCCCAATCCATCATCTATGTATCTTTTGTAGAGCTCTGGTGTTGGGCCTGTGTAAGAGGTTAGTAGGCGGTGTTCTAGGTGTCCCACACATACTACCCTATCTTCCACTATTCACCTCACACAACTTATAGCTATCTTATTTATGCATTTATTATCATTATTATTATTATTTTATTATTATTTTTTTTAAATTATTATTATTATTTACTGATTTTTTAATTTATTATTATTTTTAATGTTTCATTTATTTATTTATTGATTATTATAAAAATGTATTTTCTAAATATATTTCTGTATCATGCTTTCATTACCTTAACCTTCACTATCGTTGTTAGCAGTATCATTCAGTAATACTATTGCTAGTATTGATACTACCACTGGCATTGACATCACGATCGCCTTCGCCTCTGGGACTGTTGCCACGGCAACCCTGCTGTTTAAGAATCCTCTAACCCACTCTCCTTTCTCCCATACCCATACTTATTGACACAGATTGGTAGTAATCTTGTCCCTTTTTTTTTTTTTCTTCAGTATTTTGACCATTATTAGTATTCCTATCAGTAATATTATTATCTTCATTACGACTTTGACTCGCTCACTATTTCCCTTCCAACAGCCTCGTTCTCATTCAACGCCTTCTTCCTTGCGCTGAACCCTACGAAGTGATCTGAAGCGATCAAAGCTAAGTGAATTTTCATTGTTTTATTCGTTAATGTCTCACCTGATGAAGACCTAAGAGGTCGAAACTAGTTGTGTACTTAAAACCAAAATCTGTTCTTCATTTTTGTTGTGTACTTAAAACCAAAATCTAGTTGTGTACTTAAAACCAAAATCTGTTCTTCAAACTAGTTGTGTACTTAAAACCAAAATCTGTTCTTCATTTTTGTCACCCGTTCAAAGGAAAGTAGGGTATATACTTAGAAAATTTTGGAAAAATGGGAAAGGTAGTAAAAACAAAAAGACAACAAACAAACAAACAAACAACCACATAGATATATTCGATGTGGCAAAGACACTAATTTTCTTGAGCTTATACAGAGTATTCTGGAATCACCCACTGGGAACTTGTTATTGAATAAAAAAAATCTTAGTTTTTGTTGTTATTGTTGTTGGCGTTGTTGTATTTCTATACCTCACCAGCAGAATCCTTTCATCGCCGTTCAGTCTGGATCCTTCTTCAACAACCACCCCAGCATCGTCCAGCCGATCGCCAGCACCACAATCCTGAGGCTGTTTAGAGGCAGCCCGCCAGAGGAGTCATAGCACTACTACGTTGGGATCAAGCGGTGCATGTTCTGATCCAACATATGCCAAACACCATATACTGAACCTTCCTACTGAAGACAATGATTGCTTAGCCGCGGGGCCAGCGTGAGTGAGTATTCCCTTCTTGAGGGCAGTACCACGTCGAAATTGTTAGAACATGCAGCTGTCCTCCCACCCACCTCCCAGCCTTCGAAAATACAGTTTTTGCTATTGTGTTGTCTGCCTAGCACTTCTATGAATAGATGCACGTTATAAATTCCCTTTATTTTTGTAATCATTTTGATTGGGTCTGTTAGTATGATTTTAACCGATGTTTGATACGTTTTTTGTTCTCTTATTAATTTTGGTCCTCGGCACTCACATCCTGTGCGTGTATATGTGTATATGAGTGCGCACGCGCGCTCGTATGTGGATAGGTGTCTGTGTAAATGTGCGTTGCGTGTGTGCATGTGCACATCTCGAATTTGTAGATGAGGGGTGGGGATTGGGATTTCTGCCATACTCTACCTTATTATTCTGTCTCTCAGACGGCTGATAGAGGCAGCCTCTCTGTCCACAAAGAGATCGACAGAGGGCAAGCAGGTGCAGCTCCAGGCAGGGAGATGTATCAGTCCATCTCTCTGACCATAGAATGAGTCAACGTGACAGTGTCATCGGGTGCTCACTATCACGCCAATACGTCCACAAATCCCCTGACGAAGGGGTCTTTGCGTGCAACACACTTCAAATGGAGCGGATGATAAAGGCGCCGGCACACCATCTGTTCACTTTAAGAGGAACGGATAATAAAGGCGCTGCCACACCATCTGTTCACTTTAAGAGGAACGGATAATAAAGGCGCTGCCACACCATCTGTTCACTTTAAGAGGAACGGATAATAAAGGCGCTGCCACACGATCTAGTGGAACAGATAGCGAAGGCGCTGCTGCACCCACCTATCCACTCCTGATGGAAAGTATAATGAAAGTGCTGCTAGACGACCTGTTCACTCCTAGTGGAAAGGATAGCAAAGGCGCTTCCACACAACCTGCTCACTCCTAGCGGAATGGATGGTAAAGGTGCTGCTACTTGAACTATTAACTCCTTGTGGAACGGATGAGAAAGATGATGCTACATGATCTATTGAGTGCAAGTGGAACGGATGGTAAAGGTGATGCTGCACGACCTGTTCACTCCCAGTGGAACGGATGGTAAAGGTGATGCTGCACGACCTGTTCACTCCCAGTGGAACGGATGGTAAAGGTGATGCTGCACGACCTGTTCACTCCCAGTGGAACGGATGGTAAAGGTGCTACTACATGAACTATTCACTCCTAGTGGAACAGGTGGTAAAGATGATGCTGCATGATCTATTGACTCATCCGGATGGTGAAGTTGACGCTACACGACTTGTTCACTCTGAATAGATCGGATCGTAAAGGTGATGCCAAACGATCTGTTAACTCCTGGTGAAACGGTGAAAGTGATGCTACACCACCTGATCATTCCCAGTGGAAAATACAATAAAAGTGCTGCTAGACGAACTATTCACTCCTAGTGGAACGTATAGTAAAGGCATTATACCCGACTTTTTACTCTTAGTGGAACAGATGGTATAGGCGGTACAACATGTTTTGTTCATTCCAAGTGGAACAGACCATAAAGGTGCAGCTACGCTGCCTGTTCACTTCGAGTGGAACGGATAATAAAGACGGTACTTGATGTTACACTACTTGTTCACTCAAGAGGAACGGAGAGCTCAGACGGTACCACACGACCTCGTAAATCCAAGAGGAACAGGTAGTGAAGGTGTTGCTATTCTACCTGTTCACTCCAAACAGAACGGATAATAAAGACGGTGGTACACTACCAATTCACGCCAGTGAAACGGATGGTATAGGCGATAGTACATGTTGTGGTCACTCCAAGTGGAACAGACCATGAAGGGGTGCTGCTACACCGCCTGTTCACTTCCAGCGGAACGGATAGTAAAGACGGTACTACACGACCTCGTCACTCCAAGCGGAACAGATAGTGAAGGTGTGTCTATGCTACCTGTTCACTCCAAATAGATCAGTTTCAGTTTCCCTTTCATCAAGGAGGCGTCACTGCGTGCGGACTAGTCCATATACGCTACACCACATCCGCTAAGTTTTGAGACGACACTACGCATGATTCTAAACTGATGGATAAATGAATTAACAACTAAGATGAGACAATTGAAGAAGAGGGTCTCGTGGCTACGACTCAGCGGATGTCTGACCTGCGCATTAGCCCAACGCGCTGGTCAGACCTTGAGTGCCTACCTACCATGTTTTTTTTCTGTAATGTGTGTGTAGTGAATGTACACGTGTGTGTATAGTGTGTGGGCATGGGCCCATGTGTGTACGTGGGCGCATGTGTATGTGTGTGTGTGTGTGTGTGTGTGTGTGTGTGTGTGTGTGCGTGCGCG
>CM065737.1:10452156-10454656 GCA_033310375.1 Conus canariensis | reverse complement strand
CACACACACACACACACACACACACACACACACACACACACACACACACACACACACACACACACACACACTCTGTTGAGTGTGTGTGTGTGTGTGTTCTTTGTGTGTCTTTGTATTTTCTACTTGACTTTTCAAATCCAATATTCCAAGTCCTCTTTTGCGTCGATTCAAAATCAGTTTTATTCGCCCTAAGTAAAACAAACCCTATAGTAAGACAAGATCTGATTACAGATATTCATCACCTAATACATTTCTTGATTATTAGGGGTACAAGAATTAGTTTCTGTTGGGCTCCTTCTCATTGTGGGATTCAGTTTAATGAGAGAGTAGACAGAGCAGCAAAACGGGGAGCGAAAAATACTAGCGGGTCGGAGGTTATCAGTATCCCATTGTCTATCCATGAGGGATACAGTCTTCTAGAAAATGCATGCTGGAAACATTTTAGGAAAAAACAACAAAATTCGGGATGTTCTCTTGATACTCGCATAAACCAGCTATTAAACTTTGACACACTTCATTCTTTTTATCAATGTAGTTTGCCGTTTTCTCGGATCATAATTTCGCTAATATATAAGATCAAACTAAACGCTTTTAAGACAAAGTTTTGCAAAAATATAACATGCCTTTGTGGTGAAATGATAACAAATTCCCACATACTTTTCCACTGCAAACAGTTAAAACCTCATCTACCACCTCTACCTAATTGTTCTCTGGATACAGTTGTAACCGATTTACCACTAATGTGTAAAATTGCTGTTTCATTGCATCAAAGTCCTATGTTTTCTGTTTTGTAAAATGAGAACTGGTGTTTTAGTAACGTCCTTGTTATGACCGGTTATTCTTCGATGTTTTATAGTTAGTTATCCATTTTTTGCTGTTGCTGTTAATGTTATTCTTATAGATTAGGTTCGTCTAATATCACATAATGTGTATAGACGTTAAATTGAAGACCTAACACACACACACACACACACACACACACCACACCACACACACACACACACACACACACACACACACACACACACACAAAAACCTCGCACACATACAAGCACACACACACACACACACATGCACACACACACACACACACACACACACACACACACACACACACACACACACCACACACACACACACACACACACACACACACACACTCACGCTCACAGACCATTTTCACAGCTAAAAAGCCAGGAAGATGCATGCAATCCAGATACCGATACCATAGCTCAGGCGACGAACTGACGTTGTGTTTACTTGGTACAACCCCGATAATAATACGACAGTCTGAGACAGGAGCCATGGTCTGGCTGAACAATGACCTGAACTGCGACGGTTCCCTCTTTCTCCATCTCTCCCCCATTCTTCCAATCTCACTGTTGTTTAGGCAATTTCCTGCTTAAATGTGAAGTCTTCAGCAGTCACAGGAAGGAGGCGATGGTTGCTCTGAGAAGCTGGAGAGAAGTTAGGTATTAACAGTGAAATTGCCCTTTATCAATGAAAAGCACGTTTATTATTTACATATTACACACACACACACACACACACACACACACACACACACACACACACACACACACACACACACACACACATACACACACACACACACACACTCTCTCTCTCTCTCTCTCCTCACCACACACACACACACACACACACTCACACTCATACACACACACACACACACGCATACACACACACGTACATACACGTACATACACGCATGCACACAAACACATATACACATACATACATATACATACAGACATACATACATCATCATCATCATCATCATCACTCATCATCATCATCATCATCATTTGTCACTTTTTCCATCGTCATCACTACCACCATTATCAGCATAACTACCGTCATCATCGCCACATAATTATCGACACTGTCATCATCATCATCATCTTCACCGCTATACACGATGACATCAAGCAGGGTGCGATCGCACACAATATCCTATATAAAATTATTACGTCTTCACAAATTTCAAACAAATGTCAGCGAACCGCCCAGAAAAACGTGGACAAACGACTCACAAGACAAAACACAACGCGTTTCGACCTCCTAGGTCTTCCTCAGGTGAAATGCAAACGAATAAAACAACGAAAATTCACTTAGCTTTGATCGCTTCAGATCGCTTGAGTTCAGCGCAAGGAAGAAGGCGTTGAATGTTGAATGTTTATTCCTGCATACAAGCGCACGCAAGTGTGTGTGTGTGTGTGTGTGTGTGTGTGTGTGTGTGTGTGGTGTGTGTGTGTGTGTGTGTGTGTGTGTGTGTGTGTGTGAGTGAGAGAGAGAGAGAGAGAGAGAGAGAGAGAGAGTGTGTATGTGTGTGTGTGTGTGTGTGTGTGTGTGTGTGTGTGTGTGTGTGTGTGTGTGTGTGTGTGTGTGTGTGTGTGTTTGTGAAGACTCATTCAACGCCTTCCTCCTTGTGCTGAACTCAAGCGATCTGAAGCGATGAAAGCTAAGTGAAGTTTCGTTG
>CM065737.1:10442156-10447156 GCA_033310375.1 Conus canariensis | reverse complement strand
TCTGGCTGTATCTACTGTACACTATGGTCTAATGTCTTGACAGAGGTGATGTATCGTATATGGACTAGTCTGTGTGCAGGGACACCTCCGTTGATGAAACTAAAACTAGCAGAAAAGACTATCTGTATGAGGTAAATAACAGGTCTTCTTCTTCTTCTTCTTCTGCGTACGCAGACTGATACTCCTGCGGACACTCCCTATATGGACAGGCAAGTATTAATCTCATCTACCCAACAAAGGGAGTGGAGTTTTGTGTGTATGACCGTTTTTTATCCCGCCATTAAGGCAGTCATATTCTATCTTTGGGGAAGGTGCATGCTATGTGTAACGTGTCATCCATTCCAACGGCCAAACTGGCCTTCTCTTTCGAAGGTTGGTGATGGGATTTTACGTGTGTGCAAGATGTCATGCGTGTGTTCACACACGGAACCTCGGTTTATAATCTTATTCGAAGGACTGTATGGGAAATGGAGTCAGAACTAATGTAAAATCCGAGGGAAAAATCCTCCTGTACCGAAACGGCCCGGCGGAGATTCGAACCCGTAACCCTTGGATTACGAGTCCGGCGCTCTACCAACTGAGCTATTCCGGCCCCCATCAGGTCAGATTCGTGTCTCTAGCCTCGACGAAAGCACAGCAAAGAAAGACGTGAATTCTGTCTTCTTTACAAATTGAAAAAGGCAACATAGCAAATCGTTTTCCCTGTTAAGAACGCATTTACAGCGGTGACAAGCAATGCCAGACATGTCAGATCTAAATGTAGTCAAACCTATACTAATGTAACAGTTCATTTATATTTATTCTTGCATGCAGGTTGTTTTAAAAGTCTATAATGTCCATATAGGTCATTATTATACACGTGACTGTTCCACTCTTATTAAATGCAATCAATCATTACTTGGGTAAAACATTTCTACCCCCCCCCCCCCCAACACACATACAAGCACACAAACATACACACATATATGAACACATACACAAGTACAATCACTCACACGCAAACACCGTCTTTGCTTATTGCTTCGTCTTTCGATCTCTGTAATCCTTTGTCTCTCTGTTGATTGGTTTGTTTTTCTGTCTGTCGTCTGTCTGTCTGTCGTCCACGTTTTTCTTTACAGCCTACTGCTCCTCATTCTCCCCTCCCCCCTACTCTCTCCCCCTGCCCTCCTTCTCACACACCAGCCGGACGTCCATGTCTAATCAAGGGAGGCAACGTAGGCCTGGCACTAGTTAGTCCACCAAGGGCATGGTGCCAGACATGTCACGGACGAGGGCTGCTGTCGTACAGTTCTCACCATACCCGTCTCTTCGCCGACTGACGTAACACTTAGTCAGTCGACATTCCAGATTACACAGCTCCCGTCCCCCCCCCCCCAACTCCCACCTTCTCTCCCTAACCTCAACAGCCTTCTACCCTCCATCCTTCTCTCTGGTCTCCCACAAAGCCCAGTCTTTCTCCTTCGCTCTGACATTGTGTTAGTCGTAAGTGTTTCGGATTACCTTGCTTTTTTGTACTCCCTGTTCTTATAGAACAGGGAGTACTTTAGAATGGGAACGAAGAAATGCTGTCTGTGTGTCTGTCTGTCTGTCTGTCTGTCTGTCCGTCCGTCGTCAAAATGTGTTCCACTCGCTCCAGACAAAACTACGGGGCCGATCTTTCTGAAAATTTATAGGTATGTTCATTATGGGTCACGGATGATGCCCGATGTGTTATTTCACCGTTATATTGGTTACTAATGGCTATAGCGGCCCATGACGGTTTTTCTTCTTTATGGAATATCTCAGAAAGTACTTGGCCGATCTTTCTGAAAATTTGTAGGTGCGTTCATTATGGGTCACAGATGATGGTCGATGTTTACCAGAATAGCCGTTATTAACGGCTATAACGGCCCGAAACGGTTTTTCGACTTTATGGAATATCTCACGCGTATTCAAGATAAACTGGGAGTACGTTTATATGCTTTGCATCTTGTATTCTTTTAATCCAAGACAGAGAGAGAGACCTGTATTCTTTTAATCCAAGACAGAGAGAGAGACCTAAATCTTTGGGGATTTTGGAATTGGAGGGAAGGAGTGAGACGGCAAGATATTCACAGAGAGAGAGAGAGAGAGAGAGAGAGAGAGAGAGAGAGAGAGGAGAGAGAGAGAGGAGAGAGAGAGATACGGGTACGGATGATTTAATCATTATATCATTGGATCTTGGTTAGGGAAGGAGGAGTGACACTGCGAGAGAGAGAGAGGGAGAGAGAGAGAGAGAGAGAGAGAGAGAGAGAGAGAGAGAGAGAGAGAGAGAGAGAGAGGAGAGAGAGAGAGAGAGAGTTCATATACATACACGAATTTGAATGTATTCATACACACACACAGAATTTAACGGGCATTTCCTCGTTCAGAAGGAAGTACACAGTTAAAATTGAAACAAAAAATGGGTATGTAATAGTGTGTTTATGTATGTGTATATGTGAATGTGTATGTGTGTCTCTGTTTCTCTGTCTCTGTTTCTACCTCTCTCTCTGTCTCTGTCTCTGCCTCTCTTTCTCTCTCACTCACTCTCTCTCTCTTTCTCTCTCTCTCTCTTTCTCTCTCTCTCTCTTCTCTCTCCCTTTATCTCCACTAATACTACCCATATTTTTTTACCACTCTTCTCTGCTCTTATGCCTCTCTCCTGCATGAATGCTATGTCCATGTCTAATCAAAAAGGACACCAATACCTGACACTGGTTAGTCCACCAAGGCTGTGATGCCAGACATATCACGGATAGGGTCTGATCATTTTACCACTCCAGTCTCGTCACTGACCAACGTAACACATAGTCGACATTCCAAATTAGGCAGGCGAGCTTTCCCACCCCTCACCTCACCTGTCCATCCAACCCCCCCTCCCCCCCCCCCCCCGCCAACCTCCACCGCCTCATCCTCCACTCTGGATCTGCAGGAAGCCCAGTCTTTTCCCTTTGCTCTGACAATGTGTCAGTAGTCTGTCTTTCTGATTTGCTTCCAACTGGAGTCTGAGACAGAGAGAGGACTGATTCTTTTCGGAACTTGGGAAGGGAGAGAGGGGAGAGAGAGAGAGAGAGAGAGAGAGAGAGAGAGAGAAGAGAAGGAGAGAGAGAGAGAGAGAGAGAGAGGAGAGAGGGAAGAGAGAGAGAGAGAGAGGAGAGAGAGAGAGAGAGAGAGAGAGAGAGAAGAGAGAGAGAGAGAGAGCTGTAGCAGTACACCAAAGTGGAAAGCAGTTGCAAGAATCTGAGGAAGAATTGCCAGATCAAACGCCAATTCTAACTTGGAAATACACTATCAGCTGACACCTGCAGGCACAAAAATATGCATCTCTCTGCCTCCCTTCCATGACTCTCTTCCTAGAATCTCCCTGTGTATAGCCACCACCCAACCTTTCCCTCACCCATCCACCCTCACACCTTCGGCCTACTATCTTCCTCCCCTCACTTATGCTATGAAATCTATCCCTCCACCCTCCCTTCATGAAGAGCCACGAAGCATTTCTCCAACACGGCATCCGACCAAAACGCCGCGGCGTCAAAGACAAGTCGCTCCAGAGATTTTACTTCAAATGGAGCCGCTGCAAGAAAACTCGAAAGGCATCAGGCATCGGAGTCTCTCCCTCCAGACATGTCCCCTATGTTGGGCATCAGACAAGCCGTCATCAACATCCCAAAAATCAATGCTGAGATAGTCAATCATAACTGGCTTTCATTCGGGTGCGCTCTCCTCTTTTCCCCTGCCTCCTCCCCCCCCTTTCTGTTATCGCTGTCCTCCCCGCCTACGTCTGTGCTGTCTTCTCGGCTCACTTATTTGTAACTTTTCGTCTCCCTTTCCTGAGCAGAGCGTGGTATGGTCGCACCATCAGTAGTCCATCAGACTTTACTGTTCTGTGGCTTGAGTTCGATTCCCATATTGAGTGACCCCGCCCCCTCCCCCGTCCCACTCTCCTTCCATCCTAGTCCCCCTCTCCCCCATCCCTCCACGGACATAAGACTCGCGCCGTTCCGGTCTATCTTGATGCTCCAATCATTCTGTGGGGATGCAGCGCTAAAGAACCCCCTCCATCTCTTGCCGCTCTTCATCCTCCGTGATTGGAAGCCTGGTGTCTTTCTTGGTTATTGCGAATTTCTTGCCGGTGGCAGTGTACGTGGAGCTTAACTCTGGTTTTAGTCTGTTTTGTTGCTTCCAGCTCTTTTTATTCTATTAATTATTTCCACTGTCCAAACTGAAAGGGACGTGAAATAAATCAATAAAACAGGTGGATCCAGATTTTTTTTTTAAAAAGAAAGACATTTTGACACTGGCGGAGGTCTATGCCCTTCCGAGTGTCCTTCAAATTCAGTTCTATGACACTGTGTACTGTCAGGACATCAGATGACGTTCTCTCTCCCTCCCACCCTCTCTCTCCCTCCCTCCGTCCTCTGTGTGTGTGTGTGTGTGTGTGTGTGTGTGTGTGTGTGTGTGTGTGTGTGTGTGTGTGTGTGTGTGTGTGTGTGTCCTTCTTTCCTCCTCTCCTTTCTCTCTCTGTCACTGTCTTTTCCTCCTTCCTGCCATCTCTCTCTCGTTTTCTCTCGCTCTCTTTCTCTCCTCCCCCCCTCTCTCTCTCTCTCTGTCACTGTTTTTTCCTCCTTCTCCCCATCTCTCTCTCTCTCTTTCTCTCTGTTACGATCCTTTCCTCCTTCCTCCCATCTCTCTCTCTCTTCTCTCTCTCTCTCTCTCTCTTGATCTTTATATCCCCCTCTCACTTTCCCTTTCTCCCTTTGTCTCATCTGACAGGCCCCTCCTCAACACACTGACTGTGATCCTTCATCAGGTGAACCAATCTGACAGTAATATCTCCGCTCCCTGAAAACAGCCACCACTCGGCTTTCGCTCAGCAGACAGCAGACAGCCGAAGCCTCATCAGCTGAAGTGTCATCCAGCCCTGGTCAGTACTCACGGTGTTAGGTCAGAGAGCGGGCATGGTTGCTGGTCACTGGGTTCTTGAAGAAGACTGGCCGGTG
>CM065737.1:10429656-10432156 GCA_033310375.1 Conus canariensis | reverse complement strand
CTCCTTCTCACCCCCCCCTCTGCTCTCTCCCCCTCCCCTCCTTCTCACACACCAGCCGGACGTCCATGTCTACTCAAGGGAGGCAACGTAGGCCTGGCACTAGTTAGTCCACCAAGGGCATGGTGCCAGACATGTCACGGACGAGGGCTGCTGTCGTACAGTTCTCACCATTCCCGTCTCTTCGCCGACTGACGTAACACTTAGTCAGTCGACATTCCAGATTACGCAGCTCCCCCATCTCCTCCACCCCCCCATCCCCCCACCCCCCTCCTGTAGCCTCAACAACCCACTTCCTTCTCCTGACTGCTCTCTGAAGTAGTCCAGTCTTTCTTCTTTGCTCTGACGAGGCCTTAGTATTAAGTTTCTTTTTGTCCTTATTTCTTTTTTCATTTTTTATTTTTTGGTTTCAGACAGAGGCCTAATACACTTTGGATCTTGGTTAGGGAGAGAGGAGTTACATCGCAAGAGAGAGAGAGAGGAGAGAGAGAGGAGAGAGAGAGAGAGAGAGAGAGAGATTCAAATACAGTCACGACTTTGAATACATTCGGGTACGCGCATGGAATGTGCTGTAGGGCATTTTTCCCTGCTGAAGGAGGAAGTACACATGCAAAATTGAACCAAACCAAACCAAACCAAAAACACATTTGCGATGTTTCAGCTCTTTACAATCAGATATGTTGACATTAAAAAAATACTGCGATTTTCAGAGAAAAGGTGGGTTATTTGAATAGATTTTATACACATGCCTTGACATGGTAGCATCTGACGTATACTAAACTATTTTGACATAAGCAGATGATATCCAACTTCCAAAGGGAAGACAACTTTTGAAAACACGAAATTGTCAAACACTCTGCACGCTATATTTCGGCCACATGGCTTTCATCAGGGAGACAACAAAAAGAACGGAAAAGCTAGGTAAAATCCGTGGTTGGTTGAGTCGGAGAATGACGTCTACAATATTGTTGTTATCATTACGTTTTTCTCGTGCTTAAGAGAAAATCACGGTAAAGTTGCATAGAACGGAACAATCAGTACGTTCTGTTGCAGCACGATTTTTATCGTTCATCAGAACGTTCTAATTGTTCCGTCTCTCTCTCTCTCTCTCTCTCTCTCTCTCTCTCTCTCTCTCTCTCTCTCTCTCTCTCTCTCTCTCGTTTGCTTGCTCTCTCTCCGTTTCTTACCATGTGTATTACCCACATTCTTTGCCACTCACTCCCACCCTTCCTTTTCTTCCTCCACTGCCCTACCTCTTTTCCCTCTCCTACAAAAAACCCTGACGTCCATGTCTAACTAAAACAAGATGCAAAGCATATAAACGTACTCCCAGTTTATCTGGAATAGGCGTGAGATATTCCATCAAGAGGAAGAACCGTTTTGGGCCGTTATAGCCCGTTAGTAACGGCTATTGTGGTAAACGTCGGCCATCATCTGTGACCCATAATGAACATACCTACAAATTTTCAGAAAGATCGGCCAAGTACTTTCTGAGATTTTCCATAAAGAAGAAAAATTGCTATGGGCCGTTATAGCCGTTAGTAACAGATATAACGGTAAAATAACACATCGGGCATCATCCGTGACCCATAATGAACATACCTACAAATTTTCAGAAAGATCGGCCAAGTAGTTTTCTGAGATATTCCGTAAAGAAGGAAAACCGTTATGGGCCGTTATAGCCGTTAGTAACAGCTATAACGGTAATATAAAACATTGGGCATCATCCGTGACCCATAATGAACATACCTACACATTTTCAGAAAGATCGGCCCAGTAGTTTTGTCTGGAACGAGTGGAACACATTTTGACCACGGACGGACAGACAGACAGATAGGCAGACAGACAGACAGACAGACAGACAGACAGACAGACAGACAGCATTTCTTCGTTCCCATTGTAAAGTACTCCCTGTTCTATAAGAACTGGGAGTACAAAAAAGGTTACTTATGCCTGACACTGGTTAGTCCACCTAGGGCGTGGTGCCAGACTTGTTATGGAGAAGGGATACTATCAGACAGTTCATCTCACCATTCCCAGTCTCTTCGCCGACCGACGTAGCACTTAGTGGACATTCCAGATTAGGCAGGCACGTTTTCGTATGTGTAAGACTGTTGCACGTGGGGAATGTGGAATATAAGGGGTTCATGCATGATTTCTTTTCATTATAGGATTGGCCTCATCGGGGAAGAGACAACTGGTGAGACGATATGTAACAAAGTAAATCCCTAAATCCATTTAAAAGACGCCGTCTCTGTCCGCCTGTCTGCCTGTTTGTCTGCCTAACTGTCTGTCTGTCTGTCTATCTCTCTCTCTCTTTCTCTCCTTTTTTTTTCTTCCTTCTCTCTCTCTCTCTCTCTCTTCTTGTGGGGGTGTGGGTGGATGTGGGGGTGGGGGGTGGGGGTGGATGGGTGTTGGGGTGGGTGGATGGTGGTGGTGGTGGTGTGTTGTGAAGTGCGCTCACGCGCTTGGGTAGGGGGAAGAAGAGGGAGACGAGCAATAC
>CM065737.1:10412156-10417156 GCA_033310375.1 Conus canariensis | reverse complement strand
TGTTCAAAGGTCTTTGCACATTTTTTTGCGGCTCTACTTGCTTAATCAACGAATAGGTAGGAATCCTCTTAGAGATAGTGTCTATCCAAACAAAACGGTTCTATGTTAGATTGGAAAGCCTTTTTTTAAAATTTAATTTAATTTTTTTAGTTCGTACTATTCTATGGCGAATAAAATTTCGGACGAAATGTGTCTTTGTTAGTGCTGATTAGTTATCCTTCCCTTCCCCCACCTTCAAGTCCCTCCTCCATCGCCATCTCTCTCTTCCTCTCTCTGTCTCTGTCTCTCTCTGTCTCTGTCTGTCTGTCTGTCTGTCTATCTGTCTGTCTGTCTGTCTGTCTGTCTGTCTGTCTCTCTCTCTCTGTCCTCCTCTCCTCCTTCCACATCTCTCTCTCTCTCTCTCTCTCTCTCTCTCTCTCCCTCCCTCCCTCCCTCTCTCTCTCTCTCTCTCTCTCCGCCCTTCACTGTCTCTGTCCTTTTTTCTGTCTGTTTCTCTGTGTCTCTGTCTCTGTCTCTGTCTCTGTCTGTCTCTCAGTCACTGTCTCTGTCTCTCTTTATAAACTCTTCTCTCTCTCTCTTTTGTTTTTTTTTCCTCATCCCATCCCATCTCTCTCTCTCTCTCTCTCTCTCACTCTCTTTCTCTCTCTCCCCTCTTTCTCTGTCTTTCTCTCTCTCACCCTCTTTCTCTCTCTTTCTCTCGCTCTTTCTCTCATTCTTTCTCTTTAGCTCTCTCTCTCTCTCTTTCTCTCTCTTTCTAAACTCTTCTGTCTGTCTTTTTCGTTTTTTCTCCCTTGTTTCTCTCTCTCCTCCCTCCCCCCCTCTCTCTCTCTTTTGATCCCCCTTCTCGCTTTCCCTTTCTCTCCCTTTGTCCCATCTGACAGGCCCCTCCTCAACACACTGACTGTGATCCTTCATCAGGTGAACCAATCTGACAGTAATATCTCCGCTTCCTGAGTACAGCAACCACTCGGCTGTCGCTCAGCAGACAGCAGACAGCCGACAACCCCGTCAGCTGAAGTGTCATCCAGCCCTGGTCAGTACGCACGGTGTTAGGTCAGAAAACGGGCACGGTTTTTGGTCACTGGGTTCTTGACGAAAACTGGACAGTGTCCAACTGACCGTGGGAATGATTGTGTCTTTTGACGGAAATAGAGTGTGCTGTTCGTATGTTCTTTAAATCTTCTGATTGATTGAAAACACAGCGTGAACGCCAGATCGCGACTTCTTGTTCTTGTTTTTGTTCTGTTTGTTCTTGTTCTTCTTGTTCTTGTTCTTCTTGTCTTTGTTCTTGTTCTAGTTCTTCTTGTTCTTGTTCTTCTTGTTTTTGTTCTTGTTCTTCTTGCTTTGTTCTTGTTCTTCTTGTTCTTGTTCTTCTTGTTCTTGTTCTTCTTGTTCTTCTTGTTTTTGTTCTGGTTCTTCTTGTTCTTGTTCTTCTTGTTTTTGTTCTGGTTCTTCTTGGTTTTGTTCTTGTTCTCGTTCTTCTTGTTCTTGTTCTTCTCCCTCCCTCTCCCCATTCCTCCCCCTCCCCCTCTCCCTCTATCTTTTCACCTCCCCCCTTATCTGTCTCTCTCTCTCTCTCTCTCCATCCCCTACACCCATTTTTGTTTCATCATCATGTCTGCCACCCTGTCTCTGTCTCTCTGCCAACGTTCAACTTCATCTGTCCCCCTCTTGTTTCCCTCTCGTTTGTCTCTGCTGCTGCCTCTGCCCTCCAGCCTTCTCTCTTGTCTGTCTCTGCTGCTGCCTCTGCCCTCCAGCCTTCTCTCTTGTCTGTCTCTGCTGCTGCCTCTGCCCTCCAGCCTTCTCTCTTGTCTGTCTCTGCTGCTGCCTCTGCCCTCCAGCCTTCTCTCTTGTCTGGTATCGCTTCCTCTCTCTCTTCATTTCTTCCTCCATCCTTCCCTGCATCACTGCCCCCCTCCCTTCCTGCCATTCTGCCTACTCCCTCTCTCTCTCTCTCTCTCTAGTGAAAAGATTTTTTAACAAAATTTCGGGTGGGTTTTTAGAAGATGTATTTTTAAGAGTTGTGTGAATGAATGATTTGTGAGTTGATTTTAACGTGGTGACAGCCCTGATACGGCCCTTTGCGGTCGGCTGCGTTATAAGCAACATTACCATACCTTACCTCTCTCTCTCCATACATCTCTCTCTCTCTCTCTCTCTCTCTCTCTCTCTATATATATATATATATATATATCAGTGTGTGTGTATGTGTGTGTGTCAGAGAGAGAGAGAGAGAGAGAGAGAGAGAGAGAGAGAGAGAGAGAGAGAGAGAGAGAGAGAGAGAGAGAGGTCCGATTCGACGCACCACAACAAACCGATCGTGCAGATTAATCTGACAGAGGAATCTGACACTGACACCTTCATCACGTCATGCCAGCGTCCAGCCCGCTGACCATCTTCCGTCATTCTGCCAGAACCGGCCACAGACCGCCCTGACATTGATCTGCTGGAGAGGGATGCTGAATGGGGGATCAGAGTTCTTGGTCAGGACGACAATGCTCCATTATGCAGTGTTACTGTGTATAATCCATGAGTGAGTGCTGATGTGGGTTGATGTTATTGCAGTTTCTGTTGCAGAATGTATGACATCCATGTGAATACAAAACGATTAAACAAACAAACGAATACATAGACAAACAAACAAATAAATAAATACAGAACAACAACAACATCAACAACATCAAGATGGACTATTTTCAAATTTTCTTCCCTGGTTTATGAAGCTTTTTCTTCTGAATTTTTGTTTGTTTGTTTACACGGTTTTCGTTTTCGTTCTTTGTTTTACTTTTGAGAGATTGTTGTAGACGAGCTTTCAGTACAATCGTTATTGAGATATGATTATTATGATCATTCTTGTTGTTGTTGTTGTTGTTGTTGTTGTTATTGTTGTTGTCGTTGTTATTGTTGTTGTTGTTGTTCTTGTTGTTGTTGTTTTGATGTTGTGTGACCACCATTTCTTGTATCCACTTAAAATGTCTATCTGCCTGACAAACTTTAAATCAAATGTCTGTCTCCATTCATCATCATCATCATCACATCATGATCATCATCATGATAATCAGCATCATCATCATCATCATTACCTGTATCTTTCTCTCTTTTCCTCCTCCTTCTTCTCCTCCCCCTCTCCACCCTCCATTACTTTCTCACTCTCTCTCTCTCTCTCTGTCTCTGTCTCTGTCTCTCTCTCCTCATAACGCCTCTCTCTCTCCCTCTTTCTTCCTATCTCTCCTCCTCTCTCTCTCTCTCTCACGCACACACACACACACACACCACACACACACACCACACACACACACACACACACACACACACACACACACACACACACACGCACACACACACTATTGTACGGCAGCAAACGGACATTGCGTGTGATGTGACGACCAATCATCTGACACTACAGACACCTCGTCATGTTAACAGCCACTGGACTGTCTTCCACCACACAGACACTAACAGACCCTCGTCATGTCAACAGCCACTGGACTGTCTTCCACCACACAGACACTAACAGACCCTCGTCATGTTAACAGCCACTGGACTGTCTTCCACCACACAGATCACTAACAGACCCTCGTCATGTCAACAGCCACTTGACTGTCTTCCACCACACAGACATTAACAGACCCTCGTCATGTCAACAGCCACTTGACTGTCTTCCACCACACAGATACTAACAGACCCTCGTCATGTCAACAGCCACTTGACTGTCTTCCACCACACAGACACTAACAGACCCTCGTCATGTCAACAGCCACTTGACTGTCTTCCACCACACAGATACTAACAGACCCTCGTCATGTCAACAGCCACTTGACTGTCTTCCACCACACAGACACTAACAGACCCTCGTCATGTCAACAGCCACTTGACTGTCTTCCACCACACAGACACTAACAGACCCTCGTCATGTCAACAGCCACTTGACTGTCTTCCACCACACAGACACTAACAGACCCTCGTCATGTCAACAGCCACTTGACTGTCTTCCACCAGACAGTGTCCACAGCTGAAGGACCAATCATCCCCTCTTCTTCCCATCCAGTCCTCCTCAGGTTCTTCCCCCGACTGCTACCTCCTCCTTCTGTCTGTCTGTCTGTCTGTCTGTCTGTCTCTGTCTCTGTCTGTCTGTCTGTCTGTCTGTCTGTCTGTCTGTCTCTCTCTCTCTCTCTCTCTCTATGTTCTAGAGTACATATCAGTTAGGGTCTCTGCGCTAGGGAGCAATCGGATTTTGTGTTGGAATGGACGTTCGTCAGAGGGGCCCACGATCCATGGATATTGCAGATTCGATGTCAGAACTGTGGCTGATCTCCCGTTTGGATACAACCGTGATATACAGCATCCTTTACTTTACATTGCAGCCAACATTTGTGCAATGCTTCAGTATACCGGGGGAGGAGCTTGGTGAAGTGTGAAAGGGGAGAGTAAAAGCGGGCGGTGGTTGTGGTGCTTGTTTGTGATGAAGAAAGGGCAGGGGACGGGGTATGGGAAGGACAGGGGGTGGATGGAGGGTGGGTGTAAGTTGAGGTTTGGAGAGCGTCAGAATTTCGATATTCCAATCAGCACTTCTTTCCATATAGTTCAAGATATTACTCATTATACCTTCTGCAGAGGAACACGAAACGCTTAGCTTCATGGCTGAACATGCTGAAAGGTCTTCCACTGCCGGTTTGGGTTTCTGCGCAAAGCAGAGGAAATAAGTTAATAAAGTTTTCCTCTGTTTTCACTTCAAGCTGGAAAAAAAATTATCAGTTTCAAACGAAAATGTATATACAGACATTTCCAAGTGATCGTTGTCGAATTTTTGTGCTTTAATCAAAAAGCTGTTTCCGATCTAGTGATCGTTTTCCAACTTCCAACTATTTGATGACTCGCCAAACAGCCGTCTTTGATCTAGAACACGTTTTCAAATTTGCAGACTTTGCTGAACAGACAAATTATTGTTTTCAATCTACTGATCAACTTCAAACTTGTCCACTTTGACGAACAGCTAAACA
>CM065737.1:10399656-10407156 GCA_033310375.1 Conus canariensis | reverse complement strand
CATTCTTGAATAAAGAAATCGACAATTCTTTGTTTAAACAAATTCAAAAACTGTTTAACATCACCAACTCCTTGTTGCAATCAAACAATACTGAACCCCGTTTCACACAAAGTTTCTCTTACCTTTGAAACCCAACAGTTTTTGCCAGCTCTGTCTAATTCAAGCAACATCATGTAAGCTTTATATGGCAGTCTTTCAGCATCCATATGCAACAGTTTGAACCAAAATCTTAAACATGCAACGTAAGAATTAACATACAGAGGGTATCTTCCCAGATCTCCATATATCATCTTATTAGGAGTTCTACCTGGAACACCCATAAACCTTTTACATGCCATTATATGTACTTTTTCTATATGATCCAATCTATTTAACCCCCACACTTCTGATGAGTATAATAGTATTGGCTGAATCTTTACATAAAAAATTTTAAAGAAGGTAATTAAACTCATTTCCTTATACTTTTGGAAAACCCTGCACAGCTGTAAAACGGCTTTCTTTCCTTTGGTTGCCAAATGCATTGTGCCTTTTCTAGCACTAATCGTAGTTGTGAAATTAAACCCTAAATAACAATAACTATTTACCACCTCTAGTCTTGTACCATCATAGAACCATTTTTCATGCCTTCCCAGGAATCCCCCTTTTCTGAATACCATAACTTTTGTTTTTTCGATGTTTACGTATAACCTCATGTTGTTGCAACATGTGTGCAAAATATTCAGTTGATTCTGTAGACCATTTGGGGAAGTTGACAGCAGTACAACATCATCTGCGAACAATAATATGAATAACTCCATGATACCCAGTAACAGCTGCACACCATGTTTACCCTTCTCTTCTATGTGAGTTGCCAACTGGTTTATAAACATTGAAAATAATGTGGGGCTCAAAACACATCCTTGTCTTACTCCTATTGGGCAATCAAACATCTCAGAAAATTCATGGTTTGATCGAACACACGACAGTAATGAGTTGTACATTGCTTTGAGAGACGCCAAAAATTTCCCTTTCACATTTTGTTTTTTTTATACATTCCAAAAGTTTATGATGGCGCACAGAGTCGAAAGCCTTTCTAAAATCAACGAAAGCAACATATAGTTTTGTACCTTTCTTATTCATACATTTCTGGATAGCAGCATACACTGTAAAAATATGATCAACAGTAGAATGGTCTCTTCGAAATCCTGCCTGATTTTCTGAAATAAAGTTATTGTTTTCTAACCAGGTGTACAGTCTTGTGTTTAATATTGATGTATAACATTTTGATATGATGCTCAGCAAAGATACTCCTCTATAATCATCAGCATTATCGGGGTTACCTTTCTTAAATACTGGTATGATAATAGATTTCGTCCACTCACGAGGATAAACTCCTTTATCAAAAACGGTATTAAATAGTTTTGTCAGAAATTTAGTTACAGTTGAACCTCCAGATTTTAACATTTCTGCGGAAACATCGTCTATTCCGCTGGCTTTATTTTTCTTAAGTTTAGAAATAGCTTGAATGACTTCATCCTCTGAAATAAACTGATTCAAAACATGGTCCGATTCTTCGGACAGATCGATTTCAATATCAAACTGCTCATCGTATTCTTCGCCGCTGTTTTGAAAAACACTCTTGAAATGCTTGAACCAGTCATCTATGCTAATATTGCTATCATTTTTATCATTCTGCCCGCATCCCATTTTCCTTAAATTTCTCCAAAATTGCGATGAGTTGCCAGTTTCATTCGCTAACATATCTGCTTGCTGCTTTCTAAACGCTTGTCTTTTTACTTTTAGTAAGTATCTGTAACTCTTCCTTGCTTTTACGTACGGTATTCTGTCTTTTTCTTTTCGAGTTCTTCTGAAATAGTTTAATTTACTCCTACTTTCCTTTTTCGCTGCCTTACATTCTTCATCAAACCATTCTGATCTTTTATTTCCATTGACGTGAACGATTTTAGCATGCATTGACTGGCATCTTTTAAACACTTCACAAAAAATATCAAGAGCGCTGTCTATGTCTACATCCAAGGTTTGCATAGCCAGCATAAGTCGGCTTTGAATGTCATAAGTTGCCAACAGTTTTATAAAATCATCCTCGCATTTTTCATTCCAAATAATTTTTTCTGAAATTATACGGTGATTTGGTTTGGAATTTTCAGTATTCTCGTGAATGTTATTATCCCTCTTCATCTTCACAACCACTGGGAGATGGTCAGATTCAGTTAGGCTTTCAACATCTAGAGATACAATATTGACGGACGAAAATAAGTCGTAGGTTACAATAAAATAATCGACCGTACTTACTCCAGAAGATCCAATATATGTGCAACTATCGTCAAAGTCTTTATGGTCAAGTCCATTTAAAATGATACATTCAAACATATTACATAACTCAATTAATTGCTCTCCAAAAGAATTCATTTGTTTATCTTGAGACCTCCTTGGAAAGCTGTTGTCATCAGGAAATTCTGTCTCATCGAAGTCATTGTCATCACCATGAAAACTAATTTTGGGATGAAGTTCTTGCATTCAAATCTCCAGTTTCAAACATAGAAAAGTGACCACAATATTCATGCAAATCAGTTATACATTCCTCTAACAATTCCATGCCGTATCCGTCCTGTTGAAATTTCCAGTATGGTGAATCATTCGGGGGTATATAAGAACATATTAACATGATATCTTTTTCTGTAGAAAACAAGTCCTTCTTTAGCTTCACAACAACCGTGTTTTTGACTTTCACTTCTATCCTTTCAACAGAATCAGCAAAACATTTCTTGATCATAACAATAACACCTCCCGAGTATCTCCCTTGGTGTGACAATTTTTGAGCTTTGGATGTGAATAAAATAAAGTCCTTGAAAAGAAATGATTCAAAGTCAGTAGCTATAAAAGTCTGAGTTAAGCAGACGAAATCATGGGAAATAATGAAATTAATTAAATGGGTGTTGTCTAATTTTTGTAAAAGCCAATTAACATTGTAATTTAGGAATTTAACTTCTGCGTTATGTACCCTATTTACAAAAGAACTTGTGCTGGGACTTAATTGTGCACCATGTGTTCGATTTGCAGCACCTGTGACACTATGTCCCTGAGTCTTTGATGATTGTTTAACTGGTATTGTGGCCTGGCCGAATCCCTATTGTTGTGCACCTGATGTTTCTGCACCGACTTTGGTCTTTGATTAAAGCCCGCGAAGGCCTGTCTTTGATTTTTGTCTGGTCACCTGACTGAACTTTTTTAAAAGAATCCACAATGCTACTTTGGCTGTTGGATCTCTCTAGAGTCGTTTTGGTAGTATTGCTGCCTACTCTTGAGGCAGAAGCATTTTGTTTTGAACGCACATCACGAGCTGGATGTTGTATCTGTTTGTCTTTGCTCGTTACTTCGTTGACTGTATCATCAACGTGTCTGCTGTCTTGTTTGTCAGGTGGGGTGTCGGTAGTCGTATCTTGTCTGAGTATATTCTCGTTGCCTGTAATGTCAATCACGTCTTGTCTAACGCTGTCTGTATCCACATCCGGTTGGCGAACAATTTGCGCAAAATTATCCATTGTATTACTTCCCCTTGGTGCGTCATCCTGCGTCGGGCAATGGGTGCACACCTCTTTTTCAGCTGTCGTCTGTTTGGAGTCATGTACAGCATCCATATCCGTACCTGTGCCACCGTCAGTTTTGTCATTAGTTTCTGTAATAATCCTGTCAAGACTAATATCGCCAAGACTACGTCGCTTTTCCGCCATCCTGACACTGTCCTGGCCAGTCAGCGTTTCCTGAATGTTGTCTTCAGTAATGTGAATCACATCTGTGGGCCTGTTTTCCACACACACATTAGAGTCTGTTGAAACTTTGTCCATCACAGACGTGAGCTGACTTTTGCCATCACTGGACCCCTCTTCACACAGTTCTGATGAAGTCGGTCTTGAAGTTTTAGATCTTTTGGAGTAGTCTTTCACCATAACAGTCCTTTTGTGTTCTAAAGTTTGGCCTTCATGTCGTGGTCTATACTGTTTTGTAACATCACTGTAGGACCGTGTTCCTGGAACGACTGGAATGGAGGTATGTGTATCTGGATTCCGGAGTCGAGAGTTCTTCTCTCCTCTTGGACTGCCACTCCATCTGTTGCCGGAACGTCTGATGCCTGAGCGGTGATCCTTGACGTCTTTGCTTTCGTGGGAATCTTGCTGATTAAACGAAGACTGGAACCTGTGATGCGTGCCTTCGCTGTTTCTGCTGTAGCCATTTCTGTAGCTGTTTTGCATGAGGGGACAGTCTTCCTCAGTTCCTCTTGGATCAGAAGTATGGCGCCATTCATGTCTGACGTTCCTAGAGGAAGAATCGTGCCGTCTGTCCTTAACGTGTAGTTTGCCGTTGTGAATGTAGGCGATCTTGCCGAGTCCACGATGGAACTCTACCATCTCCCTCTGCCGTGTTGTCAGGTCGGAGGCCACTCGTATGCCACTTTCTCTCAGGTTGTCTCTGAGGTCTTTGTCACCAAGCACCGCCAACCATCGACAGAACTGGACAAGAATGGGCCGAGGATCACTACTGTGTGGACGAGGTCTGCCAAAACGGAAGGCTCTGACAATATCATCTTGCCGCCAGACAGGTGAACGTGCATGGTCGTTCAACATATTGATTACTGTTTGTGAAGTTATGTATTCGTCCTCCCAGCCTGTTTCTTTGACATTGATGAATCGCAAATTGCATGCCTTTGCGTCCTGTTCGGCGGATTCCAGCTTTCTTTCCAGATGCTCTAGTCTGTCCAAAATGTTCGCACTGTCTTCTTTTAGTTCACACTGATTTCTTCAGTGCTTTTGACAAAGGTATCTTTCAGTTTATTAACTTCTGTAAAAAAGCGTCCAATGCTGTTCTCCTGGGAACAAAATCTTTCATCAATATTTGACTTTATAGTTGTTGAATGCATGAGTAAACCATGCTGCATCTGCGTCAAGCGCCAATCGATCAATTGCAGTATACTGGTTTGAGGAGGAACAGGGGAACCTTCGGACATCTTTTTTTCAGGCGCCTGTGATGTTACCTGATTGCACAAGACAGACTTTCACTTATTGGTACACGTGCACCGATCGTTCAAATCAAAGACCAAGAGTTCAGGTAAACGACACAACGAAACGCGGTGACACTGAGCACGTGCAATCCGACACTTGCGATCCTGTAGGGTGGGCGTGGATAACTGTGTGAAACATGAACGACGTAAACATCGGAAAAAATATGGTCTCTTACTTGACATTTGTAATTAAGGAAATGTTAATTACGAGACATCCACTGACCTTTTCGTTCATCTAATTACACATTCTGATACACAGACACTTCATACACAACTCCACCAAAAATCCCGACGATCACAGTCATCAATCCGACACAATTCACTGTCGTTAGGACAGCGTTCTTCATACGTCTGTCACTTGATCAACCTCCTTCCTCTCCTAGAGACAGAGAGAGAGAGAGAGAGAGGAGAGAGAGAGAGAGAGAGAGAGAGAGAGAGGGAGAATGCTCGCTGATATAAGAATTGTCCGGATAATCCCCAAAAAGACAAACTAAGAAAGACAAAGATAATTGTCTGTGATAATGAAAGAAATAATCAAGTCCAAATTTTAAAGAAAGAATGTATGATCACAATATGTCCATTCCGAAAATCGTACAGACCTGTTCATGATTCAGGCATAGTTCGTGAAATGGTGCTCATGCAACAATCCTTAACACCCAGTCAGATAAAACAAAAGACTGTTCCCCCTTTTAGGTAATAACTGGACTTTTTACACTATTTACATTAACATTCTCTCATTCTTTTTTACAAAAAAACAACAACAAAAAACAAAAAAAAAACGCAGACATAACTCAATTTTTCAAAATTACATCAACAGGTCCTCCAGATTAAAAAAAAAAACCCAAACTTTTTTCTTTCAATGTTCGCACCCATAGTGTCGCAAATACACAACAACTGTCCTCACAGACCTATAACCATTCAATAATGTCTCACAGACTGAACCATCAATAACTGTCCTCACAGACCTAGAACCATTCAATAACTGTCCTCACAGACCTAGAACCATTCAATAACTGTCCTCACAGACCTAGAACCATTCTTTTCCAGTTTCCAGTTCCTGCAACCTCTCGCTGACTTAGAAGGAAACCTCACAAAATTTGCCTGTGCCCCTCTCAACAACAATACTCAAGCCCCAGCCTATCCGGGTAGAGAGTTCCTGAAAGAAGGAGAACAATATATTAATCGTCATATTATTCTTTATCTAAAAAAAACATTTATCTTCTCTCTCTCTCTCTCTCTCTCTCTCTCTCTCTCTCTCTCTCTCTCACCTTTTTCACTTTTTATCTTCTTCATCATGTTTACCCTGTGGTTTCTGACCATGGGGCAGCCACGGCCTTCTATCTATAATTGGGCAACCACCACCTTCAATCTATAATTGGGCAGCCATGGCCTTCAATCTATAATTGGGCAGCCATGGCCTTCAATCCATGATTGGGCAGCCACGGCCTTCAATCTATAATTGGGCAGCCATTGCCTTCAATCTATAATTGGGCAACCACGGCCTTCAATCTATAATTGGGCAGCCATGGCCTTCAATCTATAATTGGGCAGCCATGGCCTTCAATCTATAATTGGGCAGCCACGGCCTTCAGTCTATAATTGGGTAGCCACCACCTTCAATCTATAATTGGGCAGCCATGGCCTTCAATCTATAACTGGGCAGCCACGGCCTTCAATCTATAATTGGGCAGCCATGGCCTTCAATCTATAATTGGGCAGCCACCACCTTCAATCTATAATTGGGCAGCCACGGCCTTCAATCTATAATTGGGCAGCCACGGCCTTTAATCTATAATTGGGCAGCCATGGCCTTCAATCTATAATTGGGCAGCCACGGCCTTCATTCTATAATTAGGCAGCCATGGCCTTCAATCTATAATTGGGCAGCCACGGCCTTCAATCTATAATTGGGCAGCCACGGCCTTCAATCTATAATTGGGCAGCCACGGCCTTCATTCTATAATTAGGCAGCCACAGCCTTCAATCTGTAATTGGGCAGCCACGGCCTTCAATCTATAATTGGGCAGCCATGGCCTTCAATCTATAATTGGGCAGCCATGACCTTCAATCTATAATTGGGCAGCCATGACCTTCAATTTATAATTGGGCAGCCACAGCCTTCAATCTATAATTGGGCAGCCACGGCCTTCAATCTATAATTGGGCAGCCACGGCCTTCAATCTATAATCTCACATGACACCTCCAGTGTCTTTGACAAAAAACTGAGTCATGCGTTCCTGCGGGCCTCACTGTCTCTACAGCGCCATCGGCCGCCTCTCTCTCTCTTCTCTCTCTTCTCTCTCTCTCTCTCTCTCTCCTCTCTCTCTCTCTCTCTCTCTCTCTCTCTCTCTCTCTCTCTCTCTCTCTCTCTTTCTCTTCTCTCTCTCTTCTTCTTTTCTCTTCTCTTTCTTCTCTCTCTCTCTCTCTCTCTCTTCTTTCTCTCT
>CM065737.1:10382156-10397156 GCA_033310375.1 Conus canariensis | reverse complement strand
TCCTCTCTTTGCACATATATCAGCTAGCTCATTACCCCAAATACCACAATGCGATGGAATCCAACAGAAGGTGACATCGGTTCCTTTACATATCAAAAACATGAATAAGATGGCATATTTCATTTACAAGAAAGTTGTTTAAAAACGGTATTTAGAAATTTTATGGTTTGCAGAACAGACGTTGAATCCACACAAATAACTACTTTAAATATTGATTGTGGCAAGTTCATTAAATGTGACAACGCATTGTGTGAGTGCGTGCGTGCGCGCGCGCGCGTGTGTGTGTGTAAATTGCTTTTTATTGATTGATTTCATTTTCCCATAACCTATCTCAGAATTTGATTTTTAATTTTACCTTTTGGCTACATAAAACGACTATAAAAACAACAAAGGAGCAAACAAGCATTGTAACACATGTACTCTTTCCCCCACAAGTACAGACACTATTCAAACGTTTGTTCAGTTGTTCATTTCTCTGTTGCGACTATCCCCTAAAGCCAGCCCCCAAACACAGGGTGTTTGTTTTAGTTCCAAGTGGAATAGAAAACAACCCTAACACCATACAGTCACTCTTCAATTGTTCGCTTCTCTCTCTCCAGACTCTCCCCAAAAGAGTAACTCACATGCAGCCCTGCATGCACACTCCGTCACTATCATAACCCTAACACCATACAGTCACTCTTCAATTGTTCGCTTCTCTCTCTCCAGACTCTCCCCAAAAGAGTAACTCACATGCAGCCCTGCATGACACTCCGTCACTATCATTTATTACCCTAACACAAAGACCAAGTCACTCCTTTCCAGCCAGAGCATGCAGCCGCAGCACTTGGTAATATCATAACACCTACACCATCGGTATTCAATTTTGTCTCTTCTCCAGACTCTCCCAGGCATGCAGCTGCCCACCCTCAACATGTGGATTATGCAGAAACACAGCTAACAGCCTTCGCGGGATCCGAGCATTGGTAATGATTTGCCGGCCACCCGGGAACTATTCTTACACGGAGGGAGTGCGGAGTGGAGTGTGGAGCTGTACATTGAACTACTAGAATAGGGAGGGGGAGATCCGAAGGATGGATCGTGTGATTGGTGAACGGAAAACGAGGGGTAGGGGGTGGGGGTGGGTTGGTCAGCGATGCATGGACGGATGAGGGCTAGAGTGTTGGTGGGTATCTGGGAGGCGAAGGGTTTGGTAACTCGTGGTTTTTGTACGATGGGCTGGGGGTGGATTTCGCTCCAATTCCTGGCCTGATAGCTTTGTGGTAATCTGGGAGGCGAGTTCGTGTAAACTTTGCTGGTTTTTTTGTTCTGTGCTTGGTTTGTTTTGGTTATTTATTGAAGCTGGTAGATCCAAATTTAATGCATGTGGGTGGTCAGGTCACATTGAGGGGGTAAGGGGGAGTTTTGTATTGGTGTGTTGTTTGTCTTCCACGACTTCTTCAAAGCAAGATATCATGTTGCCTCCATTAGCGTTCCTTCCAGACCCGTCCTGTCTCACTTACAAGTGCCAGTAATCTGCAGCACATTGTTACTGCTACATGTTACAGGCGATCACGTTCGACTGCCGTAAGCTCCCATAAAGCAAGTTCTCTTTTTGCACAAAACACACAATACTACAATACTCCTCTACCTGTGAAAAGAACTCAAAAGCCAAAGGGGGGAGGGGGGAGGGGGGGAGAGAGAGAGAGAGAGAGAGAGAGAGAGAGAGAGAGAGAGGAGAGAGAGAGAGAGAGAGAGAGACGAAGATGAAGAACTGTCACAATAAGGCGAAATTCGTGAATAGTGCTTGAGTAATAGAAATGTGCCGGGAAAAGGATAAAGAGAGGAGAAAGCGAACAGAGAAAATAGTGAAGAAACAAAAATGAGGTTAAAAAACTAAACCCAACAGAAAAAAAGAAAGGGTGGGTTGGGTGGGGGGGGGAAGAAAAGGGAATTAATGCTGGAAGGAAGGAGGAAAACCCCTACAAAGACGCATCTCCTGCTGATAAGGCTAAACAGAAACCATCGTCTGATATCACACACACACACACACACACACACACACACACACACACACACACACACACACACACACACAGAGGGGTAAACTGAGCAGCACCGTTCTTCCTCTTCCACAGAGAGAGAGAGAGAGAGAGAGAGAGAGAGAGAGAGAGAGAGAGAGAGAGAGAGAGAACTCAGCAGCACCCTTCTTCCTCTTCCTGAATACCCGCCTCCGCAACAAGGGTAACAATTCCGGTGTCTCTTCCTGCCAATCAAGAGACATCACTGCTTTGTGTGTGTGTGTGTGTGTGTGTGTGTGTGTGTGTGTGTGTGTGTGTGTGTGTGTGCGTGTGTGTGTGTGGTGTGAGGTGTGGAGAGAGGAAATCATGCTTGAACATAACACGAAAAGATGATTCGTTGGATCTCTAGCCGTTGAAAACAGCATCCAGCAGACTTGATGGAACATGAAGGTAGATCTTAAAGAGAAACGAGCTGTTTTAGAGACCAGGCTGTTTCATCTTGTCTTTGTTTGTCATTTCCGTCTGTTCCATTTATGGAACCAACACACACCAGACCCAGGGTTTAGTGCTAACAGGCACTTAGCCCAAGTGACTGAACAGACAGACATATTGCCTAAGATATAGAATCAACAGACGTTCGACCCACAATATAGAATCCACAGACATCAGCCCAGACGTCAGAACGAAGAGACACTATGAACAAGATATAGAACCAAAAGATACCCGGTGAAGAAAACAGAACCTACAGACAAGCAAATGCCCTATGAAATTTCGGACAACGCCTAGCAAAACATCTTATCTGTAATACGATGAGCACTTATCTGAGCGCTCCTAGTCTTTGCACTCGAACCCACAACACTCAATCACTGCTTATGATGGCCGACCCACTCCCTCAGCGATGTTTCAAAATATGAAGAGGTTCAAACCCATTAACCTCTCAGTCGCTGATGCATGACGCTAACCGCTTCGGCGCGGCAGCAGAGGAGAGAGGGGGGATAACTTTTATTTCTCATAACGTCGGCAGCGTGGAAGAACGGACTGCCAAGGAATGAACCTGTTCTGGCAGGCTGCCAGCCATTATCAGTTTCAGGACACGGAAACAGACTGCGTCACTGAGCACAGGCAACTAAACACACCACACAACTAAACACACCACACAACTAAACACACCACACAACTAAACACACCACACAGCGTGCAAAGTAATACTTGCCTAATTCACAACACAAAAAGGTGAATGTGAAAGGTAATGTAAAGCACCTCCGCCGATTAACATGAACAAACAATTTACAAGACAAAACACGACGCGTTTCGACCGCTTAGGTCTTCTTCAGGCCAGATAAACAACAAATAAGACAATGAAAACGAAGGAGCAATCGCTTATCTTCTCGAATTCGGCGCAAGATGGGCGTTGAATGAAAACGAGGCCAATTGGAAGGAGACAATGCGAGTTGAAATAGTAACGATGACAATAACAATAAAGACAGCAATAATGATAACTTGCTCGTTTCAATTTCCGCCTGCAGTCATCTCCCTTTGAAAGAAAAACTGTGAATTTTCGACAAAAATGTGGAATGATTCTACTACTGACAATGTGGGGATGGGGGTGGGGGATTTTGTTTCTGTTCGACATTAGAGGATGATTATTAATTCAGGTAAGCTATGAGATTGGTGTATTATATCCAACTCCATGTTATCATATTCTGGAATTTTCACGAGTCTATTTTCTAATGCCACCCACGCGCGTATTTAATAACCACGTTCAGACACACTTTTTTTTTTCAAGAACCTAATTAAAGAAAACACACACCAGTAAACGAAGATGATACTTACCCACCGGCCGGCTAATTGCAAAGTCATAATTGTAGAGTGCAACTGTCCATTTTCAACTGAAACTGGACTTTAAAATCAGTTCAGATATTGTTTGAAATTTGACTGAAAAGACACCGAAAAAAGTTGATGGTTCAGGCACTTTCTCTTTTTTTTACATTTACCGTTGTCGAACTGCTCAATAAACTTTCTAACACACGGGATTGCAGACGGAGGAAACTTTTCAGTACTATCCAATCACCACCTAAACGACAATAGGATAAGACGGGCAGCTAAACTGCCGTTGACATTGCAGAAAAACCTGACGATTCAAACTCATAACCCCTGGGGATACAAAGTACTGGCAAATACGGGGATACTGAGAGAGATAAGAACGGAAAAGGACATGACACATGACACATCTTCATTCTTAAGCCTATTTAATGAAGGAGAACACACCTTAAAAAAAGTCTAGCCTTTTGCTTAACACTAGTAAGAATTTACTAAAGAGAGAGAGAGAGAGAGAGAGAGAGAGGAGGAGAGAGATGAAATGAAATCTTTATTCCATAAGGCCAAGGCCCTCTTTGGAAGAGGGGAAGAAAAACAAATACGTATAAACATTATTACATACAAATACATACATTCAAGTCATAGCAATCTGCCGCGCTTTAAATGCTTGATAAATATAAAGTGCTAATTTTCTGACTGTGTTACTGTTCGTTGAGGCCAACAAGAGAGATAAACGAAAACCATTTGGATTATGAAAGAACTTTTGAGCTATGAGCTTTTCTCTTATGCTACTGTAGAATGGACAACATAATAAGTGCATTTCGTTTTCGACTGCAACTTCACATAGTTTACAAATTAAGTCTTGTAGCCTATGGTTTCTATACCTATAGTAGTGAACTGACAAGTCAGAAATGCCAAATCTAAACTTAGTTATAATATACTTTAAATGCCTGTCAAGGTCCATGCATAGATACATGGGTGGGCGGGGTGGGGGGGGGAGGGGGGGGAGACAGAGGGGTATTACATAATTGGAGAAAGAGTGTTATAAATATGTTGGCTTTGCTTGGTTCTCATCGGTATATGTAAGTTTAGCATTAGCTGTTTTTTTTTTAGAATTGTTCCACGTCACGTGACTTTATGGCGAAAGAAGAGAATCTTTAAATGGAGATAAGAACATTCGGGAGCATGCAGATTTCGTCACACAAAAGTATTTTACCGCTAAGGGAAGTAATGGTAGGAATGGACTGAGAGAGTTCCTTCCCCGCGTACATTTTGGAGATAAGACATGGAAAATACGAAATGTAACGGTTTATGTCAGTAGAAATTCCGACATTCCTTGAAAAAAAGTAGATTACTTCATATATATAAACAGTATCAATCTGTACACAGTATCTTCAGGTTGTTCAATTTCAAGCGATAATTCATAATAATTTTGCTGAACGATTTCTACTTCCGCCCCTTGATCCAATTCGGCACTATGGATTTTCACCACAATTCAAGAGATTCCTTCCTTGATCACATTCTATCTTTTCATCCAGTTTTTGACAAAATTGGTTCGTTAATTCTGGCACAATCCTGCTGACAAACAAAACAAACCAATGTAACTTCACTGCTCGAGGTGAAAAGAGAAAGCTTCAACCGCCGACTCTCCCGAAGTGAAACAGCCCAACAGAGGAAGCCAGATGCCGGGTCTGTTGTAGTGACGACCCGCTTACCACCCCCCATCCCTACGTATCTTTCAGAAGACGGTTTCTCGCCTGCTGCCTGATAAAGTCTGACTTACTTAAGACACAGCCCTCTGCTATCACCAGTCTTCAGCTAACATAGTACAGGAGCCTGCCCGCACTCACAGCGTGTGTAAGTCTTTCATTGGCACACTTAGCTCAGCTGCACTGAAGATTTCAACACAGCGATGAATTACGGTCAGAGGTTGCCAGTTTAGGCTTGAAGGTTCTCGGCGATTTTTGACGGCATTTTTTTTAGCTGCCAGTCTCATCGTATTGTCATTCGGGTGGTACCAGAGTAGTATAATGAAAGTTCTCTCCCTCTGAAATTCTGTGGGTTAAAAAGTTTATTGCAGCAATTTGAGGGGAAAAAAAGTCCAAAAATACTGTCTTAATCAACTACTTCTCTTTGAATGTCTTCCCGGTCAAATGTCAAATTATCTGATTTTTTCTATTTGATTAAACTTGACGTTCATTTGAACATTGATAATCGGTCAACAAATATGAAATTTGAGATGACAAGCAAGTGGGTAAATATTATCTTCATTTATGTTCTTCTTATTTTTTTTTTAAAATATGGATTGTATCTAATCGTGGTCTCTATATACCCGTGTGGGGAGAATTAGAAAATGGTCGTGTAAGCGTTCCGGAACATGACTACATAGAATTGAATATAATAAGGAAATTTCATGCCTTACTTTAATCAAGAACCGTCGTCTTATATCTTACAGAAATAAGGTGGGGAAGGGGAAGTGGGTATCATATCTACCGTATCATTTGATGAGGTAATAAATGTTGAGAGGCAGCCAGACAAGAGACAAACCCACAGCATACTACAGATGGCTCTCCAGGCCAAAGGTTCACCTGGTGATGTGTGAGTAGAACCCAGGTTCACCTGGTGATGTGTGAGTAGAACCCAGGTTCACCTGGTGATGTGTGAGTAGAACCCAGGTTCACCTGGTGATGTGTGAGTAGAACCCAGGTTCACCTGGTGATGTGTGAGTAGAACCCAGGTTCACCTGGTGATGTGTGAGTAGAACCCAGGTTCACCTGGTGATGTGTGAGTAGAACCTAAAGGCTTATAAATCAAAATACAAATAAAAACACAAAAAGCACACAAAGTTACTTTTATTTAGCAAGCAATAGGAAACAGACAAGTTGATTTTCAGCAAATATGTTTTTTTTCAGACGTGACACACACACACACACACACACACACACACACACACACACACATATATATATATATATATATATATATATATATATATTATGTATAATGCACAAGACAATAGTCCACAGATGAATGTCAATAACAGAAACACTCCATATATCTGTCAAAAATTCACTGTTTTTTTTTCGTACTGTGTATGACATAAGCGTGACCGTGAATCTTACTATGTGTGTTTAGCTGTATCTTATTTATTTTTTTTTTTTTTGGTAACGCGGTCTGTTTCTTGCAGCTGACAATTTGGCGGCCCGTCAGCATGAGTTCGCTCCCTTGCTGTCCATTCTTGCCCACTACCAACGTTACTAAAAATAAAAGTTATCAGTCCTCTCCTATATTCTGCCGTGGCGAAGTGGTTAGCATCTCGCATCGACGACGGGGAGGTTAATGGGTGTGAACCTCTGCATATGTCACAACATCGCTGAGGAAATGGTTTGACCATCACAAACAGTTCTGGTTGAGTTTGTTTGGGGTTAGAGTGCAAAGACTGGGAACGTTCAGTTCAGCGTTCCCCATACTCCAGATCATGTGTCTAGGGAACGTTGTCTAAAATTCTTTGTGGGCATTTCTCTCTGTTTCTTGGACCTAGGAGTCTGCTGATCCTATACCCTAGGCCTGGGGTCTGCTGATTCTATATTGTGGGCCCGATGTCTGTATGTTCTACATCCTGGGTCAGGAGTCTGTTGATGCTCTATTGTCGGCAAGGTCTCTGTAGGTTCAATCTATTGGGCAAAGGTAAGGTAAGGTAATGTTGCTTATAGCCCAGCCGACCGCAAAGGGCCATATCAGGGCTGTCACCACATTAAAATCAAATCACATAGCCTTGTATCTGATACCAGGTGTCTATTGGTCCTACATCCTATATCATACACCTGAATTCTGCAAGTCCTAATATTTTGTGTCTGTATATCATGTATCTGGTATCTGGTGTCTGTAGACTCTAATTGTGTGTCTGTCATCCTAAATGTAGTGTCTGCAGGTCTTATACCTTCCCAGTTTCCATAAGAAGAGAAAAATGAAGGGAAGGAAAATCCCACCAACGTGGAACTGGTACTACAGGCCAGGGATCAGCTCTTCTTGTTCTGTCCCTCTGTGGGCAAGCGCATGACTATAAGATTAACCTTGGATAAATGGTAAATGAAATACAGAAAAAAATAGTCTGTGTTTGCAGTCCTGCCAGGTTCTGCCATCCTGGAGATGTCTTATCGAATGTACTCTCGCCCTGTAGGAGAGAAGCTTGTGTCCAACTGTTTCAAAGGGACGTGGCGAAACAAGGAATAGAGGTAGGATGGGGCTTAGGGCTGTCTGTGATGGATAGTCACGATGAACAGGAAGATGTCGCTCAGTTTGTCTATGACTTGGTAGTTATTGTGACCCGTCTACTGACAGTGGGAGTGTGGATGAGTCCGGGAAGAACTCTGAATGGAGGAGCTGCTATCTGCTGCCTCAGAGGGTCCCTTAGAGACAGGGTGTTACCCCCAAATTATCTCCTTGTCAGTTTCTAACTCTGAATGGAGGAGCTGTTATTTGTTGCCTCAGAGGGTCCCTGGGAGACAGGGTGTTACCCCAAAATTATCTCCTTGTCAATTCCTTTTCTCCAGAAGAATATGAAATGCATCAACTCAAAAACAAACATGAAAATCCCATTCAATTCATCCCTTTTCCGTTAAACAGATATTTGAATTGCTATGAGATAACCATGAAGGGAGCACACAGAAGGCAGAACCCAACTAAACACCGCTAAAAGCACAGAAACACGCGTTTCAGATAACCCACAACAACCTCTCTTCCAGATCCTTGACGTCCGTTCAAGCCAACCCGTCATCCCCGAATCTCCACTCCCCTCCTCCTCTCCCCCCCACACCCCCACCTCCCTTCTCAGCATCCCCACCCGTCATCTCTGGCAGGGATAATTCTAGTGTGGCACGGCGAATCAGCAAGCCCATGCACTGAGGCCCCTGCCGAGCTGATTAGCTATTAGTTTCAATGTACAGGCTCTCACATCTTTACCTGGCCAGCTGCCGCTGACGTGATAAGACAATAGCGATACCCGGGGTGGCTGCTGTGTTATATCATTACCAAGGTGCTGCCTCCCGGCTGGAAGGCGTGTCTGGCTTTCTGCATGGTCGACATGATGGTCACAGAGCATAATGCGGCTGCATGTAAATTTGTCTGCTGGGGATAGCCGCGAGATAGAAATGAACTTCTGAACGTATAGTTGTGAGGAAAAACGATAAACACATTCTTTTCTATTCGACCTTAAAACTAAGAGAAACTTTCTTTTCTGTTCGACCTTAAAACTAAGAGAAACTTTCTTTTCTATTCGACCTTAAAACTAAGAGAAATTTTCTTTTCTATTCGACCTTAAAACTAAGAGAAATTTTCTTTTTCTATTCGACCTTAAAACTAAGAGAAATTTTCTTTTCTATTCGACCTTAAACTAAGAGAAATTTTCTTTTCTATTCGACCTTAAAACTAAGAGAAATTTTCTTTTTCTATTCGACCTTAAAACTAAGAGAAATTTTCTTTTCTATTCGACCTTAAAACTAAGAGAAACTTTCTTTTCTATTCGACCTTAAAACTAAGAGAAAGATCAACTAAAGAAGATGATCAAATAAAGAAAAGTCAGATATAATTCATTTCCATGAAATTGTAGCGTTTATTGTTTACATTTTTTTCATCATGATTATTCCCTTATCCTTTGTTATTCAGTGGGGCCTTTTCTTCAGACTGGAGGTGAAATAGTACCCCACCAACGCTGGAATAACTCAACATTTTTCTAGCGGAAAACAGTATGCTCAAGTGTAAACAACACGCATGTGTATGTATCATTTCGGCTGCATCTTTCAGTTTGTAGTGTAAGAAAAGTCAAATTTTGATAGTAAAATAGTGAAACCACCCTTTTTGTGATAACAATGATTAATTATTCATTTGTAAGCGAGAACCCGGTCAACGCAAATAGTAGTTGCACAGGGTACAGTTAAGTCTATATATAATTATTCCAACCATTCAGTGAGTGATTATTTGCACTTTTGTGAGGTACCATGTTTTCACTCTTGTCTGTTTCTCTGTTCATACTTGTAGCCCTTGCCTCCTTTATAAAAAAAAACCCCATTAATAATTCCTAAATGTGTTGAAAATCAAGTATCCTATAGGACAGAATTGTATAATCACGGTTTTTGAGAATATGGTGACGTTTCACAGTTGTTAGATCTATACAACGTGTCTACATTTTCTATGTAGAAAAGGCAGTAAAACTAAATCCATGCGATAAAGACCCGAGTGTTTCACTTTGTCAACAATCAGAAAATGCCACTTACCATTTCATTATACGGCATTTTAATACATTTATACATGATTGTATCGTAGTGGCCTCTAGATTTTCTCTGCTTTCTTATTGGAAAAGGTTTTTTTTTTTCTTTTTAATTTCTCTTCTCCTTGCAGTGAAGGTTCTATTTCAATTTCCGCCATCATACATCACCACCGCAACATATTCATGAAATTAACAGATGAAATGGCAATTACATCAAAGTCAGTGCCAGTTATTAACTATACTACATAAGACATACCTAAACAACTCAGCATACCGTCAAGGATATCTGTAATATAAGAAAGTTTCAAAAGTTGTATTTGATAATGTATGGGGGAAAAACAGAACAACGACAGACAACAGCACAGCAAATATTTTTAGAAAATAAACAAACAAACAAAGAAACAAGGCAAACAAACTAACAAGCAATCAAAATTGGATGGAAAATTTTCCAGATTATAGATGTGAAATGAATCATCCCTTCTATTCATGCAGATCAGCTAAACCTGCCTGTAAACTTGGAAGACGTTAGTCTCAAGCTCAATATAAACTCCAAAACTACGCAAAAGGCAAATCTGACACAGATAAAGATGAAAAAAAAATGGTATCACACATGCTCAAGTTCTTACATCTTTAGACGCACAGTTTGCGTGCTTCTTACTTTAAAACAGAATCAGTTCCAGCGATCGGTGAACATTCTGATTGTGATTTCTGCAGTGTTGTCAGCAATGCTGTTCCCAACTCCACATGGGAGTCAACGTCTACGCGTCACTTCGAATTCGAAAATATTTCTCACGTGTCTCGAAACTTTTTTTTATTCAGTACGAAATATATAATCAAATCTTTTTGATGAAACCAAGTCTCAGATATTATTCACGACACTCTAAGAAGTCTTTGTCTAAAAATGTTTTTGACTCTTTGGTAGGTCTTCAAAATCAACGTTGGGAACAATCTGAACTTGCTCGTGATATAAAATTGCGGTTTGCTGAAAGAAAATAGGTCTAAAAACTGTGTCAACATTTCACAGCCCTATTTGTCTGCTGTACAAAATTCTCACTCCACTTCGCCAGCTCGCCTCGCTCGTAACCTATGACGTAGGGATGTGAAGATCAAAGCACGCTCACGAGAACACACTAAAGAACTAATCTCGCTCTGGACCAGAAAACAAGCGCATTAGCTCTGGCCAGAATGGCTCGTTCACTAACCCAGACATCACGGGGAAACAAACAGGAACACTACCCCCCCCCCCCCCCCCCCCCCCCCCCAAACCAAGCGCTACTAACAGCTAGTTAAGTGGCTGTTACACTGACGAACAGCCGGTCCTCCTCGGGGATGACTTCTTGAAGAGGCTGATTTCCCTGCCTTATTGCTGTGATTGCTACACCCTCTGCCCCCTCACCCACTACGTTTTCTTTCTTGTAATGAAGAGAGAGAGAGAGAGAGAGAGAGAGAGAGAGAGAGAGAGAGAGAGTTACGCATGTATGTGTGGAGCCGAGGCTAAGTAATACGGTGCAGAGCCGACGATGAATTAAAGGTAGGATTTCAACAGGTGCAAAGCGAGTTTTCTCAGTCGGAGGATGTTTGTAGGATTTAGTGAACTGTGTTTCCCACCACTTACTAAGAGTCATAAGTAAAAAAAGCTCAGAAATGAAACAACAAAACAAAACAGAGTTTAAGCCACCTGTTTTCCAATCCAGCTTCTGATTCGCATCATCTTCCATGGAAACAAGATACACTCTTACTGTGAAAAACTAGAGGTCCGAAAGGAAATCTTGAAATGAACAATCACCAAGATTTGTTCCATGCACTGTTTATTGTTATGCCCTCTCACTGGTTCACATGGGGATCGTAATTCCTACTTTCATTGGCCGGTCAGGGTGGTGACTAACAACTTCAGCTGCTTCGGGGCTTCTATAGTGACTTCTTTTCCATGTGAGCGAGGACAGTAAGTATTTGCATTCATGCACTATTTGGAACTCACTGTCTCACACTCTAAGGAACCAGCCCATCTTATCTGCTTACAGAGCACAGCTTGAAACCTTTTTTTCTTTTTCTTTTTTCTTTTTTTGCAGCCAAGCATACTGAACAATTCTGTCCCCCAAATTGTGTGTGCACAATAATTTGTGTGGTCAGATAGGTCTTCTGTATGAATGGATGAGGGTCAGAATGGCGTACGAGAGCGCAATGAGTAGTTTACAGCTAGAATGGCGCTCCCTAAACAGTATATTATTGTTATTGTTATGGTTATTATTACTAATAATATTATTGTTATTATTATTACTACTACTACTACTATTATTATCATCATTATTATTATTATTATTGTTATTATTATTATTATTATTATTATTATTTTATCGTTGTTGTTGATATTGTTATTAACATTATTGTTAAAATCCATGGTCACGTAAAGGAGTTAGGAAAAAAAAACCTTGAAAGCATCGCGGATTAAACAAAGTGTCGATAGACTCTCTCTCTCTCTCTCTCTCTCTCTCTCTCTCTCTCCTCTCTCTCTCTCTCTCTCTCTCTCTCTGGAGTAGAATAGAGTAGAAGAATCTCTCTCCCTCTCTCTCTGTCTCTGTCTCTGTCTCTCTCTCTCCTCTCTCTCTCTCTCTCTCTCTCTCTCTAAGAATGGAAGAATTTGAATCACACGTTATTCATCCGACATATTAGTCTCTTAGATGTAACAATCTTACAGGTCGTTTATGCCAAAGAAGCTTTATGTCCGTCATCATGCCTTCAAATTGTCACTTCTAATCATTTTGTCCAAGCGTATGCTTACAAAAATCTAAACTACACTTTGATACAAAAAAAAATCTTGAAATCAACTACTTTCATCTGTCTTCCTGGTTTGTAAAGCGAAACGAGAGAGAGAGGAGAGAGAGAGAGAGAGAGAGAGAGAGAGAGAGAGAGAGAGAGAGAGAGAGAGAGAGAGAGAGAGAGAGAGAGATTCCCACCCTCCAAAGACCACCAATTATTTCTCAGTCCCGACTAAATGCATCTTTTATGGCGACGACGCAGGTCCCAGGATGGGACCCACAGACATTGGCTCCAGGGGAATCGCTTCACACCAGACGAACTCATCGGCTCTGCGGTTTGCATAGACTTGTTACAGCTTCAGCTCTCAGCTACCGGCAAGGACGTTTAATGACTAGCAAATGCTAGCGCCGAGAGTAACATCGAACGATTTAATACTGGTGTATAAAACAAAGCAGACCAAGAAACAACCACGAGAATCAATTGAACTGTAGAAGGAGAGTAGAATACAGCCAGAACGCAGTAGATGATTCTGTTTACAGGACAGAGCAACGGATCTTATTCGCTGTATTAGTGCCTGCCACTGCTTTTGAAAAAAAAAATCAACTAGAGTGCTCTCGGGAGAGCCAAGACCTCAAAAGGATCCTGGATCCACAATTGAACACACACACACACACACACACACACACACACACACACACACACACACACACACACACACACACACACACACACACACACACACACACACACAAAGAAATCTCAAATGGTGTGAATGCTGTAACATGGAAGGACTATATAAAGCTGCTATATAGGCTTTGAATTATTATTATTATTGTTATCATTATTATTGTTATTATTATTATTATTATTGTAATTATTGTTGTCTTTGTTATTGTTGTTGTTATAGTCAGTTCATGAATGAAAACAATTTTTTTTTCGCCAAGGGAAATAATACTACTAAGTACGGCTTAGACTAGTTTCTTTCTATGGTTCGTTGTTGTTCTTGTTGTTGTTACTGTTGTTGTTGTTGTTGTTGTTGTTGTTGTAGATTTTCGTGGACCAGACAGTTCATAAATAAAAACAAAATTCACTTTTTCGCCATGGGAAATGATACTACGTACCGGTTAAACTAGTTTCTTCCCACGGTTTACTGCTGCTGCTGCTGTTGTTGTAGTAGTTGTTGTTTAACAGGATATGGCAATACGGAAGATCAATGTTGTCCATGTCCATTGGAGACCTTCTTCTTATCTTGCTGAACGGATCTGATATCAGCTTCAGGGGTTCGCTCCACAATGCTGGTGCATCCTTTCTCTTGGTTCCATCTTCCCTCCAACAGTCGTTCAGACTGGCGGACAAACAATCAAACCCAAAAGATGGAGACGAACACCAGTCTCCTTGGCAGAGATAACGTATTTTGATTGAGTCTTTTTCCTAATGACCAAGGAATTGAGATCTGCAGTTATTTCCCCTAATGAGTGCATAGTGTCCTCCACTGAACAGCACTATGACAACCGGCAACATTGTATAGTGTCCTCCACTGAACAGCATTATGAGAACCGGCAACGCTGCATAATGTCCTCCACTGAACAGCACTATGAGAACCGGCAACGCTGCATAGTGTCCTCCACTGAACAGCACTATGAGAACCGGCAACGCTGCACAGTGTCCTCCACTGAACAGCACTATGAGAACCGGCAACAATGTATAGTGTCCTCCACTGAACAGCACTATGAGAACCGGCAACGCTGCATAGTGTCCTGCACTGAACAGCACTATCAGAACCGGCAACACTGCACAGTGTCCTCAACTGAACAGCACTAGCGGCAACATTGCATAGTGTCCTCCACTGAACAGCACTAGCGGCAACAGTGCATAGTGTCCTCCACTGAACAGCGCTATGAGAACCGGCAACAGTGTATAATGTCCTCCACTAAACAGCACTATGAGAACCGACAACAGTGTATAGTGTCCTCCACTGAACAGCACTATGAGAACCGGCAACATTGCATAGATCCTCCACTGAACAGCGCTATGAGAACCGGCAACATAGTATAGTGTCCTCCACTGAACAGCACTAGCGGCAACAGTGCATAGTGTCCTCCACTGAACAGCACTATGAGAACCGGCAACAGTGCACAGTGTCCTCCACTGAACAGCGCT
>CM065737.1:10362156-10374656 GCA_033310375.1 Conus canariensis | reverse complement strand
CCTAGCTCCCCTTACTTCTCTTTCTCTCTTCTTTCTCTGTCCCTTTGCTTCCCTCCCTCCCTCCGTCTCTCATTCACTCTCTGAACTTGGGGAGGGAGTGCTCGGACAGCAGACTGACTGCTTAGCGATCCTCCCAACCTTCCTACATGTATACATACAACCTTTCCTACAGGGTTCGTTCGTCCGTCCCACTGCCACCACGTTCTTTCCTCCCAGTCGGTTCCAGACTTTCAGGGATCGCTTACGGGTTCTCTCTCTCTCTCTGCACTTCACAGACCAGTTCTAGAGCTGTTGTTGAAGTGAGTGAATATTCCACCACCAACCTCTTAGTTTCATTTTTTTTTTAAAGTCATTTATTTACTTTTGTGACCAGTTCTAGAGCTGTTGTTGAAGTGAGTGAATATTCCACTGCCAACATCTTAGTTTCATCGTTTTTTTTTTAATTTTGTTTTTTTAGTCATTTATTTACTTTTGTGTGTGTCTCTCGTTTTTTTCTCAGCTTTCGTGTTACAGTGGTGAAGGAGGAGGAGAGGGTTGTGGGGGGGGGGGGGGTGTCTAAAAGGTAAGGGGATTCTTGGAGAGTATGGACGTGTTCCAGGGACGTGAGAACAGCTGGATATGACTGTAACGAAGATATGATGCTGAAGACCAGTGGCTCTTCTTCTGTGGCGGGAGCGATGCCCACGGAGGACGGAATGGATACACGCTGACGCGGGATTCTTCTGGCATAGGCAGGCTCCGTGTGTGTGTGTGTGTGTGTGTGTGTGTGTGTGTGTGTGTGGACGACCAGGTGTGGTGGTGGCTGGGGCAAGGCAAGACTAGCCCAGGTCCTGCTCGTGTCTGGAACGCCGCGCAGGGCCGATAACCTCGCCAGCCAGCGGTGAACGCCCCGTGGATTACCTCCCCTCTCCCTCCCTCCACCCCCTCCTCCATGGCCTCGTCTCTTCTTCTTCAACGGTGTGTGACAGCACAGGCGTGAGATGGGAGAGTTCGCGTCATGGAGGGTTCCTAGTGCTGTGAGTGGTCTGTGAACCCCACAGAGGAATTGGTGACAGGATTTGGGGTTTGTCGGCTGGTCAAGAACATCAACAAGACAAGGGAGACAGAAACAGTTGCTGCGGTAATCACAAGAACCAAAGTAACAGCAATTACAGCTACTGTTTGTTACGGGAAAAACACATCTAAGTTGTTGGAGTGAAGTTCGCGCGTGGTGATGGTGATCAACACCTTTTGCTGACTTTCAGTGCCACTTTACATACTGAAGTGGGTATGTTGTATATACCGTGTGTGCACAGCCGATTCATTACTGGAAGTGCGCTTTTTCTCGCCAGTCGTTGATCATCCAAATTATTGCACAGTGGTTCTATATGTGTCTGATGTTCGTTTTTTTTTTTTTAATCCTTCCTCCTACGAACGCCTCGCTCAACCAGGTAAGGATGATGGTTTTCATGACCAACACAGATAATTAAGGGTAAATAGTCAGTAAAGACAAGTAATCTCCCTTTCTCCTGTGTCCCATTCTCCCACATGGAACAATTAAAAGATACATAGCTCCATGGACATGTCAGAGACATCCAGTACAACAATTCCAAAGCAAAGCAAAAAAAGAAATTAAAAAAAAAGGAAAAGACAACTCTAGAAGGGTACTAGGTAGAGGGCAGCCCTCCGTCGAGGTGAAGAACAGAGCAGATGTTTGATCCGCCCTTTGATCCGGATGCGTACCACGGATCCGCACCAACGTTCTTTGGCTTCATCCCTGAGACACCTTCCATCTTTCCTTCAAGTTTCATTAAAATCGGTTTCGTAGCTTATATTTAATCTTGATGACAGACAGACTGACAGACAGACAGACAGACAGACAAACAAACAAACGAACAAATCAATAGACGAGGATGAAAACATAACCTTGGTAGATGTAAAAATGTCAACGATAGGCCAAGTGGAATTAAGTTGTCTCTTGTGTCATTCTCGAATTGCGGCCAAAAATACATAAAGCGGGCAAATAGGAAATTCTTAAATGCAAAATCTGATCAGTACGCAAATGTTGTTTAAGCATTACCCTTGCGATGTAGTTTCAGTATTTGTTCCTTTTCTGTTGTATGTTGGTGATTTCTAAAGTTCATTTTTATCAAATTCTAGGCATTAAACGTTAAATTTCACGTTGAAAAAAGATCAACAGTTCAGTAAGAGAAAACAAGAAGACTGCAACCTGAACGCGACAATGAAGTCTTTTAGGTCTTCACGGTGTGTGTGTGTGTGTGTGTGTGTGTGTGTGTGTGTGTGTGTGTGTGTGTGTGTGTGTGTGTGTGAGAGAGTGAGAAAGTCTGTTCTGTCTGTCTGTCTGTCTGTCTGTCTATCGTTCTATCTGTGTGTCTCTGTCTCTCGGGGAAATGGGAGGGAGTTGTTAGGTTAGTGTTAGCACGTGTTCGTTTTGATTGGGATACGTAAAGGTAATTCGATTCGTTTCTTCCCAAGGGAGTAGTAATTTCAGCCTGAGCATTATTTGTCAATTAGAGAGAGAGAGAGAGAGAGAGAGAGAGAGAGAGAGAGAGGAGAGAGAGTTTAATCCAGCAATGAGAGAGAGAGACAGAGGATGGGAGGGGGGTGGTGGCGGCGTTTGGTTTGTCCATTAAGGCTGTATAGGGGGACAGGAGGACGCAGGTGTACTGTTCTGTCTCTCTGTTTCACATTAGTGACTCGGGACACACACACACACACACACACACACACACACACACACACACACACACATACACACACACACACGCACGCACGCACGCACGCACGCTCGCACGCGCGCGCACACACACACACCACACACACACACACACACACACACACACACACACCACACACACACACACACACACACACACACACACACACACACAGAGATAGAGAGAGACTGTCTATTCTTTCAACTGTACCTACAAAACTTTACAATCACCAGTGTGGTGTTGAGAACATGAGAAAAAGAAAATTCCAAACAACCGTTACGTCACAAACATCAACATACCCCCCCCCCCCCCCCCCAAGAAATAAACACCTGTAAAGCGTGTTATGTCTTGCACAACACGCCTTCTCAAACGTTTCCAATTATTTCAATTACAACAATGTAACAGTACAAAAAGTTGTGTTATCACATCCGTATGCAATACACACGATTCACTGATTTTTGTTTGGGTTTGTTTATAGTTTAAACCCATGCATTTTTTTTCTCAATGAGTTTGTTTTAATCCTCACAATTTTTACGGATAAAAAAGATTTTTTCTACGTCAGAATCAAGTCAAATAGTTCGTCGACTTTCATGAATCGAGAACTTCATAATGGAGCTTTAGCGATATTGAATACCAGTCTCTTGTAATACAAACAACATGTTGTGATCACGCTTTTTAGAAAACATCAACAACAAGAAATCCAAGAACGAGAAGAAGAAGAAGAAGAAGAAGAAGAAGGAGGAGGAGAAGGAGGAGAAGAAGAAGAATAACAACAACAAGAACAACAAGAACAATAAGAACAACAAATTCAACAACAAGAAATCCAAGAACGAAAAGAAGAAGAAGAAGAAGAAGAACAAGAAGAAGAACAAGAACAAGAACAAGAACAAGAAGAAGACGAAAAGAAAGACGAAAAAAAAGACAGAAAAGGAAAAACAAAAACTAAAATGAGATACTCTACTGCACTTTGGTCTTGTTGCAATGGTGACATGGATTTTTGAAAACACCGAATTATTTTCTGTACTTTGAATCAGAAGAAACGAACACCATCCTCTTTAGGTTTCAATGTAAGAAGCGTTTCCCTCTAGACACACTGCGCCCATTACTATTTTTTTTCTCTCTCCTGAACATAGTCGTTTTATCTTTGTTTGGTATCGTACGTTTTTTTTCTCTCCTTTAAACATTTCCAATACATTAAATAGAAATGCTATTGGTTCCGCAAGACGATCTGTGCAAACAGACTACAGGACAAAACACGATGCATTTCAACCTCTTAGGTCTTCCTCAGGTAAAAAACAAAACAACATTCAGGACAACAAAAACGAAGAACGAGCAATGACATCTCATCCAAATGCAAAAGACAGGTTTTTTTTTTTTAAATTGGCGTAATGGTAATGTTGTTAATGGTTATTCGATCAAATACACGGTAAATTGGAGAGCTTTGTTTTCCCGTCCGCATTGGGCTGGTTCACTGTTCATCAGCCATTTCACCTTGTCAGTCATGACTGAAGTGTGTACTAAATTGATATATATATATACACTACTCAAAACAATTGAAGTACCACTTAGGAAAACTGCTGTCATTCGAAAGAAAACAAAGCTGAACATAATTTAATGATTGAATATTTTATTTTTATTATTTCTCAATCCATTCAAATTTATTCAAACACCGTGACAAAAAATTATCTTTGTTTTACACTTGATTAAAGAGGCATACCCCCAAAATGAAAAGTAACAAGAGTCTATGGTAGATGTCATGATGTTAATAACGGGTATGACCACCGTTCGCGTTCAAACAAGCGTCACGTCGACGTCTCATGGAGTGCACCAGGCGGCGGAGAGTGTCCTGGGGGATCGCCTGCCACTCCTGCTCCAGCAACTGAAACAGCTGGTCCACGGTGTCTGCTGGAGGGTTGTGGGCCCGCACTCGCCTCCCCAGCACGTCCCACAGATGCTCTATGGGGTTCAAATCTGGTGACCTGGCAGGCCAGTCCATTCTTGTCACCTGCTGCCCTTGTAGGAACTGATTCACGATGGCGGCGCGGTGGCACGGCGCGTTGTCGTCCTGGAACTGGGCGCCCTGGCCAACTGCCCTCAGGGCGGGCATCACAAGGGGGCGGATGATGGTGTCGCGGTAGGTGGCACCGGTCAGGCGGCCTTCAACACGGTGTAGGGGGGTCCTGTGACGTAGGCTGAACCCACCCCACACCATCACGGACCCACCTCCATAGCGGTCATGCTCCCTGACGGCAGCGTCAACGTAGCGTTCTCCAGGACGTCGCCAGACGCGAACCCGCCCGTCGTTGAACCTGAGGGTGAACCTTGACTCGTCTGTGAAGAGTACTGTTGCCCATTCAGCTCTTGTCCACCTTCTATGACATGCTGCCCAGGCCCGACGATGAGCTCGATGCGCTGGGGTCAGTATTGATCTCACTGCTGGGGACCTTGACCTCAAGTTGGCGTCGTGGAGCCGGTTCCGAACTGTCTGGGTACTGACGTTGACGTTGCTGGCTTGTCGTAGCTGGTCTCGGAGTACTGTGGCACTGGCTGAACGGTCTCTCAGACAAGCGATAACAATGAACCGATCCTGCTGTCTGGAGGTGCTTCTCGTCCGTCCACGTCCCTGCTGTTCTTCAACACTTCCAGTGTTAAGCCAACGGTCTCTGAGCCTCAGAATGACTGGGTGACTCACTCCAAGCCGTCGACCAATCTCCCTCAAGCCAATACCTTCTTGGTACCATGCTATTGCTCTTCCTCTGTCGGTGTTGCTTAGTCGTTGTCTCGCAGGCATGGTTAAATCTTCCTAAATTTCGCGACTTTTTATACCCGTCAAATGTGCTAACTGATTGCAATTCTGCTCAGAAAAAACCTTGCTTTCACGTGCATCACATTTTTTTTTCTTGCTGTGTCTGTGTCAAAATCTGGGAGCGACACAAGTTCGATAATTTCTCGGGATTTTTTTGCCTCAGATGCGACGCGGTAGATAACTGCTGACCGACTTTAACATAACAAAAATGCACGAGGAGTAGTATTTGAGAACCGGGTAAGCTTATCCAGCAGAGTTTATTCAATTATCAATATTAATTGGTTTATCAGAGCTTTTTAAAAATTACATACAAAAATTAGGGGTGGTACTTCAATTGTTTTTAGTAGTATATATATATATATATATATATATATATATATATATATTATTGTTGTTGTTGTTGGTATGATCAATTTCTCCTCAGAAACTGAAACAGTTGTGTCTTTGATGAGCGCGTCACTATAGTCAAGCGCGTCTCATCTCTTTTCTTTTCTTTTCTTTTAAGTTCTTTCATGTATTTATTTATCTATTTTGGGGTGAGAGGCGTTTACAGATTTGACTGTTGTATGCACATTTGTTATTGTATGCACTTGTGGTGTCTTAGACAGCAAGTTCCACAGTGTGCTTAAAAATCTTCCTTTGGGTAGATAACACAGTATGTTTAAATAATCTTCCGTTGGGTAGGTTTCACAGTTTACTTAAAAAATCTTCCTTTGGGTAAGTTTCACATTTTGCTGAAATACTCTTTTTCTGGGTAGGTTCACAGTTCGCTCAAATAATCTTCCGTTTGGTAGGTTTCTTAGTTCGGTTAAGTAATCTTCATTTGGGTAGGTTTCACAGTTTGTTTAAATAATCTTCCTTTGCTTAGGTTTCATATTTTGCTTCAATAATCTTCCTTTGGGTAGCTTTCATGTTTTGCTTTAAATAAGCATCTTTTGGCCCAGTTCCATAGTATGCTCGCATGATCTTGTTTTGGGTAACTTTCACAGTTTGTTTAAAGGATCTTCTTTTGGGTAACTTTCACAGCTTGTTTAAAGAATCTTCTTTTGGGTTAGTTTCACAGTTTGTTTAAAGGATCTTCTTTTGGGTAACTTTCACAGCTTGTTTAAAGGATCTTCTTTTGGGTTAGTTTCACAGTTTGTTTAAAGGATCTTCTTTTGGGTTAGTTTCACCGTCTGCTGAAGTAATCTTCTTTGGGGTAGGTTTCGCAGTTTGTTTCAAGGATCTTCTTTTGGGTTAGTTTCACGGTCTGCTGAAGTAATCTTCTTTGGGGCAGGGTCCGAAATACAATGACCGCAGACGAAAGATAACACGTGAAATGAACGTTGGAATACTGATTCGAATATGAACATTGGAAAAGCGCATTTAAAGTCCTTACCTAAAACGACCAATAGGTCGGTCGTAGAGTATATGGCGGCTCGGTATTTCAACATTCATTTCAAAATATTCTTTTGTTTTAAGTTCCAGATAAGATCGTTACATTTCGTTACATAGTGCAGGTGTTATGATGAGCCATTCAGTTTAACATCCATTCACACTTTTGTCTTCAAACTCGTTCTCAGCCGCCGAGATGACCTTGTTACATTTTTTACATGTACATACACAACGGAACATGGACAAAAACAATGAACTGAAAGAAGAAGATAAATAAAGAAGGTATTGAGAAATAGCTGGCATTGATTTAGGTTGATCCATATTTGAAATTTACAGAAAATATATCCATTTCTAGCGTATAAGAAACAAATAATTAGTGCATTCTTTTTAATCGAAGGTGGCATTTGAAAATTATGTCTATCCTGATGGAAAGCTCGTTGTTCAAAGTTGAAATCCAGTCTATTGTATCCACGAAATAAGCAAACAAAGGAGGAAAAGAAACTCTCACGTCGACCTGACAAAATCCAGTCACAAGGTTGTCCCAACTTTCTACATTTGTTCCGATTTGTACGTGCATCAGAAACAGCGAGACAGAGCCTCTCTCTCTCTCTCTCTCTCTCTCTCTCTCTCTCTCTCTCTCTCTCTCTCTTTCTCTTCTCCTGTCTGTCTGTCTGTCTGTCCGTGCATATGTATCATGTATGTATGCATATATGTGTGTATGTATGTATGTATGTATGTATGTATGTATGTATGTATGTATGTATGTATGTACGAATGTATGTATGTGTGTGTATGTATGTGTGTATATATGTATGCATGCATGCATGCATGCATGTATGTATGTATGTATGTATGTATGTATGTATGTATGTATGTATGTATGTAGTAGGTAGGTAGGTAGGTAGGTAGGTAGGTAGGTAGGTATGAACGTATGAGTAAACAGGAAGTCCACAATGACTCAGTACAGGGCTCAGACAAGAACCACTTCTTCTGTTCCACGCCACCTTCACACACACACACACACACACACACACACACACACACACACACACACACACACACACAACACACACAACACACACACACAACACAACAAACAACAAACACACACACACACACACACACACACAACATACATACATACATACAACACACACACACACACACACACACACACAACACACACACACACACACACAAAACACACACACACACACACACACACACACACACACACACAAACCCGCTGAAGATGAAGGGAGAGGTTAAAAAAACAAAAACGAAACAGAAAACAGATCTCCCTATGCAGCTGAACATTTCCACAAGATTATTCAAAAATGAATGACGTTTTCTTTCCAACATGGCTGATGCCATGCAACCCCCCCCCCCCCCCCGCCCCCAGACAGAGAGAGAGAGAGAGAGGAGGAGAGGAGGGAGGGAGGAGGGAGGAGGGAGGGAAGGGAGGAAACGAGATAGGCTTTAGATCGAACAGAATCCACTCTGAAACTGGCGCAGAGGCGAACATGTTCAAATTCCTTCCCCTTCTCACTCTTCTTCGCCTGTGTCTTCTGAACATCGCTTAGGGTACAGAGTGGTCTTGTGAGTATTTGCATGTCCTAACGTAGGTCTTATCTATCTGACCTGACAAGCTCAGACAAACAAGTCGACCCTCCCCCCTCCTCATCATGCTGCCGTAGCAGTTAGCTCAGGTGAACATTTGGACGAACTTCAAGACGTTAATTTGTGAGAATTACACAACAGAGAGTTTGTCAACACTCTTTTATGCAGTCATTCGAGTCCTATGTACATACCAAGTTTTGAATTTTCAGCACTCGTATGCGCTCAGGCACAGTGTGTGTGTGTGTGTGTGTGTGTGTGTGTGTGTGTGTGTGTGTGTGTGTGTGTGTGTGTGTGTGTGTGGTGTGATGTGTGTGTTGTGTGTGTGTGTGTGTGTTGTGTGTGTGCGTGCGTGCGTGAGTGTGTGTGTGTGTGCGTGTGTGCGTGCGCGTGCGTGCGTGCGTGCGTGTGCGTGCGTGCGTGCGTACGGTTGTGGTGTGTGTGTGTGTGTGTGTGTGTGTGTGTGTGGTGTGTGTGTGTGTTCGTGTTCACGCGCCTGCATGTGTGCATGTCCTTGATAAACCTGTACGTTGAAATTTTCTGCGCTTTAGTGCTAGCGGAACCAATGTTTAAGGAGATCGATACAAGGAAGAAACAGCGCCGAGAACTTTCACCAGACAGCAATCTTCACCACGCTACACACATCGAACCAGAGGGCATTGAGACATCCTCCCAAATTCACTAGTGAGTTGCATGAGGTGTACATAGATCTTGCCGAACTTACTACTGACATGAACTTCAAACTGAGGGGACTGCTGGCAGAATGTGAAACAAACTCTATAACCATCTTGAGCGCCCAGTTTGAGGGGATTGTTTGTTCTTTGCTTTCATAGTCTTTAACGTTGTTTGTCTCGACCTGAAGAAGACCCACGAGGTCGAAACGCGTCGTGTTGGTCGCGGAATTTGTTTGTTTCGTTCATTCGGCGGCATTGTAATTTTTCTTTTGAAGTTTGTTTACGTTGAGGTTTAATGCTTTATCAGGCTGTGTTGTGTATATGGTGCCGTGGTGTGTCACTTCATTTTCCGCACCAGATTTGGCTGTGTCAGTGTTGGGCTGCTCTCTGGGCGTGAGGAGCGTATGACCGCAGTACAACGACACCCATAACATTAAAAGGAAAAGTGTTTATCTTGTTTGCTTACTGTTGCGTTGGAACAAGGGGAGGTTACCTTTTGGCACCCGCTTATCCCACCTTCCCAATATCTGAAACATAAAAAAAAAACCCAACAAAACAAACAAAAAACCCCCCAAAAAAACAAACAAACAAAAAAAAAAACAAAAAAAAACGAGAAACGAAGAGAGAAAAAAGACGGCATGAAATGGTGCTTTTGCCCCCTTCATCCCTCCCGCCCCCCCCCCCCCATCCCCCCCATCCCCCGCACCTACTTTCTAGGAATTTGGAAGATGAGAGAACACTGCCTCTAAAATTTGGGGGGAAAAAAGGAGAGTGCCCACCCCCTTCCTCCCTCCTGCTTAAAAAACAAACAAACAAACAAACAAAAAACAAAAACAAACAAACAAACCAAAAAAAAAAAACAACCAAACTAGAACATAGTGGTGATGTTTTTGTCAATGTTAGTTCAGGGTGGCCTCCTCCCCCCCCCCCCCCCCCGCCTCTCCGACCCCTCCCTCCACTCCCCCCCCCACTCCCACCCCCAAAAGTAAAATATCTTCCAACGCCACTGGTATGTATTGTTGTCGTTGACCTATCTACGCGGATGGCCGTACAGAACGTGAAGAGGTGAAGTGTGGTACCGTGTGCTATGTGCATGGTGCACACAGGACCCACGTGGATTGTCTCTTCCCAAAGATCAGCACTCAGACCAGCACTTCTGGTGCCATGGGAAGACCAGCACTCAGACCAGCACTTCTGGTGCCATGGGAAGACCAGCACTCAGACAAGCACTTCTGGTGCCATGGGAAGACCATCACTCAGACCAGCACTTCTGTTGCCATGGGAAGACCAGCACTCAGACCAGCACTTCTGGTGCCATGGGAAGACCAGCACTTCTGGTGCCATGGGAAGACCAGCACTCAGACCAACACTTCTGGTGCCATGGGAAGACCAGCACTCAGACCAACACTTCTGGTGCCATGGGAAGACCAGCACTCAGACCAACACTTCTGGTGCCATGGGAAGACCAGCACTCAGACCAACACTTCTGGTGCCATGGGAAGACCAGCACTCAGACCAACACTTCTGGTGCCATGGGAAGACCAGCACTCAGACCAACACTTCTGGTGCCATGGGAAGACCAGCACTCAGACAAACACTTCTGGTGCCATGGGAAGACCAGCACTCAGACAAGCACTTCTGGTACCATGGGAAGACCAGCACTCAGACCAACACTTCTGGTGCCATGGGAAGACCAGCACTCAGACCAACACTTCTGGTGCCATGGGAAGACCAGCACTCAGACAAGCACTTCTGGTACCATGGGAAGACCAGCACTCAGACCAACACTTCTGGTGCCATGGGAAGACCAGCACTCAGACCAGCACTTCTGGTGCCATGGGAAGACCAGCACTTCTGGTGCCATGGGAAGATCAGCACTCAGACCAACACTTCTGGTGCCATGGGAAGACCAGCACTTCTGGTGCCATGGGAAGACCAGCACTTCTGGTGCCATGGGAAGGCGCGGGAAGGAAAGGAACCCGCTATATCTGAGAGATTCGACCCACAGACCCGACAATCTTTAGCTTCGCTCTGGGCCCCTTCGTGGTCAATCTATTGATTACACTGAGCTGGATGCCACAGCCAGCATCATAACCCCACATCTTCAGCGATAGAATTGTAACAATAGCAACAACAATCACAAACAGATGAATGATGATTTTTTTTTTTACTTGTTAAAAACAAACAATGAATTAAACAATCAAACAAACAAGCAAACAAAGGAAGTAAAAAAAATGAAACAAACAAACAAAACCCCAAACAAATTACGAAGGAAAAAAAAAATCTGACATTCGTAAATGGGAACATCCCGAAACGGACACAACATTCAAATGTAAAACGAGAAACTCGGCGGGAAATTTGCTTGCACCGGATCGGAAAATACCACTCCTCTCAAACTCCTCCAAAAAAGCAAACAAAACGAGGTTAGGCTGAGGTTAAAAATGTTCCGTCATCTTATAGTCGTAGGGGCAGTGATCTGAAAGTTAGTTCACCACCTAGACAGGGAAAAAAAAAGGAGGACAGAGGGGGCTGAAGGGAAAGGATACCATTTTTTGGAAGGCAGAATCCAACTCATTGCATTGACGATGAAGGATTCCAAAGTCATTTCATGATAATTGTTTTCGTACCTTGGTCTGTGTCGTCCAAACCATGATCTGTTTGAGACATCGTAGCACACCCAACCAAACTGAATCACATGAGAAACAAGAAGGCAGAGATGACGGCTCGGTGTCTTTGAAAACCAACAAACAAACAAGCAAGCAAGCAAGCAAGCAAACAAACAAACAAGAAGTAGCTGAACACAAGATGGTCTGCATTTGTCAAGCTTTTTGTTTGTCACAGTACTTACGTACTATTTAAGAAACCAGAAACCACAAACACACACGAGCGCGCGCGCGAGCGGACGCGCGCGTGCACGCACGCACGCACGCACGCACTCTCTCTCTCTTTCTCTCTCTAGCGCGCGTTAACATGCATACACGCGTGCGCACGCGTGTGCACACACACACACACACACACACACACACACACACACACACACACACACACACACACACACACAGACATATCCGCAAATTCACACACACAAAGACACGCGCGTGCACGCATACACACACACGCACACAACAACAACACACACACCACACACACACACACACACACACACACACACACACACACACACACACACACACACAGAGGAACAAAAACAAGCAGACAAAATAATAGAAAATGTCATCTTTGGATCCTAAAGAAAATCTTGTAAGCTTTCCGTAGATCTTAATACGAGGTTTAAAAAACGAACAAACAAGC
>CM065737.1:10354656-10357156 GCA_033310375.1 Conus canariensis | reverse complement strand
AATCAATCGTTTATTTATTAAACATCTATTCATCCAAAATACCACATTCAAAGGGTAGGCAAGCTCACTTAAAAGTTTTCCGCCAATTTAACATAAGAAAACACACACACACACACACACACACACAAAAAACCCATCATTGACGTCATGTAAAAGATAATTTTTTTTTTAAAGGAAAAGTGTTTGCCAAATTCGGCAGGTCTAAAATGTTAAGATGATATTGCTTTGTTTTTAAATCAGTTAATCGCTTTCTCCCTGTCTACCCTCTCTCTTTGTTGCGCGCGCGCGGCAGCACACACACCACACACACACAACACACACACCACACATACACACACACACACACACACGCGCGCGCGCGCACAGTCACACACACACACACACACACACACACACACACACACACACACACAACACACACACACACACACAACACACACACTAAAGTAGACGGAGGAAAACATGTTTCACACCGTACTTGTGGTTACGAAGAGAAATGTCAACACCATTAAGGAAAAAAAAAAACTGTTCGTAAAGCTCGTGGAAAACAAAAACCTTCAGACACATCGAACACGCCACTCCAAAATGTTTTTAGAACATTATGCGTTTTCCAGAGGCGTTCAGTTCTCCCTTACACCTCCCACCCCCATCCATCCATCCTTTCCCCACTCCCCACCATTTCCCCTCTTCTCCCAACTCCTTCATTGTCCCTCTACATTTTCCTCCCCCCCCCACTTCTTCCCCACCCCTTCCTCTCTCTCCCCCCCTCTCTCTCTCTCTCTCTCTCTCTCTCTCTCTCTCTCTCTCTCTCTCTCTCCACCTTTTTCATCCCTTTCTTTAGATAATCGTTTTACGCTGTGACTGCTTTCGCGGAAGAAAACGTATTTTTGTTTTGTTAAATCGACCATTGTACGTGCCAATGTCTTCTTCTTCTTCTTCTTCTGCGTACGCAGGCTGATACTCCTGCGGACACTCCCTGTATAAACAGGCAGGTATTAATCCCATCTGCTCAACAAAGGGAGTGGAGTTTTGTGTGTATGACCGTTTTTTTTTTATCCCGCCATTAAGGCAGCCATACTCAATCTTCGGGGAAGGTGCATGCTATGTGTAACGTGTCATCCATACTATTTCTCTGGGCGGTTCGCTAACTGGCCTTCTCTTCCAAAAGTTGGTGATGGGATTTTACGTGTGTGCAAGATGTTATGCGTGCGTTCACACACGGAACCTCGGTTTATAGTCTCATTTGAAGGACTGTATGGGAAATGGAGTCAGAACCAATGTTAACTCCGAGGGAAAAATCCCCCTGTACCAGAACGGCCCGGCGGAGATTCGAAGCCGCAACCCTTGGATTACGAGTCCGGCGCTCTACCAACTAAGCTATCCCGCCCCCCCCCCCCCCCCCCCCCCCCCCCCCCCCTTGCCAGTGTGGATTTACACTTTGTATTTTAACTGCAGAGTTACGGTACGCACTCTGACAGGGAAATAAGGTGGGACATTTAATTAAACTGGTATGACTGAGCTTTTGTTATGATTTGCGTTAAATTGATGTATTTCAATCAGTAAACATGGATCTTATCAAAATTAACATACTTTTTCACTTACTTTGTCACAAGAAAACTGGTGAAAATGCAAGATTACTTAAATTGCACATTTTTAAAAAATATTTTTTTACTTTGAACAGAATGGCTAAAAATTGTGAGCATTTACAATACTTTTCATTATTTGTAACATTCAACGCCTTCCTTGCGCTGAACTCTGAAGCGATCAAAGCTAAGTGAATTTTCCTTGTCCTGTTTGTTTGTATCTTGCCTGAAGAAGACTTAGGAGGTCGAAACGCGTAGTGTTTTGTCTTGTGACTCGTTTGTCCACGTTTCTCTGAGCGGTTCGCTAACATTTTATTTAAGATTTGTTTAGATTTCCGCCTGCAGTCGTCTCACTTCGCAACTAGATCTTATTTGTAACGTTCACATATTATTGATTCTGAGCATACATAAGCTCAGGAAAGAGATGTGAGGTGCTGCAAGTTCAATTTTATTTTTCATTTTTTTTCATCTGTTTATCCAAGAGACCGTCATTAGTGGGCTGAGTTTGAAGTCTACTCCAGTTCGACAGGTGTGTTTATTTATACGTCATGATGACGTCACGAGAAAGACACGCCCTGTCACAGACTACAGACAGAAGACCACTTGCCAAGTACAACCGTCTACCGTGGAAACCGGAGAATTCAAAGTTCCGCTCCGTACGGATTACATAAGCTGCTTTTAAACAGATGCAGACTCTCTCTGTCTGTCCGTGTGACTGTGTCGGTGTCTGTCTGTCTGTCTGTCTATCTCTGCCTGTCTCTGTCTGTCTTTGTCTGTCCGTGTGTCTGCTGTCTGTCTGTCTGTCTGTCTGTCTCTGCCTGTCTCTGTCTGTCTTTGTCTGTCCGTGTGTCTGCTGTCTGTCTGTCTCTTTCACACACACACGCACACACACACACACACACACACACACACACACA
>CM065737.1:10334656-10339656 GCA_033310375.1 Conus canariensis | reverse complement strand
GCATGCGAGCATGCAATGCTAAGAGTGCTCATATGACCGTGTTTTCGTGTTTGTGATCAGTATTCACAACGTGTTCACATTTTCTAAACAATGTAAATACATTAAATATATAGGCGACATTTCATTCAAAAGCGAATTAAAAAAAAAAGAAAATTGTCTATTGGTTCAATGATCAATCTTCCAAATAATCAATTTGCATTCATTCAATAATATGTGGAAGCCTGCAGAACATGTTTGATGCTCGTTCTCAAAAGATACGTAAGATTATATATCTCTAAGAAGTAATTTGCAAAATGTATAAATGTAATGGTTTTGTAACCTGTTTGCGCAATGTGCGCGCAGCCTGGTGGCAAGATGGCAATAATAATAATAATAATAATAACCAACGATAATAATAATAATAGTAATAATAAAAATAATAATGGTAGTGATAATAATGATAATAATAATGATAACAACAGTAACAATAATAACAACAATAACATTGATAATAATAAGAACAACAACAATAAAGATAATAATAATAATATAGTAATAATGATAATAATGATGATAATGATGACAATAGCAATAACAACAGCAATAATAATAATAATGATAATGATAATAACAATAAAATATACAATGATAATATTATCAATGACAATAATAATAATGATAATAATAATAACATAGCATTTATAAAGCGCCTTGCCAAAGGTTCTAGGCGCTGACAATCCACACTCCCGTGTACGCAACGGACTGCATACCTGGGTAGTGCCAACTGAAGAGCTGCCTGCCAGCACTTCGTTAAGTCGTTTCCCGCCTCATCCGGTCAATGTCGTTCACTCCATTTCCTTATACATGATAATAAACAGGAAGAACAATAATATTCAGAACAGCAACAATAAAAACAACAACATGAATATGATTCCTATAACAACAATGATTGTAACAATAATGACAACATTAGCAATATGTACAGTAAGACTAGTCACAATGGTCATTTCTCTCTTTTTTTTTTTTTCCTGTTAAAATACATTTCGTCGTTTTGTTTTTCAATCGTTGGTTTCCAAACTAACACAAGATTATTCGTTACAGCTTTCAACACTTTAGTCTTGAAAGTGTGCCGTGACGTGTGACTTGCTTTGTATATTTGTATATTTACTTTGCAACGGCCATTGGATTTCAGTTAAACCCCAGGGGGCCGGAATAGCTCATTGGTAGAGCACCGGACTCGTAATCTGGGTGATCCTGGGGTTGCGGGTTCAAATCTCCTCCGGGCCGTTTCGTACAGGGGGATTTTTCCCTTGGAGTTGACATTGGTTCTGACTCCATTTCCCAAACAGACCTACGAATGAGATTATGGACCGAGGTATCATGTGTGAACGCACGCATAACATCTTGCACACACGTTAAATCCCAACTTTCGGAAGAGAAAGCCAGTTTGGCCGTTGGTATGGATGATACGTTACACATAGCATGCACATTCCCCGAAGCTGGAGTACGGCTGCCTTAATGGCGGGATAAAAAAAAAAACGGTCATACACACAAAACTCCACTTCCTTTGTTGGGTAGATGGGATTAATCCTTGCCTGTCTTTACAGGGAGTGTCCGCAGGAGTATCAGCCTGCGCACGCAGAATTAAACGTTAAACCCCAACTCAGGTTTATATAGAAGATCTCTGACACGTGGTATGAAACTCGCAGACAGATAACAAACTCTTTCAAATACGTCCAAACCTGAAAGAGTTTTTACTATCCTCCACGGGCAGGTGTGGAGAAGAAACAGTCTTGTGCCGTTTGTACACACACCACTCATTTAACACCCATTTTTAGCTTTTATTAATCGAAGAAGCTCCGTGGTGCATTCCACGTGATGGGCCACTTACAATGGAACATTTTGTTGGGACTTACATGATGTGAGACATAAACATTTTACAGCAGACTCCTTGAAAATCTTCCTCAGAGATGTAATAATAATAACAATAATAATAATAATGTTTATTTGTATAGCTTTAGTGCATATTCCATAAAAATGCTCATCAGCGCTCGGTAAAAACAGGAATTATAAAAGTCATGCACATTGAAAAGAACCCTAGAGATATCCAATACTAAAATAGATCACATTGCATTCACAATTAAGATATTGTTTAGTAATAATAATGATAATGATAAGAATGATTTGAAATATAGATCACACGAGAAATTTTACAGAAAGTCACCCTCGCAGAAATCCTCTAAAAACCACTCTTCTTCACACACACACACACACACACACACACACACACACACCCCACACACACACACACACACACACACACACACACACACAGTGTGCGTACGCGTACAAAGCCTCGAGATATCCAGTGCTAAAGCAAATCACATTGCGTTCACAATTAAGGCATTCTATGATAATAATAATTTAAAAACAAATCACACAAGAAATCACACCTGATATGATTTCTGAATTTCTGAAAAAAATCGAAAAATTTTCATCTGATCTAAAATATCACGGAAGAAAGATTTTTTTTTTTTTTTAACGAAATTCCAGTATGTTTATAGGAAATGTGTTGTGACGATTGAGAGCTGATTCAACAACGGGTTGAAAGATCTGATATGGCCCTTTACGCTCAGCAAACACTGTCTCTCTCCCTGACCACAGGCAAAGTGAATAGGCGGGTTGAGGGGTGAGATTGCATAGTGGACAGATTAGCGGGGGAAGAAGAGGAGGGGAGAGAGGAGAGAGGGAAAGGGGAGAGAGGTGAGGAGGACAGTATGGGGAGAGGTGGGGGGGGGGGGAGTCAATGTAACATGTAAACCAGTCATCTACGGATGAATTAAAAACCCAGCGATAACAAAAACAAATGCTTTGGCAGTTGCTGACTGTAATATTCGCATCTAATGGATCCATGCATACTGTACACACACACACACACACCACACACACACACACACACACACAACACACACACACACACACACACACACACACACACACACACGCACGCACGCACGCACGCACACACGCACGCACGCACGCACGCACACACGCACACACACACACACACACACACACACACACACACACGACGCATGCACGCACGCACGCACACTCAAACACACACACTCAAACACACACACACACACACACACACACACACACACACACACACACACACACACGCACACACACACACACACACACACACACACACACACACACGCACACACACACACACACGTACGCACGCTTCCCTCGTGTCACAAGTTAGAACACGTGAAGTATGTAATTTCAGTCTGGCGACTGGTGGCCACTGCCCATTCTGCAATGGTATTATCCAGTTTTTGACGTGTTTTCACGGCAGTATTTCTTGACATCTTTTTGTGTGGAGTGGTCGTAATAAACCAAACGGATTGCTCACACATTCAGCACAGCTTACTCGGCAGTTAGAAATACGTTTGAAATCAAACAGTTTGAGTTTACAGGTGCGTAAAAGAAGACAGTCTGCAAAGTCAACACATGAGCAATTTGATGTAATTCTCGCACGTAAGCATTTGTTACTCGAAATCAAATGGTACAACAGAAAACTGAACAAAAGCCTTAAATAAATCTTGCTCATAATCATTTGTTACTCGAAATCAAATGGTACAACAGAAAACTGAACAAAAGCCTTAAATAAATCTTGCTCATAATCATTTGTTACTCGAAATCAAATGGTACAACAGAAAACTGAACAAAAGCCTTAAATAAATCTTGCTCATAATCATTTGTTGCTCGAAATCAAATGGAACAACAGAAAAAAAACAAAAGCCTGAAATGATCAAGAACTTAGCAAAAGAAAAGCAAATCCAGTGACATAGAGCTCTAGCTAGGTTTATCAGCATGTTCTGTTCTTGTGGTTTGCTTGTGATTTTAGGGAGTAGGTTAACATCTTTTTATTTTTCAAATCTTGTTCTGAGAGACACTTGTAAAGGAAAATATTCCAATGCACATTTACGTCAGACAAAGTTTGTAACACGTTACAAACTGTTGCAACATAGATGCATCATGAGATACAAGAGAAGGAAGATCATATACCTATAATTATTTCAGTATCAAGATATTCTGCTGAAGCACCAAGGTCTCAGGCAAATTGTAAATAGAAGAATTTTTTTTGGCATTTTGATACTAATCTAATTTGGTACTAATCCTCTGTTAGTTTAATGTATGGGAACCATTTTGTTCCGCAACTTGTGTACTTCATCTTCATCAAATTTTATTTTTCCACTGCACAGCCTACTCTTAGTTGCCTCAAGATCTTCCCTACAACCATTCTCGTCAGTGAGAGACTGCAGTATTGTTGTGAAAGGATGGGACCGACAGGTCAGGTTACTGGATATCACTCTCTGTTATCCCCTCAGTCACGTGAGACAGATTACATCAACTGCAGTGAAGATTTTTTTTAAACACTTCCTGTAAAGTCTACTCAAAGTGTAGTTACTGTTCTACCAAAGAATGCTTACTGGTTTGCTTTCAATACGTTTCAGCAGTCCATAGGTTAAAGAATTTCAAAGTTGATGCTGCTAACACATGAATTGGATACAAATGTCTAAACCGTGCCGCTTTTCTCTTCATGACTAGACTTTGGATTTTTCCTATTTTTTTTTTAATCTTTTTCGTTTGTTTGTCTCTTTCTTTTATCTTTCTTTCTTTTTTACCGCGGCGATAGCTCATAATCTGTAATAGGCCCAGTTGTAATCGAACATGATCTGGCTTGATAGGCTTGGTATGATCGAGTGCTATTATTGGTGGGGTTCTAGGTTGCAAAAACAACAACAACAACAACAACGATCATCCCGACAACAACCACAAAGACAACACCAACAACAATGCCAACAACGAAGGAAACCGTATCATGCACAAATCTGATAAAACATGCGAATCATCCCACAACACTTTGGCCGATGGTGCAGAAGAATGAGGCTAACAATATGAGGCTAACAGAATGAGGCTAACAGAATGAGGCTAACAGAATGAGG
>CM065737.1:10304656-10327156 GCA_033310375.1 Conus canariensis | reverse complement strand
GCAATCTGTCTGGCTATCTGTCTGTCTGTCTATCTTCTTGACTTTAATTTCTCTCTGTCTCTCACTCTAAATTCTTAACCTTTAATCCCTATCCCTCTCTCTCCCTCCCTCTCCCTCTGTCTCTGTCTGTCTGTCGGTCTGTCTGTCTCTCCTCTCTCTCTTCTTTACCTTCAAACGCGTCTCTCTCTCTGTCTCTCTCACTCGCACTCTGTCTTTCTCTCCCTTTCTTTCTTTCTCCCTGTCTCTATTATTGATCTTCAGCCATCTTCCATCCCCCTCTCCGCTCATTCTCTCCCTCCCTCCCACCATCTCTCTCTCTTTCACTCTCTCTCTCTCTCTCTCTTCTCTCTCTCTCTCTCCTCTCTCTTCAATTCTCTCTCTTCCTCTCTCCCTGTTTCTATTCTTGATCTTCAGCCATCTGCCTTTGTCTCCCTCTGTCTCCCTCTGTCTGTCTGTCTGTCTGTCTGTCTGTCTCTGTCTGTCTGTCTCTCTCTCTCCCTCTATCTCTCTCTTCTCTCCATCCCTCCTACCCCACCCCTCCCCCATCTCTCTCCCTCTCATTCTATTCTTAACCTTCAACCGCCCTCCTTCGTGTCACATCAACATCATCCTTGACTTGCTCCACACCATCCAGTGGCTCTTGGAACCCTGGTAATCCCAGGGGACAGAAAATAAAACTGTTTTGGCAAAGAGCCGAGGTGGTCATTTGGCGGTAGTTCTCTCCCCTGACAACCCGAACAGCACCTCAACAGCTGATGCCGTCCGTCTGGGATCAGCCCACCTGTCCCATGGTTCAGTCAAGTTGGTGAATAACCTTTAATCAAAAGGTAGAAAGCCACTGGCTTCTTCTTACAGTCTTGTCAATGAAGAACGGCCAAGACGAGAAATCGTTCATGTCTTGTGTGTTCTACTTTGTGAATTAGGTCCAATCTGAAAAAAGAAACAGAAAATATTGTACGTTGTTGAAGAAGAAGAAGAAGAAGAAGAAGAAGAAAGAAGAACAAGAACAAGAACAAGAACAAGAACAAGAAGAACAAGAAGTAATCAAGACAGGCTGAAGCTACACGTAATTTGTCAAACCTGCATTACTGAAAAGTTTTCAAAACAAAGCCATGAAAGGTGTTAATACTTTTGCAAAGGTGAGTTTTATGCAAATAGGATCCATTAGAAAATATCCTTCACAATTTCAAGAGGTTAGGCAATATCATCCACATAACACTCTTGACATAATTATTATACTCTTCTTGGTCATGACAGTGTGAACTGTACAGCCAAAATGAGTCAGTCCACATACCGCCGAGCAACAAGACCTGTGAAAAATGACAGTCAGAAACTGGTTCCCTTTAAGGTAGGTCCGAGAAGAACACCCAGTACAAATCAAAACAACAACCTGAATTACTTTTAATATATACCTGTCTTGTTTGGTGGGAAATCACATTTTTGGCACTGGATGTTTATCAACAAATGTCGTCCAGTTAATTTCTTCCCGCCCCACTTTCCTGACCCTCTCTTTATACACACACACACACACACACACACACACACACACACACACACACACACACACACACACACACACACACACACACATTCGTAAGAACATCCGAACGCTGTGACTCCAAAAACCGAAAATGCCGATTTCGGGTTGCAGAAAACAGCCTGTGTAAACACTTAAATACGTTTTTGTGTGCCTAAGGGATTTCATTGGCTGAGAATAAACCCCTGGAAAACTAAGGAAAATGCTGTCACTTTTTTGAAATGTGATCCGCTTTTTGTTGGAAGGCAAGTTGCTTTTGGCCCTCGTCCAAGTTCACGGAAGGCAGGGATGTAAAAACAGTACTGGTGGGAACGCACAGTGTCATGGATTTTGTAGTTTTCGCTTCCCTAAGAAGTGGGAGGAAAAACACCCGCGTCCTGAGAGTAAACAGTGTTAGTTTGACATGATGTGATAAAATGTAAGGTGCTGCAGTGCTTGAGGTCATAAATTTCTCCACTTCGCGGTGTGGTGGCTGATATAATTTTCATGACTTTCTTTATCAGGTTTTATGATGGTTAACTCTTTCTTACTATCTTGCATACCCACCACCTTCTCCACTCCTCATTCCCTCTCTTCTGAACTATATCTCTGTCTGTCTGTGTCTGTGTCTGTCTGTCTGTCTGTCTCTCTGTTTTTGACCTTTAACCTTCCCTCCCGGCCCCCCTCCCTCTTTCTCTGTCTCTTCTTTACCTTCAACTGTCCTCCTTTCCCCTCTCTCTGTCTGTCTCTGTCCCTGTCCCTGTCTGTCTGTCTCTCTGTCTGCCTGCCTGCCTGTCTGTCTGTCTGTTTGTCTGTCTGTCTGTCTCTGTTCTTGACCTTCAACCGCCCGCCTTGCTGCCACATCAACATCACCGTTGACTTGCTCCACACAATCCAGTAGTTCCGGGATGCCAGGTGATCCCAGGGGGTAGAAAGGATAACCCTTTTTTGCGAGGAGGCGACGTGGTAATCTGGCCGCATTGCCAGTAGTTCTCTCCCCTGACAGCCTAAACAGTATCTGAACAGCTGCTACAGCCCTCTGACAGCCCAAACAGCATCTGAACAGCTGCTACAGCCCATCTGGGACCAGCCCGAGAGCCCCATGATTCCTTTCAGTTGGTGAATAACCTTCAATCAAAAGTGATAAAGCCACTGAATTCTTCTATCCAATCTATTCCAGTTGGTGAATAACCTTCAATCAAAGTGATAAGCACTGGATTCTTCTATCCAGTCTATTCAGTTGGTGAATAGCTTCAATCAAAGTTATAAAGCTACTGGATTCTTCTATCCAGTCTATTCCAGTTGGTGAATAGCCTTCAATCAAAAGTTATAAAGCTACTGGATTCTTCTATCCAGTCTATTCCAGTTGGTGAATAGCCTTCAATCAAAAGTTATAAAGCTACTGGATTCTTCTATCCAGTCTATTCCAGTTGGTGAATAGCCTTCAATCAAAAGTTATAAAGCTACTGGATTCTTCTATCCAGTCTATTCCAGTTGGTGAATAGCCTTCAATCAAAAGTTATAAAGCTACTGGATTCTTCTATCCAGTCTCTTCAGGAAATGACAGCCATACGTTCATCTCTTTTGTGTTCTACTAGGCGAATCTGGTTCCATTTGATAAAAAAGAAAATGTCGTCCGTTGTTGTAACTGAAGAAGTTATAACTGATAAGGGCTGAATTTATACATGATCTGGCAAACTTGTATCATTGAATAGTTTTCAGAACAAAGACGTGAAAGCTGTCAATAGTTTTAGAAATGTGTGTTTTGTTTAAATAGGATCTGTTAGAAAAATGTCCTTCACGTTTTCAAGATATAAGGCAGTGTTATTCATATAACTATTTATGTTTAAACTCTTCTTGGTCACGCCGGTGAGAATTAAACAGCAAAAATTGTCCAGTCCACTCATCACGTAACAACAAGACTGCTAAAAAAAAACGACAATTAGAAGGTGAGAATGCTGGTTACGTTTAAGTTGAGTCCGAGAATAAGAGCCTTTACAACTTAAACAACAACCTGAATCACTTTTGATATACAACTTTTCTTACTTGGTGATTGAGCTCATCTTTTGCACTGAATGTTTATCAGCAAATGTCGTTCAATTGAGTTATGCCTGCCACCCTTTCCTCACCCTCCTTCCTTCCACACACATGTACACACGCACACACACAAGAACATGTTCTTCGTGGTGTCCATAACCGAAAATGCTGATTTCAGGTTGCAAAAAAACAGCCTGTTTAAACACTTAACTATGTTTTTGTGTGCCTTAGGGATTTCATAGGCTGAAAACAGACCCCTATAAAAACAAGGAAAACGCTATCACTTTTTGAAAATCTGATCCTCATTTTTGCTGGAAGGTAAAATGTTTTTGGCCCTCATCTAAGTTCACGGAAGGTAAAGGTGTAAAAACAGTACTGGTAGGAACACACAGTGTCATGGGTTTTGTAGTTTTCGCTTCTCTAAGAAATGGGAGGAAAAACACCTGCGTCCTGTGAGTAAACAGTATTAGTTTGACATGATGTGATGAAATGTAAAGTGCTGCAGTGTTTGCGGTAATAAATTTCTGGGATTCCTTGTGTGGTAGCTGATATCATTTTCATGAGTTTCTTTATCAGGTATGATGGCTAACTCTTCTTCCTTTCTTCCCCCTCCTCTTTTCCCATTGTCATGTCCTCTATTCATCTCTCTCTCTCTCTCTCTCTCTCTCTCTCTCTCTCTCTCTTCTCTCTCTCTCTCTCTCTCTCTCTCCCTTTTATGGGAAGAAGAAGGTAATCATCATAGACTTCAACTACTCATTTTTTTTACCTTTGCCCGTTCTCTTCTCTTTCTTTTTCTACATCTCCTTCTCTCTCTCTCTCTCTCTCTCTCTCTCTCTCTCTCTCTCTCTCTCTCTCTCTCTCTCTCTTCAGTGAATAATGGCAAGTAAGAGAAATCGTTCATCTCTTGTGTGTGCTGCTTGATGAATTAAACAAAAAACGTGATACGTTATTGTAACTGAAGGAGAGATATGATCATATAAAAGCTGAATTTACTCATTAATTTGTGACTGAAGAAATTACAATCAATAAAAGCTGAAGGTGCCTGTGATTTTTCAGATCAAAACAAAGGCATGAAAGCTGTCATACTTTTGGAAATGTGTGTTTTTATGCCAGTAGAATCCACCGGAAAAAGCCCTTCACGTTTTCAAGATATAAGGTAATATTATCCACGTAAAATTATTTACTTATTGCGCTTTTCTTTCTCATGCCAGAAAGAATTTTTTTTACAGCAACAATGATTCAGTCTACTTACCTCTTAGTTGCAAGACTACTGAAAAACGACAATGACAAAACTGAGGATGACAGCCATTTTTAAAGCGAGTAAGGGATCAACAGCCAATACAAATAAAAATATCAACCCTGAATTGCTTTTCCTCTTTCCTCACCATCTCACTCACACACTGTAACTGTACAAGAGTTGGTACTCTGTGACGCCCACAACTGGAAACGCTGATTTCATGTTGCGGAAAGCAGCCTGTGTAAATACTTAACTATGTTTTTGTGTGCCTCAGGGATTTCATTGGCTGAAAATAGACCCCTCGAAAACAAGGAAAACGCTATCACTTTTTGAAAATCGGATCCTCTTTTTGTTGGAAGGCAAGTTGCTTTTGGCGCTCGTCCAAGTTCACGGAAGGCAGGGATGTAAAAACAGTACTGGTGGGAACGCACAGTGTCATGGATTTTGTAGTTTTCGCTTCCCTAAGAAATGGGAGGAAAAACACCTGCGTCCTGAGAGTAAACAGTGTTAGTTTGACATGATGTGATGAAATGTAAAGTGCTGAAGTGTTTGCAGTAATTAATTTCTGGGATTCCTTGTGTGGTGGCTGATATCATTTTCATGAGTTTCTTTATCAGGTATGATGGCTAGCTCTTTCTTTCTTTCTTCCTCCTCCCGCTTTCCCCATTATCATGTCCTCTATTCATCTCTCTCTCTCTCTCTCTCTCTCTCTCTCCTCTCTCTCTCTCTCTCTATCTCTCTCTCTTTAGTGAATAATGGCAAGTAAGAGAAATCGTTCATCTCTTGTATGTGCTGCTTGATGAATTAAACAAAAACGTGATACGTTATTGTAACTGAAGGAGAGATATGATCAATAAAAGCTGAATTTACTCATTAATTTGTGATTGAAAAAATCATAATCAATAAAAGCTGAAGGTGCCTGTGATTTTTCAGATCAAAGCAAAGGCATGAAAGCTGTCAATACTTTTTCAAAATAAGTGTTATTATGCCAGTAGAATCCACCGGAAAAAGCCCTTCACGTTTACAAGATATAGAGTGATATTATCCACGTAAAATTATTTACTTATTGCGCTTTTCTTTCTCATGCCAGAAAGAATTTTACAGCAACAATGATCCAGTCTACTTACCTCTTAGTAACAAGACTGCTGAAAAACGACAATGACAAAACTGAGGATGACGGTCATTTTTAAGGCGAGTAAAGGAACAACAGCCAATACAAATAAAAATATCAACCCTGAATTGCTTTTGACACACAACATTTCGTATCTGGTGTTAAATGTCATCCTTTGCACGGGGTATTTCTGAGCAATGTCATCCAGTTCAGTGCTGCCGGTTCCTCTTCCCTCTCCCTGCACTCACACACTGTAACTGTACAAGAGTTTGGTACTCTGTGACGCCCACAACTGGAAACGCTGATTTCATGTTGCGGAAGACAGCCTGTGTAAACACTTAACTATGTTTTTGTGTGCCTCAGGGATTTCATTGGCTGAAAATAGACCCCTAGAAAAACAAGGAAAACGCTATCACTTTTTGAAAAATTGATCCTTTTTTGTTGGAAGGTAAAATGCTTTTGGCCCTCGTCCAAGTTCACGGAAGGCAGGGATGTAAAAACAGTACTGGTGGGAACGCACAGTGTCATGGATTTTGTAGTTTTCGCTTCCCTAAGAAATGGGAGGAAAAACACCTGCGCCCCTGAGAGTAAACAGTGTTAGTTTGACATGATGTGATAAAATGTAAAGTGCTGCAGTGTCTGCAGTAATAAATTTGTTGGCTTCCTTGTGTGGTGCTGATATCATTTTCATGAGTTTCTTTATCAGGTATGATGGCTAGCTCTTTCTTTCTTTCTTCTTCCTCCCCCTTTTCCAGTTATCATGCCCTCTATTCAGCTCCCTCCCTCCCTCTCTTTCTCTCTCTCTCCCTCTCTCTCTCTCTCCTTTTTTGGGAAGAAGAAGATAATCATCATAGACTTCAACTACTCATTTTTTTACCTTTGCCCACTCTCTTCTCTTTCTTTTTTCTATCTCTCTCTCTCTCTCTCTCTCTCTCTCCTCCTCTCTCTCTCTCTCTCTGTCTCTCTCTCTCTCTCTGTCTCTGTCTGTCTGTCTGTCTGTCTGTCTGTCTGTCTGTCTGTCTGTCTGTCTGTCTTCCTCTCTCTCTCTCTCTCTCTCTCTCTCTCTCTCTCTCTCTCTTTCAGTGAATAATGGCAAGTAAGAGAAATCGTTCATTGCTTGTGTTTGCTGCTTGATGAATTAAACAAAAAGTCATGCAGTATTGTAACTGAAGGAGAGATATGATCAATAAAGCTGAATTTACTCATTAATTTGTGATTGAAGAAATCATAATCAATAAAAGCTGAAGGTGCCTGTGATTTTTCAGATCAAAGCAAAGGCATGAAAGCTGTCAATACTTTTTCAAAATAAGTGTTTTTATGCCAGTAGAATCCACCGGAAAAAGCCCTTCACGTTTACAAGATATAGAGTGATATTATCCACGTAAAATTATTTACTTATTGCGCTTTTCTTTCTCATGCCAGAAAGAATTTTACAGCAACAATGATCCAGTCTACTTACCTCTTAGTAACAAGACTGCTGAAAAACGACAATGACAAAACTGAGGATGAAGGTCATTTTTAAGGCGAGTAAAGGAACAACAGCCAATACAAATAAAAATATCAACCCTGAATTGCTTTTGATACACACAACATTTCGTATCTGGTGTTAAATGTCATCCTTTGCACGGGGTATTTCTGAGCAATGTCATCCAGTTCAGTGCTGCCGGTTCCTCTTCCCTCTCCCTGCACTCACACACTGTAACTGTACAAGAGTTTGGTACTCTGTGACGCCCACAACTGGAAACGCTGATTTCATGTTGCGGAAGACAGCCTGTGTAAACACTTAACTATGTTTTTATGTGCCTCAGGGATTTCATTGGCTGAAAATAGACCCCTAGAAAAACAAGGAAAACGCTATCACTTTTTGAAAAACTGATCCTCTTTTTGTTGGAAGGTAAAATGCTTTTGGCCCTCGTCCAAGTTCACGGAAGGCAGGGATGTAAAAACAGTACTGGTGGGAACCACAGTGTCATGGATTTTGTAGTTTTCGCTTCCCTAAGAAATGGGAGGAAAAACACCTGCGTCCTGAGAGTAAACAGTGTTAGTTTGACATGATGTGATAAAATGTAAAGTGCTGCAGTGTCTGCAGTAATAAATTTGTTGGCTTCCTTGTGTGGTGGCTGATATCATTTTCATGAGTTTCTTTATCAGGTATGATGGCTAGCTCTTTCTTTCTTTCTTCCTCCTCCCCCTTTTCCAGTTATCATGCCCTCTATTCAGCTCCCTCCCTCCGTCTCTTTCTCTCTCTCTCCCCTCTCTCTCTCTCTCTCCTTTTTTGGGAAGAAGAAGATAATCATCATAGACTTCAACTACTCATTTTTTTACCTTTGCCCACTCTCTTCTCTTTCTTTTTCTACATCCTCTCTCTCTCTCTCTCTCTCTCTCTCCTCTCTCTCTCTCTCTCTCTCTCTCTCTCTCTCTCTCTCTCTCTGTCTCTGTCTGTCTGTCTGTCTGTCTGTCTGTCTGTCTGTCTGTCTGTCTGTCTGTCTGTCTTCTCTCTCTCTCTCTCTCATCTCTCTCTCTCTCTCTCTCTCTTCAGTGAATAATGGCAAGTAAGAGAAATCGTTCATTGCTTGTGTTTGCTGCTTGATGAATTAAACAAAAAAGTCATGCAGTATTGTAACTGAAGGAGAGATATGATCAATTAAAGCTGAATTTACTCATTATTTGTGATTGAAGAAATATAATCAATAAAAGCTGAAGGTGCCTGTGATTTTTCAGATCAAAGCAAAGGCATGAAAGCTGTCAATACTTTTTCAAAATAAGTGTTTTTATGCCAGTAGAATCATCGGAAAAAGCCCTTCACGTTTAAAGATATAGGTGATATTATCCACGTAAAATTATTTACTTATTGCGCTTTTCTTTCTCATGCCAGAAAGAATTTTACAGCAACAATGATCCAGTCTACTTACCTCTTAGTAACAAGACTGCTGAAAAACGACAATGACAAAACTGAGGATGAAGGTCATTTTTAAGGCGAGTAAAGGAACAACAGCCAATACAAATAAAACTATCACCTCTGAATTGCTTTTGACACACAACATTTCGTATCTGGTGTTAAATGTCATCCTTTGCACGGGGTATTTCTGAGCAGTGTCATTCTATTCAGTGCTGCCGGTTCCTCTTCCCTCTCCCTGCACTCACACACTGTAACTGTACAAGAGTTTGGTACTCTGTGACGCCCACAACTGGAAACGCTGATTTCATGTTGCGGAAAGCAGCCTGTGTAAACACTTAACTATGTTTTTGTGTGCCTCAGGGATTTCATTGGCTGAAAACAGACCCCTAGAAAAACAAGGAAAACGCTATCACGTTTTGAAAAACTGATCCTCTTTTTGTTGGAAGGTAAAATGCTTTTCGCCCTTTCCAAGTTCACGGAAGGCAGGGATGTAAAACAGTAATGGTGGGAACACACAGTGTCATGGATTTTGTAGTTTTCGCTTCCCTAAGAAATAGGAGGAAAAACACCTGCGTCCTGAGAGTAAACAGTGTTAGTTTGACATGATGTGATAAAATGTAAAGTGCTGCAGTGTCTGCAGTAATAAATTTGTTGGCTTCCTTGTGTGGTAGCTGATATCATTTTCATGAGTTTCTTTATCAGGTATGATGGCTAGCTCTTTCTTTCTTTCTTCCTCCTCCCCCTTTTCCAGTTATCATGTCCTCTATTCAGCTCCCTCCCTCCCTCTCTTCTCTCTCTCCCTCCTCTCCTCTCTCTCTCTCTCTCTCCTCCTCTCTCTCTCTCTCTCCTTTTTTAGGAAGAAGAAGAGAATCATCATAGACTTCAACTACTCATTTTTTTACCTTTGCCCACTCTCTTCTCTTTCTTTTTCTACATCTCTCTCTCTCTCTCTCTCTCTCTCTCTCTCTCTCTCTCTCTCTCTCCCTCTCTCTCTCTCTCTCTCCAGTGAATAATGGCAAGTAAGAGAAATCGTTCATTGCTTGTGTGTGCTGCTTGATGAATTAAACATAAAAGTCATACAGTATTGTAACTGAAGGAGAGATATGATCAATTAAAGCTGAATTTACTCATTAGTTTGTGATTGAAGAAATTATAATCAATAAAAGCTGAAGGTGCCTGTGATTTTTCAGATCAAAGCAAAGGCATGAAAGCTGTCAATACTTTTTCAAAATAAGTGTTTTTATGCCAGTAGAATCCATCGGAAAAAGCCCTTCATGTTTTAAGATATAGGGTGATATTATCCACGTAAAATTATTTACTTATTGCGCTTTTCTTTCTCATGCCAGAAAGAATTTTACAGCAACAATGATTGAGTCTACTTACCTCTTAGTAACAAGACTGCTGAAAAACGACAATGACAAAACTGAGGATGACAGTCATTTTTAAGGCGAGTAAAGGAACAACAGCCAATACAAATAAAAATATCAGCCCTGAATTGCTTTTGATACACAACATTTCGTATCTGGTGTTAAATGTCATCCTTTGCACGGGGTATTTCTGAGCAATGTCATCCAGTTCAGTGCTGCCGGTTCCTCTTCCCTCTCCCTGCACTCACACACTGTAACTGTACAAGAGTTTGGTACTCTGTGACGCCCACAACTGGAAACGCTGATTTCATGTTGCGGAAGACAGCCTGTGAAACACTTAACTATGTTTTTGTGTGCCTCAGGGATTTCATTGGCTGAAAATAGACCCCTAGAAAAACAAGGAAAACGCTATCACTTTTTGAAAAACTGATCCTCTTTTTGTTGGAAGGTAAAATGCTTTTGGCCCTCGTCCAAGTTCACGGAAGGCAGGTATGTAAAACAGTAATGGTGGGAACACACAGTGTCATGGATTTTGTAGTTTTCGCTTCCCTAAGAAATGGGAGGAAAAACACCTGCGTCCTGAGAGTAAACAGTGTTAGTTTGACATGATGTGATAAAATGTAAAGTGCTGCAGTGTCTGCAGTAATAAATTTGTTGGCTTCCTTGTGTGGTGGCTGATATCATTTTCATGAGTTTCTTTATCAGGTATGATGGCTAGCTCTTTCTTCCTCCTCCCCCTTTTCCAGTTATCATGCCCTCTATTCAGCTCCCTCCCTCCCTGTCTTTCTCTCTCTCCCTCTCTCTCTCTCTCTCTCTCCTCTCTTTTTTGGAAGAAGAAGGTAATCATCATAGACTTCAACTACTCATTATTTTTTACCTTTGCCCACCCCTCTTCTCTTTCTCTTCTCTCTCTCTCTCTCTCTCTCTCTCTCTCTCTCTCTCTCTCTCTCTCTCTCTCTCTCTCTCTCTCTCTCTCCAGTGAATAATGGCAAGTAAGAGAAATCGTTCATTGCTTGTGTATGCTGCTTGATGAATTAAACATAAAAGTCATACAGTATTGTAACTGAAGGAGAGATATGATCAATTAAAGCTGAATTTACTCATTAATTTGTGACTGAAGAAATTATAATCAATAAAAGCTGAAGGTGCCTGTGATTTTTCAGATCAAAGCAAAGGCATGAAAGCTGTCAATACTTTTGGAAATGTGTGTTTTTATGCCAGTAGAATCCATCGGAAAAAGCCCTTCACGTTTTAAGATATAGAGTGATATTATCCACGTAAAATTATTTACTTATTGCGCTTTTCTTTCTCATGCCAGAAAGAATTTTACAGCAACAATGATCCAGTCTACTTACCTCTTAGTAACAAGACTGCTGAAAAACGACAATGACAAAACTGAGGATGACAGTCATTTTTAAGGCGAGTAAAGGAACAACAGCCAATACAAATAAAAATATCAGCTCTGAATTGCTTTTGATACACAACATTTTGTATTTGGTGTTAAATGTCATCCTTTGCACGGGGTATGTCTGAGCAATGTCATCCAGTTCAGTGCTGCCGGTTCCTCTTCCCTCTCCCTGCACTCACACACTGTAACTGTACAAGAGTTTGGTACTCTGTGACGCCCACAACTGGAAACGCTGATTTCATGTTGCGGAAGACAGCCTGTGAAACACTTAACTATGTTTTTGTGTGCCTCAGGGATTTCATTGGCTGAAAATAGACCCCTAGAAAAACAAGGAAAACGCTATCACTTTTTGAAAAACGGATCCTCTTTTTGTTGGAAGGCAAGTTGCTTTTGGCCCTCGTCCAAGTTCACGGAAGGCAGGGATGTAAAACAGTGCTGGTGGGAACGCACAGTGTCATGGATTTTGTAGTTTTCGCTTCCCTAAGAAATGGGAGGAAAAACACCTGCGTCCTGAGAGTAAACAGTGTTAGTTTGGCATGATGTGATGAATTGTGTAAGGTGCTGCATGTTTGCGGTAATACATTTCTGGGCTTCCTTGTGTGGTGGCTGATATCATTTCATGAGTGTCTTTGTCATGTATGATGGCTAGCTCTTTCTTCCTTTCTTCCTCCTTCCCTTTTCCCACTATCATGTCCTCTATTCAGCTCCCTCTCTCTCTCTCTCTCTCTCCTCTCTCTCTCTCTCTTCTGTCTGTCTCTCTCTTTCTCTCTCTCTCTGTCTGTCTCTCTGTCTCCTTTTATGGGAAGAAGAAGATAATCATCATAGACTTCAACTACTCATTTTTTACCTTTGCCCATTCTCTTCTTTCTCTCTCTCTCTCACACACACACACACACACACACACACACACACACACACACACACACACACACACACACACACACACATACACACACACACACACACGCACACACACACACACACGCGTGCGCGCTCGCATGCCCGCGCGCTTGCACACGCACACGCACACATACACACACCATGATAATAATCATTATGACTATTGACGCTAGGGACTTTCCTGTTGCTAAGTGATAAATGATTGTAGTACTGCTCGTTCTTGTACTGCCTTGTAACCACATCATGTAACTGTTAAAGAAAAAAAAATGTCGATATTACTGATGCATTGTAGTTGTCTAATTATCATCCTTAGCAGTTTGCTGTATGTTAATATTTTACAAAAGGAATGTAACTCTCTCTCTCTCTCTCTCTCTCTCTCTCTCTCTCTCTCTCTCTCTCTCTCTCTCTCCTCTCTCTCTTCGATAGGAGGATCGCTTATTCTATGTCTGTGTGTGTGCTGATTTTTGTTTTTTCTTCTTTGAAATTAATTTCTGTATTTTTGTTTGTTGTTGCAATTACGTTCTTTTTTCCCTTTAAAGTCGTCGTCTTCGCCTTAAATGTTAGTGGATGAACAACTCATCAACTTTTAATGCATTTGTGAAGATATATGTGTTTGTTACAATTTTGGTAAGTCTTAGTCGATAGTCATGCTTAGTTAGTCCCTTAGTGGGGCAAGGGCCGGATGAAAAAAAGCATGTGTTTGCTTATCTGATACCCTTGCAAATAAAGATTATCATCATCATCATCATCATCATCATCATCATCATCATCATCATCATCATCATCATCATCTCTCTCTCTGTCTTTAGTGAATAATGGCAAGTAAGAGAAATCGTCCATCTCTTGTGTGTGCTGCGTGATGAATTAAACAAAAAAGTCGTACGTTATTGTAACTGAAGGAGAGATATGATCAATAAAAGCTGAAGGTGTCCTGTGATTTTTCAGATCAAAGCAAAGACACAGAGGCAAGTCAATACTTTTGGAAATGTGTGTTTTTATGCCAGTAGAATCCATCGGAAAAAGCCCTTCATGTTTTAAGATATAGGGTGATATTATCCACGTAAAATTATTTACTTATTGCGCTTTTCTTTCTCATGCCAGAAAGAATTTTACAGCAACAATGATTGAGTCTACTTACCTCTTAGTAACAAGACTGCTGAAAAACGACAATAACAAAACTGAGGATGACAGCCATTTTTAAAGCGAGTAAGGGATCAACAGCCAATACAAATAAAAATATCAACCCTGAATTGCTTTTGATACACAAAATTTTGTATTTGGTGTTAAATGTCATCCTTTGCACGGGTATTTCTGAGCAATGTCATCCAGTTCAGTGCTGCCGGTTCCTCTTCCCTCTCCCTGCACTCACACACTGTAACTGTACAAGAGTTTGGTACTCTGTGACGCCCACAACTGGAAACGCTGATTTCATGTTGCGGAAGACAGCCTGTGAAACACTTAACTATGTTTATGATGATTCAGGAGATGAGAAAAGAAGAAGACCAAAAAAGACTCCAAAAAGCAGTCCAGCAGAGCCAGCAAGGGCAATGGACAACGTGGGAGAATGCACTCCAAAGAAGTCTCACTTGGAATGACATTTGGCACATGGCCCCTCTCAGGATCAGCTTCATTCTCAGATCTGCATATGACCTTCTGCCCTCAAATGCAAACCTGGTGAAGTGGGGGAAAACAGACGATCCTGCATGCCCCCTCTGCCATGAAAAACAAACAGTGGAGCATGTCCTAAGCTCATGTAAAGTAGCCCTGGCTCAAGGAAGGTACACATGGAGGCACAACCAAGTGCTCAAAGAAATTGTACAAGTAGTCTGGGCTAGTACCAACACCACAAAAGGGAAAATCAGGACTCCAAAAGCACCCGCAACATTCTTCACGGCAGGAGGCAGCAAATCATGGCCAAGAACAACAGTGCCACTCGAAACATGCAGGCAGAGTCTGCTGGACGGGGCAGATGACTGGGAGTGCACTGCAGACCTCCCAGAATGGAAGAGTCACCCAGAGATCATCAGCAAGAGTGGCATGAGACCAGACATAGTAGTCCACTCTAAGTCAACCAAGCAGCTGATCATGATCGAGCTCACGGTGCCATATGAGAACAGAATGGAGGCAGCTCAAATCTACAAGACTGAAAAGTATGCTGATCTGGCAAACAGCCTGAGGAGAGAAGGCTATCAGGTCAAAGTCCTCACTGCAGAAATTGGAGCTAGGGGGTTTGTAGGAACGTCTGCATACAGCCTCATGAAACAGCTCTCAGTTGCAGGGAAGGAAAAAACCAGAGCCCTGAAAGCAATGGCAGAAGCGGCAGAGAGGTGTTCAAGCTGGATCTGGTCAAGGAGGAACAAAAGTGAACTTCATAAGGCTTAATTTCCCTACAAATATCAGGTGTCCCTGTGGCTCAGTGGTTAAAGCGCGAGTCATTAAGTGGAAAATGAGCATGTCCAGAGGGTCATGGGTTCGAATCCCAGCCATGGCTCGTCCCAAGATGGGAAAAAAAAAGGGGCAGCAGAGGGACATCCGGAGTCATGAACCGGGTGTGGCCCAACCCCCCTAGAGTGTCAGGAGATAAGGGCCGAAACACTTGCTTGAAGGGGGCTTCTCTTCTGAGGACTCTCTGCTGCCACGCTCTCCACGAGTTTCTTTCTACTGATGCATGGGTAAACCATTGACTTCCGGGAATAGGCCGGAGGACGTCCGGGAAAGACCGGAGGACACTGGGAAAGACCAGAACCAAGGGCTCTGTGGGCTGGCTCCCCACTTTGCCTTAAACATGTGGCTACTAAAAATAAAAGGAAAAGATGCTCCCAGGATTCACCGAAAGGGGGAGAGAATGATGAATCCATCGGTGCTCAACCAATCATGACTGCAAATCCCAAACGGACTATGAACATGGACCAAATGGAATATCCATGTGTCTGTGGAAAGCGTTTCGCTACCACCCGTGGCATGAAGATCCACAGAACAAAGATGGGATGTGTGAAGACTCATCTGAATGAGCGGCAGCGCGCTGCATCAGCAGATAAGACGTCGGAAGACCAAGGCCAGGATTTAAACCACAGTGCCAAGGACATCCACGCTGTTGGTTCGGATGAGGAATTTGCACAGGCCCTCGATGCCAGGCGCCTGAAACTCAACCTGCCACGAGCAAACGAAACTGAAGATTGGGAGAAACTGGATGCAAAAATCGTCCAAAGACTCGATGCACTGATAGGGAAAAGCACCCTGGAACACAAACTAGCCACATATGGGGACATTGTGTATGCCACATGTAGAGACGCCTATGGAGCAAAACTACCCAAAGAGAAAACACCTCCAAAGAAATCCAGACGCCAAGAAAAGATGGACAAGATCAGGGTCCAAAAGAAAAACCTCAAGATGCAAATGAAGACCGCACTGCCAGCTGAAAAACAAGGCTTGGAAAAACTGTGGAAAGACCTGAAAGAAAAACACAGTGCCCTCAGCAAAGCGGAATCTGCGAGGAAGAGGAAGAGCAAAAAGAAGAAGACACAAGAGCGCTTCTTCAGAGACCCCTTCCAGTTTGCCAGAACACTGTTTGAGCAGCCAAAATCTGGGACCCTAAGTGTGGACAAAGGAGTTCTTGAGCAGCATCTGAGGAAAACATACTCTGACCCACAGAGCAAAGCACCACTCGACATTCAAGGTCTGGTGTGGCCAACCAACCCTGAGGAACAGTTCAATGGCAAGCCTCCAACGTTGGCGGAAATCAAGAAGGTGGTTGACAAAGCCAGAGCCAAATCATCACCAGGGCCAAACGGAATACCTTACCAGCTTTACAAGAAATGTCCCAAGGTGCTGGAGTGGCTCCACAGGCTGCTGCGATCGGCTTGGAGAAACCAGAAGATCAGCGGCCAGTGGATGACGGCAGATGGTGTGTACATCCCCAAAGAGCAAAACTCAAGTGACATTAGCCAGTTCAGGCCAATATCACTACTGAACGTCGAAGGGAAAATCTTCTTCTCTGTCATGGCAGCAAGGCTGACCAAGTACCTGATGGAAAACAAGTACTTGGATGTGTCAGTCCAGAAAGGTGGAATCCCAGGCGTGGCTGGCTGTGTAGAACACGCCACAATGATCTGGGACGCAATCCAAAAAGCAAAAACAGAAAAGAGAGACCTGGACGTAGTGTGGCTTGATCTGGCAAACGCATATGGATCTGTGCCCCATGAGATGATACAGTTGGCTCTTGAGATGTACCATGTGCCAAAGAACATCCGCGACATGCTCAAGAAGTACTTCAATGGCTTCTCAATGCGGTTCTCTACCAAGGAGTACACAACAGACTGGATCAACTTGGAAGTGGGTATTGCAATGGGCTGTGCGATTTCCCCAATACTGTTCGTGCTGGCAATGGAACTCATCTTGAAAGCAGCAACAAACAACGCGAGACAAACAGACCTTGGCGATGGATACAAGATGCCTCCTCTCAAGGCCTTCATGGATGACACTACAGTGATTTCATCCAGAGAAGACGAGACACGTCATGTGCTGGAGAGGCTGGACGACATAGTTGCCTCATCCAGAATGAAGTTCAAGCCAAAGAAATCACGGAGTCTCTCACTGAGGAAAGGAAAAGTGGCCGGATCTGTGGTCTTCAGTGTTGCCAACCAGGCCATTCCAACAGTCACAGAAGAACCAGTCAAGAGCCTTGGAAGATGGTATGATGATACGCTGAAAGACAACAAAGAGCAAAAGAAACCAAGCAGATGGCGGAGGAAGGCTTGGAGACCATTGACCAGTGTGGGCTCCCTGGCAAATACAAGGTCTGGTGTCTGCAGTTCATGCTGATACCAAAGCTGCTATGGCCTCTGATGATATACGACATCTGCACCAGCATAGTGGAGGCAATGGAAGCCAAAATCAACAAGTTCACAAGGAAATGGCTTGGTGTCCCACCCTGTCTGACTGACATAGCGCTGTACTGTCGCCAAGCAAAGCTGAAACTACCCCTGAAATCCATCCTGGAGGAATACAAAGCAGGGAAGATCAGACTTCAAAGCATGCTGGAGGACTCAGGAGACAAGGTGGTAGAAGCAATCAAGCCCCAGCTGAAGACAGGCAGAAAATGGAAAGTTCAAGAGGCGATGGATTCTGCAAAAGAAAGTCTCAAGATCAGAGAAATAACAGGACACACACAGACCAACAGACAAGGACTGGGGTGACCAAAACTGAATGGTGGTCAAAGGCCAAAGGAAAAGCCAAAAGAGACATGATGATTCAGGAGATGAGAAAAGAAGAAGACCAAAAAAGACTCCAAAAAGCAGTCCAGCAGAGCCAGCAAGGGCAATGGACAACGTGGGAGAATGCACTCCAAAGAAGTCTCACTTGGAATGACATTTGGCACATGGCCCCTCTCAGGATCAGCTTCATTCTCAGATCTGCATATGACCTTCTGCCCTCAAATGCAAACCTGGTGAAGTGGGGGAAAACAGACGATCCTGCATGCCCCCTCTGCCATGAAAAACAAACAGTGGAGCATGTCCTAAGCTCATGTAAAGTAGCCCTGGCTCAAGGAAGGTACACATGGAGGCACAACCAAGTGCTCAAAGAAATTGTACAAGTAGTCTGGGCTAGTACCAACACCACAAAAGGGAAAATCAGGACTCCAAAAGCACCCGCAACATTCTTCACGGCAGGAGGCAGCAAATCATGGCCAAGAACAACAGTGCCACTCGAAACATGCAGGCAGAGTCTGCTGGACGGGGCAGATGACTGGGAGTGCACTGCAGACCTCCCAGAATGGAAGAGTCACCCAGAGATCATCAGCAAGAGTGGCATGAGACCAGACATAGTAGTCCACTCTAAGTCAACCAAGCAGCTGATCATGATCGAGCTCACGGTGCCATATGAGAACAGAATGGAGGCAGCTCAAATCTACAAGACTGAAAAGTATGCTGATCTGGCAAACAGCCTGAGGAGAGAAGGCTATCAGGTCAAAGTCCTCACTGCAGAAATTGGAGCTAGGGGGTTTGTAGGAACGTCTGCATACAGCCTCATGAAACAGCTCTCAGTTGCAGGGAAGGAAAAAACCAGAGCCCTGAAAGCAATGGCAGAAGCGGCAGAGAGGTGTTCAAGCTGGATCTGGTCAAGGAGGAACAAAAGTGAACTTCATAAGGCTTAATTTCCCTACAAATATCAGGTGTCCCTGTGGCTCAGTGGTTAAAGCGCGAGTCATTAAGTGGAAAATGAGCATGTCCAGAGGGTCATGGGTTCGAATCCCAGCCATGGCTCGTCCCAAGATGGGAAAAAAAAAGGGGCAGCAGAGGGACATCCGGAGTCATGAACCGGGTGTGGCCCAACCCCCCTAGAGTGTCAGGAGATAAGGGCCGAAACACTTGCTTGAAGGGGGCTTCTCTTCTGAGGACTCTCTGCTGCCACGCTCTCCACGAGTTTCTTTCTACTACTTGTGTGCCTCAGGGATTTCATTGGCTGAAAATAGACCCCTAGAAAAACAAGGAAAACGCTATCACTTTTTGAAAAACTGATCCTCTTTTTGTTGGAAGGCAAGTTGCTTTAGGCGCTCGTCCAAGTTCACGGAAGGCAGGGATGTAAAAACAGTAATGGTAGGAACGCACAGTGTCATGGGTTTTGTAGTTTTCGCTTCCCTAAGAAATGGGAGGAAAAACACCTGCGTCCTAAGAGTAAACAGTGTTAGTTTGCCATGATGTGATGAAATGTAAAGTGCTGCAGTGTCTGCAGTAATAAATTTGTTGGCTTCCTTGTGTGGTAGCTCATATCATTTTCATGAGTGTCTTTGTCAGGTATGATGGTTATTTCTTTCTTGCTTTACTTAGCCACCATCTTTCTCATTGTTGTATTCCTCTCTCTCTCTCTCTCTCTCTCTCTCTCTCTCTCTCTCTCCTCTCTCTCTCTCAATCTCTCTCTCAATCACTCTCTCTCTCTCTCTCTCACTCTTTCTCCTTCAACGAGTAGAAGAACCTTATTATCGAAGATTTTAACTTCTTTTGCAATTCTTGACCTTTGCCTACTCCCTTCCATTTCTCTCTCTCTCTCTCTCTGAGTTTTCTTCCCTTCTCTCTCTCTCTCTCTCTCTCTCTCTCTCTCTCTCTCTCTCTCTCTCTCTCTCTCTCTCAAAAGAACTTTAACAGCTTTCTTCCCTGTCACATCAACATCATCCTTGACTTGCACCATACCATCAAGCAGTTCTTGGAATCCCGCTAATCCCAGGAGGCAGAAAAGATAACTCCATTTTCTTGGAGAGGCGACGAGGTAACTGGACCGGCCTAGCCAGTAACTCTCCTCCCTGACATCACCAACTGCACCTCAGCCGCTGCCGTGGGCCAACAGCCCTTCGATTCAGCCAGGCTGGTGAAGCGTCCACGGTCAACAGCTCCAGTGACTTTCACTTCTTCTGGCCAGTCTTCTTACTTCAATAGCAGCCAGTCCGTGTGTGTGAAACTGTACGTCTTTTGTCTGTCCTACTTGGTGACGGTTGACAGATAGATAGACAGACAGATGGATGGATAGATAGATAGATAGATGGATGGATGGATGGATGGATGGATAGATAGATAGATAGATAGATAGATAGATAGATGGATGGATGGATGGATGGATGGATGGATGGATGGATGGATGAATGGATGGATGGACGGACGGACGGACAGATGGATGGATAGATAGATAGATAGATTGACAGATAGATAGATAGGTAGAATGATGGATAGATAGACCGATAGATAGATAGGTGGATAGGTGGATGGATGGGTGGATGGATGGATAGATAGATAGATAGACAGACAGGTAGATAGACAGAGAGGTAGATAAATAGATAGATGGATAGATAGGTGGACAAAGGCTGAGGGTATCCATGTTTTTTCACATCTATATCTCTAGCTAATCATTATCCAGGATGACAGTGTGAAATCTGTCAGTATTTGTATTGTACCATTCTTGGAGAACCGTCAGTCAAAAGGAAACTGCCATCCATTTTTGTTAACGTTAAAGGCAATATCATCCTCACCAAACTATTCTTATATATGCTCATTTTGATCATGCCTGAAAGAATTCTGCATCAAAGACATAAGACTTGGCAACAAGAACCACCGAATAATGCAATTCAGACAGTGAGCGAGCCAGTTACCTTTTAAGCGACTCAGAGAATGACGTCTGCTGTAGAAGATAGAAAATAACACCCCTCAATCACCTTTGGCGGGGAGCTTTTCTTTCTCAGCAAAAAATCTCATCTTTAACTCTGGACTTTAGTCAGCACATATCATCCGATCAAGTCTGGATGCCCCTCCCCCCACCCCCTCCCCCCCACCCCTTCCTCCCACTTTCCTCCATCAACACAGTGAAGAATACCTGAATGCTGTGACATCCACCAACCAAGAATGCCATTTTAGATTTCAGAGCGCAGCCTGTGTAAACGCGTTAGTACTTTACCCGGCATGTGTGGTGCCAAGGGATTTCATTAGCTGAAGACAGACCCTAAAAAACAAACAAAACAACAACAACAAACAAACAAACAAAACAAAAACAAAAAGGGAAACAAAGGAAAAAAGAAGACGCAGTCTCCTTTGAAATCTCGAAATCTAATCGTTCTTCTGTTGCAAAGCAAGTTGCTTTTGGCCCTCGTCCAAGTTGACAAAAAGATGATGGATGGAAAGAACAATTTTGGCAAAGGCGCACAGTGTCATGGATTTTGTGCTTTCGCTTGCCTAATTAGTGGAAGGAAAAAAGATATCTGCCCTCTCAGAGTCAAACGCGTTACGTTTGACGCAATATGATATGATTTAAGGAGTAGCCATTTTGCAGTTATAGATTTAGTTGGCTTTTTTGTATGATGCTTCTCTCTCTCTCTCTCTCTCTCTCTCTCTCTCTCTCTCTCTCTCCTCTCTCTCTCTCTCTCTCTCTCTCTCTCTCTCTCATCCCACCTTGTTCTCCTCGCTCTCGTACCATCTCTTTCTTCTTCTCTCTGTCTGTCCATCTTTCCTTCTCTCTCGGTCTCTCTGTGCATCTTGTTTTCTTACACTGTTCTTGACGGTTATCTTTCTCCCTCCCTCCCCCTCCCTCCCTCTCTTCGTACCTCCCTTCAACCCCCCCTCTCTCTGTCTTCTTGACCTTCGCCCACCCTTCTCCCTGCCCCATCAACATCACCCAACACTTGCTCCACACCATCAAGCAGTTCCAGGAAACCAGATCATCCCACAGGGCAAAAAAAAAGATAACTCCATTTTCGCTGGAAGGCGACGTGGTAATTGGGTGGCCTAGCCAGTAATTCCTCTCCTCGACAATCCGAACAGCACCTCCAAAGCTGCTGCAGCCTGTCTGGGACCAGCCCAACACCCCCTCGGTTGAGTCATGTCTATGAATAGTTTCTAATCAAAAGCTATGAAGCCATTGGCTTCTAGCCAGTGTTCACCAGAGATTGACGACCAATCATAGCATTAGAAGTCGCACTTCTCTTGTCTGTCCTGCTCCAGTGTATAAAAGTTAATAAAACAAAGTAAAAAGTCGTAAATCTTTGCAACTGTAGTACATATAATCAGAAACGACTGAAGGTACCCGTAATTTATCAGTCCAGTGTTGGTTAAAAAAAAAAATTCGAAGTAAAAAATATGAAAACCGAAACAGCATTTAGTCAAGTGAAAACGTATTGACGTTTTCAACGTATAAACTATTATCATCTAAAAGAAAACTATCAAACACTATACCCTTACTTATCATGTCATTGAAAATGGAACTCTCTGGACAACAAACAAATAAACAAAACAAACAAATAAACAAATAAACAAACAACGACAATTTTACATGGCTTAAAAGAAAGACATTTAGAGCCATAATCAACTTGTGTCAGAGAATGACATACAAAAATACGTATAACATTCCCGAACAGCTTGTCTAGTAAAGCTAAAGTACTAAGCAATCAACCCTGTCTTTTGCCCTGGATATCAAACAGCAAAGACTGTTCAGTCAAGTCTCCATTCACCTCCCCTCCCCCTACCTCCCCCTCCATTTCCCCCCCCTCC
>CM065737.1:10289656-10294656 GCA_033310375.1 Conus canariensis | reverse complement strand
GAACGAGTCCAACAGATTTCATTGGCTGGAAACAGACCCAGAGACCTGTCAGGCAGACGGTGTCACCTTTTGAAACTAAATCCAAAACCAAAGGAAGCCAGCTCACACAGCCGACCGTTCCTGCCACGTATGAGGAAGCCGGGACTCTCCTCCGCAGCAGATTTCGAAGAAGCTGGGTCACCCTAAACGGAGGCTACCAGGCGCACCAGGATCCCATCAGGACACTGGAGAGGAGACACCAGACTACCATCTACCGCCTTCGCACAGGACACTGTGGCCTCCGAGCACACCTGAAGAGGATTGGAGTGGCAGCCACATCCCTATGCGATAGTGACCAGGCTGACCAGACCCCATCCCATATTCTCCAAGACTATCCCCCTGCACGAGGAGACGCAGCATCAGTCCTGGCCCGGGGGTGCGGACCTCAACACCAAGCTCTGGGGGACGGCAGCAGATCTTCGCCGGACGTCCGATTTTGTGGCATCCTCGTATCTGTCGAACGCCAAAGAAAGAAAGAAACCAAATCCTTCTTTTGTTGGAAGGCACGTTGCTTTTGGCCCTCCTCCAAATTCACTGGAGGAGGGGTGTATTCATAAAGAACAGTATGCAGTCTGGTGAAAACTCTGTGTCATGAATTTCTGTCATTTTCTGGCTTCCCCAAATAGTGGGAGGAAAACACGTGGCCCCGTGAAAGTGATGGTAATCAGTGTGAGGTTTGTGACGTCATGAGATGTGGAGCATTGCAGTGTTTGTGTAGTTAATATTTAATTGGCTTCTTGTGTGGTAGCTAATGTCAATTTTCTGATTTTCTTCATGGATCTTTCTCTCTCTCTCTCTGTCTGTTTGTCTGTCTGTCTGTCTGTCTGTCTGTCTGTCTGTTCTCTCTCTCTCTCTCTCTCTCTCTCTAACGGTCCTGACCTGCCCCACTCCTTTTCCCACCCAGCATTGTTGTACCTTACTTCTCTCTCTGTCTCTCTGTCTGTCTGTCTTTCTGTCTGTCTGTCTGTCTGTCTGTCTCTCTCTCTCTCTATTCCAAAATTCTTTAAAGGTGAATTTCATGAAACTTTATCCTACGAAAAGAAAAAAATATCCACACCAAATCTCACAAACACTCCCAGACCAAAAGCACCAAGGAGAGGCTCAAATTCTCAGTCTGATGGAAGATGGCAACATCATTCAACGAGCGCATGAGCCCCGTATCCTGGGAGTGGTAGAGGACGAGGGACTGACGTGGCCATCTTACCATGAAACACTTGTCAACGGCATGGCCCGAAGTCCCTTGCAGCTCAAACAGCTGAAGTCTTTCATAGACACAGATGCTCGAGAAATGTGATTTTCAGACTCGTCTCTGTCACATGAAACATGCCTGTGTACTCCGTGGCTATGCTGTAACTAGTCATCAATGAAAACCTAATTCCCACTGGTCAGATACTGTAGATCCTGAACTTGGTAAAGAGGTGATAGTTCAGGTGGTTGTGGCCTGTCCGTAGTCTGAAGATGGCCACCTGCTCTGATCTTGTTAGCAGGTGGTACGGGTCATGTCTATTGAAATGTGGATGCTCCTGCAACCACTTGCTCTGCTGTCTGGCTTTGATGATTGTCTTGGCTTCCTTGAGGGTTGTGGACCTGTCTTCCTGTTTCTTTGTTGCTCCCTCTTTAGCCAGAGTGTCTGCAACCTCGTTGCCAAATACGTTGCAGTGGGAAGGGATCCACTGTAGAACGACCAGTGCCCATGCCAGACCGACAGTATGACAACAGCACATCTACTGCAGGACTGCCCGTTGCACAAAGCTCTGAGACAACAGATATGGACGGAGCAAACATCAATGGAGAGGAAGCTCTATGGTGCCCTTGAGGACCTACAGCGCACGGCAGCATTCGTCAGAGGAGCTGGCGTTCCCATCTAGAGTGTTCGAGAAGAAGAAGAAGAAGAAGAAGAAGAAGAAGAAGAAGAAGAAGAAGAAGAAGAAGAAGAAGAAGAAGATACTGTAGATTCTGAGTGAAAGTGAAGGTGAAGCCTTGGCAAACATATGGAAATGGTCTAGATAACCAAGTCTTAAACATAGGGAAAGGGAAGTAAATACTGTATTGACAAACAGATGGTAACGGTCTAGAGAACCAAGTCTTTAAACAGAGGAAGAGGAGGTAAATCTTGTAGAACTATGCTTGTCATTATTATTATCATCATTATTATGAATACTTATATAGCGCCTATTCTCGGCTAGAGACCAAGCTCTAAGCGCTTTACAGTCCAAATTCGTTTACACAACGGGCTGCCTACCTGGGTAGTGCCAACTGAAGAGCTGCCAGCTGGCGCTTCATTCAGTCGTTTCCCGTGTCATCCAGTCCATGTCATTCAATATCGCTCACTCAATTTCCTTACTTCCTCCATTCTTTCAATTTCTTACGCAGGGTGCATGCTATGTGTAACGTGTCATCCATACCAACGGCCAGACTGGCCTTCTCTTCCGAAAGTTAGTGATGGGATTTTACGTGTGTGCAAGATGTTATGCGTGCGTTCACACACGGAACCTCGGTTTATAGTCTCAGTCGAAGGACTGTATGGGAAATGGAGTCAGAACCAAAGTTAACTCCGAGGGACAAATCCCCCTGTACCGAAACGGCCCGGCGGAGATTCGAACCCGCAACCCCAGGATCACCAAGATTACGAGTCCGGCGCTCTACCAACTGAGGTATTCCTCCTTATCCATCTCAGAGAAGGAAACAAAGGGAAACGTACTACTACTATTGCACGCGCAAATAGACTTCAGCAAATCTGTGCTCGTGTACCATGTACATATGAAATCAGTCCCACAACTCCTACAAGATTTGATCACTAGGGCATCATACTGATAAAGCTATCACGCCATTACATGCTGTGATAGATAGGACCAAAAGAAGTTTGGCATTTTAAGGTACATCCGTGTGGAAGCATACTATATGCCCCACACTGTGCGCTTTCAAAACAGATCTGCAAAGGCATGCCAAAGGCTTTTTAGCAGAGACTACACCGTTTTAGTAGATATCCATGCAGAGGTTACAGAACTTCACAGTAATATTTCCAATTGTCACAGTCGTCAACGATGCAGTTGTACTGAGAGCATCGGTATAGTGATTGTAGTGTATTATTGACTGCATGTCTATAGATGGAGTAAGTGCCTTCCTTGAAAATGTATTGTTCGCTGACATCATCACCACCATACCACCATCACTACCACCCCCACCACCACCACCACCGCCGCCACCGTCATCACAACCCACCACCACAACCACCACCACCACCACCATCATCATCATCATCAATCGTCATCAACAACAACAACAACAACACGATCGTGTTGTTACTTTCGAGTTAGTCTGTTACAAATGTGCTTCTCTCTCTCTCTCTCTCTCTCTCTCTCTCTCTCTCTCTCTCTCTCTCTCTCTCTCTCTCTCTCTCTCTCTCTCTCTATGTCCGTCTGTCTGCCCGTCCGTCTGCCTGTCTATCTATCTATCCATCTAAGTAATTACATACGTATGTTAGTAAGTAAGTAAGTAAGTAAGTAAGTAAGTAAGTAAGTAAGTAAGTAAGTAAGTAAGTAAGTAAGTAGGTAAGTAAGTAAGTTACCAACCAACCAACTAACTAACTAACTAACTAACTAACTAACTAACTAACTAACTAACTAACTAACTAACTAACTAACTAACAACTAACTAACTAACTAATTAACTAACTAATGATCTATCTGTCTGTCGGTCTATTTATCTATCTGTCTGCCTTTCTGTCTGTCCAATTTTCTATCTGCCTGTTTGTCTCTGTCTCTCTGTATACGTGTATATACATTTTTGCCCTTTGAACGTTTGCTTTGAAGGTTTTTTTTTTTCGTTTATTTTCTTCTTTTTAGTCAGTTACATCTTTTTTCCTATTGCTGATACATCCTCCTCCTTCTCTCCCCTTTTCCCTACTTCCCTACCAGCTGCTCCCCCCCCCCCCCCCCCGCTGTTTTTTTCTCTCTGTGTCTTGTTTTGCAACTTTGTGAGTTCGCATGCATACATGTTTATTGTCAAACCAATGCATGGAGGCCATTGTCTGTCACATATAGTTCTATATATGTGCAAGTGTTTTTTTCTTCGTTTTTCTTTCTTTCGTTTTTCTCCTTATCGTACCCCAACTCATACACACAATTTAGTTATGCAAGGAGGAGTATGAAGAATAAGCTCAAATTTATCATTTAGTCCTTGATTGAATACCGTTTTTCTCACTTTTCAGTTCTTTGTTTGCCTGTCTGTCTCTGTCTTTCTTTTGTCTCTCTCTGTCTCTGTCTTCGTCTCTTTCTTTTGCGTGCATGCATGTGCGAGTGCACACATTTATACTTGCCTTAACTTTTACCTTTGCGTGCCCTCCTCTCTCTGTTTCTCTTTCTCCTCTTCCATCTCTTTCTCTCTGTCCATCTGTCTGTCTGTGTGTGTGTCTGTCTGTCTGTCTCTCTCTCTCATTTAGCCATTTATACTTGCCTTAACTTTTACCTTTGCGTGCCCTCCTCTCTCTGTTTCTCTTTCTCCTCTTCCATCTCTTTCTCTCTGTCCATCTGTCTGTCTGTGTGTCTGTCTGTCTGTCTGTCTGTCTCTCTCTCTCATTTAGCCATTTATACTTGCCTTAACTTTTACCTTTGCGTGCCCTCCTCTCTCTGTTTCTCTTTCTCCTCTTCCATCTCTTTCTCTCTGTCCATCTGTCTGTCTGTGTGTCTGTCTGTCTGTCTGTCTCTCTCTCTCATTTAGCCATTTATACTTGCCTTAACTTTTACCTTTGCGTGCCCTCCTCTCTCTGTTTCTCTTTCTCCTCTTCCATCTCTTTCTCTCTGTCCATCTGTCTGTCTGTCTGTGTGTCTGTCTGTCTGTCTGTCTCTCTCTCTCATTTAGCCATTTATACTTGCCTTAACTTTTACCTTTGCGTGCCCTCCTCTCTCTGTTTCTCTTTCTCCTCTTCCATCTCTTTCTCTCTGTCCATCTGTCTGTCTGTG
>CM065737.1:10277156-10284656 GCA_033310375.1 Conus canariensis | reverse complement strand
GAAAGAAAGCTAGTCATGTGCTACACTTTTACTAATCAAGGCAGCGAAAGTTGTGTGACAAAAAGATATGTACAATTGCATATGGCTTGAAAACAAGACTATTGAGCAAGGTAAATACTCTCCAAAGAAAACTAGTGATGTATGACGCTCTTGTTTAACAAACTAGCAAAAGTTGTGCGAGTTAGAAGATATGTAACTTGTACATGGTTTAAAAACAAGACAGACTATTGAACAAGGCCAGGCGCACATTGGGGGCCATAGTCAACTTTTTGGTGAGTCAGAAAAATAAATAAGTAAAACAGCATTCCTAAACCACTTGCCAAGGAATTCTTTTCTTAGTCAGCAATGAACATTATCTTCTGTTTGGGATTTCAGTCAGATGTCGTCTGGTCATGTTTGCATGTTTCTTTCCTCTCCCTTCCCTCCTCCTCCTCTCTCTTCCTCCCCATCCCAGGTTGCAGCCCCACTCTCCAACACACATATTCCAGAACCCTTGGAAACTACAGCGTCCACCTACTAATGATGCCGTTTCAGGTTGCAGGAGACAGCCCGTGCTAGCACTCTACCATGGTTTTGTAGGGTACAATATTTTTCACTGGCTTAAAATAGACCCCAAGTAAAATGAGGGAGACTATTGTCCCTCTTTGAAATCTGGTGTTAATTTGTTGGAAGGCAAGTTAATTTTGGTTCTCGTCCAAAGGTGGAGGATGTAACATAACAATGTGAGTGGAAACGCACAGTGTCACAGATATGGTGTTTTCACAACCCTGAATAGTAAAAGGCAAAATCACTCTCAGTTAAAGGTGAATAGTGTTGGGTTTTGACCTGAAGTGAAGTAATGTAAGGCATTGGCATGTTTGCCGTAATAAATTGTGTTGGTTTCCTTGTGTGGTAGCTGATATTATTTGCATGATTTACTGGCAAAGTTCAATAACTGTGAGATCTTTCACTTGCTTTCTTGCTTTCTGTCAGCCCACCTCCCTGTCCTCATTCTTGTACGCTCTCTTTCTCCCTCTGCTTGTTTGCCCGTTTGCCTGTCTGTCTGTCCGTCCGTCTGTATGTCTATCTGTTCTCTCTCTCTCTCTCTCTCTCTCTCTCCCCTCTCTCTCTCTCTCTCTCGCTCTCTCTGTGTGTCTTACCTCCCACCGCCATCCCCCACTTTCACATCAATATCACCGTTACACTTGCTCCGCACCGTCTAGTGAATTCCAGGAACCGAGAAGTTCCCACAGGGCAGAAAAGATAACTCCATTTTGCTGGAAGGCGACGTGGTCATTGGGCGGCCTAGCCAATAACTCCCCTCCCTGACAACCCGAACAGCACCTCAACAGCTGCTACAGTCCATCAGGGATCAGCCCAACACCCCCTCCATTGAGTCATGTCTGTGAATAGTCCCCAATCACAAGGTAGAAAACCATTCGCGTCTTCTGGCCAGTTCTGTCGATGAACGGCCACTCAACATGTAAGACCTCGTTATCCTCTTGTCAGTCCTGCTTGGTGAATACGCCCAATCAAGACAGCAGAAATTTACAAGTCGTTGCGGGTTGAAGTAGATATGATTAAAAAACAAACAAACAAACAAACAAACAAACGGCGAGGTACGTGTGACAGACCGTTTTTTGTCCGGTCACAAATTTTTACAACCGCGTTTGCCGGAACATGTTCACCCGAAAACCGGTTGGTTAGTTGACCTGACTGCTGCTCACCTGCGCTCTGTATAAGCCAGGTCAGCTGAAATGATCAGGCAGTCTCTACAGCAGTTCCGGCAGTGCAACTTCCCAGTGGCCGAAGAGGGACTCCAGACGAGTTGCTGTAGAGATTGCCTGATCGTTTCAGGGGAGGACTTCCTCTACAGCATTCCTCACGAGGGACTTGCGACGTCTGAGAACTGTCGTGTTGAGTCGGACGTGGCCAAAAGAGTATAATATTATATATCTATATGAATTGTACGCCTAGGGTTACGGCGTGCGTTATTCTGCTGAATTGATATTGTTGTATATTGCTGTGTTTTTGTGTATTTGTGTTTTGATGGCTCGGGCAGCATAAAAAAGAACGCGTTGACTTGTTGCCTGGCTGTCCATGTTTCGAATGTGTGGGTGTGTGTGTGTGTGAATTAAAAATCGTAGACGCATCCGAATTTCTGTGAGTCAGACAAACAGACACACGCACCAATGCATACGTAACAGTACGGGTCAGTGGTACGTGACAGAATACTACCTGAAGTAAATGTGTGATAGTAGTGACATTCTTGTGTTCTTAATGAAAACGTTATGAAACAAAACCATTAAAAAAATTGTTTGAAGCATAAACTAAGGTCATCTAGCCAATGGAAGGAGTTTCTTTAAGTCTGGATGGGTTTGTACACGTGTATTGTCTGATCTGGTATTTCATTTCAGGATAGCTTTAACTGATCTGCTAGTGAACGGCAACATATTCACGAAATTGTAGTCAGAAAGAAGGCCGATGTTAACCAGGAACACTGTGATTAAAAAAAACACACAGCAGAGTTTGAAATGAATATTCCTGGAACGAACTGACTGATATGTATGTGGAAGACAAACGAAAGCTTTCACATATCACATGGGGAGGAATTTGGCAACATGGGTGTTTTCGTGAAACGTGAGAGTGTCCCAGATTTATAACGTTGATGTAACACACTTTCATACATCACATGGGACAGAATTTGGCAACATGAGTGTTTTCGTGCAATGTCAGGGTGTCCTAGATTCATCACATGATGTAACACACTTTCACACATCACATGGGGCAGAATCTGGCAACATGAGTGTTTTCGTGCGATGTCAGAGTGTCCTAGACTGATAATATTGATGTCGCACGTGCACCTCACGCAAACGTCAGTAGGCTTAAGGCAGACGAGTGTAGTTTCTAAAAGTCATCCACCTGTTGTTGTCTGTGGGTCAGCACAAGAGTACCTGTGTGATGCCTTATGGTTCCAGTTATAGCCCATCACCATGTAAACAATAGGAGTAAAATGATATAACAAAAGACATAATCCATTCGAAGCTCAAAGATATGTAAACCTCCTAATACTCTTCTCCATTATGCCAGTGGAAAATTGTGCCGCAACAACAACAACAAGAACAACAACAACAACAACAGACCGCCTATGATTCTCAGTCAACGTATGGCGTTACAGCCAGACCACTGAACAGCGTCTGTGAAAAAAGTGAAGGTACCATGCTCATTTTGATTAAGAATATGAAATGCAATAAAAGCGTAAAACAACACCTGACTAACACCATTTACTATGCGACGTTTGTGAGTTAGCAGTCAATCTCATCTATCACTCTTGATATCAAACTATGGATGTTGCCCAACCTACTTTGCAGGCCCCTTCCTCCCTTTGCAACCCCCTCCCTACCAAATGTCCCCCCACCCCTCCCCAACAACCCCCTGCACGCTGTGACATTTATCCAATAAGATTGTTGATCTAGGGTTGCAGAACGCAGCCAGTGTCAACACTTCACCATGTTTTTACGGGCCCAAGTGGTGTGTTTTACTGGCTGAAAATACCCCGCAGAAGAAATAAGGATGACGCTGTCATTTTTGGAAATGTGATCCTTCTTTTGTTGGAAGGAAGGTTGCCTTTGGCCCTCGCCCTAGTTCAGCAAAGGTGGAGGAAGAATTATCTCTGTGGGAACATACAGTGTCATATATATATATATATATATATATATAGAGAGAGAGAGAGAGAGAGAGAGAGAGAGAGAGAGAGGAGAGAGAGAGAGAGAGAGAGAGAGAGAGGAGAGAGAGTGTGTGTGTGTGCGTGTTCGTGCGTGCGTGCGTGTGTGTGTGCGTGTGTGTGTGTGGTGTGTGTGTGTGTGTGTGTGTGTGTGTGTGTGTCGTGTGTGTGTGGTGTGTGTGTGTGTGTGTGTGTGTGTGTGTGTGTGTGTGTGTGTGTGTGTGTTGTTGTGTGTGTGTGTGCGCTTCCATTAATAGTAGAAGGAAATATCTACCACCACCCCCTCCCCCCCCAAAAAAAAAAAAAAAAAAAAAAGTCAGTGTTACGTCTGAGGTGATGTGATTTGTTATAGAGTGTGGTATTGTTTCGTCAAAATAATTTCCCCCTTTTTTACCCTTGCGTTCATATTATTTGTGTGCTTTGATAGTAATCTGTTTTCTGTCAGCGTCTCCACATACCCGTCCCCCCAATGGGCCCCTTTATTGAGGTTTCTCTCTGCCTCTTTTCGTCTGTCTTTTTTTCTGTCTGTCCATCTGTCTATCTGCCTGCTCGCCTGCACACCTGCCTGTCTGTCTGTCTGTCTGTCTGTCTGTCTGTCTCTGTCTCTCTGTCTCTGTCTCTGTCTCTCCTCTCTCGCTCTCTCTCTCTCTCTCTCTCTCTCTCTCTCTCTCTCTCTCTCTCTCCCTCATTTATATCATTTTTGACCATCACTTGCTCTCCTCCCATTTCGGTTTTCTCCTTCTCTCCCTATCTCTCTTTGTCTTCCTATCTCTCTTTGTCTTCCTATCTCTCTTTGTCTTCCTATCTCTCTTTGTCTCCTGTCTCTCTTGTCCCCCTGTCTCTCTTTGTCTTCCTATCTCTCTTTGTCTTCCTATCTCTCTTTGTCTCCTATCGCTCTTTGTCTCCCTATCTCTCTTTGACTCCCTGTCTCTCCTTGTCTCCTGTCTCTCTTTGTCCCCCTGTCTCTCTTTGTCCCCCTGTCTCTCTTTGTCTCCTATCTCTCTTTGTCTCCCTATCTCTCTTTGTCTCCTATTTGTCTTTGCCTTCCTATCTCTCTTTGTCTTCCTATCTCTGTCTCCCCATCTCTCTTTGTCTTCCTAGCTCTGTCTCCCTATCTCTCTTTGTCTTCCTATCTCTCTTTGTCTCCCTATCTCTCTTTGTCTTCCTATCTCTCTCTTTGTCTTATAATCTCTCTTTGCTTTCCGGTCTCTCTTTGTCTCTCTATCTCTCTTTGTCTCTCTATCTCTCTTTGTCTCCCTATCTCTCTTTGCCTGTCTTTCTGTTTGTCTCTTTGTCTCCCTATCTCTCTTTGTCTGTCTTTTCTTGCTAGTCTTGACCTTGCCCCTCCTTCCATCCTCTCTGTTTCTCTTTCTCGCTCTTTCTCCCCGTCTTTCTGTCCGTCCGTCTGTCTGTCTGTCTATCTGTCTGTCTAGCTTGACCTTCAACCCCCCTCCCCGCCTCCCCCTCTCCACACCACATAAACACCACCCAGCACTGGCTCGTCCATATCACGAAGCAGTTCCAGGATCTCAGACTATCTCAAGGGGCAGAAACGATACCTTTTTTATTTCTTTTTTTCCCTCGAAGGCGACGTGTGGTAATTAGGTGGCCTATCCACTAATTCCCGTCCTGACAGCTCAAACAGCATCTCGGCAGCTGCTGTATCCCGTCTGGAATAGTCCCAACAGCTCAGCCACTGAATCACGTCGGTGAAGAGTCTGCAATACAAAGCTATGAAGCCAGCGACCTGTTCTGGACCCTGTCGACCAATTTATAAGGGAGTTGAAAATAAAATGAGGCAGGGAACAGTAAACAATAAACAAGTAGGGTAATTCTCGCTCCCATAAGAAAACCTAACACAGAGTAACTTTTATTCAAGACTGGCACAGCCTTTCAAACTTGATTAAAGTCAGACAAATACAAAGACGAACAATCTAATAGTGGGGGAAAAGCAAGCGCAGGCCAACAACCCCTCCGTTATCACAGTAATGACTTGGCAAAGAATTGAACTTAAGGCGTCGGGGTGGGGGTGGGGGTGGGGGTTGAAGATGAAGAAAATGGGAACATAAAATTAAGAAAATATGTTATAAATATGAAAACTCTTCGCTAGCTGCATGAGGGAACCATCGTAATCCCTCTCGAAGGCAGATCTATTTGTATTGCCAAGTATTACTGTGATGACGGAGGGGTTGTTGGCCTGCGCTTGTTTTTTCCCCCACTATCAGATTGCTCGTCTTTGTATTTGTCTGACTTTATTCAAGTTTAAAAGGCGGTGCCAGTCTTGAATAAAAGTTACTCTGTGTTAGGTTTTCTTATGGGAGCAAGAATTACCCTACTTGTTTATAATTTATAAGGGATCAATGAAAATGTGAGACGTGGCGCCTCTCTTGACTGTGTTGCGTGGTAAATAAAGCTCAACTGAAAACGTACAAAGGCTAAAGTCTCCGTAGGTAAAGGTTGTGTCAATGATAAGTCAAAGTACCTAGGTTTTTGTCACCCCTGTGTTATTGAAAATTATTAAACGAAAAAGTTGAAGTAAAGGTGTCACATTGTTTTGTTGTCTTGATGCAGCTGCTATCATCCAATATTTACCCTTCACTTCTTTTTTTTTTTTTTAGACATGAAGCTAGTATGATCCCATACAAAGCAATTGACATATCACGCTCTTCATCATTAAAGACTGTTTGTACCACACACAAAAAAAAGAGAGTTAGATTTGCAGCCCACACGGTTTTAGAAAGACTTGTGAATGTTGCAACGTAGACATTGAGAGTGCCTGTCACCTTTTGGGTAAATCAGAGGATAACCGGCAATAAAAGTATGAGAAATGATATACCGCAGCCACGGTAATACACAACTTTTCTCTGCTAACAACAAAAAAAAGCTTATCCTTTGCTCTGGATATTAATCAGAGAATGTTGTTCGGTCAAGTATGCTTGCTTGCCCCCTCCCTCCCCCCTCTCCATATCTCATCCCCCCTCCACCCCCCTCCCCAATCTCCTGTCCTCTCCACACCCACTTTCCCCTCCCCCCTTCCCTCTTCACAAGAACCCCTGTACGCTGTGACGTCGACCCACACACAGTGCCGTTTCGAATAGCAGGAAGATGTCTGTGCAAACGATTTAACTTTTTTTTTTTTTTTTTTTCGTTTTCACGGGAGGGTGCGGAGGTAGGGGTTGGGGGTGGGGTGGGGGTGGGGGTGGGGATGGGGAAGGAGAGGGCCGAGGAATTTCACTGGCTGAAAATAGACCCGGAGAAAAATTAGGAAGACGCTGTTACGTTTCGAAATCTGGTGTTCCCTTTGGTGGAAGGCGAGTTTCTTTTGGTCCTCATCCAAATTCACCAAAGATGAAAAAAAAGTGAAGAACAACATGGGTGAGAACGCACACTATCATAGCATTTGTGTTCTCTTGCTTCGCCAAAGCCACGGGAGAGGGAGAGAACCTGACATACCCCTCCCCACCCCCCACCCCCACCCCCGCATAGTTCCTTCCCATCCCAACCTCCCTCCCTCCTACCCCCCCTCCCCCCCCCCCCCCCAACCCCCACCCCACCTCCGACTGCTCAATTTTACGTTTAGCTGAATATGAAGCAGGACGTTGTAATGTTTGCAATGTTGTTGTGTGTGCGGTAATGTATACACTGTCACGATGGATTCACGAGTGTGAACTTTGGTCGCTGTCCCTGCGAAGAGTATGTTGCTGTGGTACAGCGCCATGTTTTTTTTTTTTTAAAATGTTTAATAACATTCCCACATGATATATTTTTTTATCGACGCATATCAATCGAAGTGGATA
>CM065737.1:10267156-10269656 GCA_033310375.1 Conus canariensis | reverse complement strand
ATATATGGAAAATAAGATAGGTCCGAGTACTGACCCTTGAGGCACACCATGACTAATGGATAATGTAGGAGATACAGATTCATTTACTGAGACCATTTGCTTTCTGTCGGAAAGAAATGAAGATAGGAGTTCTAACGAATTCTCTGATAAGTTGTATATCTTTAGCTTTTTAAGAAGAAGATTGCGGTCAATAACATCAAAGGCTTTCATAAAATCTACCATGAGAACACCTGTAATTTTGTCGTTATTTATATTAGTAAGCCATTGATCAACTAGGTTTGTCAGTGCTGTTTGGCACGAGTGATTAGCCCTAAAACCGGATTGGTCTTGATGAGAATAAATTGAAAGAATTGAAGTGATCGAGGATATGTTTATTTAGATGGTTTTCCAATGGTTTAGACAGTACAGACAAAATAGAAATGGGCCTGTAGTTAGACGGATCGGTGTGATCACCTGTTTTATAGATCGGCATTACTCTAGCAATTTTAAAAGCCTTGGGGAACTGATTTTTAGAAATGCTGAGATGGTATATATAAGTAAGTGTTTCAGCAACTACAGGGGCTGACAGTTTGAGAATCTTTCCGTCAATGCCATCAAGGCCAGTAGTACTACTTTGCTTTAAGTGAGTAAGAGCATTACATACTTCGTGTACACATAACAACGGAATATCTAGACATGTGATATTTTTGGATTGACAAAAATTCATCAGAACATCTAAATCGTTTTGTGAGGATCTGTTTCTTTTTATGGTGAAATTGGCAACATTGCAGAAGTGTGTATTCAACATTTCAACTGATACATCTTTCGGTGTTGTAGCACGAGCGTTAGAATTTTTATTGCTAGGCTGAGAGAGAGAGAGAGAGAGAGAGAGAGAGAGAGAGAGAGAGAGAGAGAGAGAGAGAGAGAATCTGCTCTAATTTTTTTTTTTTTTTTTTTTGGTGACAGCATGGTGCATTTGTTTTTTGGTTGTTTCTCGTTGCTAACCTTCGTCAAAAGAGAGACTTGTGTCGTGTTGTCGATTCGCGATCATTGTTCTTATTGAAGTGCAATGTAATGGATTCACATTGCACACACATGCACGCAGCAATGTGAATTTCTCGATTTTCTTGTGCACAAATATAAGAAACAGCAGGTTGCCCCATCCCCGAGTTTCACGTGATGGTTGAGTTTTGACGTCCTCATGAATGCCAGATGCTTTGAGGGATAAGTAGTGAACTGCAGCAGGGTGCAGCACGTGCAGTCATCCATGTCACTCACTGAAGTGTGACGGACTTAGAGGCCGGCAGACATAGGTGAGGCTGTATCTGCGTTTGGAAGGAGGCACCCAGGGTAGTGATTTCAGAAGCCTGGGTCAAGTTGTTCATTCCTTTGTTGTCGGTGTTTCCTTCTTCCCGTTGTCAGTCGCCTCAGACGGGTGTCTGGGTGATGATGGTGTCTTACCTTGCTGCTCTCCCTCCAAGGCCGTCTTCAGGACTGTCGGGTGACCGTCTTCAGGACTGTCGGGTGGCCGTCTTCAGGACTGTCGGGTGGCCGTCTTCAGGACTGTTGTGTGGTCGTCTTCAGGACTGTCGGGTGGCCGTCTTCAGGACTGTCGGGTGGCCGTCTTCAGGACTCCCGGGCGGCCGTCTTCGTGCTTAGTGGGTGACGGTTCTATGCCACGTACGGCCTACTCAAGACACAGCAGTCGCCACACCGCTGCAAAGATCCACGTCCACTCTGCGCCCCTGAGGGAGGTCCCCTCCACAGCCCCACAGGAGGGCCCCTGAGGGACGTTCCCAGCTCAGCCCCACAGGAGGGCCCAGCTCAGCCCCACAGGAGGGCCCTGCTGGTCGTGCAGGCCCCGGTGAAGTCGCAGAAACGCAGCGCCTCGTCGCCGAACTGCCGCACCAGCTTAACAGCCGTCCCCCAGGCGACACAGGCCACACCCCCGTCGTCACTGCTGATGTGAGGAAGGCGGACTGCGCCGCCCTTCGCCTGTCTGCCACCTAGGCGCTTTCCGCTGGTAATGCCACCTCCCAGCAGGTATGACGAGTACGCAAAGTTTTTTCCGGTGTAAACACACGCTCTAAACGCCAGGCCTGTCCCGCCAAAAACACCACCCTAGTGCTTAAAATGTGCACGCTGCACAACACGATAGCGTCTTCTGCGTATGCTGTGAACACTGTCTATACGCTGTAAGATCCGCTTCCTCCAAGCAAAATGCACTATTGTTCACTTTATGCTCCACGAACTTTGTTTTGACTTTTCTAACTGATTTTGACATGAGTTTTGCTGCTGAACCATTTCCCTATACAAATTCTTTGCACATTTTGAACAGAATTCCATCTAATTTTTTTTTTTTTTTTTTTTCGGATGTAAGAACTCAAGGAACACAAGTCCAGTCCAGAATAATCATTCCATCTTGTTGAAAATATGGACGGTTTCAGTGCACTTGAGGACCGTCTGATATCAATCAAAAACAAGTCTTGAAGCTCTGAAATACCTCTCAACGAAAAAAACG
>CM065737.1:10257156-10262156 GCA_033310375.1 Conus canariensis | reverse complement strand
CTGTGTGAAAAGATGACATTCATGTGAAGATTACATAGGCCTACCAGGTTCACCACTGTGTGAAAAGATGACATTCATGTGAAGATTACATAGGCCTACCAGGTTCACCACTGTGTGAAAAGATGACATTCATGTGAAGATTATATAGGCCTACAAGAAGTCATCGGTGTAATCCACGTCTTAGTTCGGGAAGCCAGAAAATAATCTGCGAAAACCTTTCAGAATGTTATTTTTGAAATAAAGAAATGACTACTACACGTTCGTATTAAATAATAATGAGAACAGTCTAAAGCGTCCTAATCTTGGAAGATAACCCATTCTGGTTTTTGTAGATCGCGAGTTACTTGATAAAAAGAGGTACCCCTTTGATATGCCCCATTCTTAAATTTTCGAAAGCTTGAAGCCGTTCGGTATGTACATCTTCAACCGGCTGTGATAATGCTGTTGGAAGTCAGAAATGTAAAGTGGCGTCCTGAAACACAGCGTGGTGTCTTTCTGGAGGGAATATACGCAGAACGCATCGAAATCCAAAACGTCGAAGTCAGCTCTCGGAATACTGAAACCATTCTGACGAACATGGACAGCATCTGACCATATATTTTTTTGTTTTATTCGACGTAGCCTGGTGAAGTAGGGCTGTGTGTTCGTCACTTGTGGTAAACCTCAAAAGACTTCGTTCTACACACTCTGTGTATTTTCCCACGTCAAGACGGATTCCATTATGACGCAAGGAACAGTTTTACGTCAGAGGATGATGACGTGTTTATCGTGGTGGCTGTCACCGTCCATGGTGGTGATGGGATTGCTGATGATGTTGACCCGGCCAGGTAAGACAGCTTGTTGTCCGTGTTGTCTTGTTGTTGTTGCTGTTGTTGTCTGTTTTGTGTATGTTGGGGGCACTGTTTGTGGATGGTGACACAGCGACAGGAGGAAATTCCAGATTTCTTTTCCATGCAGTAATGGCGCCACAGAGTGTGTGTTTTGTGTGTGTGTGTGTGTGTGTGTGTGTGTGTGTTGATTAGCGTGTAACCCCACCCGGTGCTGAAAATGACGACTCTGTAAAAATGAAGGAAGAAAGCTGTGTTACATGTCCACGTCAATCTGTAGACACCTGGCTGCGTAGATCTTTCATGACATCACCATATGCGCCTACAGACATGAGAGAGAGAGAGAGAGAGAGAAGTAGAGAGAGAGAGAGATTCTTTTACATTGTTCTTGAAAACAGAGAATCATGACATGAAAATAGGCATCTATGGCCAACGTGAAATCAGAATCAACTCACTTTTCATAATTACTAGTTTTCATGCTTACGGCTTACTAGGGTCTTAAGTTTGTTTTCTTTTTCCTTTTTTTTTGTTTTGTTTTTTTGTTTTTCGACTCAGTTTCTAATGTCTGTGAGCGTCAAAATAAGAGGAAATAACTGTTCTGAGGTGAAAGATATGAAATTATTGTGTTCCAGTCACCATCATCTTTACCCACAGTGACAATAACCGCTTTCTACACAGTGGTTAATTATCACCGTGTTTTTTGTTTTCATTTTTTTTTTTTCGTAAACACTGTTTTCGTCGTGATAGCATATTATTGATCTTTTTCAGCTTCTAACTGTCAGTAGAGTTCATTTCTATTTTGAGGAAGGTTGAAATTTCCTCGGCAAATTAATTCTGTAACCCAGAGAGAGAGAGGGAGGGAGGGGGGGGGAAGAGAGAGAGAGAGAGAGAGAGAGAGAGAGAGAGAGAGAGAGAGAGAGAGAGAGAGAAATCTTTGGACTGCGTTTTGAAACGTGACATGGAGATTGAAAAGGCAATAACACTTGAACATCCACATGCTAAAAATGGGGGGAGGGGAGAGAGAGAGAGAGAGAGAGAGAGAGAGAGAGAGAGAGAGAGAGAGAGAGAGATGATGATTCTGGATCGCGATGTCGACATGACATGGAGAATGGGAGAATGGGAGCACATGCTCGCTTAGACACTACTGCAGAGAGATAGGGAGGAGAGAGAGAGAGAGAGGAGAGAGAGAGAGAGAGAGAGAGAGAGAGAGAGAGAGAGAGAGAGGTGCGCGCGCGTGAGTATAGATAGATAGATAGAAGAGAGAGAGAGAGAGAGAGAGAGAGAGAGAGAGAGAGAGAGAGAGAGAATAAATGAATGAAGTTGAATGCTATTAAGCTGTACAGCCCATTTAACAAATCAGCGCGATGTACAAAGACAAAACGCGACTCGATTTCGATTTTCATTGACATGGAAACCATAGCAATGTCTTTTTCTTTCACTTTACATGACAAAATCGCGAACGAGAAAATGTCACTGGTCTACATTCACTGTCAGTTCTGCAGATGACGGTCATCCCAAGGTAAAACTGGATCAATCCGTGGAGAGTGTGCAGCCGCCGTAGAGCACGTGCTTGCGTCTCTGCATGCTTCGTGTTGCCAACACGTCGTCCTATCCGAAGGCTGGCCAGTTGAACACATTCCTCCGATGACATGCCTCTTTCTTCTTGCTTAACGTCCCAAACTAAACAATCGTCCTCCGAGCACGGATCGCAGGAATACTCCAGAACGACATCGTCTTAGGGAGAGAGAGAGAGAGAGAGAGAGAGAGAGAGAGAGAGAGAAGAGAGTAGTGGGAGAGAGACACAGAGAGAGAGAGAGGGAGAGAGAAAGTGTGTGTGTGTGTGTGTGTGTGTGTGTGTGTGTGTGTGTGTGTGTGTGGTGATGAGAGAGAGAGAGAGAGAGAGAGAGAGAGAGAGAGAGAGTGCTGTTTTTTTTATTCACCAGTAGGTGCGGCCTGTTTTAAATTAAAGTGAGTTTTGTGTTTGGAGTTGTTTTTTTTTAATTTAGTCTGTGTCGAGGCACGTGTTCCACCTCTTCCCCTGGGTACTCTCCCTTCAGACGTGGACTAGGTCCAGTGTATGAGGCGACCGTATGCATGCCTTCAGCAATTCAGTCATTTTGTCTGTTTCTTCTCTGTCACTGTCTGTCTGTTCCTGACCTTTCTCTAGGTCTGTCTGTCACTGTCTGTCTGTTCCTGACCTTTCTCTAGGTCTGTCTGTCACTGTCTGTCTGTTCCTGACCTTTCTCTAGGTCTGTCTGTCACTGTCTGTTCCTGACCTTTCTCTAGGTCTGTCTGTCACTGTCTGTCTGTTCCTGACCTTTCTCTAGGTCGGTCTGTCACTGTCTGTTCCTGACCTTTCTCTAGGTCTGTCTGTCACTGTCTGTCTGTTCCTGACCTTTCTCTAGGTCTGTCTGTCACTGTCTGTCTGTTCCTGACCTTTCTCTAGGTCTGTCTGTCACTGTCTGTCTGTTCCTGACCTTTCTCTAGGTCTGTCTGTCACTGTCTGTCTGTTCCTGACCTTTCTCTAGGTCTGTCTGTCACTGTCTGTCTGTTCCTGACCTTTCTCTAGGTCTGTCTGTCACTGTCTGTCTGTTCCTGACCTTTCTCTAGGTCTGTCTGTCACTGTCTGTCTGTTCCTGACCTTTCTCTAGGTCTGTCTTTTTGTTCGTCAATCCGTCACACTGTCTGTGACTTCCTCCTCTACCCCCTCCTCCCTTACTCCTCCACCCTCTTCTTTTTTTTTAATCTTTCTGTCCTTCTGTCTGCCTGTAAGTCTGTCTGTCTTTGTCTCTGTCTCTGTCTGTCTATCTGCCTCTCTGTCTCTGTCTGTCTGCCAATCTGTCTGTCTGCCTGTTTGCCTTTCTGTGCTGTCTGTCTGTCTGTCTCTTTCCTCCTCCCCTTCTCTCTACCTCTGTCTCCTTCTTCTTGTCATTTTACCCTCCCCCCCCTCCCCCCCACTTCTTTTTCTGTGTCTGTCTCCTACGTGTACACAATTTTTGCATATCTGTCTGAACCTGCATCTTAAAGTGGAACAGAACTACAGGACATTTGATTCCTCATAAAACACCCCCACCGCCCGCGTCCTGTTCTCCACCGCACGCGCGCGCGCGTGGGCTATTCACACACACACACATACACACACACACACACACACACACACACACACACACACAACACACAGAGCACACACGCACGCACACACACACACACATACATACATACACACACACACATACACACACACACACACACACACACACACACACAGCACACACGCACGCACGCACACACACACGCTTGCTCGCTCGCTCGCACGCACGCACGCACACATTCACGCACGCACATACACACACACACACACACACACACATACATACACACACACACACACACACACACACACACACACACACAGCACACACACACACACCTATACATATACTGACTTACTCACTCGCCCACACCCAACCAATAACAGTCACATGCACGTTGATGTTCTGTTTAAACATCACCTCCGAATACGGAAAGATTAAACGCGGTGATGTCAGCAAAACATCAGCAGAAGTAAACCCGGGAGTTCCAGATGGGAAACGAAAAAAAAAAAAATGACAGTGATAAATAAGATGACGACGACGACGACGACGACGATGATGATGACAGCAATGATATTGACGACGACTGACGATGAAGATGACGACTACGACGACGATGATGATGATGATGACGATGATGATGACGACGACGATGATGATGATTATGATGATTGTGACGACGACGACGACGACGATGATGATAATGATGACAATGATGATGATGATTATGATGATGATGATGATGCGATAATTGTGAGGAAAGACATGAAAGAGAAAAAAGAAGATGAAGAAGAAGAAAGAAGAAAAAAAAAAAAGGGGGGGGGGGGGGGGGAAGAGAAGAAGAAGAAGAAGAAGAAGAAGAAGAAGAAGAACAACAACAACAACAACAGCAATAACAACAACAGCAATAACAACAACAAACAACAACCAACAACCGCAACAAGAACAAGATGAAGGAGAAAAGGAAGAGAAGAAGAAAAAGGGGTGGAGAAAGAAAAAGAAGACAATGATGCTGAAGAAAAAGGAGGAGCAGGAGGAGGAGAATAAAACGAAAAGAAGAAGAAGAAGAAGAAGAAGAAGA
>CM065737.1:10227156-10237156 GCA_033310375.1 Conus canariensis | reverse complement strand
ACACACACACACACACACAACACACACACACACACACACACACAACCACACACACACACACACACACACACACACCACACACACCAACCCCACACACACACACCAAAACACACCACACTCATCCCCAGCTCTGGTTGGTTTTGAAATCCAGCGTGGAATGACGTGGATCTGTAACTACTGATTCAGTATATGTAGTGACCAAACCTGGACATCTTACCCTCTCTGCTGTAAATCAGCGTGGACGCACAGTCACCAGGGGATCAGGCAGACTCTCTCGTTAGGGCAGTGTCAGTACATAAACCATTCCCCTCATCACGCCCAACCAGCCGGGGGAGACAGGGAGGAGAGACGAAGAGGGAGAGAAGAAGAAGAACATGAAAGAAGAAGAGAAGAAGAAAGAAGAAGAGAAGGAGAGGAGGAGGAGGAGAGGGGGGGGGGTGAGGAGGAGGAGAAGAAGAAGAGAGTAAAAAGAGGAAGAAAAAGTAAAAAGAAGAAAGAGGAGAAGAAGAAAAGAAAAAGAAAAAGAAGAAGTAGTAGTAGTGTAGTAGTGTAAGAGGAGAAGAAGAAGAAGAAGAAGAAGGAGAAGGAAGAAGAGAAGAAGAAGAAGAAGGAGAAGAGAGAAGAAAAAGGAGGAGAAGGAGAAGAAGGTGGACAAAGAGGAGATGAGGTTGAAGAGAGGAAAAGGAGAAAAGAAAGGAAATCGGAAAAAAGAGAAAGAGGAGGAGAAGGAGGTGGAAGAAGAAGGGAGGAGGAGGAATAGAAGAAGAAGACCAAGAAAGAGGAAAGAAAGAGGAAAAAAAGACAAGACAAGACAACACACACACAACACACACACACACACACACACACACCACACACACACACACACACACACCCACCACCACCACCACCACACACCACCCGAATGATAACAGAGATAGGAAGGCCTGATGATAGCTGAACAGAGATATTGATCAGCCCCATTCACTGTGAACTGACAACATTCGGTGATTGACGTGACCCGACATATACAGTTCACACATCAAGGAGATTATTAAGGCGAACGACGGAAAGGTTTAAACCCCTCTTTGTCAGTTTCTTCCCCGTTTAACATTCACTTCATCTTTGATACAAACAAGACAATGTCACTAGAACCAGCCGCTGTGGCGAAGTGGTTAGCGTCGCGCACTCCCGGCTGGGAGGTCGTGGGTTCGATTCCTATCAGAGTCATGTGGGATTTTTCTGCCCCGACCGGCTCCTACCCAGAGTTGAGTTGGCTACGGGCTCAGTTGGGAAGACTGGGACCACACAGTCGAGTTTCATCCACTATATGGATGCGTCTCTGGAAGTGTTGCTGTAATTTCCTGACCAACACTGCAGGTGTTTGTATCTCTCGGGCCTGGTTGACGCCAGGAAATATTATGGACGTAAGCGTAGAGTACAGCCCTGTCATGCAGTCGCAGACTGGAACGGAAATCCGTAGCATCATCTCCATCATCCTCATTCTTATCGATCAACGTTAAACAGAGAAGTATTAAATTCTGTGGCCCTTCACGCCCTGCTCTCATGGTGACCTCAGTTTTGATGTCCCCTCCATGTCGATGGCCTTGGTTTGATTCCGTCAGGGTCACCGGTATCGACAGATTCGTGGGGGCTGTTGGCGGCCTCCGGAGGGAGAGCTCACTCACGCCGGCGCCACGACAAAGCAGTTATTATCACCAATAGAGTAGGTTGGTGTCCTGTGTATGTTGGATCAGGACAGGCGCCACTGAACGCCACCGAAGTGACTCGACAGCAGAGCGGTGTCTCCTTCCGGTGGTTGCCTCTTGACGACTTGACATTGACTGCTCCCTGTGGATTGCCGGTGCCGGGGCTGCGGCGGGACTGACCGGAGTGGACGGGGTGTCGGAATGAACAGCGTGAGTGCACTGCCTCTGAGGTGGTGCAGAAAATGGGACAGCGAAAAAAAAAAAAAAAAAAAAAAAGAGAATGTCACTAGAAGGTCAGAAAGAATACCTTTCATGTTACGAAATACTGCCAAGTTGATTTTTTCCCGTGCACCAAGAAGGTTTTTTTTGTTTGTTTGATTTTTTTAGAACAATGTGTCAGTGGGTGAAACGTTACACTTGAGATGGCTAGAGGCCCAGGAAGGGAACACTGGCGATTACGCAAGAGCACAAAGGATGGGGCGAATCGTGCTGAGGCAAAAAGTGATCCATCCGGGGTGAGAGGAATGTCAAGCACTTAAAAAGAAAATTCTGCACTCTGGTCAGACTTGGAGATAGGAAAATCCCAACCCTGTGTACATGACGTAGAGTCATTCGGTATAAGCTGAATCCTTGCCACTCCTCCCATCCCCCCATTCACCCCCCCCATTAACACCCCCTCCCATTAACACCCCCCCATTAACACCCCCCATTAACACCCCCTCCCATTAACACCCCCCATTAACACCCCCTCCCATTAACACCCCCCCATTAACACCCCCTCCCATTAACACCTCCGCCCATTAACACCCCCCCATTAACACCCCCTCCCATTAACACCCACCCCAAGAACACTCCCCCATTAACACCCACTCCCATTAACACCTTTTCCCATTAACACCCCCCATTAACACCCCCTCCCATTAACACCCCCCATTAACACCCCCTCCCATTAACACCCCCCATTAACACCCCCACCCCCCCCACACACACACATGACACCTTCCATCCCAACCTTTAGGAAAGTGTAGGCCTTTCCACAGCACTGGATGGAACACTTCTTTATCCGCACACTGTTTGAGTCTCTCCCCCCACCCACTCCCCCTCCCACTCCCCCTCCGTCTCCCCTCTCTGGCGCATTCTTTTGCCTTTTGCTCTAAAAGGTGTACGACACTTCTTTCCCCTCTCGTCACAATTTATACTATAGCAAGGTGTATCTGGTATTCTGGCGAATAGATCATGAGATGATGCACTCTGGTGGAATGGGCTGTTGTTAGTTATTCATTCGGGAAGGGGGGGGGGGGGGGTGGTGGTTTGGAGGCACTGGCTCAGCGCAGTCCTAGACGCTCATAGTTAGGCTACTGAGAGAGAGATTGTTGCTGCTTATAGCCCGGCCGATCGCAAGGAGCCATATCAGGGCTGTCACCGCGCTTTAAGTCAAGTCACAAGTCTTTAAAAAGAAAAAAAAAAGAGAAAAAAAAAAGAAAAAAAAAAGAAAACCTCCTTCACACCATCCTCTACAAAACACATATGAAATTTCGTTAAAAATCTTTCTTTCTTAAAATCTGAGATCAGATGAAAAAATGCTGATATCTTTGCGATATGAATTGTCCTAGTATGAAGGAATGAATACTTGCAACTGACTTCAACTTATGTAACTTGCAAACTGACGTTCAAACTTTATGTATAGAGCTGATCAAACTGACGTTCAAACTTTATGTATAGAGCTGTCAAACTGTAGCTGTTCAAACTTTTATGTGTAGAGGAAATGAGTCAAACTTATGAACTGTCAAATAAACTTTATGTATGTGTCAAGAGTCAACTTGTTTAGCGTCAAACTGACGTTCAAACTTATGTATAGAGCTGTCAATGACGTTCAAACTTATGTATAGAGCTGTCAATGACGTTCAAACTTATGTATAGAGCTGTCAAACTGACGTTCAAACTTTATGTATAGAGCTGTCAACTGACGTTCAAACTTAATGTATGAGCTCAACGAGTTCAAACTTTAACTGTAATACGTTCAACGAAGTCCTTTATGTATCTGAAACCGATCTCACCTCAACTGCTTTTCGAACGAAGTGTATCTGTCAGCTTTAGTTTCATTACGAGGATGTACCACTAGCGGCACGTGAACCGTTCATTCCTATGCGTTACGGTACGCCTGTTAATTAAAAAGCCATACGGCAGCAATGTAAAACAGTTACAGCTAAACAAATGAGTGAATACGGAATTAATCAGGTCAAGAGTCGGGAGGGAAAGAGAATCATTGAAGAGACTGGGCAGCAAGCAGCCTGACTGACTGTTATAAACCAAGAACGTGCCAGTAAGACCTTGAAAAAATGAAGACAAACAAACAAACAAACAAACAAACATCACACACACACACACACACACACACACACACACACACACACACACACACACACACACACACGAGAGAGAGAGAGAGAGAGAGAGAGAGAGAGAGAGAGAGAGAGAGAGAGAGAGAGAGAGAGAGAGATTGAGCTTATTTAAGGTGATCAGTAGCAGTTTCTGTTTTTGTTTTGTTTTTAATCCTTTCTTTGTTTGTTGTTTGTGTCTTTTCTCTCAACAAACAAAACCCAGAAACTCAGCGTACGCACAGTCCGTATCAAAGAGCAGCGTTCGTTGGAACGTCATTAACGTCTTTTGCTGAAGCCTTGTGCGCGGTTTGACCTTTCCGTTTACGTTCTAAACACTTCGTGGTTTTATTTGAACTGTTTTAGCTTCGTTTTCTTCCTTCCTTTTATCTATCTATCTATCTATCTATCTATCTATCTATCTATCTATCTATCTGTCTGTCTGTCTGTCTGTCTGTCTGTCTGTCTAAACATATAAAACGTATAAACCTTGCATAAACTGTATAATCCTTATAACGTATAAACCTTATAATTTCCCCCCACTTTTTTCCACTTATATATATATATTTATATATATATATACATATATATATATATATATATATATATATATATATATATAGTTTACTTGCTTTTAATTGATTGAATAATCAAATGATAATATCTTGATTAATCACTGATTGTTACTTAATGAATTGATTACATATTTGTTGATTGAGATTGGTACATGTATTCTTTCTTTTTCATTCATTCATTTATTCACCATTGATTTTTTTTCTTTCATTCATTATTCATTCATGTAATTTATCACTTATTTATCATTGCTTCCTTCCTTCCTTCCTTTCTTCCTTCTTTTTTTTATATTTTTCTTTTGTTTTTCCAATCTTACTCAGAAGTCTCTTTCGAGTGTATGAAAATCAAAACTAACACTAGTAAGCAGTGTTTGTAGCTGATGATTAAGGACGCTTGTAGTGGACAGTCAAAACCATGCTACCCACAGACTGGAAGTCTGGAGGGCTGCAAAAGATACAGTAACAACTCAGCAAATTTTGGTAAGTTATGCCCCCTTGAGGTTGCTGAGTCATATGCCCTTGAATCGTCGATTTATGTGATCTTGGGTTGTCGATTATGTCCCTTTGAAGTCGATAAACGTGTGTCTCTGAGTTATGGTCCCTTTGAGGCTGTTCGAGACGTGGCCCTGAGATTACTAAGTTATCTGCCCTGGAGGGTTGCGTGAGGCATGTGCTTTCAAGGTTGTTGATTTGTGATTAAGTGGTGTTTAGTTGGCTCAGTTATGTGCCCCCTTGCGTTGTTGAGTTATGTGCCCTTAGGTCACTAATGCTATCACTAAGGTCACTAAGGTGTGCACGCGCGCGCGCGTGCGCGTGCGTGCGTGTGTGTGTGTGTGTGTGTGTGTGTGTGTGTGTGTGTGTGTGTGTGTTGTGTGCGCGCGCTTGCTTTGAATTAGAATTATAATTTTATCATGTTTTTCTGTAATATGCGCTTTGGGCTCTCGCGAGGTAAAGCGCTTTATAAATGTTCTTTTACATTACATTACATAATGCCATGTGCCTTTGCGGGCGGCTAAGCAGCAAGTGAATGCCGACACACCTGAACGGATGACGTGGCTCGATATGTTCAATAATAGCTATATTAAAAAACCAGATGAAGAAAAAAAATACGAAGTGTGTAGGAGCTAAAGTCTAAATCAGCTTTTTTTTTGACATTCACGTCATCTTCGATAGAAACAAGACAAACGCTGTCTTTAAAAAATCAATCAATCTTAGAGGAAATCTTTCCGAATTATGTTCAGCCATTGAAATTGTCCGCATGCATAAGAAAAATTGTAAGATCGTCTGATAGATAGGTGGCGCCCTCGTCGAGTCATTCTGAGTGATCAAGTAATGAACGTTTAGCGGTGTGAGGGAGAGCTTGGCTGGTGAATGTCCTACAGACATTTGGGGGCCGGGATTTAAAAGAAGATCAAGGGAACCACGGCTTGATCTTTTTTTAAATCCTGACCCGATCCCCCCCCCTCCCCCCGAGTTCAGCTCGCGGAAGTGAAGCGTGGCCCTGGAGTTGTCGTTACTGCAGTAAAAGGCCGTGTTCCGCTTCACGGCTCTGTGGTTATCGACACAGCGTCTGTTGCCAAGGTTTGTTTGCAAAAGGCACGATGGTTTAAAAAAAGTAAAGAAAAAAAGAAAAAGACTGATTTTGACGGTGAAGGAAAAGAGATTACACACCACACACAAATTGCACGTGCCTGCGGGTGCCCGCACGCTACACACTACATTTGTACTGGCGCTCGCGCGTGCGCGCACACACACACAGACGCGCACACACACACACGCACAAACACACACATACACAAACACACTCATCATACACACACACACAAAAACACACAAGCATACACGCAAGCACAGATGACAAACACACGCACGCGTACACACACATGCGCGTGCGTGCGCGCGTGCACACAGACACACTGTCCCCTTCCCTTCCCTACACACGCACTAATCCACATTACCACTGACACATATGGACAGACAGAAGGAGAGAGACAGTCAGACACACACACAAGAATGCACAAATGCATGTGAACATATTCGCGTACACACACATAGTCCATGAAGATACCTTCGCATGCCACAATGTGCACGCACACACACACGCACACACACACACATATATATATATATAATAAACTAATAAATTCCAAGGATAAATACCGAGCACCATTCCAGCAACTTACAGAGCAGCTTGGTGTTGCAGTGACTGCAAGAAATATTCAATTATAAACAAAGCTTGCTCTTATGTCTTAGATTGAAGAAATAGGGGGAAATTAGCATACATAGCTGCAGTGGTAGATAATTCTGCCTAACTAACAGTATGTGCTTGAGTGGGTGAATGGGGAAAAAATGAAATAAATGCTTCTCAAAATGAGCCTTCAGCAAGCTTATAGTCTCCAAAGGGGGGACATTCTCCAATAGGGAGGAAACTCACTAGCATATAACTCCTGGTCAGATACCGATATTTCGAAACCTGATTGTTTCTCCTCAGTGACCGCGGAAAGTGGCAATTTGACTCCTCTGCCTTTTCGGTTTTAACAAGAATGCTATCCTAGATAAGTCTGGTGTGCAATACGGTAGTATGTTTGTTGAGTTTTCAAAAAACCCACCAAAGGTGCCACCTAAGAAGCAAAAGAAAATCACAAAAGAGCAAAACAAGCTACATTTTCTTATGAAAAGTAAGAATATATATATATATACACACACACACACACCTCCGCCGCGAACGAACACTCCTCCATAAAGGAGCACCTTGAGAGACGCACGTGCTCACCCAGACTGGGAAGGGGGCAATAAGTAGTTTACCCTCTTTCCACTTCCCACAAACCCGTACGCTTCTGACGGGCCGGGGATGAGCACAGTGTTAATCAGCTCGTTTGTCTGGGTTGTGAAGTGTGTCTACACCGAAGGGGTGATGGAACATGCTACACACACACACTTCACACTGGCCCGGGCCGATGTGAGAAGCAAACTATATGGGGGTGAGAAGGAAAACTTGAAGAAGACAGACAGTACATTTTTGCTTTGTGTTGGTCATAAACTTGCGTGGATGTTAATACAAAAAAAGTTCGCGTGCGATTCTTCGAGTACACACCTACTTAATCTTGCACCTTACGGATGCGCGTTTACACATATCACACACACACACACACACACCACACACACACACACACACACACACACACACACACACTTTTCCCGCCACGCACACACCTCCGCTGCGAACGAACACTCCTCCATAAACGAGCACCTTGAGAGACGCATTTGCTCACAAAGACTCTGGGGGGAGGGAATAAGTAGTTTACCCTCTTTCCTCCTCCTACAAACCCATACACCTCTGACGGGCCGGGGGGTGAGCACAATGTTAATCAGCTCGTTTGTCTGGGTTGTGAAGTGTGTCTACACCAAGGGGGGTGATGGAACATGCTTCAAACACACACTTCACACTGGCCGGGGCCGATGTGAGGAGCAGACTAGGGGGGTGAGAAGGAAAACTTGAAGAAGACAGACAGTACATTTCTGTTTCGTGTGGTCATAAACTGACCAAACGCACATGTGCATATGCGCATACGCCAGCACACACAGGTACACAAATTAAAAAGCAAACAAAAACTCCACCATCCCTCTCCCTGTCCACCCCCATCCCCCATGGCCCACGCCCCTTCCCGCCCCTTCATCCCCCTTATCCACCCTGTCTTTCCTCTGTTCGTTTTTCCCACTACACGAGAACAAGAGCAGAAGTGACGTGCAAACGCAAAAGTACCTCAACACGTAAAAGATAAGGCAAAGTCCATACCAATCGCCAACAAGTTTACACTTTTGGGCGAATCACGTAGCCTGACATATATACAATTGATGACAGAAAGATCAGGAAAAGATCATTAACAGCAACCCCGTTTCTGATTCAGTATTTCCTCCTATAGACTGTCCACTGTAATTTCGAGAAACAGAAGACCAGTGTTGTCTGTAACGGACGAGAGATCATAAAAGAAGATTTTGTGTTTCTAATGTCTTACGGAATTAATTTTAGTTTGGTCTATAAAAAGTAACGTTCTTTCATTGGTAGGGAGTGTTCGCGGAAGTTTCACTCTTTGTTTTCAGAGTCGATTTGATTAGAGCTTAGCCCTTTGCTGAATGTCGTTTCATGGCGGCCACAACAAAGACAAATGATAGTTCTGTCCTTAAAGAGAAGCAAACTTTTGGTATCAGTATCAACATTATGGATGCGGAATCTATTAGAACACCAGCCAGAAATTCTACGTTATAGTGAAAGTGATTTCTATTTCTGAAGTTAGCATTGACATTATGGATACAGAATCTGTTAGAACACCGACCAGAAATCATACATTATAGTGAAAGTGATTTCTTGTTCTGAAGTTAGCATTGACATTAAAACACCGACCAGAAATCATACATTATAGTGAAAGTGATTTGTAGTTCTGAAGTTACCATTGACATTATGGATGCAGAATCTGATAGAACACCAACCAGAAATCATACATTATAGTGAAAGTGATTTGTAGTTCTGAAGTTAGCATTGACATTATGGATGCAGAATCTGATAGAACACCAACCAGAAATCATACATTATAGTGAAAGTGATTTGTAGTTCTGAAGTTAGCATTGACATTATGGATGCAGAATCTGATAGAACACCAACCAGAAATCATACATTATAGTGAAAGTGATTTTAGTTCTGAAGTTAGAAGTCGTACAAAGATACAATCAGTGTCAGATGTCTGAAACTGGATTTGATATTTGATTTGTTGATTCTATGGTTGTTTGCTCTTTCTTTTATTTGATTTTTTTTACCCCGGTCATCTCCAACCCCCAACCCTGTTCTTCAAACAATCTCACATTTATTTATTTATTTTTCTGTAGTTTTCTTATATTGTTCATTTTTCATAGAGTCTAATATCATCAAGTGTAAACAAACGTAAACAGAGGAAACTCAGTGTTACACATTCAGTTCGTTAGGTCTTTTGATGCATTCAAAGATATGGTGGATAGATTAGTAACAACAACAACAAACAACAACAACATCAACAACAACAACAACTCAGCAGCATACCTGAACAACCGTATACTTCTCTCCAACTCCTCACCCACTTCCCCACCCCAACCAAACCAATTTACCCCCAACACCTCCGGTGACCAACTTCTCAGTGATTACGTATTGTGCATGTCTACTCTTTTCTGGGGATTCCATCGAATCATAACTGTCGGTTAAGAACTGTTCAGAATGGTAAAAATATATTCTTTGTCAGCAAAGAAATGTATTATCAATGATGAATTTTCTTTGAAGTATTTGATTTTTGTGGTCAAAATACCATCTGTTTGTGTAGCTGTGTATCATTTCTGA
>CM065737.1:10209656-10222156 GCA_033310375.1 Conus canariensis | reverse complement strand
CAAAGTCAAAATGTTTTAATTGTTAGGCCTCTGGCCCATACAATGGAGGTACATAATAGTCAGAGCATTCATCATGCATTCATACGCATATCAACTGTACATTGTTTTCGTAAACTAAGTGACTTACATATATACATAGACAACTTATTAATTGTTACAGGATTTTCACATGCAAGCAGTAAAGTAAGTTTGGATAGGGATGGATTTTTAGAATACTTAGCAGGAATGAATTCGTCTCTAAGTTCCTTGTATTTTGGGCATACAAATAAAAAGTGTATTTCATTTTCAATGATGTTAGAACAAAAAGGACAATCCCTTTCATTACTGTGTACATTCGTTCTGAATTGTAGATAACTATGTTCAAGGGGGGACATACCAATCCTGAATTTAGCGAGACATCTTCGCAAACGAAAATTATTGATTTGACGTAAATACATTTTGCAAGATATAGTATCATTAAGACTCAAATAAATTTGAAAGAAATCATGGTTTTCCAGTGCAGCATGCCATTCCTGACTAAACGAATCAATAAGCCTTTGTTTGAATTCTAAAATAAAAATATTAACATTTCCCACACCCTGGGCTTCCCACACAATCCCAAAACCATATCTGTATAAAATATTTCTGACTCTACACGCCAAAGTGACATAATTTTGCGATTGTAAGTATAGTAACATCTCATAACCTTTTCTAGAGTATCTATATTGATCCAAGTTAACTAATCTAAGCCAAAATTTTATGCATCTAATATACGTATTTACAAATATAGGATATCTACCTGTTTCCCCATAAATTAATTGTCTAGGTGATTTAGGACTAAAACCAATAAAACGTTTTAATGCCGACAGATGAACCTTTTCAATGTGTTCTTGATCAGTAGTTAATCCCCAAATTTCCGATCCATATGTAAGTATTGGCTGTATTTGGGAGTCAAACAGTTTATAAAATATTTCAGGTGAATGTTCACCTACAGACCATAATACTCTAATAATTGCTGCTACACCCTTTCTTGCTCTAACTGCTAGGTCTTTGAGAGTATGTGAAAAAGAAAGTCTAGTAGAAAGGTAAATTCCAAGGTATTTATACATATTAACAATTTGTAATGCTTGGTTTCCAATAGACCACTTTTCAGATGAAGACAGATAACCACCATTTCTAAAGACAACTACATTTGATTTATCCAAGTTGACAATAAGATCCAGTCGGTTTGCTGTTTTTAATAACAGTTCAACTGATTCTGAAGACCTATAACACTATCAGAAAACAAAACGACATCATCAGCAAATAAAAGTATGAACAACTCAATAAGATCAGGAGATAACTGAACGCCATGCCTACCACATCTCAGAATGTCCTTTGTCAACTCATTAATAAAGAGCGAGAAAAGAACAGGGGAGCAGACCTCCCCTTGCTTTAAGCCTCTAGGACACAGAAAAGTGTCCGTCATATCTCCCCCAGCACGAACTTTGGCTTTAACGACATTGTACATACTTTTTACAGCATAAAGAATCTTCCCATGGAAACCGTTCTTATACAATATAGTCCACAGTTTGTCCCTACTGACCGAATCGAAGGCCTTGCGAAAATCAATAAAAGCAACATACAATTTTCTGTGCCTTATTAACTGTTTTTGAATCAAAGAATAAAGTGTAAATATGTGATCGAATGTGCTATGATTTCCCTGAATCCTGCTTGTTCTTCCCCAATGATATCATTATCCTCTATCCATTTTGTAATTCGTTTATTTAAAATAAAACTATAGAGTTTACTAGCAATATTTAACAGTGATATGCCTCTATAGTTATCAGTGTTACTCAAATCTCCCTTTTTATGCAATGGCTGTATGATCGACAAACACCATTCATCAGGAAAGAGACTATTATCAAAAAGAAAATTAAATAATTTAACAAAAAATGGAATTATTTGTTCTGAACTGTTCTTAAAAAATTCACCTATTATACCATCAGGCCCTGCTGCCTTGTTACTCTTTAAAGCTTTGATCGCGACCTTGACCTCTTCTGTACAGATGTGTCTATTTAGCTCATCACAATTTCTATCAATGGGTACATGTACATCATCAAATTCGTTGTCATCGACAGAATCAGTGACAGGATCATTAAAAACTCCTTTGAAGTGGTTGTACCATTCTTCTGTACTAATTGAGTTTTGACCATTAGACCTTGGTCGAACAGATCTGATAGTATCCCAAAATCTCTTTGGGTCTTTTATATTGTTTTGCAGATTAGCAATGATTTGTTCTTTGTGTGCTTTTTTCTTGTGTCTTAGGAGTTCCTTGTATTCTCTTCTTTTTTGTGAATACTTAGTCCTGTCGTTGTCAAGATCTTTTCTTGGCTGCGTGCAAATACTATTATCATCTTTACTCAATCGTGCGTTACAAATCTTCCTTAAATCTTGTCTAAGCGATTTCCTTTGTTGTCGACATTCCTGATCGAACCATGCTTGCTGCTTTTCACCTCTAATTACGATTAATCTTTCCATACACTCACCCGCATAACTGAAACATTCATTAAACTTATTAAGTGCTCCATTAATGTCAACATCAATCAATGCTGCTGCTATATCTAATAAATCTTTAACATGATTTGATTTCATTCTATTTATAAACTCTATCTTTTTCTCTTCATCCCATTTATATTTTCTTATTGAAAAGGACTTTGATTCAATTTTACTGGAAGCAACACCACAAGAAGTATTCATGTAGAGGTCTACAGGCAAATGTTTTGATTCAGTCATTGGCAAAATATTCATGTTTTTGCATTTTGACAGTAAACAACGGGAAACAATAAAATAGTCAACAACACTGCAACCTGTTTGTGATATGTATGTATAACCCCCTGGAAAATGTAATGATTCCATACCATTCAGTATTATTAATTGAAATTCTTGGCACACATTTATAAGCAGTTTCCCAAAATCGTTAAAAGCTTGGTCATTGGAACATCTGTTGGTTTCATTGTCAAATTGATAGTCATCGTGGTCAATACCCATTTCGTATATTTCATCGACCGGGTCAGCGATGCTAGTGTTCATGGAACCAGTTCTAGAATTAAAATCACCACATAAGATAATTGGCATATCTCCATAATCTCTAATTAATTCTAGTAGAAGTGCCTCAAGCAGCAGAGTACCATTATATATGTCAGTTTCTTCATAATAAGGTGAGTTTTCTGGAGGTACATACATTCCAAGTAAAACACAATCGCTAGCGGTTCCAAGAAGTCTCTTAGATAGTCTTAACACAATTACATTGTCATATTCTACATGAATTTGTTCTATGTACTGGCCTAGTTCTTTACGAACAAACATTATAACTCCACCGGAAAGGCGACCATGGATACTGTCCGACACTTTGACACCAGGGGATACAAAAGGAATATGTGATTGAACAAACGTGTCAGAAATTGATTCAATGAAAGTTTCCACTAAAAAAACAAAATCATATTTACTCATAAACGAAGAAAAATCTATCTCATTTGCTGTTGTTAACAAACCTTCAACATTATAAGTGATAAATGACAAAAAGTGATCATTCACACATTTATCCACACAACCAAACTGGTTAATAGCAAAATTAGTACTACAATTTGCATCATTACCTCCCTTCTCAGCACAGTTACCGTTATTATCTGGGCCATGGCCTGCCCGTCATTTGTCATCGGCACCGTTCATGACATTCTGGTCCTTATTCCTATTATTTTGCATTGTCTTTGATCTGCTCACATTCCAACCTCGAGGCAGGGTGCTCTGTTGTGACGCAGTGCGTGTCCTTGTCATCACGGGTGAACTTTGAGAAGAGTTCTTGCTGTTGTTGTTCTCTCTACCTCTTCCCCTCCCTCCATTTCCTTCCCGCACCCTCCCACCCGACATTGTTCCCATCACTTTACCTTCACCCTTTTCCCCACAGGTAGGTTCAGAACCATGACGAGGAGACCCTCGTCCAAAGCCCCGGGGTGTAGCTGAGGCTCTGGGCTGGCTGGGCGTAGGGGCAGGGCTAGACGGGGGGACTCGGGCTGTTCATCGTCTTCAGCTGCATCAGTGTAAGGACCCTCTGCTTCCAGGTACCTGCTACCACCTGCTTCTGGACTGGTCTGCTCACATGAAGGTGTCATGGTGCTCTGATGGTTTTCCTGCCTGCTTGCTGCTTTCTCTGAGTACAGAGCAAGTGGAGGAGACCGACGGGAATCTTCATTGGATACCTTTTCTTGGGTAGGAGGCAGGCGGAAATCCTGCACTATTAATCTACCCTTGGCGTAGAAGGCGTTCTTTCCCTGTTGTCTGTGATGCGCTATAGTGTCCCTCTGCTGTCTGGTCAGGTCTGTGACGACACGGATCCCATCATTCATCCGTAGTCTGGCTTTACTGTCCTTGTCCCTCATGACAATCATTGCATCACCCCACCTCAGGAACTTGACAATTATCGGGCGAGGGCGGCCGTTTTGGAGAACTGACGAACCCAAGCGATGAGCTCGCTCAATGTCTGTGTCTGACCATTGCTTATGGGGAAAGTAGCGTTGAAGGATGTTCACTATTTTTGAAGCGCACTTAACGAAAGATTCGCCTACCTCTTCTTTCAGTCCATAAAACAGCAAGTTTGATCGTCTTGAATAGCGTTCCTGTCTCTCAATCTCCGCCTCCAACCTCGAGACTCTTGATGCAAGATCTTCTTGGTCCACTTCAAGTCTTTCTAATCTTTCATTATTTTCTCTGATGGCTCCCTCCAAGACGACCCTTTCTTCTTAATTTCATTGCAGTTCTTTTCTACAGAAGTTTCCAGTGACCGGAAATTTTTTATCAAGTTCTTTGCTATGTGTGTGCATGACATCCATAGAATCAATCAATTTGTTTAGTGTCACCTCAATACGTGTAGCCTGTTGATCCACTTTTGCTTCAAGACGTTTGACAGAATCTTCTACTGTTGGACCGGGATTGGATTCAATATCTCCGCATAGCATCAAAAGCAGCTTTAAGTTGGGCGAGAGGTAAGAAGAAAGGAGTAAAGTTTGTGATGATGTCATAGTAGAGGATGACTGACCATGGGGTGTTGATCCGATATCATTTCTAGGGAGGATCGAGGGCAAAATGTCGCACTCACAGTATCCTGCGTTGCCATCAAGTCTATGTACACAGACTATCGTGTAGATGCAGAAAGGGGCGTTGAAGAAAATCAAGGTTGACATCAACAGCCAGATGCAAAACACGGCAATGTCCAAACCACTGCAAACATCTTCTGTATATTCACGAAATTTCCTTTTCTTTTTTAGCCATTTCTTCAATAACAAAGTCGGAAAAATGCATGAGAACTGGCCGACTGCATAACGATAGGCCTGAAGACTGACTGTCATAGCTACAGTAAGAAGTGTTCACAATTCAGGAGAGCTCTGCAAAACACGTCCGCTCTGCTCGACGGCTGACGATGGACTCCAGAGAGAGAGAGAGAGAGAGAGAGAAAGACTGAGAGACTTCACTTCCAGCTGAAGCTGGGGCGAGCTTATTTGGTCTCATTTGGAAAGTCAGCGAAAATCAGGATGGCGGGAGAGGGGGAGGGGAGGGCGAGGGAGGCAGTGGTGGTAGTGGAGGGGCAAGGAGGAGGAGGGGGCAGACAGATGGGGACCTGGATAGTGAAAAAGCTGAACTAAGAAGGGACAGAGGCTATGGAGAGAGAGAGAGAGAGAGAGAGAGAGAGAGAGAGAGAGAGAGAGAGAGAGACAGAGATAGACAGAATAGACAGAAGACGGACAGACAGACAGACAGACAGACAGACAGACAGACAGACAGACAGAAAGATGTGTTGCACCTAGAAACTCTGACAGCCAAATCGATGCGAAGAAACAGTCCGTGTTTTGTTTAGTTTATGCGTCCTCTCTCCTCTCTCTCTCTCTCTCTCTCTCTCTCTCTCTCTCTCTCTCTCTCTCTCTCTTCCTCTCCTCTCTCTCTCTCCCTCTCTCTCACCCTCCCTCTCTCTCCCTCCCCTCCCTCCCTCTCTCTCTCTCTCCCCCCTTCTCTCTCTCTCTTCCTCTCCCTCTCTCTCTCCCTCTCTCTCACCCTCCCTCTCTCCTCCCTCCCTCCCTCCCTCTCTCTCTCTCTCTCTCTCTGCACGTCATAGATCAGCACGATTCGTAAACAAGACCAATGCCCGCAGTCACCAGTACAACGACCCTGCCTCGCTTCCAAGTGTACTACTACACGGTGCTTCAGCCCACCACAGACTGTGTACAGACAGATTCCAAATTAATGGGCCATGGTTCCTTCCACGGCTGGGAATGACATTGTGAACTTCTTCTTCCAAAGTCGTCTACAACATTCTGTCCTTAACGACCTCCCTCCCCCCCCCCTCCTCAACCTCCCCTCTCCTTCCTTCTCCGACTTTGATCGCACACGTCCCTCTCCTCTTTGAATGAAGCAGGACGTACTCCCTGAGAATGAAGCAGGACGTACTCCCTGAGAATGAAGTAGGACGTACTCCCTGAGAATGAAGCAGGACGTACTCCCTGAGAATGAAGTAGGACGTACTCCCTGAGAATGAAGCAGGACGTACTCCCTGAGAATGAAGCAGGACGTACTCCCTGAGAATGAAGCAGGACGTACTCCCTGAGAATGAAGCAGGACGTACTCCCTGAGAATGAAGCAGGACGTACTCCCTGAGTAGATTTTCCTATGACGGCAGAATGAAAAAAAAAAGGGGGAATGTGGACATTAAGTTTGTAAAGTGTGAAAGGATAAAATAATTCCTGAAAATAAAGTGATGATTTATGACGCTGATTGTATCTTTGTTCTGTTTACTTCGAACGATGGGCGTCTCTCTGTGATGAAACAAAATAAGTGAATGGATGGAGGAATGAATAAATAAATGAATGAATTAATAAATAGATAAAGAGACAGAGAGATGAATAGATAAATACATAGTAAATAAATAAATAAACAAATGAATAAAGTAAATAAATAAATAAACAAATGAATAAGTAAACATGAAACGAAACCAGAATGTTCACATTAATGCCGGGCATATCAAGAGCTCAAGAGCTCTGACGTGAACCGTGAAGTAAATAAAGGTTTATGAAATAAACAAGTATTTCTTTTCATAACATATTTTATTATTTCATACTTTAAAAAAAAAAACCCTAGCTTCTCTTTGATCTGACTAATGCAGGTTCTAACGGTATGTTTCATATGCAATAATTATGTCCAAATGAATTATCAGATTTATTTTATAATTAAGTCTCTCGTGGGTGTTCCTTTATATTTCGGGGCTTTTTATTTTCCATAACACTCCCCCCCCCCCCCCCACTCCCCCTCCTTGCAACGAAGGTTCTGTTTTCAGTTTTAGATATTTTACATCATCACAACGCATCCATGAATTTGACATTGAGCACACAGCAATCACAACGGCATTGATGCTGATAATTAGGCATTATTAGTTTTCACCTAAAACACTTTGGTATACTGTCAATTGTATCTGTAATGTAAGAGAAGTTTGCAAAGGGTTTAAGAAATAAAAAACAACGGCAAACATCGAGCGCAGGAAATAGGACCAAACCCCCCCAAAAAAAAAAACCGCAAAACAAAACAATCAAAGAGTCGAAAAACACCCAACAACAACAACCACACACAACGAAACACACACACACACACACACACACACACACACACACACACACGAAAACAATCAAAGAACGAACAAACGAACACAATCTGGGTGTCCCTTTTTGTGTTTGTGAAAGAAAATTAACTTCAAAAAGTAAACGCAAGGTTCGTTGCTGAAGGGCCTTGTTAAGCAGTGTTTGATGATGATATGTGTAAAAGAGTTGCTGAGAAAGAGAGAGAGAGAGAGAGCGCGCGCGCGCGCGAGAGAGAGAGAGAGAGAGAGAGAGAGAGAGAAGAGAGAGAGAGAGGAGAGAGAGAGAGAGAGAGAGAGACGAAACCCTGGAGAGAGAGAGAGAGAGAGAGAGAGAGAGAGAGAGAGAGAGAGAGAGTCTGGCGAAAATACAGTCTTTTGGCAATACCTCCCCCCCCCCCACACACACACCACACCCACACCTACACCACACACACACCACACACACACACACACACACACACACACACACACACACACACACACACACACACACGCACACACGCGCACACACACACACACACACACACACACACACACACACACACACACACACACACGTAGCAAAAAAAACAAAAACGAAACGACACTCCCAAATAAAGGAGTGTTTTAACAGTACGCCAACATAACACGCCATCATTTACCGGCCAGCGCTCGCGGGGCCAGTGACGAGTGGGTCTTCAGCTGCAATGAGTTTTTTTTTTTTTTTTTTTTTTTTTCTGGCAGAGAATCATCCAACCATTAGCATCTGAATCGTGTGTTTTCTGGAACCACGCGCTGCCCAAGGGTGATCCCTGATTTTCTAGTTTGGGGTGGTGTGTGTGTGTGTGTGTGTGTGTGTGTGTGTGTGTGTGTGTGTGTGTGTGTGTGTGTGTAGGAATCGATATCTGTTTTCTTTCTGTTTTTTTTTTTTTTCATCTTGTCTGTGTTAAGACGTTCCTAAGGGGAAAAACATTGAGATTAAACTCATTCTCACTATCTCTTTGTCTCTGTCTCCGACTCTTTCACTCCCTCCCTCCCTCCCTCCCCTCTCTCTCTCTCTCTCTCTCTCTCTCTCTCTCTCTCTCTCTGTGTCTCTGTCTCTGTCTCCCCTAGGGTCCTTGTGTATTAGTGTGTGAATTCGACAGAGGTCAAAGAACAATTTTTTTTATAGAAGAGAGAGAGAGAGAGAGAGAGAGAGAGAGAGAGAGAGAGAGAGAGACAGAGACAGAGACAGAGACAGAGACAGAGAGAGAGACAGAGAGAGACAAGAGAGTCCTCATGCGAAAATTAATTTTTGGAAGAAAACATTTCTTGACCCCCCCCCCCCCCCCCCCCCCCCCCCCCCCGTTAATAAAAGATGTAGGTCGACATCAACACGAGATGAACCAGCATGACATAATCACTGGCAAGAACACACGTTTTGTTTCTTCTTCTTCTTCTTCTTTTTTTTCGATGTGGATAGGTTTTCAGTGGCGTTGGGTTTTTCCCAGAGAATGTTCTTCAACCGTGCAGGATTTCGTTGGGTTTTTTTCCCAGAGAATGTTCTTCAACCGTACAGGATTTCATTCGGTTTTTCCCAGAGAATGTTCTTCAACCGTACAGGATTTCGTCCGTGCTTTGTGTGGAACCACATTGTAGCAAAGGATGTGAACAACGAACGATCTTTATGTTCCTTTGTCCCTCCCTTACACATGAAAACAACAACAACAACAAACAAACAGTAGACGAATTCTGACAGCAGGTTTCTCACCAATCGCACAGAGGATCATACAATTAAGTGAATCACATAGCTACACACACACCCACCCACGCACACACACACACGCACGCACGCACGCACGCACGCACGCACGCACGCACGCACGCACGCACGCACGCACGCCGGCGCGCGCGCGCGCGCGCGCGTGCGTGCGTGCGTGCGTGCGTGCGTGCGTGAGTGTGTGTGTGTGTGTGTGATAACAGAACCTTTGGCCATCATTTCTATTTTTGTTTGTTCTGCGCCATCCTGTGAGCTCTTCACGTTTGTTGAAGCTGTGTCCAGTGTTTGAAACCTGGGATTTTTTTTTTTGGTATATCTATCAATCTGTCAATCCACCTATTTGTCTGTATATGAGGCAAAGATGAAAACCAAAATCAAAGTCGTGCGGCGAACATGAGAAGATACGTGGTTTCTCGTTCTTCGTTTTCACTGTCCTAAATGTTATTTGTTTTTGCCTGAAGAAGACCCAAGAGGTCGAAATGCATTGTGTCTTGTCCTGTACTTTGTTTGTCTATGTCCTTGGCGGTAACTAACCCCCTCTTTTTCTAAATTTTGCTTCAAAATCAAAGTTTAAACATCTATCTATCTGGACCATTATGTTTTAGTGTGGATCTCGTGATGTAGATCTGGACGAAATAGAGTATGCAATATCTAAACTACACACACACACACACACACACACACACACACACACACACACACACACACACACACAACACACACAAACAAATAAAAAATGATAGGTAGGCACTCAAGGTCTGACCAGCGCGTTGGGCTAATGCGCAGGTCAGACATCCGCAGAGTCGTAGCCACGAGACCCTCTTCTTCAATTGTCTCATCTTTGTTGTTAATTCATTTATCCATCAGCTTCAAATCATGTGTAGTGTGGTCTCAAAACTTAGCGGATGTAGTGTAGCGTATATGGACTAGTCCGCACGCAGTGACGCCTCCTTGATGAAACTGAAACGGAAACGGAAACTAAGCAGCAAAATACCGAACGTAACATGAACAAAGCTAAGGTAATGTTACTATCTGATAACTATGAATGAAGTGATCATTTTTGTGGAACGTTCAAACAGACTTTCTAGTAATATAAACGTCGAACTATCGTATTTTCCATATCCTATGACCAAAAAATAGCCATGATCAGTAACTCTGTCGCTCTGTACCTGGCACTACCTCCCTTGGCATATGAGTTGGTTATGTTCTCTTGTGAACTGACTTACTCAGATGTTTTAAACATGATTTCAAATGACAAACCTTCTAACCGACTCTATATTTTTCTCCCATGGTACAGCAAAAAAACATCTTTTAGGGGGAAGGGGGGGGGGGGGGGGGGGGGGGGAGGGTGCTCACACTTGGCGTGGATCTGGATCTAAAGGGCGGATCCACGATCCGTACAAACTTGGCAGAGGTGTGCGTTTCTGGAGTGCCTTTCTAGTTCTTAAGTAGATTGTGTGAGGGTGTCCAGCTGTCTTCCCTCTCCCCCCCCCCCCCCCCCCACGTGCTGAAAAGATTTTGTTCTTTGAAAGAGGATGTTTTAATAGTGTATACGCCTCTGACTCTTTGAATGCGTCTTTTTTTTTCTTTCTTTTAAAGAACATTTTTTGGATTGTGACGTATTGCAATCATTTGGAAGTTCACTGAGGTATATTAAACAAAAATTTTGCACTGAATTGTGTTGGGTTGGATTATGTATGGTGCATGCACTTGTCTGTATGGGACTGCACTGTGTTGAACTATGCTTTGTGACATAGTAGTTGCGTCGTGTTAGATGAGGTCGGATTGAAATACATTGTGATGCATTACGTTGCGTTGTCTGACGTCACATTACGATGCATTGTCGTGCTGTCACTGAAACTACATTTTTTTTTCTGTTGCGCACGCAGGCTGATACTCCTGCGGACACTCCCTGTATAGACAGGTAAAGATTAATCCTATCTACCCAACAAAGGGAGTGGAGTTTTGTGTGTATGACCATTTTTTAATCCCGCCATTAAGGCAGCCATACTCCATCTTCGGGAAACTGAAACTGCATTGAATTGCATTGTATTGTATTGCATTGTATTGTGTTGTGTATATCGTCTTTTTACCGCATTTTATTGCATGCGTTGCAGTGCATTATGTTATAATGCACGGCACTGCGTTAGATTACATTGCGATAATATTTGGATACTACTGTGCTGTGCTGCATTTCACAGCACTGCATTGCAATGTGTGGATACTACTTTGCTGTGCACATTTTCGTTAAATCGACTGCAATGTATGCATGTCTCTGTGCTGTATTGCATTTTATGGTATTGCATTGCAACGTATGGATGCTGTTGTGCGGTGCTGCATCTCATTGCATTATATTGCAATGTATGGATACTACAGTGCTATGCTGTATTTCATTGCATTATACTGCAATGTATGGATACTACAGTGCTATGCTGTATTTCATCGCATTGCATTGCAGTGTATGGATACCTGTGTTCTGTACTGCATTTCTTTACATTGCATTGCAAGGCATGGATGCTACAGTGCTTTGCTGCATTTCACGACACCGCCCTGTATTGTATTTGCATAGTACTGGATTACGCTTTATTTTATTCGGTTGTATCGCATCATGTTGTTTGCAGAATGGCTGTCATCTGATGTTCAGGCCAATGTTCTGGCCGAGACCAGGTCTTCATGGTACAGCGACATCGATCTTTTTTTTAAAAATCTTCATGTTGTTGTTGTTGTCGTTGTCGTGTTGTTGTTGTTGTTGTTGTCTTCGTCGTCGTTGTTGTTGTTCTTGTTGTTGTCGTTGTTCTTGTTGTTGTCGTTTTTGTTTTTCGTTGTTGTTATACATATCAAACTGGGGTGTGCATAATTTTGTAGAGGGATCTTCCTCGTTGCGATGTGTTCTTTTACGTCCGATAAGTAAGGGCTATGCAGAGCAATCCGATTTATCGCCTCCCGCGCGCGCGCGTGTGTGTCTCTGTGTGTGGGATGCAGTATAGTGTGTGTGTGTGCGCGCGCGCGCATGTGTGTGTGTGTGTGTGTGTGTGTGTGTGTGTGTGTGTGTGTGTGTGTGTGTGTGTATGTGTGTGTGTGTGTGTGTGTGTGTGTGTGTGTGTGTGTGTGTGTGTGTGTGTGTGT
>CM065737.1:10197156-10199656 GCA_033310375.1 Conus canariensis | reverse complement strand
CAACAACAACAACAACAACAACAACAACAACAACAACAACAACAACAACAACAACAAACAATAACAATAAACACGTTCCTGCCCAAGATATGTCGCTCGTAAAGTAGAGAAGACGGAAGGAAAGAAGGAAGGAAGAAAGAAAGAATGAACAACAACAAACAAAAGAATCTTTGGTGGGTCGCTTTGACCGTTTCTTTTAATGCATCTGAATGCAAAACAAAAAAATCATCTGGAACTTTCCCGTGTAACTATTTCTTCTGTCACAAGGCAGAAACAAAACAAGGAAGGAAGACGCCATGCAGTGAAGAATGGATGGAAAACGAAGACAAGGGAAAGGATGAAGGAAGGAAGAATGAAACGAAGCGGGAAGAAAGGAAGGACGGATGGACAACGGACACTCTCAGGTGTTTTGAACTCAGAGATGAATTGGAATTGCTTTCGAACTCTAGTATTTCTTAGCGCCGGTCATTCCTTTCTTCTTCTTCCTCCTCCTCCCCTTCCTCCTCCTCCTCCCCCTCCTCCTTTTTCTTCTTCTTCTTCCCTTTTACTCTCCATGCGCGCGCGCGCGCGCGCGCGTGTGTGTGTGTGTGTGTGTGTGTGTGTGTGTGTGTGTGAAGGGGGGGGGGGGGCGTGCCCGCGCATGTGTGTGTGAGTAATTTTGTGTGAACGTGCGTGTGCGAGTATGTAGAATAAGTGAATTACAGTGAGTGAGTGAGTGAGAGAGAGAGAGAGAAGAGAGAGAGGGAGGGAGGGAGGGAGAGAGAGAGAGACAGCAACAGAGAGAGAGAGAGAGAGAGAGAGAGAGAGAGAGAGAGAGAGAGAGAGAGAGAGAGAGAAATAGACAGACAGACAGAGACAGACAGACCGACAGACGGATATGTTAATGCCCTATTTTCAAAAGATGATTAATGACTCTTGTGGTAAACTTCCAGTATCTGCCGACTCTATTCGTACACATGATTAACAGACCGTTCCCGCTCCGCCCCCTCCACCCATCCGCTAACTCTCCTCCACCCTAGTAAGGAAAAAAAAAAACAACCAACAGAAAGCACTCAGAAGGGAATTAATGGCTTCTCTGTCTTTCTCTGTCTGTCTGTCTGTCTCTCTTCGGCCTCTCTCTCTCTCTCTCGCTCTTTGTCTGTCTGTCTTCAGCCTGTCTCTCTCTCTCTCTCGCTCTTTGTTCCTGTCTGTCTGTCTGTCTGTCTGTCTTCAGCTTCTCTCTCTCTTTCTCTTTCTCTCTCTCTCCTTGCCTCCCTCACTCTCTCCTGCACCCTCCCTCTCTCTCTCCCTCCCTCTCTCTCTCTTTCTCTCTTTCTTTCCCTGCCTCCCTACCCCCCCCCTTTCTCTCTCCCCCTGCCTCCCCCCCCCCCTCTCCTCTCTCTCGTGTTTCTTTGAGACAAAAACCCGTCTTGGACATTTTTGTTCCTCCCCTCAATGGTAAGATCACGGACAGCCAGGCTAAGGGATAGCTGACTGACCAAAGACCACCTGGTGGAGATCACGTCCGTATTGACCACCGCTCTAACGTTCCGTCAGGACGTAGGATCAAGATTCAAGGTGATTATTGATCAGAACACTTACAAAAGGGTGCAATGCGCTGATTTAGGCATAGAGGTGGAGGTTGGGGGGGGGGGGGGGAGGGAGGGGGGCGTGCGATTGTGGAGGGGGAGTGAGGGGCTGGAGGATAAGGTTGATTTATCGACCCAATGATCTCAGAATCGATTGTACCCCTGCAGGCGTTTTAGTCCGAGGATTTGTCGTTGTTGTTAATGTGTGTAGAAAGGATCTGCACCTGTTAACTGATATCGTTTGTAACGTAACGTAAGGAAAGACATCCAGTCATGCGCCTGTTAACTGATATCGTTTGTAACGAAACGTAAGGAAAGGGGGGGGGGGGGGGGGAGAGACTGAAAAGATGGGACAAACAAATGAAAGACAAGGTGCAAAGCATATAGTACCCCAGTTTATCTTGGATATCTTGATTTATCGACCCAATGTTCCGAGAATCGATTGTTCCCCTGCACCGTTTTAGTCTGTGGATTTGTATTTTTGTTAACGTGTGTAGAAAGGATCTGCTGGGAAAGACAGATGGTGCGATGTGCTGATTTGGGGTAGTGGGGGTGGTGGGTGGGTGGGTGGGTGAGGTAGTGGGGGAATGTGCTTGTCGAGCGAGAGTCTAGGGATTGGGAATCAGGTTGATTTATTGACCCAATAATCCGAGAATCGATTGTACCCCCGCTGGCGTTTCAGTCCGTGGGTTTGTCACTGTGGCTTATCTGCATAGAAAGGGTCTGCAGGGAAGACAGGTGGCTGTCAACCAGTGTGGCTGTCACTAAATGTCAGAACTGGTGGAAGACTGGAAGGAAGGGACGAACGAATGAAAGAAAAAGAATGGGACAGAAAGGGAGCAGAAACAGGAAGGAACGGATGAAGACAGAAAAACATACACATACACGCGCGCGCGCGCACGCACGCACGCACGCACGCACGCACGCACGCA
>CM065737.1:10157156-10187156 GCA_033310375.1 Conus canariensis | reverse complement strand
GCGCGCGCGCGCGCGTGTGTGTGTGTGTGTGTGTGTGTGTGTGTGTGTGGTGTGTGTGCACGTGTGCGTGTGTGTGTGTGTGTGTGTGTGTGTGTGTGTGTGTGTGTGTGTGATCTGACAGCATGGTTGATTGAAATCCAGAACTAGACATTATTTTGTGCAGTTTGAAGAACCATGACGTCCGTGTCTCATCTACTCTTACATATATTTCATGTGAAACAAAACACCAAAATTTCATTTCTGAAGAAGAAAAAGAAAAAACCAGTAGCAACAGCAACCAAAATGATGAAAACTCAACATTTTTGCTCAGTGAAAGCAACACGAAACAAACGAAAACGAACAAACAAACGAACAACCAAAAATGAATAAATAGATAGATCAATGAATAAATAAGTGAATAAACAAATAAATAAGTAAATAATGTATAGAAAAATGAATTAATAGAATAAATGAATAGAAAACAAACAAACAAACAAACAGATAAACAAATGCATGAAACAAAGACAATCGTACATTCAAACACTCAAAAGTTTATTTCTAGCGGAGCATTCTGGAAGATCTTCGTGGAGCGCGCAGTTTATTGTTTCCTTTTGAAGTTACATGATTTACGTTTTTAAGTATTTGGTCCAGTTCCTGCTGTGCATATGAATATTCATATTGTGACTACAATATATCAAATATATTGTCCGATGTACGCCTTGCTTCATGTTCCTCATAATTAGACAGACAGACAGACAGACAGACAGACAGATTCTCTCTCTCTCTCTCTCTGTATTATATATATATATATATATATATATATATATATATATCACCCACTCTCTCTCTCTCTCTCTCTCTCTCTCTCTCTCTCTGCTGCAACAGAGACAGTATGTCACCATATCATTCAACCTGTGTAACAACTGATACTTTCTGCACAGATTCCTATGAACAAAAACATCTACTTCTGTCTTTCTTTCGTTCCATGGCAGTATAATCACTTCTGCAGAATTATCTTTTATTCCCTAACAGTACAATTATTTTGTTTGTTCTCCCTTATTACGGGAATTCTAACATCGGACAAGACTTGTTTACTTCTCAAGTGGTTGCGTTACACATGCTACTACAGCTGCTGCAACTTCGGAGACGGTAAGACTGAGTATGAAAAACTCGTCTATAGGAAACTGGTGCCCGTTTGACTGTGTCAGTGCAGGCTAGATATCACTATTTCCCAGCACCTGCTGTTTTATGCGCACTGTCTTCAAAGGTCTGCAATTTCATGACCGTTGGAGCAAATCTTGTACGACTGCATGCAAAACAAAGAGGAACGACCGTTTTTCTTCCCCAGAATCTACAACGAGTTTTCTTTTATCTCAGCATTCGGTGTTTAAATCTATAGCAATCTTTCTGTTCTCTTAGCATTCGCTGTATAACTCTACAACGAGCTTTCTGTTCTCTCAGCATTTGGTGTTTAAATCTATAACGAGCTTTCTGTTCTCTCAGCATTCGGTGTTTAAATCTAAATGAGCTTTCTCTCTCTCAGTATTCGCTGTATAACTCTACAACGAGTTTTCTGTTCTCTCAGCATTCAGTGTTTAAATCTGTACCAAGCTTTCTGTTCTCTCATCATTCGGTGTGTAAATCTATAATGGACTTTCTCTATTTCTCTCAGCAATTAGTGTTTAAATCTATACCAAGCTTTCTGTTCTCTCAGCATTCAGTGTTTATATCTATGACGGGCTTTCTGTTCTCTCAGAGTTCGTGTTTAAATCTATAACGGGCTTTCTGTTCTCTCAGCATTCAGTGTTTAAATCTATAACGAGCTTTCTGTTCTCTCAGCATTCGCTGTCCAACTCTCGAGCGAGCTTTCTGTTCTCTTAGCATTCGCTGTGTAACTCTATACCAAGCTTTCTGTTCTCTCAGCATTTGCTGTATAACTCTATAACGAGCTTTCTGTTCTCTCAGCATTTGGTGTTTAAATCTATACCAGGCTTTCTGTTCTCTCAGCATTCGCTGTATAACTCGATAACGAGCTTTCTGTTCTCTCAGCATTTGGTGTTTAAATCTATACCAGGCTTTCTGTTCTCTCAGCATTCGCTGTATAACTCTATAACGAGCTTTCTGTTCTCTCAGCATTTGGTGTTTAAATCTATACCAGGGTTTCTGTTCTCTCAGCATTCGGTGTTTAATTCTATAACAAGCTTTCTGTTCTCTCGGCGTTCGGTATTGAAATCTATAACGAGCTTTCTGTTCTCTCAGAATTTGTGTTTAAATCTATAATGAGCTTTCTATTCTCTCAGCATTCGGTATTGAAATCTATAACGAGCTTTCTGTTCTCTCAGAATTTGTGTTTAAATCTATAATGAGCTTTCTGTTCTCTCAGTATTCGGTGTTTAAATCTATAACGAGCTTTCTGTTCTCTCAGCATTCGGTGTTTAAATCTATACCAAACTTTCTGTTCTCTCAGCATTCGGTGTTTAAATCTATAAGCTTTCTGTTTCTCTCAGCATACGGTGTTTAAATCTTAACGAGCTTTCTGTTTCTCTCAACATTCGGTGTTTAAAATTCTATAACGAGCTTTTGTTTCTCTCAACATTCGGTGTTTAAATCTATAACAAGCTTTCTGTTCTCTCAGCATTCGGTGTTTAAATCTATAACGAGCTTTCTGTTTCTCTCAACATTCGGTGTTTAAATCTATAACGAGCTTTCTGTTCTCTCAGCATCATCTTTGGTGTGTCGATCTTACAGAAGAGGAGTTTGAACTAGGGTAGAGATATTGACGATCTATGCTGTGAGTTGCAGTAGCATTTTGCCACAATGGTGTTAAAAGGGTTAAGCCATCTTGACGTTTCTGTTTTCATGAAGACATCGAAGGGGCTCCTTTCTAGTCAGGAAAGGTCCAGCAAGAGTTGGTTTGGTTGGTGGTTGGTTTGACAGACCTACCGACTGCAGTAGAATGACTGCGAATTACGAACAGATTTAATGGCCGTGTAGTTCATTTGCCGCATTCTTGTAAACACACACACACACACACACACACACACACACACACACACACACACACACACGCACGCACGCACGCACGCACACGCACGCACGCACACACACACCACCACACCACTCACACACACACACACACACACACACACACACACACACACACACACACACACACACACGTGTCCTGAGTAGTGAACCCCAAAACACATCTGTGTCAATTACACACCTTCGTAATAAATGTTGGGTGAATGTCAAAGAACCTTTCAGGAACTGTGTCTAGGTCTGATTTTGTCCTTTCTCTGGGACAGATGTATATACCTCCCTCTAAATTTTTACAACAGAATAACAACAGATAGTGATCAGCTGAAATGGCACAGACTCCTAAAACTCAGGGGAAGAGGCCCTAAACGAAAGCTGTGAATAGTCTCCCTTGTTCGTCAATAATCGTTTAGATTTGGCTGATATTTAGTGTGCATTGTCGGAAGATTGGTCGAAATTATCACAAACGTTTTTGTTTAGTTTGTGCTGAAAATAATAGATTAGCTTTACAAATGTAGCTATGCGAAGGTCGAGATTTACAAAGGGCATCAATTTTTGTGACCCGAATAAAATGGTGGTTCAGAATCGCAACAGCCTTTGTGTAGTATAAAGTCTAATGGGCGCTTTAGATAATTATGCAAACGGTCTTTAGCTCCTGTATGGCTAAAACGACGGATTACATTTCCAATTACATAGATTTGTTTGTGACTGAATGACGGTTAAGATTTGCAAATATCCTTTACTTTGCATGCAGTCAAAATAACGCTTTGGACTTACAAACGGCCTTCGTTTAATGTGGTTACAATGACGGTGCAGACTTGTGTGTGGCATATATCTTTACTGTGAGGTCAGTATCTGAATGTATGCCTGTCTAAACTGCCGATTAATCCATTTGCACCAGACTGTGTTCCACAAGAAGTGTACTCTGCAAGCGACCAAGGAATACTGTTTGTTACTTCTACCCTTCCTTTTGAATGGTCAGTGCGCCTTATTTTCAAAGTTGTCATAAGCAAATTTTAAAAAATCAATAAAAAAAAAAACCCTCTTCAAATTGCCGTAAACGAAATCAGTGTGTTTGTTTCTTTTTGTTTGTTTGTTTTTCAAATTTCATCACGATCATGAATTAGATTTAAAGAGAGAGAGAGAGAGAGAGAGAGAGAGAGAGAGAGAGAGAGAGGAGAGAGAGAGATGATGATGATGATGATGATTATAATCTTTATTTCCAAGGGAAACAGATAAGCAAACACATGCTTTTTTTCATCCGGCCCTTGCCCCGTTAAGGGACTAAATATGACTAGCGACTAAGACTTAAACAACAAACAAGAATAAAGAAATTGATTACAAAGAAGAAAAGAATCAGCACACACAGATATGGTATAAGCGATCCTCCTATCGAAGGGGAGAGAGAGAGAGAGAGAGAGAGAGAGAGAGAGGGTAGAGAGAGAGAGAGAGAGAGAGGGGGAGAGAGAGAGAGAGAGAGAGAGAGAGAGAGAGAGAGAGAGAGAGAGAGAGAGAGAGTTACATTCCTTTTGTAAAAAATTAACATACAACAAACTGCTAAGGATGATAATTAGACAATTACAATGCATCAATAACATCAACATTTGTACTTTCTTTTACATTTACATGATGTGGTTATAAGGCAAAACGAGAACGAACAATCAGTTATCAGTAAGCAGCAATAAATTCCTAGCATCAATAATCATAATACTTATTTTTCATGATGTGTGCGTGTGCGTGTGCGTGTGCGTGTGCATGTGCATGTGCGCGCGCGTGCGCGCACGCGCGCGCGCGTGTGTGTGTATGTGTGTGTGTGTGTGTGTGTGTGTGTGTGTGTGTGTGTGTGAGAGAGAGAGAGAGAGAGAGAGAGAGAGAGAGAGAGAGAGATGCCAGTATTATTTACCTTCCCCTTCCATCTTTTTTGTTTTCTTCTTGACCATTCATACACTACCCAAAAATATTATTATTAATTAAGCGACAATCCATCGAAACACAGCCGTAATTAACGAAAAGAGAGAGAGAGAGAGAGAGAGAGAGAGAGAGAGAGAGAGAGAGAGGAGAGGAGAGAGAGGAGAGAGAGAGATTATAATTCCATTTTCCTATCCAAAATATCACATGCTAAACATCACTATAAATTTGAATAAAAAGCAATACATCAATATGATCAACAGTAATCCGGACACACATTTATCACCTTGCAGTTACAGTGCTCGAAGAAATCAAAGTATTAAGACATCAATTAGTGACAATGCACCAATAAAACCAGCGACCACAACAGTCATTCATCATACTATAATTTCAATCATTAATAAAACCGATAGTAACCATATCTCTCATTTATCATTATCTGGTTTTAAAAACATCAGTGGAAAGGAAACGGCGTATCAGTTTAATATGCAGCAAAACAGAGGGTGTGCCCTGGTATATGTATTTTGTTCCTAATAGCAATGGTCTGCTGTGAAATGTGTAATTAGTTTTTCCCTGAAGGATTCTGTAATTTGAGTACATCGGAAATGTAGTGGAAGTGAATTCCAAACCACGCTACCTGAGTAAGATAAGCTTGATTTAAATAGATCTATTCTAGGTGTGGGAACCTGGAATTTGGTTGAATCCCTAGGGTTTATGCTAAATTTGGGCTGAAGAGTTTGTGGTGCTAAACCCGATGCAATTTTTTTGCATTAGCAGACATTTGTTGACAGCAAACATTTCTTGTAACGGAAGAGCCCCCGCTTTAGTATAATCCCATTCACTAAAACTAGATGATTTTAATAGGACTGCTTTAAGTGCTCTTTTATAGACACTCTTAAGAGGTTTCATGGCATTAGCACTAGCAGAATCAAATAGTGTTGAACAATAACTGATTGAAGAGAGAACATGTGCGTGTAGGAACAATTTCCTGGCATGAAGGTTTAAGAAATGCTTAATCTTGCACAGCTGATATGTTTGTCTGGATATTGATTTACATAAACTGCGAAGATGATAAGACCAAGAAAGATTATTATCAACATATACGCCTAGAACTCGATGGCTATCCACCACTTAAATTTTCTGATTATTGATAAAAACAGATGGGGGCTGTGTGGTTATGTTTTGTCTTCTCTGCCTTGTTGTTATCAGCATTAGTTTTGTTTTGTTAGGATTCAGTGACATGTGATTTACATTGCACCAATTACTTAAAATATCAGAGAGAGAGAGAGAGAGAGAGAGAGAGAGGAGAGAGAGAGAGAGAGAGAGAGAGAGAGAGAGTCAAAGTCAGTCAAAAGTTTAATTGTCAGGCCTCTGGCCCATAACAATGAGAGTGAGCGAGCCAGATACACATTGGATTAATTACAAAATATTAAGACATTGGTTTCTCAAACTCAGCGCCTTATACACAAACAGAGAAATATTCATAATTACATTTTCATTTTCATTGGCAAGAATCAAAGAAAGTTTGAATAATGATGGGTATCTGCAGTACTTACCAGGTATTAATTCATCCCTCAAATCGTTATATTTCGGGCATATGAAAAGAAAATGAACTTCAGTTTCAAGAGCATTTAAACAAAATGGACAATTGTTGTTACGGTTGTTTAGAGATGATTTATATTGCAAGTAGCTGTGTTTTAAGGGAGACATACCAATTCGAAATCTTGCAAGACATTTTCGCAAATACACATTTTTAAGCTTAAACAAATATACTTTTGGAGAAAATGTAGAACCAAAAGTTGAGTATACATAAAAAAAATTATGGGTCTCCAGTGCAGCATGCCAGTCTTGTTTAAATGAGTCAATAAGTCTGAGTTTAAATTCTGAGAGAAATAATTTTACGCTTCCCACATCTTGTGCTTCCCAAACTATTCCATAGCCAAATTTATATAAAACATCTCTAACACGACAAGCCCATGTGACATAATTCTGATTTTGCAATGATAATAACATATTGTAAGCTTTTTTTGGATATCTAAACTCTTCCATAGCAACAAGTCGTAGCCAGTAACGTATGCATCGTAAATAAGTGTTTACATAAAGAGGATGCCTACCAGTTTCTCCATATATCAGTTGCCTTGGTAACTTTGGGCTAACCCCCATAAACCGTTTTAGGGCACATAGATGGATTCTTTCGATGGGCTCTTGGTCAATTGATAATCCCCAAATTTCTGATCCATATGTCAATATTGGCTGTATTTGGCAATCGAACATCTTGAAAAAAACCTGTGGTGAATGTTCACCTACAGTCCAGAGAACTTTGATTATAGCTAAGATGCCTTTTCTAGCGATTTGCAAGGTCATTAAGTGTATGAGAAAAGGTAAGCCTTGTTGAAAGATATATACCCAGGTATTTATACATATTGACAATAACTAGTTCTTCTCCATCAAAAGACCATTTCTCAGATAAAGACAAGTATCCACCATTTCGGAAAACAACCACATTAGATTTTTCTAAATTAACAGATAAATCGAGTCTTTTTGCTGTCGTACTTAAGATGTTCAGCTGGTTTTGGAGACCAATTACACTATCAGAAAATAATACAACATCATCTGCAAAAAGTAAGATGAGCAATTCAACAAAATCAGGTGACAATTGGATTCCATGTTTTCCATTATTGATGATATCTTTTGTTAGTTCATTTATAAACAGTGAAAACAAAACTGGTGAACACACTTCCCCTTGTTTCAAACCCCGTGGACACAAAAAGGCCTCAGTCAGGTCACCTCCAGTACGCACTTTTGCCATCACAGTATTATACATACTTTTTAATGCTTTTAACAATTTACCATTTAAACCATTCGTATGCAGTATCTTCCATAGCTTATCCCGACACACAGAGTCAAAGGCTTTGCGAAAATCAATGAAGGCTACATATAGTTTTCTATGTCGTAATAATTGCTTCTGAATCATGGCTGAAAGTGTAAATATATGGTCAAATGTACTATGATCTTTTCTGAAACCAGCTTGTTCTTCCCCAATTATATTATTGTCATCTATCCACTTCGTGATACGTTTATTCAGAACAAAGCTGTAGAGCTTGCTACAGATATTTAATAATGATATTCCTCTGTAGTTGTCAGTGTTATTTATGTCTCCCTTTTTATGCAAAGGCTGTATAATTGAAAAACACCACTCATCCGGAAAAAAACCATGATCAAAAATAAAGTTAAAGAAGGTTGTAAGAAAAGGTAAAGTTTGCTCTATACTATTCTTAAAGAATTCTCCAATTAACCCATCTGGCCCCGAGGCCTTATTGATTTTCAATGCTTTAACTGCATCCCTCACCTCTTCTGTTGAAATTGGCTCGTTTAAAGCTTCAGAATCTCTATCAATAACAGTATCTGAACTATGAAATTCACCATTTTGAATATCCGGTGCATCATTGGAGAGAGAATTAAACACATCTTTGAAATGGTTATACCATTCTTCTAGACTAATTGTAGTTTGTATTCCACATTTTGGACGTACTGAACGGATTGTATTCCAAAATTTCTTTGGGTTGTTCAGGTTATTTTGCAAATCATTGACTATTTTCTCTCTATGCGATTTTTTCTTTAGTCTAATAAGTTCTTTATATTCTCTTCTTTTACGTGCATATAATTCTCTGTCTCTGTCAAGATCTGCTTTCTTTTGAGTATACGTAAGATCGTCTTTATAAATATGTAAATTGCATATTTTTCTCAAATTTTGTCGAACAATTTTCCTTTCATGTCTACATTCCTGATCAAACCAAACATAATGTTTTTTGTCTTGAACAACAGATGTTTTCTTCATACATTCGCCAGCAAAATACAAGCATTCATTAAACTTACTAAGCGCTTCATTTACACTTCTTTGAATCAAAGATATGGCTTGGTGTAGTAAGTTCTTAGCATAGTCACATTGTATTTTATTTGTAAACTCGATTTTCTTTAGTTCGTCCCATTTATATCTTGTGAGTGTATAAGGTTTGGGTGCTTCTTTTTCTGAGATAGCATCAGACATGGATTCAATATACAAATCAACAGCTAAATGTTTTGATTCAATCATAGGTAAAATGTTCATGACCTTGCATTTGTGTAACAGACTTTTAGAAACAATAAAATAGTCTACAACACTGCATCCCATTTGTGAAATATATGTAAAACCGCATGGGAAATTTGCTAATTGCAGACCATTCAATATCAACAGATTGAATTCCTGACAAATGTTAATAAGAAACTTTCCATAAGCATTAACCACAGAGTCATTAGAACATCTTTTGTTATCGTCATCTTTCTCATGTCCTTCATCTTCACTTCTCATTTCATATATCTCTTCAACATGATCATTATTTTGAGCATTTGAACAGCCTGTTCTAGAATTTAGGTCACCACAAATAATTAAAGGAATGTCTCCATAATCTCTGACTAAGTCAAGCAACAAATCTTCAAGTAACATAACACCATTATAAATTTCAGTTTCCTCATAGTAAGGTGAATTCTCTGGAGGAATATACATTCCAACCAACAAGCAGTCTGTAGACGTACTAAACAGCTTGTGTGAAAGTTTTAATACAATTACATTATCAGATTCTACTTCAACACGTTGTACATATTCAGCGAGTTCTTTACGAACAAAACATATGACCCCACCTGACAGACGACCATGAACATTATCAGACACCTTCACACCCGGTGACACAAACGACAAATGAGATTTTACACATGAACTAGAAAATGTCTGAAGAAAAGTTTCAACAAGAAAAACAAAATCATACTGACATACAAATGATGATAAATCAAGTTCATTCATGATAGAATGTAAACCTTCAACATTGTAAGTAACAAATGACAAAAACGATTCTGTACATTTTTCATTGACTCTATTAGAGTTAAGAACACATTCATGACCGTTTTCTTCATGTAATGTAATATCCACTTGATCTGGGCCATGGCCTAACCGCTATTTATTCTGACAGGTTTTCTCCCTATTGATTCGTTCAGAATCCTTGTTCTGAGCAGATCTGGCATGACCCAAGTTCCAGTCATAGGGCAGAGTACTCTGCTGTGAAGCAGAGCGATTGCGGGTTAGTATGGGTGAATTCTGTACACAAATGTTACCAGTTCTGTTCGCCCTCCCCCTTCCCCTCCCCCCATTTCCGCCCCTCCCCCCACCACAAGGTACGGAGTGCTGTTGACTAGGAAGTGGAGATCCTCTTCCAAAACCTCTCGTTCCTGAGGAGAGTGCTTGCTGACTAAGTGGTGTGCCATGGTCACCTGGTGTGTCGGGAAAGGACTGCTCAGTCTGTCGGTCTTCTTGAGGGCTGGTAGACATTTCAACTGGACCCTCATCCACAGTCTGGTCACATACAGTCATGAGAGCACTGTCCTGGGCTTCTGGTACTCTTTCTGCCATCTGCGCATAGGAAGTGACAGAGGGGGATGCGTGGGATTCTTGATGTATTCCATGATCATGACTGGGGCGTGTACGGAAATCTTGGACCACCAACTTCCCTTTGGTGTAAAATGCATATTTTCCTTGTTCTTTGTAGTGTGCCACAGTATCTCTTTGCTGTTTTGTCAGATCTGCCCCAATTCGCAAACCGTTCAAACGCATCTGATTTTTCCCTTCCCTATCCTTTATGACCAGCATTGCATCTCTCCATCTCTGAAACTTTATAATCATTGGTCGTGGTCTATCCATTCTGGGTGATGTTAGACCTAATCGGTGTGCCCGTTCAAAATCTGTCTCTATCCAGTCTTTTTGTGGAAAATGCCGTCTAAAAGCGTCTACAACCTTTGAAACACATCTGTCAAAAGTTTCACCTGCTTCTTCTGCCATTCCATACAGCAGGAGGTTTGACCTTCTGGAGTAACGCTCTTGTCTTTCAATTTCACCCTCAAGCTTTTTCACTCTAGAATCAATATCCTTTTGTTCTTCTTCAATTCTTTTCACACTTTCATTATTTTGCCTGATAGCCACTTCTAGTGAAGATACTTTTCTTTTTATATCTGAGCAGTTTGTATTTACTGAATCTTCAAGTGCTTGGAACTTTTCCTCAAGCTCCTTGCTTCGAAAATTGACAGCTTCCAGAGTTTCAATCAGTTTGTTCAGTTTTCTTTCCAGACCTGAAGTGTGCCTATCCAGTTTGTCTTCCAGACTTTTCACAGAGTCCTCAACAGAGGGGCCAGGCTGGGATTCAATGTCGCCACAAAGCAGCAACAGAAATCGCAGGCTGGGTCCGGGGAGAGAGGTCAGGGATGTAGTTTGCAGAAAAGACATTGTGGACAATGTCAGGACATGGGGTGAGAGTTGGATATCTTTCTGTTCAATAGCACAATACATATTTGTTGGGGTAATCAGAGGCAAGACATCATACTCATGATGATTTGCACGTACCTGTCCGTATCCATCCACACAGAGGGTCATGAACACGCAGAACGGGGCAGCGAACAGGATGAGAGCTGACAGCATAATGCAGACACAAAACACTGCAATGTCCAGACCACTACACACGTCACCCACTGACATTTCATTTTCACATTGACTCTTTCTCCTTTGGATCATTTTCTTATGCAGCAAAGCTGGAAAAATGTGTGCAAACTGTCCCACTGCACAGCGATAGGCTTCAATGCTTATTGTCATCATGCAGTTTCACACATTCAAAAGCAGTGAGTAGATAGCACGCAGAGTGTTGAATGCAGAGGACGGAGCGAAGCAAAAACACGTCCGTCTCCAACGACAGCTCAGCTTACCGAGAGAGAGAGAGAGAGAGAGAGAGAGAGAATGAAATGTGAGAGAATTGGTGGTGTGAAAGGGGGTAAGTGGAGAGAACTGATGAACTCAACTTCAATCCACAGCAAATTTCCAAACAGACTAAATAATTGAAAATGCGATCATACCAGCATTAATGTATCGGTTGTACAACATGTTCTTGACGATGTTGTATCTGTTAAAAATAAAACCCGTGCCAATCTTTGCTATTGTGTTAGTGAGAGTTCACCACTAAACAAGACAGTTTACCTAACCATACACACGCATTCTTTGCATCTCCAGCTTTCAAAACAATAAAGATAGTGGGATATGTACGCCAAATATACGGTACACTTGATATAACGAGAGAAAAATCGTAATCTACATCGTACTTTGCTGTGCTAAGTGATACGATATAAAATCCAGGGCGTACATCTTGCTTTCATCCGCTCTTCCCTCGTAATCTGATGAGAGTTGAGCATCAGCCGGGGGGGGGGGGGGGGGGGGGGGGGGGGGGGGGGGGGTTGATTAAAGTAAACTGTACACCGGACTGAAAGCTGGTGGGTATTCTGTTCGGTTTCATCCAACGTCTTAAACTGTGATTCAGATCTGTTGACACCACGCAGGTGAGCAGGATATACAGAGAACCCGTGTGGATAAATGAAGAAGGGAAGGAGGTAAATGATGAAAGAGACAGGTCCAGAAAGAAGGAAAGACGATTTAAGAAAGGAAGGGTACAACGAAACGATGAAAAAAAGGAATAAAAAGGAATGAAAGAAAAAAAATGAATGAAAGAAAGAGAGAAATGAGATATGGAAGGAAGAAGGAAAGAAGAAAGGAATCAAGACAGACAGGCAGGCAGACAGACAGACAGACAGACAGACAGACAGGCAGACAGAAATGGACAAATAAAGTTCCAAAACGTCAACTTTAGACGAAGACTTTACATGTAGTTTTAGCACAAAACCACGTCACAGACCGACCCAGAACAAGAACAAGGACATATAAAAACACCGAAATAAAGCAAGAGAATCAATAATAAATGAAATGGGGAGGAAAGAAAGACACCAGAGAAATATGCGTAAACGAATGAACTCATGAATAACCAAATGAAGCTAGTACTACATGTTTGAATGAATGACTGCACGAGTGACTGACGAATGAGCGAATAAATGAAGGAGTGGGGAAGGGGGGAGGGGAAGGGTTTATCAAGCTAGATTACCCCATTGGGGGTGTTTGCGTGCGTCTATGTCATGTTCACCTTTAATCATAATTCACGCTGAATAACGATTCCGTCAATTTCAAGAGCAGCCTGACGGGTCCTAAAATTGTATTTACATATGGGCGGATTTCATGTTGATGAACGAACATACAAACAGGCAGATTAAACTAATGGAAACGTAAGAAAACAAACACCCAAACAATTGGTAAGAGCTAGACAGACACACAGACGGATTAGACAGGTACACGCACGCACACACACACACACACACACACACACACACACACACACACACACACACACAGAGGCACGCACACACACGCACGCACGCACGCACGCACGCACGCACGCACGCACGCACGCACGCACGCACGCACACACACACACACACACACACACACACACACACACGTCTGTAAGACTTGATCCGAACCAGCTCATAATATAGACCCTCGGCAACCTGTGACTTTTTGTAAGCCAGGTTTAATGAAATGATGTTTTGAAACTAAATACAAGATAGCTGGAGCTTTTCCCCTATCACCCGTGTAACACTTAGCCAGGAACAGAGAGGCGTGTTGACGAAACCTGGCCCGAGGTGTTGTCTTTATCAGCATCACTACTCGCTGTGCCTTCGTCTTTTCTCCTTGTTTGTTTTTCTTTTTTTTTTTTTATTCATTTCTTGTTGTTGTTTTGTTTCTGTTTGGTTTTGTATTTCATCAGTCAAGGATTGAAATCTGTCTGAGCTATTTGATCCCGCACATAAGAACATTGCATTCGTGCTGTTGTGCTTATGTGGTGTGTGTGTGTGTGTGTGTGTGTGTGTGTGTGTGTGTGTGTGTGTGTGTGTGTGTGTGTGTGTGTGTGCACGTGTGTGAGTGTGTAGCGCAGGCTAGATTTAAGTACGTTCTAGTTCCCGCTGTTTTCAGACGTTTTCTCATCTTTTAATCCATTCTTTCAGGACTGCATGTGAAATAATGGGAAACGGCCGTTTTTAGGTCGGTTACTGGCTTACTCTCCTACCAGCGTTTTTGTAAGATCCGTTAATCTTATTGTGGTATCACTTGACTTATAGACTATCCATGCTTAGCCTCGCAGTGGAATTTTGCTACAGTGGTGTTAAAAGTGTTAATGTCATCTCTTCGTTTCTATTTTCAGGAACAGATCGAAGACGTTCTTTAAGTCTGGAGAAGTCTGAAAAGATGCCTTTGCCTGGTGTTACAGAGCTGCCAACTGCAGTGGATCGAACAGGAATTTAAAACAAAAGGATTGGATGGCAGGTTGAATCGTCAAAAATAGCTGCCGTAATGGAATCGACCCCCCCCCCTCCCCCTCCTTTTTAGTTATACCTCACTGGAGTAAATCTGGCATTGGTATCAAAATGTCTCTCAGGAAGTATATCTGGGGCTAGATTTGTTCCCCCTCCCTCCCCTATCTGTAACAGATCTATGTATCTCCGTCTGTATTTTGCAAAAGCAAGACGAATGATAACAGAAAGCCAAAAACTGGAACAGAAACATGAAAATCACAGGTGGGCGTTCTTTGGGCAGAAAGACAAGACAATCGGTTAACATGATAATTGTGTCTTATTTCCCTTGTCTTTTTAAGACCTGGTTAGGCTTAGTCTTTGTTTTGTGTGTCATAAAAATGATGGTTCAGGTTTACAAACGACCTGCAGTTAGTGTGATTAGTGTGGTCCTAGATGGTGATCAAGATCTGCCAACGGAATCAGTTTAGTTGGTGACTAAAATGGTGGTTTAGATTTGGAAACGACCTTTTGTTACATGTATAGCCAATATGTTGGTATATAATTGAAAACTGCCTTGTGTAATAACTGGCCAAAATGAGTGGTTAGGGTCTGTGTGTGTGTGTGTACTAAGTAATCTGAACGACGCCATACACATGCAAATTGTCCTTATTTCATCATTGATGAAAATGGCGGTCTAGAGTTCTGAGTGATATCGTTGAGTTTGTGTTGTAAAGAATAGTGTGAATGAATGACTTGTGAGTTGATTTTAACGTGGTGACAGCCCTGATATGGCCCTTTGCGGTCGGCTGGGCTATAAGCAACATTATGTTATCTTATCTTGTGTCCCTAATGGTGGTGTAGATTTGCAAATGTCCTCTGTTTAACATGTGGTTAGTGTGACCATCTGAAGCTCTCAATGGCTTCATTCAGAGTGTGGTCAGCATGACGGTTCAGACTTGCATGCAGCCTCTGTGGTCACACATTACTGAATAGTAATGGTAATGTTGCTTACAGCCCAGCCCAGCCGACCGCAAAGGGCCATATCAGGGCTGTCACCGCGTTGAAGTTAACTCACAAGTCATTTAAAGAAAAAGAAGCTCATTCACCCAACTCCTTAAAACTCTCCCCCCAAAAACACACCAGAAATTTTGTGAAAGGTCTTTCCTCCGTAAAATCTTAGATCAGATGAAAAATGTAAATCTCCCTCAGAAATTCAAAGATCACATCAGGTGGGACATCTCTGACATTCCTGAACGCATTACTGAATGTGTTTTGCTATTTTTGCATGCTGATTAATCAACTGTGAAAAATTATTTGGTGACCAAAATGTGCGTCTTTGTGCATATCATGTGGCCCAAAATACCGCATCTGGCACTTCTTCTGGATTTGTCGATACAATTTTTTCCTTACTTTTGACTGTCTTATTTTCATTATCTTTCCACAATTGTCATTTTATTTTTGAAAAAAAATAAGGGGGTGGGGGTATCATTGGAAAACAGATAGTAGAGTGGACAGGGACTGGAGAAGAAAAATGACCAACGCGTAAGCAATCCACAACAAATGTCTGACAGACAAATGGATAAAAATGTAAACAATCTGACCAAGGGATGGGTTCTGTACAGTGTTCTGAACGTTGTTATGTCTGTTTAACATAAAACCTATGATATCTCCGTGATGTCTAAAGAGAATATTGTATGATTAGAAGAAGATTTTCAATGTAAACGTACACACTTATTACTGCGCATCCCTAGAAAGAGGCCAGAGGGAAACATACGCCACTACACGGTCTGCTGTATGAACAGGAGAAATGGGATCTGCGTTTTGCTTCATTACGACAAGTGGTCCTGCTTAAAATCCAGGCCATGCATCTTGCTTTGATCTTCTCTTGCTTCATTACCTAATGAGAGCTGAGTGTCGTCTCAGGGGTTTAAACTGGTGAAATTGCTAATTGCGCAGCCAGACAAACAGCGTATGAGTCACCTGTCTGGGCGCAGTTGACGTCCTTAACTGTGTTTACGATCTGTTGACGTCACACTGATGTCGACAAGGTCCTGGGAGCCAATTTTGTTCTGGCCATTTGAAGTGCAGGCTGTCTTTTCTCCGAACAAACAAGCAAGCGTGCAAGCAAGCAAGCATGCAAGCAAGCAAGCAAGCAAGCAAGCAAGCAAACAAGAAACAGAAAAAAATGCAGTTTTCGTCTTTATAAAAGTAATCTACTCGCGTAAGTCTACTGAAATATTGACCAGCATGTAGATTTTGTAATGAATACAACGCGTATGTAAGAATACAGCATCAAAAGAGAGAAGAAAAAGCGGGGGGAAAATGAAGACAGGAAGGATTAAAAGAAAGAAAAAAAGACAGGTATACCGAAAGAAAGGACGAAAAAATTGACAGGACAGAAGAAAAATTATGAGGAAAGAAAGAAACAAAGACAAAAAGAAATGAAGAAAGAAAACAAGTGGGAGAAAGGAAGAAAGGAAGAAAAAAAAGAAAGAAAGAAAGAAATGAGAAAGAAAGAAAGAAAATAAATAAATCTTTAAAAAAAGGAGGAAAGACAGAAAGAATGAAGAAGAACAAAACCCCAAACAGTGAAAGAAAGACAAAAAGCTTGCCAAAGTCATGGCACTATCCAGAACACAAAGCTTGCCAAAGTCATGGAACTATCCAGAACACAAAGCTTGCCAAAGTCATGGAACTATCCAGAACACAAAGCTTGCCAAAGTCATGGAACTATCCAGAACAGGGAAAGAGCAGAAGAACAGGAAAGACAGAAAGAGGACAGAAACAAAGAATACATGAATGAATGAATGTGTGAATAAAGGAAGGAAGGAAGGAAGGAAGGAAAGGAGAACTGGGGAAAGGAGTTCGCCAGTCTAGATTAACCCGTTGGTGGTGTTTTTTTTTTTTTTTTTTGTTGTTGTTTTTTTTTTTTTTTTTTTTTTGGGGGGGGGGGGGGGGGGTTACGTCTGCATCATGTTTATCTTGTATTATACTCAAAACCTGATGACGATTCCGTTAATTTAAAAGGAAAAAAAATGACAAACACTAACATTGTAATTACAGATAAGCGGGCCGTCATGTCCACTTACAAAGAATTAAACATACGCATAAAACAAAACAAAAAAAAACAAAAGAACAAAAAAACAACAACCCGAAAACTAAACAGAAGTGCAGAGCTAGACGGATACAAAGACACAAGGACAGACAGATAAACACACACACACACACACACACACACACACACACACACACACACACACCACTCTCTCTCTCTCTCTCTCTCTCTCTCTCTCTCTCTCTCATAAACACTCTCACATAAACACACACTTGTGACTCGTTATAAGCCAAGTTTTGTTAAAAAAAAAAAAAAAAAATCATGTTTTTCCCATGAAATAAGCTTACACACTTATCGCCCATATAACAGTGAGCCAGGAATGGAGAGGTGTGTTGATGAAATGGGGCCTGAGGGGTTGTCTTTATCAGGGTCACCTGCAAGTCGGAGGTCACATGTTGAATGCGTTCCCCGCCCTGCCCCCATTTCTTTTTTCTTCTGATCTGTTTTATTTTATTTTATTTTATTTTATTTTATTTTTCATTTTTGTCTTTCTTTCATCAGTTTGGGTTTGAAATCAACCAGAGAGAGAGAGAGAGAGAGAGAGAGAGAGAGAGAGAGAGAGATCTTGTTCTGAAGTATTGTACTGAAGTGCTCCATAATTTTCAGAAGAGTCCTACTTTGCCTTGGATTTAATGGACATGCGCAGCGTCATAACTGAAGTGACTTAGGTTTGACTTGGCTTTAAGATTTTGAACCTTGGAAAGTTAATGGCTCAACAGTTCTGCAAGGAAAGCAATCTTGGCCCCCCTGGTGCGGCATTGATGGTGGGGTTGGGCTATAAAGAACGGGATTCGATTTTGCTTGTACATATATATATATATATATATATATATATATATATATTGTGTGTGTGTGTGTGTGTGTGTGTGTGTGTGTGTGTGTGTGTGTGTGTGTGTGTTGTATTAAAAACAAGTTAAAACCAAGCTTAAAACACCTACAAACCTGTTTCGCGCTGTGCGGTCGTCAGGGTGTGATGGGCTTGTGCTGCCAGTGCTATATATATATATATATATAATATATAGCTTGCTGTTCTTTTTTTCCCGTGCTACATGTGTTTCTCAGGTGTTTTTGATTTTATTCACTGATAAAAACTTCCATCTGTGTCTGCAATTGTTAACCATTTCTGTTCTAATATTTAAAGTTGCTAATTGTGGTTTACATAATATAATGTGTTTCTCTGTAAGGCATAGATTACATCTTTTTGAAATGTTTTTTGTATGGTGCTGCTCTTTTTAAGATTTTCCAAGATATGTTGTAGTCTGTGTTTTTATCTTTAAGTTTCCAAATGTATTTACTCAGTTCTGTTTGGTTTTTATATCTTTCTTTTTTTTTTTTTGTGCTGTCCCAACCCCTGTGCCACCTCAGAGGCAGTGCACCCACGCCGCTCATTCCGACACTCCGTCCACAGCCACAGCCCGGTCGGCCCCGCCGCAGCCCCGGCACCGGCAATCCACAGGGAGCAGTCAATGTCAAGTCGTCAAGAGGCAACCCACCGGAGGAGACACTGCACTGCTGCCGAGTCACTTCGGTGGTGTTCAGTGGCGCCTGTTCTGATCTAACATACGCAGGACACCACCTACTAAGCCCCCTACTGACGACAATAATTGCTTAGTCGCGGAGCCGGCGTGAGTGAGCTCTCCCCCGGAGGGCGCCACCACGTCCGTCCAACGACAGCCCCCATGGACTCGCCGACACCAGTGACCCCGACGGAACCAAACCAAGGCCATAGACGTGGAGAGGACATCGAAATTGAGGTCACCATGAGAGCAGGGCATGAAGGGCCACAGAATTTGAGACATTTTTTTTTATGCTGATCGATGACAATGAGGATGATTAAGATGATGCTACGGATTTCCATTTCTGTCTGAGACTACATGACAGGGCTGTACTCTACGCTTCCTTTCATAATATATCCCGGCGTCAACCAGGCCCGAGAGATACAGGCACCTGCAGTGTTGGTCAGGAAATTTGAGCAACACTCTCAGAAACGCATCCTTTAAGTGGATGAAACTCGACTGTGTGGTCCCAGTCTTCCCAACTGAGTCCGCAGCAACTCAACTCTGGGTAGGAGCCGGTCGGGGCAGAAAAACCCACATGACTTCTGATGGGATTCGAACCCACGACCTCCCAGCCGGGAGTCCGCGACGCTAACCACTTCGCCACGGCGGCTGGTTTTTCTTTGTTGAATGATTGTTTATGGTTTGCATATCTAGTTTTGAATTGGTTTTCAGTGATACCTACATATGTTTCTTTTGCGTTCTCTGATGTTACAGTGGCTGGGTACACAATGTTGTTGTAAAGGCATTTGTTGCTTAGGGGACACTGTTCTTTTTTGGTAAAGTTACAAGATTTCCTTTCGTCACCCTCATTTTTCTCTGTGCTGCTTTTCATTTTATTTGCTGAATCAATGGCATTTTTAAGATTCGGCATACATGAATATGATAATTTGATGTTGTTTTTGTTGAATATTTTAAATAACTTATGGTCTTTTGGGAAAGATGATGTCAAGATTTTAAAGAATTTTTTTCCCTACGTTTGTTTTGACTCTTGCATCATATGGGGGTTGTAACATATGATATTCCTTTTCCTGTTCTTTCTGCATCTTTTTGTGTCATTGTCTGGATCGTATCGTAGTTCATAATTGTAGCCACTTTTATGTAACGCCTCTTGGTATTCAGCTGTAGCATTGTTGAATACTGTTTCGTTACATGACCAATTGGATAGTCTTTTATTTATGCTTTTGGGTATTGTTTTCAGTATGGAGGGTGGGTGATTGCTTTTGATGTTTACATAAACAGGCGTATCATTTGGTTTCTTGTATGGTTTATATACTACTCAAAAGAATTTAAGGGCCACATTCATTTTTGATATGGTTTACATAATACAGCGTAGCATAAAACATGAAATGTTTATGGCCAATTTATTCACTCGAAGTGTGACAAGTGCTTCACAGAAAACTGGTTTGGGCAATTGTTCAGTCGAATCTGTGTCAAGGTGTTACACTGGTCCGCAAAAGAAGCTCAAAAACCACGAGAAAAAGGTCGCAATTTGAGTGCGCCTAGCTGGCGCAGCAGTGTTCGGCTGTCTGAAAACTGCATTGCACATGCAAGCCGGACCTTTAATGAACACTTGGCAACCTGATTCGCTGACCAGTGGCTTTATTAAGGGCCGCTTCTGGGGGGGGGGGGGGGGGTGTTCAAACATGCCACCAAGACGCAAACTTAGTGACGCTGAGAGAGGGATGGCTGTGGCCTGGCTACAAGAAGGCGTGGCGGTCCAAGAAGTTGGCAGACGACTTAGAGTAACACATTCTGTCATTCAAAGACTGAGAGACCGGTACAACAACTATGGGAGAGTTCAAGAAGCACGCAGACCTGGACGCCCCAGAGCGACCAACAGACGACAGGATCGTTTGATCACCCTGGCGGCACTACGTAATAGAACCGCCACCGCCAACATGCTCAGGGGCAGCTGAGAGCAGCCAGCAACGTCCTCGTCAGCGACCAGACGGCTCGCAACCGCCTGCGTGAGGCCAACATGCGGTCAAGGCGTCGAGCATTGCGACCTCCACTGACCAGAGCTCACCGTGCTGCTCGTCTGGCTTGGGCTCAATGACACCTGGCCTGGACAAGGCAGCAGTGGTCCAGGGTGCTCTTTTCTGATGAATCCAGCTACACCCTGTCCTTCAACGACGGCAGGATTCGCGCCTGGAGGCGTGTTGGAGAGCGCTTCATTGACGCCACTGTTGCGGAGCACGACCGCTATGGTGGTGGGTCCCTGATGGTGTGGGGTGGCTTCAGTCTTCATCACAGAACACCCCTGCACAGTGTCCAAGGCTACCTGACCGGTGTAGCCTGCAGGGACGACATTCTGGAGCCAATCGCTGTACCAGCTTTGCAGGCTATGGGACCAGGAGCCATACTACAGGACGATAATGCCAGGCCGCACAGAGCACGGGTCGTACAGAACTTTCTCCAGCAGCAGCAAGTCACCAGGATGGACTGGCCTGCCCGCTCACCCGATCTGAACCCCATCGAACATCTTTGGGATGTTCTGGGCCGTCGTATACGCAACAACCACCCTCCTGCACACAATCTCGACGTCCTGTTCAGGAATCTGGAGCAGGAGTGGCAGGCAATCCCCCAGAACACCCTCCAGACTTTGGTCAGATCCATGAGACAGCGCTGCCTTGACTGCATCAACGCCAATGGCGGTCACACACGATATTGACTCTTGACACTCTGACAGTCAGTTATTCTGAATTTGCAAAATGGGGGTGTGTCCATGTCAACGAAATTTTCGCGATAATTGATTTGCACTTCTTGATGAAATTGTGTCCAATCGATGATCAAATGATTGAATTAAATGTTTGTTGGTTGATTTCAGCTGTCGGACTTATGAGTTATTACTGGGGAGTGATGAACTGTGTGGCCCTTAAATTCTTTTGAGTAGTATATGTATGCTGGTTGAGGTCTAACGTTATGTCTAAATAGTTCACTATCTTTTTGTTTACTTCTATGGTGATTTTTAAGTTTTGGTTGTGGAAAATTTTACACAATTCTTTTTTCTTATCTGGAAAATCTTAAAAAGAGCAGCACCATACAATAACATTTCAAAAAGATGTAATCTATGCCTTACAGAGAAATACATTATACTATGTAAACCACAATTAGCAACTTTAAATATTAGAACAGAAATGGTTAACAATTGCAGACACAGATGGAAGTTTTTATCAGTGAATAAAATCAAAAACACCTGAGAAACACATGTAGCACGGGGAAAAAAACAACAGCAAGCTATATATATATATATATATATATATATATATATATATAGCACTGGCAGTACACACCCATCACACCCTGACGACCGCACAGCGCGAAACAGGCTTGAGGTGTTTTAAGCTTGGGTTTAACTTGTTTTTAATACAACAAATGTCGCTCCCACTGTGGTTGAGCACTATTTTTAAAATAACGCTGATCCTCAGTACTATTCTCTCTCTCTCTCTCTCTCTCTCTCTCTCTCTCTCTCTCTCTCTGTCTCTCTCTCTCTCTCTATATATATATATAATACTCTGAACCATGCTAATCCTATCAACGCTGATCTGGAATTGCCTTTTTTTTAAAAAAGTGTTTATCTTCGAGATACTGTCACAGCATACTGGAATACCCCTATACCCACACTTTGTTTACCTGGCAGGAAGCTGTTTAAAAAAAAAAAAACCGATTCAGAGTGCGAAGAGAACAGGTATATGATAGACAATGCCTGCCTTCGCACCCTAGGCTCCTGTGTGTCCCCTGCCCCTCCCCAAACCCCTAATTATTCCATCCCTCCTAGCGCCTGCACCCTTCCACATACCCTTTTTGTTGTTGTTGTTGTTGTACCCTAGCTGAAAGACTCCAGGGATCATCCAAACAGCCGAAGTACTTGACCACTATGGTACAAATGCATCAGCTGGGGATGAGAATATCACGTGTGTTACCGTTTTTTTTTTATTACCCCGCCACGTGGGCAGCCACACTCCGACTTCGAGGATTTTGGAGACTGATAATGTTATGCTAGGAGATTGTCACGACTGAAGACAATCCCCGCATAACTATGCAGAGCATAACAACATTTTGATGTAGCCTTGGTGTTCTAGACTATGTCAATTGGCCTGACACAGCCTTAAGCCAAGGCAGCATATATCCGTATCTCTTTTGAATTCTGTTTTCAGTCATCTCTCCCTCTCTGTCTGTCTGTCTGTCTGTCTGCCTGTTTGTCTGTCTGTCTGTCTGTCTGTCTGTCTGTCTTCTGTCTGTCTGTCTCTCCTCTCTCTCTCTCTCTCTCTCTCTCCTCTCTCTCATCTGTGTGCGAAAGGATTTCTGAGACATGAAACCTGGCACCATCTCTTTGTCTCTCCTCCTGACTGTTAGTCTGCCTGTCTATCTATCTATCTCCTGTCTACGCCTTGGCCTCTGTCCCTGTCTCCTTCCTTCTCTCTCTGTCTCTGTATCTGAGTCTTTCTGTCTTTGTCTCTGTCTGTCTGTCTGTTTGTTTGTTTGTCTGTCTGCCTCTCTCTCTGTTTCTGTCTCTGTCTCTGTCAAACGGTCTGTCTGTTTCTCTGTCTTTGTCTGTCTGTCTCTGTCTCTCTCTCCCTGTCTCTGTCTCTCTGTCGCTCTCTGTGTCTCTGTCTCTCTGTCTCTCTCTCTGTCTCTGTCTTTCTCTGTCTCTATCTCTCTCTATCTCCATCTCTGTCTCTCTCTCTCTCTCTCTGTGTCTCTGTCTCTGTCTGTCTCTCTCTGTCTCTATCTTTCTATCTCTGTCTCTGTCTCTCTGTCTGTCTGTCTGTCTGTCTGTCTGTCTCTCTCTCTCTCTCTCTCTCTCTCTCTCCTCTCTCTCTCTCTCTCTCTCTCTCTCTGTGGCAAGCGACGAACGATTCTCAGGATATTCGGGTGTGAAGTGGCTCAGGGACGGGGAGGAGGAGCAGAGGGCTCTTCACAACCTCCTGCCTGGAAGCAGGGGGGGGGGGGGGGGGGGGGGGGACCTACTCGGCCTAGGCTCCTTCAAGCAGGTCAGGCCAGTTCAGCCACTTCACACAGCTGTACAAGAGTAAGTGATTCCCGGCTCCCCTTGACAGCTAAAAGGCTAAGGCTGAAGAGCAGACCGCAGGGGCAGTGCCAGTCTTTTCTTGTTGTTGACAGAGAAAAACGAAGCACGGGAGAGAGAGCGGGAAGGGGGGGGGGGGGGGGGGGAGGGGGGAGGTAGGAAGAGGGGGGGGGGGGGGGGGGGCATGTACGGCCTGATAGCATGCTTAAAGACAGAATCTCCATGCTGTTTGGAGCACCACCACAATGGCCAAGTCTCACGGCGTGTTTAATTGAAAGCTTTGGGTGTGAATATGTTGGAAGACAACACAGCAAAGAGTTGTGAAGCATAAAAAAGTCATCAACAACAAAAGCAATGAGTAATTTAACCTCTTAGCAGGATGAAAAGAAAACACCGCAAAGAGTTCTGAGGCATAAAAAGTCATCAACGACAAAAACAATGATTACTTAACTCTTAGCAGGATGAACAGAAAACAAGAACAAAAGAAATGCCTTCAGAAATTGAAAATGGAAAATATCGTTTCCAAAGGAATATTCCAGAAGGAGGTCTACGTGGAATTCGCAGTGAATGGGATTTTTGTTCAAACATTAATTTTGTGTCCAGTTTCTCCTGTATGTATAAACACCAAAAAAGAGAAAGAAAAAAAAAGAAAAACAAACTAACAAACAAACAAACAAACGCAAACTAAACAGAAGTGCAGAGCTAGACGGATACAAAGACACAAGGACAGACAGATAAACACACACACACACACACACACACACACACACACACACACACACACACACACACACACACACACACACATACTCAGAGACACAGACACACACAAATACTCAGAGACACAAACACACACAGACACATAGACACAGACAGACAGACAGACAGACAGACACACAACAACAACACACACACACACACACACACACACACACACACACACACACACACACACACATGATAATTATGCATGGCAAAGAGACAGTTCATCGCCATATCATTCACAATGTGTGACATCTGATATACAGCATGCCCAGATGCCGATGACGGCAGCATTAGATCTATACATACAAGAGTTGAGTGTTATTCCCTTAAGACTTCTACTAGGATGCTTGTTTTCCATTGCCGTGGAAATCTTAACGCAGGATAAGATAATGATAATTACTCAGATTTACTAGTTTGTTCACACGCGTTTCTGCAGCTTTGAAGGCGGTAAGACTGACAATGAAAGGAACGGTTCGTCAGTAGCCTAATACCAGCTTAACCCTTTCGGTACAGGCTGGATTTCAGAATTTCCTGGTGCTAGCAGAGTTCGTTTTCTTTTTTTTTCAGTTACTGTTTTAAAAAGCTTGTGATTTAATCACCTTTGAAGTCATGTTCTAATTACTGCAAGCAAAATGAAGGGAAACGATCGTTGTTTAAATCTGTTACGGGATTTCTGTTCTTCCATCACCTAAGATCTGTTAATCTTACTGTAGTATCCCTTTAATTCAACTAGAGATCGACCATCCATGCAGAACCTTTCACTGGTATTTAAAAGGGTTAATTCCACCTCTTCGTTTCCATTTACAGGAACAGATCGGAGTTCCTTTGAGCCTGAAGAAATCTGAAAGAGTTAGGTTGTTTGGTTCGACAGAACTACCAGCTACAGTGGACTGACTGCGATTTACGAACACATTTGATGGCCCGCTCGTGAAGTCGCCGTTCTCTCGCTAAAAATGGCCGGTGTAGTGAACTCAAAATACCTCTTCTCAATTGTACCCTACTGGAGTAAATCTAGTATAGGTGTCAATGTATTTTTGCAAGAGATATATCTGGTTCTAGATTTGTACTTCCTCTGAAACAGAAGTTTATAAAACTAAGCCAACTGGTAATAGAAGTTTAAACTGGTATGAAAACAAAATCAGAGGTGGGGGTTCCTTTGGCGCAAAACAATACAATGATCTGCACGATAATTGTGACTAATCTCCACTGACTTATCAATCGTTTACACTTGGCCTTTGTTTTGTGTGTGTGGTCAAAATGACAGTTTAGAATGCAAACCACCTTCGTTTAATCTTCTCAGTGTGTAGCTCAATGACAGTCAAGATCCATAATCTGAATTAATTTGATGACTGAAATGGCGGATTTTATTCATAAACGGCTTTTCTTTAATGTGGGGTCAAAGCGATGACATAGATCCGCAAGCGGCCTTTGTGTAATATGTGGGCACAATGACGGTTTAGACTTACAACAGTATTTGTTTTGTATAGTAGTCTAGATGACGCCTTAGACATATGTGCATGCACATGGTCCATATTTATTGTGTCAATAAAATGCCATGTGGATCTTGTAACGAATTCAGTGAGTTTATGTGCAGGATGATATGATTTGAATTTACGAACGGATTTTATTCGAGGCCAAAATGACGATATAGATTTTAGAAAGCCTTCATTAAGTGTGGGATCAAAATGGTGGTCTAGACTCTGCACAGGGCCTGCACATAGTGTGTTGTGGTCTAGACTCTGCACAGGGCCTGCACATAGTGTGTTGTTGTCTAGACTCTGCACAGGGCCTGCACATAGTGTGTTGTTGTCTAGACTCTGCACAGGGCCTGCACATAGTGTGTTGTCTAGACTCTGCACAGGGCCTGCACATAGTGTGTTGTTGTCTAGACTCTGCACAGGGCCTGCACATAGTGTGTTGTTGTCTAGATTCTGCACAGGGCCTGCACATAGTGTGTTGTTGTCTAGACTCTGCACAGGGCCTGCACATAGTTGTGTTGTTGTTCTAGACTCTGCACAGGGCCTGCACATAGTGTGTTGTTGTCTAGACTCTGCACAGGGCCTGCACATAGTGTGTTGTTGTCTAGACTCTGCACAGGGCCTGCACATAGTGTGTTGTTGTCTAGACTCTGCACAGGGCCTGCACATAGTGTGTTGTTGTCTAGACTCTGCACAGGGCTGCACATAGTGTGTTGTTGTCTAGACTCTGCACAGGGCCTGCACATAGTGTGTTGTCAGAAGTCACAGATTGTCCGCCTGTCTTTTTTTTTTTTTTTATTGATTAACAATTAAATTGTGTGCCTGTCTTGTTTGCTGATAAACCCATTTATGCCAGACTATTTACTAACAGAAACGCGTATGTATGTGCATCGCATGTGATCCAGGAATACCGCATCTGACAATTACTTTTGGTTTTATCAACCTTTATCCGACACCTCCTTTTGACTGGTCAGTATGCCTTATTCTAAATATGAAAACAAAGCAAAATCAGTGTATCTTTAATTTGTCATCTTTTCACAGTTTCTGTACTAGTGTTTAACGATAAAACAGGAAAAGAATGGGGGGGGGGGGGGGAGTTTGTGGTGTGGAGGGTGTGGGAGGTGAGAACTTACAAACCCGGCTTCAATTCACAATGATATTTCTAACAGAAGAATAAGTTTTTAACGATATATTCTAACCAAGATCCATGTCTGGATTGTACAAGATGTCCATGAAATTATCCTTTTTTAGTCAGAAAGAAATCTTGTGCTGTTCCCTTTATATTTAGCGAGTGATATTGAAATTAAAAAATAAACGTAAATAGACATTCCACGTAAGCAGATTATACGCAACTATTCCGTGCATCCATAATTTTTTTCAAAATGATAAGAATTAAGGCATATTTACATGCATTATAATGTCAACAAGACACAACTGGTTTAATCTTACTCTACATCGTGCTTATTTGTGTAAGTGGTACGTGACGCTTTTAAATTTCAGCCATACAACTCGGCTTCATCCTTTCCCGATCTGGTAAGATTTGAGCATTAGGCCGAGGGTTTAAGTTGATAAAAGCAAACTGCACACCTAGAACAAAAAGCAGATTGTACAGAGTCTGGGCTCAGTTAACGTCTTAAACGGTGATTACGATCTGCTGATTCCACACTGTGGAAGAGGAGGTACTAGAAGCCAGCGCGCATTGTGTTTTTTTCCCTTGCCACTTGAAACTAGAGACCTTCTTTTCTTTTAAACTCAAAACAACACAGAAACAAATGAAAACTGCAGTTTACAACCCAAGGAAAGCATTTGCGTAAGAAAATCTCTTGGATGTGAGAGTACATGCAGTTAACATAACGAATACAATGCATATGCTGTATCATTCAGCACCCAAAAGAAAGAGAAGAAAAAAGAATTGTGAAAGAAAGGGGAAAAAAGGAAGGAACGAGGTAAAAGAAAGAAAGACAGGTAAACGTAAAGGAAGAAGAGCACAAAGAAGGAAAAAGTGAAATAACGAACGAAAATTACAATGATGGCAAGATACAATGAAAATTACATTAGAAAGAAAGGAGCAAAGGAAAGAATATTCAGAGAAAGAAAAGCGAATTGAAAGAGAGAATTGAATGATGGAAAAAAAAGAAAGGAACAAAACATTTTCGAAAGAAAGAAAGGGTAGGAACAAAACCCTCAAAAGTCAGCTTTTCATTTTTAAGACAAACCAACGTTACGAAACTATCCATAAAAAGGAGAGTTACGAACAAAGAAATAGCAGAAAAATAAAGCATTAATGAAAAGACAGGAAGGATACAAACAAGGATGCATACACACGACATTGTATGAATGAATGAATGAATGAATGAATGTATGAATGAATGAAGTATCTAGTCGATATAGGCGAGGATAAATCAGTAAATGAATAAACGAGTGCATGAACAAGTGAATCAAATGAACGAATGAATGAAGGAGCGAATGAATTAGTCAGTGAGTAAATTACTGAATGAACAGCGCAGTGAATGAGTGGGTGAATTAACAAAAGAGTGGATTGATGGAGAGAGGAATGAATGAATAAATTAATGGGTAAAGGAATGAATGAATGAATGAATGAATGAATGAATGAATGAAATAAGACGAAAGCATGAAAGCAAATGAAAATGCAACTAACACGGCAAAAGGAAACAAAATTGGTAAACCACGTTTTTCACTTTAATTTTCACCATAAATTTGTGTGGGAGCACAGTACAGAAGAACTCAATACAACACAACAGAACACAATGACAAGGCCGTTGAAGACATGTCAGAACAAATAACAGTTTTGTCAAGCAGTACAATCCATTCCAATCCAATCCAGTTCAGCCCGTTCTTTTTCTTTCTTTCTTTCTTTTCTTTCTGCGTACGCAGGCTGATACTCTGTGGACTCTGCCTGTATAGACAGACAGTGGAGTTTTGTGTGTAGGACCGTTTTTTATCCCGCCATTAAGGCAGCCATACTCCATCTTCGGGGAAGGTGCATGCTATGTGTAACGTGTCAGCCATACCAACGGCCAAACTGGCCTTCTCTTCCGAAAGTTGGTGATGAGATTTTACGTGTGTGCAAGATGTTGTGCGTGCGTTCACACACGGAACCTCGGTTTATAGTCTCATTCGAAGGACTGTATGGGGAATGGAGTCAGAACCAATGTTAACTCCGAGGGAAAAATCCCCCTGTACCGAAATTCGAACCCGCAACCCCAGGATCACGAGTCCGGCGCTCTACCAACTGAGCTATTCCAGCCCTCAGCCCGTTCAATCCAGTGCAATCCAACGCAGCATAAATTAATCCACTCCAGTCCAATCCAGTCCAGCCTGTTCAATCCAATGCAATCCACTGTAATCCAATCCAACGTAAAATGATTTAATTCACTCCAATACTCTCCAGTTCAATGCGGTCCAATCCAATCCACTACGCTACATTGCACTGCACTACACTACACTACACCACGCCACGCCACGCTACCTACACTACACTACACTACACCACACCACACCACACCACACCACACCACACCACGCCACATCACACTACACTACACTACGCTACACTACACTACCTAGTGCAAGCAGACACTATTTAAAGGAACATAGTATAGTACTGTACAAGAAAAGACCCCACGTCAACAAGCCATTCTACGCGGTGCAATGCAAACAAATGTGATGCATTACAGTGCTCGTAATGCACTCCATCCCACCCCATCCCACCCCACCCCATCCCACCCCATCCCACCCCATCCCACCCCACTCCACCCACCCATCCCACTCCGCTTCACTACTCCAAACAACACAACATGATACAATAAAACATACAGCACTGCGCCGTACAACTCACGGTTACACATTAAACAAAACAAT
>CM065737.1:10149656-10152156 GCA_033310375.1 Conus canariensis | reverse complement strand
GTGTGTCTGCGCGTCTGTCTGTCTGTCTGTCTGTCTCTCTTTCTGTGTGTCTGTCTGTCTGTGTGTCTGGCCATCTGTCTGTCTGTCAATGTCGCTCTGTCTGTCTCTGTCTGTCTGTCTCTCTCTCCCTCTTTCTCTCTCCATTCCTCTCTCTCTGTGCCTCTGTGTCTCTTTGTCGCTGTCTGTCTCTGTCTGTATCTCTCTCTCATGCTTTCTCTCTGTCTCTGTCTCTGTCTCTGTCTCTGTCTCTCTCTCTCTCTCTCTCTCTCTCTCTCTCTCTCTCTCTCTCTCTCTCTTCCTTGATCTGTCTGTCTATCTGTTTTGTTTTGTTTTCTGACTGACTCTGTCCGTCTATCTGTTTTTCTTTCTGTCTCTGTCTCTTTCTGCCTGCCTGTTGTCTGTCTGTCTGTTTGTCTGTCTCTGTCTCAGTCTCTCTGTGTCTGTCTCTGTGTCTGTGTGCCTGTCTGTCTGTCTATCTGTCTGTGTGCCATGATCAAATGTAAAGCATGCTGTGTGATCACAAGGGAACTGTTGTGGAGGCTGGGTTTCCTTTCAATGATGGGAACAGGGTGCCGGTGACGTTCATGAACTTGTAGCTATTTTCAGGCAGAGCTTATTGGATGTCTTGATTTGAAAATGGACAGGGATCTTTTAGGATGGCCAAAGATGTGTATGCGTTTTTTTTAAACGGGAAATTTTATCTTTGTAATGATTTCAAATAGCACTGTGGAATCCTAGGTTTAATGTTCTAATCTTGAGGAATAATCGTCATAAATACGATATCAGTGCTGGCTAAAAACTGTTCATCGTTCGTGTATGTAGTAGAAGATGAATGGATATACATTTAGTCGATGTACATTGATATTTGGGTAACGCTTTTTTTTAGCATCTTTCTCCATCCGTGTCTGCCCACACTTCCTCCGACGCCCACACGATAAGACAAAGGAGCATACAATGTAAAATGTGTTTTACATGTAATTGGAAGGTGATCATGTTTGGCAGGTCTAAAATACATTGAACAATGATATATTAACATCGAAAGACACACAGGTAAACCGTACACTCATTTTCTTCCTGTGTTTTAGCCTCATGAATTTAGGGTTTATTATCGTTATAATATCTTTATTGCCTGCTAATAAGGCACGAAAGGGGGGGGGGGGTGTGCATGGGGGCAGGGGGTGTGGTGTGTGTGTGTGTGTGTGTGTGTGTGTTGTGTGTGTGTGTGTTCTCTGTGTGTGTGTGTTCTGTGTGTGTGTGTGTGTGTGTGTGTGTGTGTGTGTGTGTGTGTGTGTGTGTGTTGTGTGTGTGTGTGTGTGTGTGTGTGTGTGTGTGTGTGGTGTGTGTGTGTGTGTGTGTGTGTGTGTGTGATTAATTCCATTCAAACCACAGACGGACGCCAGGAATGAGATAACCGTCATTAACGTCTTTCAGATGACGCTTTCTTCAATCTGGGTAAACGCAAATGGGACATTACTGTTTATTCACGTGTGGATCTACAAAAGGATGCCTGAAGCTACGAGCCCACGACGTCAACTGAAAAAACAACAGTGGTGAAAGAAGAGACGACTCCCAACGAAGTTATCTGGAAAAAAAAAATGATAGGAAAAACTGATCCCTCACTCGCTGATCCGATAATGGCAACAGAAAGCTAAAATTAGTCAATGGAAGTGACCCAAAACCAAATGCAAAAACAACAACAACAACAACACAACAACAACAACAAAACAACAAAACATAACAAGAAAACCCGTTACTCAACAAAGTAGTCGCAGGCTGGGTACAGTAAAAGAAAACGACTGAAAAAAGAATTAATCCGATATGGGATAGAGGAAACGAAGATCAGCCAATGAATAAAATGATCCCAAAATAAAACGAAGATCAGCCAATGAATGAAATGATCCAAAAATAAAACGAAGATCAGCCAATGAATGAAATGATCCAAAAATAAAACGAAGATCAGCCAATGAATGAACTGATCCGAAAATAAAACGAAGATCAGCCAATGAAACGATCCGAAAATAAAACACCGGAAGAGACCTTCACTGGAGTAAGTTATCGCTGATTGGATTTAGGAAAGGGAGAGAAATCAGCGAAGTGATCTTAAGCTAGATATAGGAAAGGGACGTCACTCTACGACGTTATCCGAAAATGGAAGCAGGAAAAGAAGATCGCTGAACAAACTGATAAAAAAAAAAAAAAAAAAAAATGGATGCTGAAAAACAAGGTCTCCGAATATGAGGATGTGACTTTGGATATAAGAAAGAAGGATCATTCACAACGTGGTCCTACCTTTCTTACAGGAGAAAGAAAAATCGTTTAGTAGAATGATGCGAAATCAATACAGTGCAGGCTCACGAGACGGAGTAATATCACACACGCGCGCGCGCGCGCGCGCCGCCGCGGACACACACACACACACACACACACACACACACACACACGACAGCACGCATGCACCACTACCCGCACCCGCACCGCACCGCACCGCACCACCACACCA
>CM065737.1:10122156-10132156 GCA_033310375.1 Conus canariensis | reverse complement strand
TATCCTTCGCTAGGGGGAAAGAATTACTATCTATCAAGATAACAAAGATAAATGGGAAATCAAGTATCAGCAGACGTTACAGGATCATCAATTCGAACATAAAATGATCCATAACGACGGTTTCCCATGCTCTCCTTCAACCCCCCCCCCCCTCCAGGGAAAAAAATTACTATCTCTCAAGATACCAAAAATAAAATGGGAAATCAAATATTGTCAGACGTTACAAAATAATTAAATCCAACAAAGAATGATCCATAACGACTCTTTCCCATGCCCCCCCCCCCCCCCCCCACATCCAACCCCTCCAGGCAAAGATGACTATCTTTCAAGATAACAAAGATAAAAGGGAAATCAGGTATCGTCAGACGTTACAAGATCATCATATCCAACATAGAATGACCCGTAACGACTGTTTCCCACCACCCCCCCCCCCCCCCCCACTCCTATTCCCCAACCCCAACCCTCAGGGAAAGAATTACCACCTTTCAGGATAACAAACATAACAGGAAAATCCGATATGGTCAGACGTTATAAGATCATCAAATCCAACATGAAATGACCCATGTTGACTGTTTCCCAGTCTTATTTTCTCTCCCGAGGACAAGAATCACCATCTTTCCAGAAAAGAAAGATACAAGGGAAATCAAGTCTCACCATTTTTCTTCCTACTTTCTTTCTGCCTTGATTTCTTTCTTTCTTCCCTCGTTTATGCTATCTATCTGTCTGTCTGTCTTTCTTTCTGTCTCTTCCTTCCTTCTTCCGTTCTCTGTTTTCGCATGGCCCAGAAGACACACACACACACACACACACACACACACACACACACACACACACACACACACACACATACACACACAAAGGACTAGCGAACTAGGCTGATGTGCAGGTCAGGCATACGCCCAATTTCACCCTCTTGACATCCCCGTCCCTCGTCCCAGACCACCCCTCCCCTTCCCCCAGCCTCCCCTCACTCATCTCACCTCTCTGCCACCGTCCGCACTCTATACTCCGCCCTCCAGAGAGGTGGTGCAGCGTGTATGGGCTATTCTGCACATTGTATTCCCCTTTTTTTCGTTTGGAGAGGAGAGGGGAAGGGAGGGGGGATGCGGGGGGTTATGGGTAAGGGCGGTGCCGTAACATCGTCAAGACTCAGACCTGATTGAATTCTGTTTCAATCATCGGACTCTGTCTCTGTCTCTCTCTGTATGTCGCTCTCTGTCTCTGTCTCTCTCTCTATGTCGCTCTCTGTCTCTGTCTCTCTCTCTCTCTGTCTCTTTCTCTGTCTCTGTCTGTCTTTGTCTGCGTCTCTCTCTCGTTTTGTAGAGGGGCATGTGTGTGTGTGTGTGTGTGTGTGTGTGTGTGTGTGTGTGTGTGTGTGTGTGTGTGTGTGACGTGGCCAGCTACCACGACCCATACCCGCAGGCCAGTTCGAGCAAGAACAGTGCTGGTTATCAAGTCAGTATGCCGAGGCAGGCAGGAGGAAACCAGTTAGGGGCGGAGGAGAAGAGGTTTAATATGACATTACCCGCACGGCCCGAGGGAGAATGTTCGTGCAGAACCACCTTGAGGCGGGTGGCTAGAATCTGTAGCTGCTGCGGCGGCGGCATCTGCATGTGAACTAGAAGCAAAAAAAAAAATGTACTTGGGTGTGAGAGAGGTGGTGGGTAGGGCGGGATAAGGGGGGATGGGGTGGGGTGGAAGGCTTCGAGAGATTGATTGAACACGGAATAATGAGTAGGAACAGGGGAACGTACAAGGAAGGGAATTCTCTCCCTCTCTCTCCCTCTCTCTCTCTCTCTGCATGTTAGTGTGTGTGTGTGTGTGTGTGTGTGTGTGTGTGTGTGTGTGTGTGTGTGTTGAGTGTGTGTTGTTGAGTGTATGTGGGGTGGTATGTGATGTGTGTGTGTGTGTGTGTGTGTGTGTGTGTGTGTGTGTTTTGTTTGTTTGAGTGTTTGAATGTGTGTATGCACGCGCGTACGTTTGCACTGATGTTGTCGCTTTTCACGTCCGCCAATGGAGCGTGTTTCACCCATACATTATTGCTGTGTTTGTTTGTTTGTTCTTTTTTTCTAATCAGCAACATTACTCAAAAACAAAGGAACCGATCTCAACTAAACTTGCGGCAGTGATGAAACATAGCCCAAAGATGAACCCGTAAACATAGCCCAAAGATGAACCCGTAAACATTGCCCAAAGATGAACCCGTAAACACTCCAAAGATGAACCCGTTAACATAGCCCAAAGATGAACCCATAAACATAGCCCAAAGATGAACCCGTAAACATAGCCCAAAGATGGACCCGTAAACATAGCCCAAAGATGAAGCCGTAAACATAGCCCAACGATGAACCCGTAAACATAGCCCAAAGATGAACCCGTAACATTTTGCACGAATCCTCATCAAAGCAGGGAATCCATGAACGCCCCCCCCTCCCCATCTCCCCTCCCACATCCAGCATTTGAAGCGTCTCCTCTCATGGCTGGACGCAGGGACCCCGTTTCTGTCCGGCTCCAGTTCCAGAGATAAACAGAGCCGTGCTTACCAGCTCCTGGTAGCAGTCACAGAGCTTGGTCATCAGCGGAGTGACCAGTTGATCACAATCTCCACTTGATGCTTCGAAGAGAATGTATCTCAAAAGCATTCATGAAAGCGTTAAACATCAACCCTGACACATGGGATCAAACTGCCATGGATCGAGTTCGATGGCGCTACTCTTATCTACGGAGGTGCCATTTATGTGAAGAAAGAGGGACAGCTGCAGCGCACGAAAAGAGACAAGCAAGAAAGACCGCGCCAGCAACCAAGGGAGGTCTTCCACATTCCCTTCCAAGCTGTCACCGCACATTCCGTGCATGCATCGGCTTGGCCACCTGCGTATCCACAAATCATCTCAGCCCCCTCAAATCCCAAGACGACTGAAGTGATCCTCGTCGACTCGACGGACAAACAACATTTCAAGAGCAGAGGCTCTGCACTCTGGTCTTTTTTTGCCTGTGGGGACCGCTTGGAGAGGGCATCATTGCTAGAAGGGACATTTTTTGACATTTCATTGCTATTCATCAGAACATAAAGCACGGATCTTGGAGAGGACAATTCTTAGACGGGGGATTTTTCGACATTCCATTGCCATTCGTCAAGGAATGAAGCGACGATCTTATAGAGGACATCATTGCTTGATTGGGCATGTTCATACCACCGCTAGTCCTCAAGGAATACAGCACGAATCTTGGAGAGGACATCATTGCAAGATGGGGCATTTTTCGACATTCTGATATGTATCCGTCAAGAAATAAACAGCGGATCTGGAAGAGGGCATCATTGCTAAATGGGGCATTTTGCGTCATTCCATTGGAAGAGGGCATCATTGCTAAATGGGGCATTTTGCGTCATTCCATTGGAAGAGGGCATCATTGCTAAATGGGGCATTTTGCGTCATTCCATTGGAAGAGGGCATCATTGCTAAATGGGGCATTTTGCGTCATTCCATTGCTCTTCGTCAATGAATAAAGCGCAGATCTTGGCGAGGGCGTCTTTACTAAATAGCGAATTTTTCGACATTGCATAGCTATTGATCAAGGAATAGAGGTTGGATCTCAATGAAAAAGATCAGACTTACTGGATGCGTAGATGGCTTCGATGTCTCCGGTTTCGATGTGGCGGATTTGGATTACTACCAGATTCTGTGAGCAAAGAAATGCTGGACCCTGGCTAAGATCTGTATTGTCACAGTGCTCTTTTTTGTTTTGCGTTTTTAGTCTCCTGTTGACAAAATATACCCGACTTCATCTCTGTCTCTGTCTCTGTCTCTGTCTCTCTCTCTCTCTGCCTCTACCCCCCCAATCTGGCTTGTTTCTTTCTCCTTCTCTCTCTCTCTCTCTCTCTCTCTCTCTCTCTCTCTCTCTCTCACTCTTTGTACGTGTGTGTGTGTGTGTGTGTGTGTGTGTGTGTGTGTGTGTGTGTGTGTGTGTGTGTGTGTGAGTGAGTTTGTGCGTGCATTTTAATGTTAATGTTGTCCAATGGTAAAAAAAGCATATGACAGTGGAATGCTTCTTGTTCTTCTATGTTCCGTAACGAATGCAGTCTTAGAGTTTAGCGTGCTCCTCTAAGATATAACAGGCAACTGTGTGTTTAAACTGATCTTATTTGTGGTTTGCGTAACTGTGTGTTTAAACTGATCTTATTTGTGGATTGCGTAACTGTGTGTTTAAGCTGATCTTATTTGTTGTTTCCGTAACTGTGTGTTTAAACTGATCTTATTTGTGGTTTGCGTAACTGTGCGTTTAAACTGATTTTATTTGTGGTTTGCGTAACTGTGTGTTTAAACTGATCTTATTTGTGGTTTGCGTAACTGTGTGTTTAAACTGATCTTATTTGTGGTTTGCGTAGCTGTGTGTTTAAACTGATCTTACTTGTGGTTTGCGTAACTGTGTGTTTAAACTGATCTTATTTGTGGTTTGCGTAACTGTGTGTTTAAACTGATCTTATTTGTGGATTGCGTAACTGTGTTTAAACTGATCTTATTTGTGGTTTGCGCAACTGCGCGTTTAAACTGATTTTATTTGTGGTTTGCGCAACTGTGTGTTTAAACTGATTTTATTTGTGGTTTGCGCAACTGTGTGTTTAAACTGATCTTATTTGTGGTTTGCGCAACTCTGTGTTTAAACTGATCTTATTTGTGGTTTGCGTAACTGTGTGTTTAAACTGATCTTATTTGTGGTTTGCGCAACTGTGTGTTTAAACTGATCTTATTTGTGGTTTGCGCAACTGTGTGTTTAAACTGATCTTATTTGTGGTTTGCGTAACTGTGTGTTTAAACTGATCTTATTTGTGGTTTGCGCAACTGTGTGTTTAAACTGATCTTATTTGTGGTTTGCGTAACTGTGTGTTTAAACTGATTTTATTTGTGGTTCGCATTGATGAGCATTTCCGGAAACAGTTTGCTTTCTGTCTTTACAAATTCCGAATTGGAGAATCTTCTTCGTTGTTTCGATGCTTTATTTTGTGTTGAATGTCTGCCTGTTTACACTTGGTATCTTTTTTTCCCCACATTCACTCCAACTCCTTCATGAGGAGCAAAGGCCTATGATGAATAAGTTGCCCATGTTCCTCTCTCTGTGTTTCTCTCTGTCTCTGTCTCTCTGTCTGTCTGCGTCTGTCTCTGTCTGTCTGTCTGTCTGTCTGTCTGTCTCTCTTACACACACATAGCGCGCGCGCGCGCGCGCACACACACACAACAACCACACACACACACACACACACCACATCACACTCACATACACATTTTTTCCTGTCAGACATCATCAGAGAGAGAGAGAGAGAGAGAGAAAGAGAGAGAGAGAAGGAGAGACAGACAGACAGACAGACAGACAGACAGACAGAGAGAGAGAGATCCTCACAAAGAGGACAGAGTGAGAGAGAGAGAGAGAGAGAGAGAGAGAGAGAGAGAGGGAGGGAGAGAGAGAGAAAGAGAGAGATCATCACAAAGAGAAACAGAGAGAGAGAGGCGCAGAGAGAGAGAGAGAGAGAGAGAGAGAGAGAGACAGACAGACAGACAGAGAGAAAGAGAGATAGAGAGGCAGAGAGAGAGAAAGGCAGAGAGAGTGAGAGAGAGAGAGAAAGGTGCAGAGAGAGAGAGAGAGAGAGAGAGAGAGAGAGAGAGACAGAGAGAGAGACAGAGAGAGAGAGAGAGAGAGAGAGAGAAGGAATGGGGCTGTGACCCATCACTCTTCACATATTTAGAGAGCTAAACAAGGGGAAGGCCAGGCCTGACTCCTGGCCGTGATATCTCACAAGAAGGTGAGCAGTCCGTGCGATTTATTATAATTACCTCCTTTTCCAACCCCTCTACTGAACCTCCCCCCATCCACCCCCCCCCCCCACCCCCAACTCCCACTCGCTGCTCTGTCTGCCTGGTGCCAAGACCAGAAGGGGATGAGTAGTTGGTAGGCAGCTGCTGGGAATCCGTTGTCTCCATTGCTTCAAGCCTGTCTCATGTTTCTCTATGCTTAATTTTTCTTGTAGTAAGCTGTCTTCAACACCCTCCCCCCCTCTTGCTCCTGCTCCTCCTCCTCCTCCTTCTCCTCCTCCTCCTTCTCCTCCACCTCCTCCTCCTCCTTCTTCTTCTCTTCCTCCTCCTCCTCCTCTTTCTTCTTCTTCTGCAGCCCTAATCCTTGCAACATCTGCATACTTTTTGTTACCAGCAGCGAGCTGTTCTTTGAGGAAAGGTGTCGAAACCAGTCTTAGAACGTTCAAAGCGGAACTTTCGATCGGAGCACCAGTTGTGAGGTGAAAAAAAAAGAGAGAGAGAAAGAAAAGAAAACCCTCACAAAATCCCCACGCGGGACGAAAGCAAGGAAGCGACGTCTTTCGCCTGGTCAATGACATTCTATTTTAGTCCAACAAGCGGAAGAGAGTCGGACTGAAGAGGAGACAGAAGAAGAAGAAGAAGAAGAAGAAGAAGAAGCAGGAGGAGGAGGAGGAGGAGAAGGGAAAAAAAAAGAAAAAGAAATAGGAGGAAAAAGAGACAGAATGAGGAGAAGAAGAAGAAATAAGAAATGAAAGGTTCATACCCCTCCCCCCCCACACACACCCACATCCACGCGCCACACACACACACACACACACACACACACACACACACACACACACACACACACACAGAGCGTGAGTACTCACCGACTATCCATGAAGTCCCCATTACAAACACTCCCGATTATGCCACAGTTAGACTGCGACAGCGAGAAGCGTTATTTATACATGTTACTGGGCTCCACCTATCCACTTCATTTTGATTACCCACGTTCCTTCGCCTCTCACTGGGCAAATAACCTCAAGCCAAAAGGCCCGCCGCCTCATGGATTATAGATGAAGAGTTATGAGACGGTGGTCCAGTACCACCGTGTAGGAGGCCAGAGGTTTCCAGTTTGAGTCCCTCTGGTGCCCGTCATAAAAATGAGTTACTAAACCAGCCTCCTAGGCCAAGTGGTTAGTGTCGCGGATCCCCGGCCGGGGAGTCTTGGGTTCCATTTCCATCAGTGTCATGTGGAATTTTTCTGCCCCGACCGGCTCCTAGCCAGAGTTGAGTTTGCTACGGGCTTAATCGGGAAGACTGGGACCACACAGTCGAGTTTCACCCACTAAATGGATGCGTCTCTGAGAGTGCTGCTCAAATTTCCTTATCATCATTTGTAGGTGTCTGTATCTCTCGGGCCTGGTTGACGCCGGTATATATTATGAAAGGAAGCGTAGAGTACAGCTCTGTTATGCAGTCTCAGGCCGGAATGGAAATCCGTAGCATCATGTTCATCATCCTCATTCTCTTCGATCAGCATTTAAAGAAAGTCTCACATTTTCTGGCCCTTTATACCCTGCTGTCATGGTGACCTCAGTTTCGACATCCTCTCCACGTCTGTGGCCTTCGTTTGGTTCCGTCGGGGTCACCAGTATCGGAAAGTTCGGGGGCCTGTTGTATGAGGGACGTAGTGGCGCCCACCAGAGGGAGAGCTCACTCACGCCGGCTCCACGACTAAGCAATTATTGTCGTCAGTAGGGGACCTAGTAGGTGGCGTCCTGCGTATGTTTGATCAGAATAGGCACAACTGAACACCACCGAAGTGATTCGGTAGCAGTGCAGTGTCTCCTCCGATGGGTTGCCTCTTGATGACTTGATATTGATTGCTCCCTGTAGATTGCCGGTACCGGGGCTGCGGTGGGCCGGGCGCGGCTGTAGCTGTGGATGGGGGAATTGGAATGAGCGGCGTGGGTGCACTGCCACTGAGGTGGCACAGAAGACGGGACAGCAAAAATAAGATAAAATGAAATAAAACAAAAAATTAAGTGTTACTGTCGCCCTTCTTCTTAACATGCTGTTGTTCTCCCGAGAAGTTTTTCCCTCTCTGCAGTTTCACATCTGGTTTGTGTGGACATTGAACCAGAAAATGATCAAACAGTGGACAAGGCTTCCAGAAACTGGTGGTAAGACAGAAACGAACATGCAGCAGGGAAAAGGAGAATCATTTCGAGTTAGAAAAAAAAATCAACTGCACTAAGAGAACTGCCAATAAATCTAACTGGGAGAGAGGTAAATCATCTTCAGTTTGTGGTTTAAAAAGAAGTTCAGCGACCTTAACAGAACCACCGGTAGAATTTACTAAGAACAGAAAAATCTTTTTGAGTTAAGGGTAAGCTGCCGGTATATTTTGAGTTAGGGGTAAAACAGCTAAACTGCTTCGACAGTACTGCCTGTAGAGTTAAGTGGGTGGATGACATCTTCTTGAGTTTGGAGTTAAACAAATTAAGCCGCAGTAACAGACTCGCTGGCACAATTAAATTGAAAAAGGAAAATCCGCTTGGGCCAAGGTAAAAAAAAAAAAAAAATCAAGCCCTGACAAAACCACCTTTGAAATAAAGAGGAAAGAGAGAAACCTCGGGTACATAGATAAAAGTTCAGCTGTGCTGACAGAATGGCCTATACAGTAAACACGGACGGAAAAATCGTGTTCAGTTAGATTTTTTTAAAAAGCTATACTGCCCAATCACAACCGTGTTTAAAGTTAACTGGGAAGAGGAAAAGTAATCTTGATTTAGGGAAAACATATCATGTTGCCGAAACGGTACAGCGTGAACGTGTTGGCAGCCAGCAACAAATGAGTTAGAAGCATGATGAATGGTGCCTTAGTTGGAAACAAAAGTCAAGCCGCTTGAGCAGTACCATGGAAACTTGCCGGCACCTAGCAACAGGTGATGCCGTGCCTCAGGTGAACTGGCACAAGCACCGGCACACGTCACCAAAGTCTGCAGCAGTGCAGTGCCTCCTTTGTTGGGCTGCTTCGTTCAGTGCCAGAACTGAGAGAATGGCAGGACAAGGTTGCAGCCGGAAGCAACAGCGTGGAATTCATACTTCCAAGAAGATTAAGGATTCGCGAAACACACACACGCGCGCACACAATCACACATGCATACACACACCACCACAGCACACACGCACGCACGCACGCACGCACGCACGCACGCACGCAGCTGCCGCACGCACGCGCGTGCGTGCGCACGCACGCACGCACAGAGAGAGAGAGAGAGAGAGAGAGAGCTAGCTCACTACTGGAAATCACATCTAAGACGATACAAGCATGAAATAAAAGAAGACGGAAGACGAATGTGATGGAATACGAGAGAGGAGGAGGAGGAGGAGGAGGAGGAGGAGAAGGGAGGCAGCAAAGCGGGAAGAAGACGAAAGAAAAAAAAAGAAGAAGAAGAAGAGGATAAAAGAAGAAGAAGAGGATAAAAGAAGAGAAGAGAAAAGCAGGAGTAAAGAAGAGTCAAGTGATGTTCTCCACAGCCAGGGCCATCACAGAGGACGAAAGAGAAGAAAGTGGAGAACAGGACCAGTGAGAAAAAGAAAGAGACAGGGATAACCGAGTAGGCAGGACAGGAGTTGGGGTGGGGGTGGGGGGTGGGGTGGGGGGAGAACGTACAGAAGGGGGATGTAAAAGTTGTATTCTATGAAGAAGAAGTAGGACAAGAATTGGGGGAGGGGGGGGGGGAGAACAGAAGGGGGATGTAAAGTTGTATCATGAAGAGAGAAGTAGACAAATGGGGAGGGGGGGAACAGAAAGGATGTAGAAGTTGTAGCATAAGGAGAAGCAGAAAAGTGATAAACAGACAAAAGAGAAATAGAGAACAGAAAAAAACAGACAAGAAAGAAAGAAGCAGCAGCAAAACAGAACAGCAGTACAGAAGCAGCAACAGCATAGCAGCAGTCAGAGCAGTAGAGCAGTAGTAGTGGTAGTAGTAGTAGGAGGAGGGGGAGGAGGAGTCGTTGTTGTTGTTGTTGTTGCTGTTGTAGTAATAGAAGTAATAGTGTTTTTATTTAAACAGTATATATTAGTAGTAGTAGTAGTAGTAGTAGTAGTAGTAGTAGTAGTAGTAGCAGAAGAGGATGAGAATGACAACAATGGGAACAAGAAGAAGAAGAGGAGGAGGAGGAGGAGGAGCGATGGAGGA
>CM065737.1:10114656-10117156 GCA_033310375.1 Conus canariensis | reverse complement strand
GGAACACATCCAGCCCTCGTAGATTATGCACTAAGTGTTACAAAACAATGAAGTCTGGCGTTGCTAATTCTGGGAGAAGATTGGCTAGATCAAAGGACTGGAACCGTCTCATGTTGAACAAAGCCTTCTCTTGGGGTCGAGGTTGGAATGAGGCAATTGCAGGTTAGCCCACGCTTACGATTGTTATTGTTGCTGCTGCTACAACATCAACAACAGCTGTACTAATACCAACACCAACACCACCACTACCACTTCCACCACCATCACCACTACTATAACGAACACCATACCACTGCTTCCACTATTACTACTATTACTACTGCTACAACAACTACTGATACATTTGCTGCTGCTGCTGCTACTATTACTACTAGAATGTCGCTACTACTGATTCTGCTGCGACTGCTGCTACTGTTGTTGCAGATGCTACGATTAGACTACCGCAATCGTTGCCGCTGCTGCTGCTGCTGCTCTGTTTACCACTACTGTTGCTGCCAGTGGTGTTAACGTTGCTGCTTTGTTTATTATTGCTACTACTTCTATTACCATGACTGCTGTTGAGGCCATAACAACTTGTGTGTTCATTGCTACTACTACTACTACTGCTGCTGCTGCTGCTGCTGCTGCCACTACTGGCCTCCTCCTCCTCTTCCTCCCCCTTCCTCCTCCTCCCCCTCCTCTTCCTCCCCCTTCCTCCTCCTCCCCCTCCTCCTCCTCTTCCTACTACTACTACTACTACAACTACTACTACTGCTGCTGCTGCTGTTGCTGCGCTGCTACTACTACTACTACTACTACTGGTGTTCGTCCTACAACAACTTTTTCTACCATTGTTGCTGCTGCTGTTGCTGATGCAACTACTCCTCCTCCTCCTCCTCCTCCTCCTCCTCCTCCTACTACTACTACTACTACTACTACTACTGGTGTTCGTCCTACAACAACTTTTTCTACCATTGTTGCTGCTGCTGTTGCTGATGCAACTACTCCTCCTCCTCCTCCTCCTCCTCCTCCTCCTCCTACTACTACTACTACTACTACTACTACCTATACTGATGTGGCTCCTACTACTACTTTCACCCCCACTTCTACTATTGCTCCTGCCGCTCTTCATTAGCGTTGATGGTGCTATGGCATCTTCTTCCAGTGCATTTGGTGGTGGTGCTGGTGCTGGTGCTGGTGGTGGTGGTGCCTCTATTGATACTGATGCCGCTATTGCATGCTGCGTTCGCTTGTGCCGATTCTGCTAGCCAGCCCACCGCTGCAGTATTACCAGACGTTATACAGACATCTCTGATAGATCCTGGAGTGTGCGCAGGATGTCCAGTCTTATTGAAGGCACACACTGCAGTATTACCAGACGTTATACAGACATCTCTGATAGATCCTGGAGTGTGCGCAGGATGTCCAGTCTTATTGAAGGCACACACTGCAGTATTACCAGACGTTATACAGACATCTCTGATAGATCCTGGAGTGTGCGCAGGATGTCCAGTCTTATTGAAGGCACACACTGCAGTATTACCAGACGTTATACAGACATCTCTGATAGATCCTGGAGTGTGCGCAGGATGTCCAGTCTTATTGAAGGCACACACTGCCGTATTACCAGACGTTATACAGACATCTCTGATAGATCCTGGAGTGTGCGCAGGATGTCCAGTCTTATTGAAGGCACACACTGCAGTATTACCAGACGTTATACAGACATCTCTGATAGATCCTGGAGTGTGCGCAGGATGTCCAGTCTTATTGAAGGCACACACTGCAGTATTACCAGACGTTATACAGACATCTCTGATAGATCCTGGAGTGTGCGCAGGATGTCCAGTCTTATTGAAGGCACACACTGCAGTATTACCAGACGTTATACAGACATCTCTGATAGATCCTGGAGTGTGCGCAGGATGTCCAGTCTTATTGAAGGCACACACTGCAGTATTACCAGACGTTATACAGACATCTCTGATAGATCCTGGAGTGTGCGCAGGATGTCCAGTCTTATTGAAGGCACACACTGCAGTATTACCAGACGTTATACAGACATCTCTGATAGATCCTGGAGTGTGCGCAGGATGTCCAGTCTTATTGAAGGCACACACTGCAGTATTACCAGACGTTATACAGACATCTCTGATAGATCCTGGAGTGTGCGCAGGATGTCCAGTCTTATTGAAGGCACACACTGCAGTATTACCAGACGTTATACAGACATCTCTGATAGATCCTGGAGTGTGCGCAGGATGTCCAGTCTTATTGAAGGCACACACTGCAGTATTACCAGACGTTATACAGACATCTCTGATAGATCCTGGAGTGTGCGCAGGATGTCCAGTCTTATTGAAGGCACACACTGCAGACTCACACGTGATGAAGGCATCAGAGAGGCCGATGTGGAAGAGGGGGACAACTCTTAATGAGGCTTTTTTTTTCTGCGTTCCATGACCAGGGACGATAAGGGCTTCCTCTCGACGTGGTTCTACACAGGGCACACGCCACAATT
>CM065737.1:10107156-10109656 GCA_033310375.1 Conus canariensis | reverse complement strand
ATGAAGGTCTTAGAGTCTGACAACTTCGCAGGAGCAGTTAGTTCCAAAAACATGATAATAAAATGATACTGATATAATAAAAGATACACCCGAAGGTGTCAGTGTGACCCAGAGAAATACAGTCCGAACTAGCTAGCCAGCAGTAATCCATCACCATCCTTGGAAATCTCCGCGGTGTTACCGTAGCGTGCAGGCACACACGGGCATTACATTTAGACGTTAAGGGACATAACTGCTCCCTGGTAGATGCCATTGCGTGATAGCCACTGGACGCGACACAACTGCTCCCTCGTAGATGCCATTGCGTGATAGCCACTGGACGCGACACAACTGCTCCCTGGTAGATGCCATTGCGTGATAGCCACTGGACGCGACACAACAGAAACTCCACGGAAATATCCCTACACGTGTACCAGCCCGTATTTCATGCAGACCTCACCAGCAAAAAGACGCGTCCATCTAGCAAACCGCCATGCGAATCCCACAGGCTCACTCGTCGCTACTTCGCTGACAGGTGAAACCAGCACAACATCAGACACAGCCAAGCTTTCGCCACACGGTCTCACGTGCCATTTGAGGAGGATTCTGGGTTGCAGCCTTTCCCACCGTCAAGAGGACTTTCCTGTGGCCAAGGGTCTTTCGTCAGCGTCGCTGGGCCTTCGCCCAGAGTCGGCCCAAAGACAGACATGAAAAAGATGCACCCGAAGGTGCCAGTGGGACCCAGAGAAATACTGCCCTCAACTGCCGAACCAGCCAGCCGGGGGCAATCCTGCACCACTCTTGGAAGCCTGCGCTGTCTTGATATAGCGTGCCCACACACACACACACACACACACACACACACAACACACACACACACACACACACACACACACACACACACTCACACACACACACTCACACACACACACACACACACACACACACACACACACACACACACACACACACACACACAGCATTCCAATCAGACATCCCATGGTGTCATGGTCAGCTCACTGAAACTGTCGAGCTGTGAAGTCAGGCATTGGCTGAACATGAATCCCGCTGTCATGTACTGTAATCACTCCACATCCGACTCACTTCCCAGTGGGTAAGAAAGAGCCTGTGCCTAAATTCACCCTTCCGGTACATAAATCCAAACCCATCACCCTCCCCCCCCCCTGTATTATCAAATCATTCCCGGTCTTTAACACCCTCACAGTGTCCCAAACGACCAAAACAAAAATCAATCACAGCACTTTGCACCTGAGTTTCAAAAGGAGGAGGGGAGGAGGTATGGTGGGGTTAGGGTGGAGAGTAATTCTGGATCCGAGGCAGTTCTGTCCGTCACCCCAGTCACAAAACCCCTTCCCAGTGAGTAATATGGGCGTGGTTCACAAGCAGTCCACGGAGTGAATATAAGCACGTGCTCAAACTGACCCACCCTGTGTGACAGGGAGATGGAGATGGGCACGTGCTCACATTCTTTCGAGGAGTGTTAAGGACTGTGTCCTGAATCACTGATTGGGGGTAGTGATTGTGGAGCCCTGTGGGGAGTGACGAAGGCCCAGAGTCCATGAGTCCAGATCGCTTGGTTCTTCATCTCCCGATCACAACCTGATTTTCCCCGGAGACAGGAGGCGGCAGCATCCCTCCGTACTGTTGTAACCAGGGCGCTGCGGACCTTCGTGCAAATGAGGCAAAGGTTCCATCCCTCAGTCTTGCTCAGCGGGCATTGGTTACAGGGCGTCAAATCATACGTTCCATGAGATCCAACTGACCAGCACAAGCTGACCTGTTCCTGCGGCTAAAACCCCAGCTTGTCCACTCCGCTGATTTGCTATGAACTGATTAAAGCAAACTCTAACCACGTTTATAAGAAGTCAAAGCTATCCAGATTATACGTCAAACCCAATTAGGTTTTGTTCATTGGAGTTTTCTGTTTAGAAGGAAAAAAAACCTGTGCATGTTCTTAAACTAAAAGCAGTTCAATGAAGAGTAGCACAAACATGTTCCCATTCATCATCAGTCGTCGTTCACACAGCAATCACTTGGCAACAGACATCTCCCATCTTTTGCATCGCAGGACTTGCTCATGCTTCAGGATTGGAGCTGATGTCAGGCTAATTTGTTCTTTGATGTCCAATATTTGCCGGCAGCATCAGCAATACCGCCACGTGCTTCCCTTTACGCCCTCCTGAGAGTGAATGAGCCGGGATTACACTGTGTTGCATCTTGAGGATCCACTTTTTCATAATTAGCATCACCCTCCCTTCTGCTGACTTCCGTTTCTCTGGAACCGTAGCTCCATGAAATGTTGCGCTCTTTTGATGAGTTTTACACGGTTGTCAGGTTGGGTTTCCGTCGGTTTTTTTTTCAGTTGAAATTAATCTGAGGAAGAAGAGTCGGTGGTGAAGGAGAGGGGTGGGAGGAGGAAGAGAAGGAAGAAAAGAAAAGAAAAGAAAGAACGAAAGGAAGAAGGAAAGAAGAGAAGAGAAGAAGACGAAAGAATGAAACA
>CM065737.1:10102156-10104656 GCA_033310375.1 Conus canariensis | reverse complement strand
TGATTCAATGCTTTACATTAAGAAACAAGAACAGATCTTAACTTAAATGCTTTGTATAGGTAAATGGACAGATTTCTGTGGACAGAGAGGAGAGAGAGAGAGAGAGAGGAGAGAGAGAGAGGACAGGATAAATCCCCTGTAGTAATGATGCAGAGGGAGAGAGAGAGAGAGAGAGAGAGAGAGAGAGAGAGAGAGAGAGAGAGAGGCAGGATAAATGTCATGTGGTTATGATGCAGTGCCGAAGGATGCAGTGGCCGTGAGGCATTATGTAAACAACCAGGGGCTTCTTGTTGATTGGACAAAACAGGGATGGTGATATAGGAGGGCGAAGACGCCTACGGTTCCTAATGTGTGTGTGTGTGGTGTGTGTGTGTGTGTGTGTGGTGTGTGTGTGGTGGTGTGAGTGCGTGTGAGTTCGTGTGTGTGTGTGTGAGTGAGTGAGTGCGTGTGAGTGCGTGTGTGTGTGTGTGAGTGAGTGAGTGCGTGTGAGTGCGTGTGTGTTGAGTGTGTGTGGAGTGAGTGAGTGCGTGTGAGTGCGTGTGTGTGTGTGGTGAGTGAGTGAGTGCGTGTGAGTGCGTGTGTGTGTGTGTGTGAGTGAGTGAGTGCGTGTGAGTGCGTGTGTGTGTGTGTGAGTGAGTGAGTGCGTGTGAGTGCGTGTGTGTGTGTGTGTGTGTGAGTGAGTGAGTGCGTGTGAGTGCGTGTGTGTGTGTGTGTGAGTGAGTGAGTGCGTGTGAGTGCGTGTGTGTGTGTGTGTGAGTGAGTGAGTGCGTGTGAGTGCGTGTGTGTGTGTGTGAGTGAGTGAGTGCGTGTGTGTGGGGGGGGTACAGGGGAGAGAAAGATGAGTGGAAAGAAAGAGGGAGAGAGAGAGGGAGAGAGAGAGAGAGGGGGGAGGGAGAGAGGGAGAGAGAGAGGGAGAAAGAGAGAGGAAGAGAGAGGGAGAGAGAGAGGGGGGAGGAGAGAGACAGAGGGAGATAGAAAGAAAGAGAGAGAGAAAGAGAGAGAGAGGGAGAGAGAGAATGCGAATGCGAATGCGAATGCGATGTTTATTCAGATTTTAGGCCTGGGCCCCTATCTGAAGGGGATGGTCGTTCACCGACTCATATGATCTCACACGCACACACATGTATATACGTACATAACATGCAGTTTAGCCACTGGTCATAAAGCATTTGTCATGCACTAAACAAAAACAAAGTAAAGCATAACAAAACAAAACAAAAAAAAACAACAACCAAAACACACACACAAAGAAATGTCAGTTGTATGTGGTCCATTCATAGCACTTTATGTTGAAGCAGTACACAAACGTTTTAAAGCTTTATAAGTGAATAGTGCTACATTAGATAACACACTCTCATTTCTACATGCCATAAGTAGATTAAACCTGAACTGGCATGGGTCATTATAATACTTGGGCTGCATATATTTTATCCTCAAATCATGAAGAACAGGGCAACAAAGAATAATATGAATGGCATCTTCCTTAGAAACATGGCACAAGCGACACATAACTTCATCTGCTTTTCCACTGTATCTAAATCGGTGGCTGGCTATATCTGACACACCAAATCTAAGTTTTGTAAGAGCACTTTTAACATATCTATTCATAACAATTTCAACATATGGTTCCACAAGATTTGTTGTCTTAAATGCCCTATATTCAGCAAATCGGTCACTGGTGTGCATGTGACTATGCCAGTCTTGCCACCTGCAGTCGATGATTCTTTGTTTAAAGCATTTGATAAAGGCTGCAATATTTTCGACACCTTGGTTGTCCCATACAAAAGCAAAACCATAAGAATATAGGCACTTACGAACATTTGTGGCCCAAGTCTTCTTTCCATTAATATCAAGATCATATAACACTTTATACGCTTTAAATGGTAACTTGTAATTTTCCATCCTTGTCAATTTTAGCCAATAACTGATGCATTTAACGTACGAGTTTAAATAGATAGGATATCTCCCCATTTCTCCATATACCAAATCATTAGGAGTACGACTGTCGACGTTCAAAAAGCGTTTCATGGCAAACAAATGCAGCTTTTCAATAACATTGCTGCTTTCGAACGCCCATATTTCAGCCCCATATTGTAAAATTGATTGAACTTGTGAATCAAATAAGTTTTTAAATATATTAAACGAACTACAGTCAAGCTTATACATTACCTTAAGTATAATTAGAACAGCTCTTTTTGCTCTATTAACTATATCTCTACATGCATAGGTAAAACTCAACCTGGTTGAAAAGAATATACCCAGATACTTATACACGTTTACTACTTTTACTGGCTCATTTCCATACATCCATTGTTCATGTCTAGCCAGATACCCACCCTTGCGAAAAACAATGATATTTGTTTTCTCCATATTCACTTTTAGTTCCAGTCTCATTGCAGCTGCATACAAACTATTCAACTGTCTTTGTAGACCAACAACTGATATTGATAACAAGATAATATCATCCGCAAAGAGTAATATGAACAATTCTATCAAATCA
>CM065737.1:10087156-10089656 GCA_033310375.1 Conus canariensis | reverse complement strand
CAGAATAATGGAATCATTACTGGCACTGACCCTCCGAGAATTGTAGGTATTGGCCTGCTGTCGATTTCTCTCACTTCTCGGCCCTGTCTGTTTCCCCTCTCTATTCCCCCACATAGACACATACATACACATGGGCGTACAGACATGCCTGCACCTTCTCTCCTCTCTCTCTCTCTCTCTCTCTCTCTCTCTCTCTCTCTCTCTCTCTCTCTCTTGCGCGCACACACACGAAAACCCGACAACACACACACAGACACACACACACGCACACACACACACACACACACACACACACACACACACACCACACACACACACACACACACACACACACACCACAACACACACACACACACACACACACACACACACACACACACACACACACAACACCACAACACACACACTCACAACACACACACCCCACACACACACACACACACACACACACACACACACACACACACACACACACACACAAAGGGAGATAAGGATCACTGACGCACTAGTATACAGTTGCGACCTCTGTTGACTGAATTAGGGACCAAAGCGTTTGGCAGCAGTTTCACTTTGATGAGGGGGACACGACCTCTGTTGACTCAATCAGGGACCAAAGCGTTTGGCAGTATTTTCACTTTGATGAGGGGGACACAGGAAGGAGTCCAGCAGCTAACGGACGAAGAGAACAGATGAAACTAACACCGATTTTAATTTCCAGTGCGTGAGAAGAAGAAGAAGAAGAAGAAGAAGAAGAAGAAGAAGAAGAAGAAGAAGAAGAAGAAGAAGAAGAAGAAGAACAACAACAACAACAACAACAAGAACAAGAACAAGAACAAGAAGAAGAAGAAGAAGATGATGATGATGATGATGATGATGAAAAAGAAGAAATAATATCAATGATACTTATGAATGAGGAGAAGTTGAAAATGAAGAAGAAGAAGACGAAGACGAACACTGCAGGATCAAAGTTGAATTGCTGAATTCGTTCTTCCTTATTCAACGAAACAGCCTTAGCAGCTTTACGTTAGTGACTGATTAAATGTGTAGAGACTTGAAGAGACTGAAATTCTTACACAAATCTCCACCAACCTCAATAAACAGGGACATGGGCATGGGTAAGTCAGTTCCACAGAGGTAGAGCTAGTTCAAACAAAAGCATAAACAAGAGCAAAAGTAACCAAAACATCCAACCGAAATAAAACAGAATAAGATAAAATAAAATGAAATAAATTGAAATAAAACGAAACAAAATGAAATAAAACATAATAATATAAACAGAGCCATAGAACTAAGAATCACTGACACATTCACGTGCAGTTCTGATCTCTGCTCACCCAGTTAGGGGACAAAGCAGTTGACGGCACCTCACTCTACTAAAGAGAGGGAGGGTAGGGGGTGTGAGGAACCTTCGCAGCGTTCCATGAGACAGCAGGAAAAAGAACAGTTCAAATGACAGACCGTAAGTTCACTCCTGTTAATTTGTGTCAGAAGAAGAAGGAGAATGTGGCATCACACTCTATGTGTGCACGTGGTTTTGTTCCTATTTCAACAGAACACAGGCCTAGCCGTTGTACGTTAGTGACAGAACAAAGTGTGAACAGTTGTTGGGAATGACATTCTACACAGGAATGCGTCATGGAACAAACAGGCCATGGAGAAGACAGTTTCACAGAAACGTAACCGTTCTACTCAAACGGAAAAGCAACAGGAGCAGCAATAATGAATACACGAGCGCGCACGCGCGCGCGCGCACGCACACACATACACACAGAGAGCAGCAGCAGCAACAATAAATACACGAGCGCACACGCGCGCGCGCGCACACGCACACACACACACACACACACACATACATACACACACACCACAACACACACACACACACACACACACACACACACACACACACACACACACAAACACACACACACACTCACCACACACACACACACACACACACACACACACACACACACACACACACACACACACACACACCACAACACACACACACACAACACAACACAACACAACACAGCACAGCACAGCACAGCACAGCACAGCACAGCACAGCACAGCACACACACACACACACACACACACACACACACACACACACACACACACACACACACACACCACACATCACAACGCACACACACAGACACAAACAGACACACACACACACACGCACACGCACACGCACACGCACACGCACACACAGACACACACACACACACACACACACACACACACACACACACAACAATGGAGATAAGGATCACTGACACACTGGCGTGCAGTTATGATGTCTGCTGACTCATTTAGGCTCCAGAGCGTTTGGCACCAGGGCTGCTGTGGTAAGGGCGGAAAGATCCCAGAGTTCAGTGCCAGCGGACGAAAAGAACAGATGAAATTAATGCTGACTTTGAGTTCCAGAAATTTGTGCGTGAAGAAGAAAAACGAGGAAGGAGGGGTGGGTGGGTACAGAGAACAGGAT
>CM065737.1:10074656-10079656 GCA_033310375.1 Conus canariensis | reverse complement strand
AAGGTCTGGTGTGGCCAACCAACCCTGAGGAACAGTTCAATGGCAAGCCTCCAACGTTGGCGGAAATCAAGAAGGTGGTCGACAAAGCCAGAGCCAAATCATCACCAGGGCCAAACGGAATACCTTACCAGCTTTACAAGAAATGTCCCAAGGTGCTGGAGTGGCTCCACAGGCTGCTGCGATCGGCTTGGAGAAACCAGAAGATCAGCGGCCAGTGGATGACGGCAGATGGTGTGTACATCCCCAAAGAGCAAAACTCAAGTGACATCAGCCAGTTCAGGCCAATATCACTACTGAACGTCGAAGGGAAAATCTTCTTCTCTGTCATGGCAGCAAGGCTGACCAAGTACCTGATGGAAAACAAGTACTTGGATGTGTCAGTCCAGAAAGGTGGCATCCCATGCGTGGCTGGCTGTGTAGAACACGCCACAATGATCTGGGACGCAATCCAAAAAGCAAAAACAGAAAAGAGAGACCTGGACGTAGTGTGGCTTGATCTGGCAAACGCATATGGATCTGTGCCCCATGAGATGATACAGTTGGCTCTTGAAAATGTACCATGTGCCAAAGAACATCCGCGACATGCTCAAGAAGTACTTCAATGGCTTCTCAATGCGGTTCTCTACCAAGGAGTACACAACAGACTGGATCAACTTGGAAGTGGGTATTGCAATGGGCTGTGCAATTTCCCCAATACTGTTCGTGCTGGCAATGGAACTCATCTTGAAAGCAGCAACAAACAACGCGAGACAAACAGACCTTGGCGATGGATACAGGATGCCTCCTCTCAAGGCCTTCATGGATGACACTACAGTGATTTCATCCAGAGAAGACGAGACACGTCATGTGCTGGAGAGGCTGGACGACATAGTTGCCTCATCCAGAATGAAGTTCAAGCCAAAGAAATCACGGAGTCTCTCACTGAGGAAAGGAAAAGTGGCCGGATCTGTGGTCTTCAGTGTTGCCAACCAGGCCATTCCAACAGTCACAGAAGAACCAGTCAAGAGCCTTGGAAGATGGTATGATGATACGCTGAAAGACACACAAAGAGCAAAAGAAACCAAGCAGATGGTGGAGGAAGGCTTGGAGACCATTGACCAGTGTGGCTCCCTGGCAAATACAAGGTCTGGTGTCTGCAGTTCATGCTGATACCAAAGCTCCTATGGCCTCTGATGATATACGACATCTGCACCAGCATAGTGGAGGCAATGGAAGCCAAAATCAACAAGTTCACAAGGAAATGGCTTGGTGTCCCACCCTGTCTGACTGACATAGCGCTGTACTGTCGCCAAGCAAAGCTGAAACTACCACTGAAATCCATCCTGGAGGAATACAAAGCAGGGAAGATCAGACTTCAAAGCATGCTGGAGGACTCAGGAGACAAGGTGGTAGAAGCAATCAAGCCCCAGCTGAAGACAGGCAGAAAATGGAAAGTTCAAGAGGCGATGGATTCTGCAAAAGAAAGTCTCAAGATCAGAGAAATAACAGGACACACACAGACCAACAGACAAGGACTGGGGTGACCAAAACTGAATGGTGGTCAAAGGCCAAAGGAAAAGCCAAAAGAGACATGATGATTCAGGAGATGAGAAAAGAAGAAGACCAAAAAAGACTCCAAAAAGCAGTCCAGCAGAGCCAGCAAGGGCAATGGACAACGTGGGAGAATGCACTCCAAAGAAGTCTCACTTGGAATGACATTTGGCACATGGCCCCTCTCAGGATCAGCTTCATTCTCAGATCTGCATATGACCTTCTGCCCTCAAATGCAAACCTGGTGAAGTGGGGGAAAACAGACGATCCTGCATGCCCCCTCTGCCATGAAAAACAAACAGTGGAGCATGTCCTAAGCTCATGTAAAGTAGCCCTGGCTCAAGGAAGGTACACATGGAGGCACAACCAAGTGCTCAAAGAGATTGTACAAGTAGTCTGGGCTAGTACCAACACCACAAAAGGGAAAATCAGGACTCCAAAAGCACCCGCAACATTCTTCACGGCAGGAGGCAGCAAATCATGGCCAAGAACAACAGTGCCACTCGAAACATGCAGGCAGAGTCTGCTGGACGGGGCAGATGACTGGGAGTGCACTGCAGATCTCCCAGAATGGAAGAGTCACCCAGAGATCATCAGCAAGAGTGGCATGAGACCAGACATAGTAGTCCACTCTAAGTCAACCAAGCAGCTGATCATGATCGAGCTCACGGTGCCATATGAGAACAGAATGGAGGCAGCTCAAATCTACAAGACTGAAAAGTATGCTGATCTGGCAAACAGCCTGAGGAGAGAAGGCTATCAGGTCAAAGTCCTCACTGCAGAAATTGGAGCTAGGGGGTTTGTAGGAACGTCTGCATACAGCCTCATGAAACAGCTCTCAGTTGCAGGGAGGGAAAAAACCAGAGCCCTGAAAGCAACGGCAGAAGCGGCAGAGAGGTGTTCAAGCTGGATCTGGTCAAGGAGGAACAAAAGTGAACTTCATAAGGCTTAATTTCCCTACAAATATCAGGTGTCCCTGTGGCTCAGTGGTTAAAGCGCGAGTCATTAAGTGGAAAATGAGCATGTCCAGAGGGTCATGGGTTCGAATCCCAGCCATGGCTCGTCCCAAGATGGGAAAAAAAAAAGGGGCAGCAGAGGGACATCCGGAGTCATGAACCGGGTGTGGCCCAACCCCCCTAGAGTGTCAGGAGATAAGGGCCGAAACACTTGCTTGAAGGGGGCTTCTCTTCTGAGGACTCTCTGCTGCCACGCTCTCCACGAGTTTCTTTCTACCAAGAACTGGCCCTCAGCACTTTTCTGGGATTGCATTCTTTTTAAAACCTAAAAGGCAGAGGAGTTATATGTTAGTGAGTTTCCTCCCTATTAGAGATTGTCTCCCCCTTGGATGATTATAAGCTTGCTGAAGGCTCATTTTGAGAAGCATTTATTTGTTTTTCCCCATTCACCCACTCAAGCACATACTGTTAGTTAGGCAGAATATCTACCACTGCAGATATGAATGCTTATCTCCCCCTATTTCTTCAATCTAAGACATAAGAGCAAGCTTTGTTTATAATTGAATATTTCTTGCAGTCATTGCAATACCAAGCTGCTCTGTAAGTTGCTGGAATGGTGCGGTACTTATCCTTGGAATTTATTAGTTTATTGTAATTTAGTCCCTTGCGGATTCATTCCAAGAACTGGCCCTCAAGCTTTCTGAACTGGACCTTATTGAAAGTTCAGTTTTGAATCAGGAGTTTGATGGAATTGGGAACGAAACTGTTTATAGTTCTGTTTGTTTATTAATTTTGGAATCTGAAATCTTCATCTGGAGGGTAGAACATTGTAATTTTTTTAAAGAACATGAGAACTGTCGGCAGCAATGATTCGTGTATGAATAGAACACTGGCACTAAAAAAACATTCCTGATGAGGAATTTTACAGTCTGTCTTGCAATACTCAACAAGTACCTGTTATTGAATATTGAAGAATGCTTGGTGACCCTAAAAATTTCAGCCATATCCTTTAGGAAAGTCAGTCATATTGCACCAAAAGAAATCTATATTTTTGCAACGTCACGATTACCAAACAGACGTATTTGATTTCAGTTTCAAAGTGACTGCCACTTTGTAATTCAGAAACTTTCTCCGGTATTCAGTTCCAAAACAAAATCTGGAATCTCCCATTTTTTTTCAGTCAGTTTAAGTCTTGAAATGTATCCTGCTCTCATCGTACAAAATCAAGCTTGTCTGTTAAAGAAATGCGACTATTTGCAAATAGTTTATCCTTTTTTAAAAATAAAAATTATACTATTCTTTTCAAGTTTCTGTACCTACACTTTCAACATTTCACAAATAGAAAAATAAAGAAAAATATAAGTCAACAAATAGAAAAATAAAGGAAAATATAATAAACTCTGGATCTAGATATAACTAAACTCTAGGATCTAGTTGTGAAGTGAGGCGACAGCAGGCGGAAATCTAAACAAATGTTAAACATGAATGTTAGTGCACCGCCAAAAACAACAACAACCAAACACGTGGACAAACGAATCACAAGACAAAACACGACGCGTTTCGACTTCTTAGGTCTTCTTTAGGCAAGAAACAAAACAATCAGGACAACGAAAATGAACGAGCAATCACTTGTCTTCATCCACTTCAGCGCAAGATAGGCGTTGAATCTAAGTGATAGTTCGTTCATTTTCGTTGTCCTGATTGTTTTGTTTCTTGCCTGAAGAAGACCTAAGAGGTCGAAACGCGTCGTGTTTTGTCTTGTGATTCGTTTGTCCACGGGCTTTTTTGTTTTGTTTTGTTTTTTGGTGGTGCGCTAACATTAATATTCAAAATTTGTTTAAACTCTTGACATAAGAAAGAAACATCAGACTAAAGAGCAACACCGAAAACACCTATACACACACAAAAGAATCATATGAATAACTTACAGCAATTCCTACAAAAGAAAATATATATCATTATGTATTGATGGTATCTTAGAGTATGTATGAGTTATTTTCAATGAATTCGCACACGTTATAATCGCATACTCTTAACATGATAGGAGTTTGTATTTCTTTTTTTTTTTTTCCTTTTTTTTGTTGTTGATTTTTTTTTAAAAATGAAGCATATATTTTTGTGTGTCTTTTTTTCCTTTTGCTTGCTTTGGTTGATGTTAATTCGTTCTTTATTATCTTGGTCGCTTGAACGTATTTCTTTGTTGTCTCTGTTGTTAGACATCCGTTCTTGCTTGTTTTGATGACTTAAAATCAACATCTCAAACGAGGCAATGAAGAGTAAACAGCAAATAACGAACAAGCAGGGCAAACCATCCTCCCATGATGAACTGGATTAGATGCCCTTAACTCTAAACCGTCCAGCAGAAATGCCAGTACCCCATCCCTTAAAACCAGCAGTGCGCTGTGTGCTGGCATTCCTGTCTGGCGTTTTAGTGTCGGAAGCAGCATTCGTTTGAAGTAATGGACGTGTAATTAATTTCATCATCGGAGAAAGAGTTATCCTACTTGTTCGTTA
>CM065737.1:10047156-10059656 GCA_033310375.1 Conus canariensis | reverse complement strand
TAGAGGGAGACAGGGAGAGAAGGAGAGACCTGATGTCATGCTTACCTTTTTCTCAGTGATCTGAAAACCATTCACACTCAGTACATTATCCCAAACAAAAGCAAACAAAGGAAAACAACAACAACAACAAAACCAAAAAAACAAACATATATTGATATTCAAAGGGAACAGAGACACCCCAAATGTTGCAGAGTTTTTGTTTGTTTGTTTGTTGATTTGTTTTGTTGTGTTTTGTTTTCAACGTTCTGAACGGTTTGGTTTTGTGGTTTATGTTGTAACATTTTCGGAAGGAAAAAACATTAGGGTTGAATGGCTTTGAAGGTTCTGCGTTTGTTGGAAGAGAACTGACTGGGGAAATAATACAGCTGTGAAACTGTGCGTGGAAATAGCATGAGTCAAAATACACACACACACACACACACACACACACACACACACACACACACACACACACACACACACACACACACACACACACACACACACAACACGCACGCACGCACGCACGCACGCACGCACGCACGCACGCACGCCCACACACTCAAACACATACACACACACACACACACACACATAACACACACACACACACACACACACACACACAACACACACACACACACACACACACACACACACACACACACTCCTGAGTAACGCTTCTTTTCATCTATAATACCAAACAGAGGGGTAAGCGCTTGACCACAACATCTTTTCCAGACTCTTATAAACAACAGACAAAAGAAAAAACACCAAACAGTGCCTCGCAGATATCTGATGATGATGGATTCTCCCGTCGTGTCCGACGGATGAGTAGGCAGGCAAGTCACCTGCTGATGTGGGTCCTCATTATGGGAATGGAGACGAATTCCTCGGGCACAAAGTCGTCCACAGACGCTGCGTGGAATGGAATCCTGCAAGGATGGGCCCCGTTTTCTCCGATTCCTCTTTTTTTCCTGGAAGGCGGCTGCTCTGTTGCGCTCGAATATTTTTGTGCCCTGGGTACATCGTTGCTTCCGCTGTGTTCTGTCAAGGGCGACATCTTCCCAGGAAGCAGTGTCGGTGCTGCAGCTTTCGAGGCTGGCCTTCAAGGTGTCTTTGTATCTCTTGAGAGGCTTTCCTTGGTCACGTTGTCCTTCCTTCAGTTGTCCATAGAGCAGCAGCATTGAAATTATGCTTTCCTCCATACGGACAACGTGTCCTGTCCATCGGAGCTGGCTTTTGATGAGTATACACTCAATACTGGGTTGGCCACACTTCTTCAGGACCTGTAGGTTGGACACTCTGTCTTGCTGTTTTAATGCTGCAGATCTTGCGCAAGCATCGTTGATGGAACTGTTGGAGTTGTTGGGTGTGTTAGCGGTACGTGGTCCAAGTCTCACAATTCTCAAAAAAGCACCAAACAGTACATCTCAGAGAACAGTGAGTATCAACATGACAATGGTTAAAAGTACAGTCACAACTAACAAGCTAGAGCCATTAAGCCTGGCATTTTTTTTGTCTTCTGCTCAACGTATGAAATCACAGTCAACAAAATGGACACTTTCGGCTTAAAGTTTTTGTCTCTGAACATTGAAGTAACAATTACAGCTGACGAATCCGACGATTTATGCGTAATCTTTTTTTTTTTTTTTTTTGTCTTCTGCACAATGTATGAAATCACGATCACAACCAATGAACAAGAGATTTCAATTTTTTTTTCTTTGTATGAAATCGCAACTAACAAGGTACACACCTTAAAGTGTGTGTGTGTGTGTGTGTGTGTGTGTGTGTGTGTGTGTGTGTGTGTGTGTGTGTGTGTGTGTGTGTGTGTGTGTGTGAGAGAGAGAGAGAGAGAGAGAGAGAGAGAGGAGAGAGAGAGAGAGAGAGAGAGAAGAGAGGAGACATAGCGCGCGCGCGCGTGTGTGTGCGTGCGTGCGTGCGTGCGTGCGTGTGTGCGTGCGTGCGTGCGTACGTGTGTGTGTGTGTGTGTGTGTGTGTTTGAGTGTGTGTGTGTGTGTGTTAGAGAGAGAGAGAGAGAGAGGACATAGCGCGCGCGTGTGTGTGTGCGTGCGTGCGTGCGTGCGTGCGTGCGTGCGTGCGTGATGTGTGTGTGTGTGTGTGTGTGTGTGTGTGTGTGTGTGTGTGTGTATGTGTGTTGTCTTCTGCACAGTGTATGGAATGGCAATCAAAATAAACAAACTGGACATCTTCAGTTGATTTTTTTGGCACAGTGTATAAAATCACAATCACAATCAGTAAATTAAGTACTTTAAGCTTAATTTCTTAGGGTCGTCTTCAGGGATAGTTTATGCAAGGAAGAGTCCATCATGTGGCCATTTGGCACTTTTCCCAGCAGTTATTTATGTACAGCATCTCCCTTCATTTCCCTTTCCGAATTTCCATGACATTTTGGTGAGATTTAACCGTGAACAGGAAATCGTCCGTTTCGTGCGAGATATGCAAGGCATTGTAATTGCACGCGACTGAAAGCAGATTGTTGTTAGATTAACCTTAGGCCGAACTGAAAAGCGTAAAATGTTCCTCTCTCTCTCTCGCTCTCACTCTCTGTCTGTCTGTCTGTCTGTCTGTCTGTCTGTCTGTCTGTCTGTCTCTCTCTCTCTCTCTCTCTCTCTCTCTCTCTCTCCTCCTCCTCTCTCTCTCTCTCTCTCTTCGCTATTTCAAATCAAATTGATATCCTCAAACAATTTGCAGACAATTATGATATGAAAGTGAATCTGGAAAAGACGAAAATAATTGTGTTCAGAAAAGGGGGATTTGTGGGAGAGAAAGGGAAATGGAAATATGGTGATGAACATATAACGGTAGTCAACAGTTATAAATATTCAAGGCTACATTTTACGACCAAGCTTTCACTAACGTATGCGGTGGAAGAGCTGGCCACTAAAGCAAAAGTCAAAACAACTCATCTCCTTACATGCCTTTGGAAATTAGGAAATATTTCAAGAAATGTGTTCTTTAAGATGTATGACGCTCAGATTGCTCCCATTTTACCGTACGGGTCTGAGATCTGGGGCTATCAACAGCTCGATGTACTAGAGAAGACACATATGTTTGCCTGTAAACGTTACTTGAACGTAAGTAAGCAAACGCCAAACAAAATGGTGCTGGGAGACCTCGGCCGATATCCAATGTATGTTTTAGCGGCTGAAAGGTGCATTTGATACTGGCTAATAGTTTGTAATCTGGCAGAAGAAAAACTACCCAGGAAAGCCTATAATATGCTAAGCCACCTTCAAGAATTGGGCAAAAAAAAACATGGGCATTTTACGTGAGACAGTTATTTGTAAATGGATTTGGAGATGTTTGGTTGCAACAGAGTGTTGGCGATATGAACAATTTCAATCATATTTTTAGACTCGCTGATCAGTATGCACAAACTTGGCATGATAAACTGGAATCAGCAGAACGTTTTGAACTGTATTCTAGCTTTAAGCAGTTCCTACGAACAGAACATTATTTGGATTACGAGATATCATCGTGTCAGAGAGAAGCATATGTTAAGTTTAGATTTGGCATTTCTCCAATAAGGGTGCATAAACTGAGAGACAGAAGGGATGTGTTACCAAGACATTTATTATGTCCGGCTTGCGAAGGAGCTATTGAAGACGAGTCACATGTGTTGTTTGAATGCAGGATGTATGAAATATTTAGAGAAAATGTGAATGCTATCAATAACGCTGAAGGAAGTGTGTCGTATGTAATGTCCTGTGCCGATGAAATGTCTGTAAGACAAGTCTCACGTTTTCTGTACAACGTTTTCCGAAGAAGATGACAGCTGATACAAGAGGAAGAACTGAAGACAGTGTGTGTTCATGCTGTGGGATGATGATTTTGAAGGGACAAATGAAGCTCTAACAAATATTCCTTAAGATTGATGAAGTTAATGGATGGATGCTCGTAAACTTTGACTAATAATGATTGAGGATCGCAGTTATGAACGAGAACTGAAGACTGATCGGGGATCAAGGAGGTAAATAATATGTTAGTGGGCTTTTATGGATGATTGATTTCTGACAAATGACCAAAGATGGAGGATAACTGATGATGACTATTGATCAATTATTTCTTGAACGGTGTTGTTGAGGATAGGATACGGGAGAGGATAAGCGATTTAAGTCGAATTAACGAACATTGAGGATAAGTGATTCAAATGATAATGATGACTGATTATCAATATTGATCAGTGGCCTCTATGATTAGGGATTGATGATTGATTATGATCGACAGAATATTAGTGGATAATTACTTTGACGGTCGAAAATGCTGAGGCTTAACTATTGGTGCGTGCTCCTATTGATATCCTGTTGATTAATTTTCAAGAATTTATTGTTGGCCTGCCTTCATTCAAATGTCGATGTGCGTAGGACTACAAATTGTGTGAATGGTATGTCCATTTTGCTATCCCCTTGAAATGAACATGTATATATGTTTATTCAATAAAATGTCAGTGTCAGTATCAATGTCAGTGTCTCTCGCTATCTCTCTTTCTCTGTCTCTGTCTCTGTCTGTCTGTCTGTCTGTCTGTCTCTCTCTCTCTCTCTCTCTCTCTCTCTCGCTCTCGCTCTCTCTGTCTCTGTCTGTCTGTCTGTCTGTCTGTCTGTCTCTCTGTGACACACACACACACACACGCACACACACACACACACACACACACGCGCGCGCGCGCGCGCGCGTGCACACACACACACACACACACACATGCACACGCACAGACACATACACACACATACAGAGAGAGAGAGAGAGAGAGAGAGAGAGAGAGAGAGAGAGAGAGAGAGAGAGAGAGAGAGAGAGAGAGAGAGACTAGCTTGGCTGCAGCCAGAGGTGTTCTGATACTAAGTAAACTGCGAAAAACCTGATTTTCTGAAACCGACTGCTGAAAGTAAAGAACCACACTGCCACAACGAGCACACAAGAACATCACATTTTTTTTTTTTTTTTTTTTTTTTACAGAGATAACAAACATAGAAATGATGTAAATTAAGAGCGCTGATGGTGCCTACACATTTCAGGGAATACAAATGCGGACAAGAAACAACAACAACATCAACAACATCAACATCGACAATAACGTTAAGAACAACAACCACCACCACCACAACAACAACAACATCGTTATCATCATAAACAACAAGAACAACAACACACACATATTATTATTATTATGCATACACCTACATAGTCACAGACATTTATGCATCTCTCTGTCTGTCTATGTGTCTGTGTGTCTGTGTGTCTGTCTGTCTGTGTGTCTGTCTGTCTGTCTGTCTGTCTCTCTCTCTCTCTTTTCGTCTAATATCACATATGTGAACAGACGTGAAACTCAAGTACTACTACTACTACTACTACTACTACTACTACTACTACTACTACAACACACACACACACACACACACACACACACACACACACACACACACACACACACACACACACACACACACGCACACACGCGGCAACCTACTTTTGACAAAACGTTGTCATATATTAGGGCCAAATTTCCCCTCATACGGTAGGGACAGTAATAAGCAAACAAGATGCAAAGCATATAAACGTACTCCCAGTTTATCCTGAATACGCGTGATATATTCCATAAAGAGGAAAAACCGTCTCGGGCTGGTGTAACCGTTAGTAATAGCTATTCAGGTAAACATCAGCCATCATCTGTGACCTATAATGAACATACTTACAAGTTTTAAGAAAGATCGGCCAAGAACTTTCTGAGATTTTCCATCAAGAAGAAAAAAAAATATGGGCCGTTAGTAAAAGCTATAACTGTAAACTTAAACATCAGGTATCATCCGTGACCCATAATGAACATACTTACAAATTTTCAGAAATATCGGCCACGTACTTCCTGAGATATTCCATGAAGAAGAAAAACAGTTAGGGGCCGTTATAGCCGTTAGTAAAGGCTATAACGGTAAACTAAAACATCGGGCATCATCCGTGACCCATAATGAGCATACCTACAAATTTTCAGAAAGATCGGCCAAGTACTTTCTGAGATATTCCATAAAAAAGAAAAACTGTTATCGATCGTTATAGCCATTAGTAACGGCTGTAACGGTAAACTAAATCGTCGGGTATGATCCGTGAACCATAATGAACAAACCTACAAATTTTCTGAAAGATCGGCCGAGTACTTTCTAAAACATCCGGCATCATCCGTGACCCATAATGAACATAGCTGCTAATTTTCACAAAGTTCGGTCAAGTACTTTCTCAGATATTCCATGAAGAAGAAAAACCGTTACAGGCCGTCACAGCCGTTAGTAACGGTTATAACAGTAACTAAAACATCGGGCATTATTCGTAACCCATAATGAACGTACATGCTAATTTTCACAAAAATCGGCCAAGTACTTTCTGAGATATTCCATAAAAAGGAAAAACCGTTACAGGCCGTTACAGCCGTTAGTAACGGCTATAACGGTAAACTAAAACATCGGGCATTATTCGTGACCCATAATGAACATACCTACAAATTTTCAGAAAGATCGGCCAAGTACTTTCTGAGATATTCCATAAAGAAGGAAAACCGTTACAGGCCGTTACAGCCGTTAGTAACGGCTATAACGGGGTAAACTAAAACATCGGGCATCATCCGTGACCCATAATGAATGTACCTGCTAATTTTCACAAAGATCGGCCAAGTACTTTTGGAGATATTCCATAAAAAAGAAAAACCGTTACAGGCCGTTACAGCCGTTAGTAACAGGTATAACGGTAAACTAAAACATCGGGCATCATCCTTACCCATAATGAACATACCTACACATTTTCAGAAAGATCGGCCCAGTAGTTTTGTCTGGAGCGAGTGGAACACATTTTGACCACGGGCGGACGGATGGACAGACACACGGACACACAGACACACAGACAGCATTTCTTCGTTCCCATTCTAAAGTACTCCCTGTTCTATAAGAACTGGGAGTACAAAAAGCCTAAATAGGTGTTGGTATGACCTTTGCGAAAGAAACCTTGATATATACAGAATTTTGACCATTGCTCTAAGAACTACCCCGCTTTATTTTCACCGTTTTAAAGGCATCAGTGGTCTTTAACAGTCCCTCAAACGTGTTGCAGAAAATAGTGGACTGCATTTGTCACTGTATATTTGTTTATTCCGACATGTTTTCTTTTGCTACATACTATGAGCAAGTAACCTAGGTCAGCATCAAAGATCACACACACACACACACACGCATCCACGCTTAACACACACACACACACACACACACACACACACACACACACACACACACACACACACACACACACGCACGCACGCACGCACGCACGCACGCACGCACGCACGCACGCACGCACGCATACACACACGCACATATACACATATGCACGCACACACACGTGCACGCACACACACACACACACACACACAACACACACACACACACACACACACACACACACACACACACACACACACACACACACAAGCAACTAAGTTCAAGATTCCGTATCATCCAGGTAATTTTTCGTGGCAGGTCATCCGTGTAAGTTGGTAGAAAATACAACAACAACAACAACAACAACAACAACAACAACAGCAACAACAACAACAGAATAGCAATTACGACACCAGCAGCCGAAAAGGCCACCAGAATGGGCCACAAGGCTGTCATAATGCTTGTTTTGAACAAATAGCAACGATGACATCACTTGCATCGTATAACTAGTACGTGGACAATACACTCCCGTCCAACATTTTCCTTTTCAGTCGTTCACTGCAAAGGATCTGTAACAACCCGTGGACACCTGCTTGGGGCCCGCCAGGGTGCCCCAAATGGTCTTATTTCATTGTGGACACCTGCTTCAGGCCCGCCAGGGTGCCCCAAATGGTCTTATTTCATTGTGGTCACCTGCTTACAGCCCGCCAGGGTGCCCCAAATGGTCTTATTGCATTGTGGTCACCTGCTTACAGCCGCCAGGGTGCCCCAAATGGTCTTATTTCATTCATTTTCAGTGTATCTGCTTGGAACCACTTACCACATATTCTGACGCATTGATGAACAGGGAACAAAAAAGACGAGATGACAAACTCTCCATGCAATACACACTCACAACGCACTCCAGGTAAGTTTGTGAAGGAATGGGTGCGCGTGTGCCGCTCAGAAACTCCCCCCACCCCCTCCCTTTGCCTTCCTCTTGGTCCTCCCATGCAGATAGTTGGGTGATGTGTTCAGCCGGCCTCCATTGTGAAGAGGTTCTGTCATATCCTGGAGATCTTTTTCTCTGCGGTTGGTATTCTGGGACTGGATCAATTAGTGTTGTACCTTTCTAATAAGGATAGAAGAGTGTGTGGATGAATCGGAAAGAGGCTGAGCGCCTTTGTTTTTTGTTGTTTTTTTTAATGTAAACCAAGATCTGTATCCCTGCTTTAGTTCTTCCCTTTTCTATTGGATTTCAGTCTGACAAAGAGAGCCACAGGCACGTTCTTGTCCAGTATCAGAGTGCGTTTTCTTCTTTCTAGGTCTAATTGCCAGGAACGTTGTATTCAAACACGTCTTCGGTTAGCAGAGTATCATAGCGATGGAAAACGAACACGTTCATTATGATATCTATGCCAAGATCTTGATTCAGTAGACACCTACGTTTCAGAGATCTTTCAAAATACCTAATTAAAGCGACTTTAGTCAGACCTTTTTGCGGCATATTTTGATGATAAATCTTACAGTTGGCACCGGCTGGAAAGGATAAGTGATTTTCATCGTCCTTTGTTGTGCATGTTGTTTGTCTTGCCTGACGAAGACCCAGTAGGAACAGGTTGCATCTGCTTTGTTCGCTTCTTCATGTGCCATTTCAGTGATTCTATTTCTGCTTTCCTTTCGAAAATTTGTTTTTGTACTGAAACCATGACTGAGTCAAACTAAATCAATTTCAAAAACGATTTAAAAGAAGTAAATTTCACATTTCAAATTTTAGCTATGCACACCCTTATAGACATGAAACAAATGGAATTTTGAATAAAGTGGCTACCTTGCACAGGACTGTTTGAAAATGAAGAGTAAGCATTGTTTTTTATGATATGGCTGTTATCATTGTTGTTGTCATCAAACAAGTTGCTGTTAAGGTAACACACTTATCCAAGTTATGAAAGCAAACGTTTGCAATACGTTTTGAGGTGAAATGCGGTATCTAATGAAGGGGCTCTTTCTTCAACTATTTAGCTCAATAACAGTAAAGCAAACGTTTGCAATACGTTTTGAGGTGAAATGCGGTATCTAATGAAGGGGCTCTTTCTTCAACTATTTAGCTCAATAACAGTAAAGCAAACGTTTGCAATACGTTTTGAGGTGAAATGCGGTATCTAATGAAGGGGCTCTTTCTTCAACTATTTAGCTCAATAACAGTAAAGCAAACGTTTGCAATACGTTTTGAGGTGAAATGCGGTATCTAATGAAGGGGCTCTTTCTTCAACTATTTAGCTCAATAACAGTAAAGCAAACGTTTGCAATACGTTTTGAGGTGAAATGCGGTATCTAATGAAGGGGCTCTTTCTTCAACTATTTAGCTCAATAACAGTAAAGCAAACGTTTGCAATACGTTTTGAGGTGAAATGCGGTATCTAATGAAGGGGCTCTTTCTTCAACTATTTAGCTCAATAACAGTAAAGCAAACGTTTGCAATACGTTTTGAGGTGAAATGCGGTATCTAATGAAGGGGCTCTTTCTTCAACTATTTAGCTCAATAACAGTAAAGCAAACGTTTGCAATACGTTTTGAGGTGAAATGCGGTATCTAATGAAGGGGCTCTTTCTTCAACTATTTAGCTCAATAACAGTAAAGCAAACGTTTGCAATACGTTTTGAGGTGAAATGCGGTATCTAATGAAGGGGCTCTTTCTTCAACTATTTAGCTCAATAACAGTAAAGCAAACGTTTGCAATACGTTTTGAGGTGAAATGCGGTATCTAATGAAGGGGCTCTTTCTTCAACTATTTAGCTCAATAACAGTAAAGCAAACGTTTGCAATACGTTTTGAGGTGAAATGCGGTATCTAATGAAGGGGCTCTTTCTTCAGCTATTTAGCTCAATAACAGTAAAGCAAACGTTTGCAATACGTTTTGAGGTGAAATGCGGTATCTAATGAAGGGGCTCTTTCTTCAGCTATTTAGCTCAATAACAGTAAAGCAAACGTTTGCAATACGTTTTGAGGTGAAATGCGGTATCTAATGAAGGGGCTCTTTCTTCAACTATTTAGCTCAATAACAGTAAAGCAAACGTTTGCAATACGTTTTGAGGTGAAATGCGGTATCTAATGAAGGGGCTCTTTCTTCAGCTATTTAGCTCAATAACAGTAAAGCAAACGTTTGCAATACGTTTTGAGGTGAAATGCGGTATCTAATGAAGGGGCTCTTTCTTCAGCTATTTAGCTCAATAACAGTAAAGCAAACGTTTGCAATACGTTTTGAGGTGAAATGCGGTATCTAATGAAGGGGCTCTTTCTTCAGCTATTTAGCTCAATAACAGTAAAGCAAACGTTTGCAATACGTTTTGAGGTGAAATGCGGTATCTAATGAAGGGGCTCTTTCTTCAGCTATTTAGCTCAATAACAGTAAAGCAAACGTTTGCAATACGTTTTGAGGTGAAATGCGGTATCTAATGAAGGGGCTCTTTCTTCAACTATTTAGCTCAATAACAGTAAAGCAAACGTTTGCAATACGTTTTGAGGTGAAATGCGGTATCTAATGAAGGGGCTCTTTCTTCAACTATTTAGCTCAATAACAGTAAAGCAAACGTTTGCAATACGTTTTGAGGTGAAATGCGGTATCTAATGAAGGGGCTCTTTCTTCAACTATTTAGCTCAATAACAGTAAAGCAAACGTTTGCAATACGTTTTGAGGTGAAATGCGGTATCTAATGAAGGGGCTCTTTCTTCAACTATTTAGCTCAATAACAGTAAAGCAAACGTTTGCAATACGTTTTGAGGTGAAATGCGGTATTTAATGAAGGGGCTCTTTCTTCAACTATTTAGCTCAATAACAGTTTCACACAAAAATTGATTTTCATTACTGTCCATCTGCTGAATCTGTTTTGGATCTTCTGTATCTACAGATGTCTGTCCTAATTTCTAAAGTTGTAATAGTAATAAAAGGAGAAGCAACAACGGCAGCAGCAACAGCAGCAGCAACAACAACAACAACAACAATAAATACAGCAGCAGCCGCATCCTAACCATCAGCAGCAACAGCTGCTGCAGCAGCATATGCAGCAGAAGCAGCAGCAGAAGTCGTAGACGTAGCAGTAATTCAACATGTATTGCCTATGTCATGTCAAAGAATTGCTATCCAGCACAAAAAATAGTTAAATCATGTGTCAAGCAAAACAAACCCTATTGCTATACAATATTATTAGATAAACAAGTCTTTTGTTTTACATACAAAAGTGATGTACAACATCACTATAGAAGTGATCGCTGTTATTACGGAATCTTAGTGTGTAGAAGCAAAGCATAGTATTAAATGATTCGTCTTTAATTAGTTATTGTTCGTAAGCATGAAGAAATGACAAACAATACAACACGTGTGGCAATGTAACATCGTACAATTACTACTATCCTTCCTTTTGTCATCCGCCACTTTCCTGCCTTCCGTTCAACTGGCACAAAAGACAGACCCAGCAATGAAGTTGACAGTGGCGGAAAATGATGACAGCTGGTAGAGGCCGGAGGGGGCGGGAATTTGGGGACGGGGGGGGGGGGGGGGGGGTGCTTGTTTACTTGTGAGTTTGTTTTTCCCCATTTTGTTTCAATATAGTCTGTATCATTTCGCGTAAAGAAAAGTGGACATTCATACTGAGAAATCACATCATCATCGTCGTCGTCATCATCATCATCATCATTCATCATCATCATCATCATCATCATCATCATCATTCATCATCATCATCATCATCATCATCATCATCGTCGTTGTCGTCGTCGTCGTCGTCGTCGTCGTCGTCGCCGTCGCCGTTGTCGTCGTCGTCATCATCATCATCATCATCATCATCATCATCATCATCATCATCATCATCATCATCATCATCCTTCTCCTCTTCCATGTTGCTGTTGTTGCTGCTATTCTTCCTTCCTTCCTTCCTTCCTTCCTTCCTTCCTTCCTTCCTTCCTTCCTTCCTTCCTTCGTTCCCTCCTTTCTTTCTTTCCATCTTTCTCTCTTTCCTCTCCTCCCTCTCCTGATCCTCCTCCTCCTCCCTCTTTTTCTCCTCCTCCTCCTCCTTCTTCTTCTGCTCCCCCACCCCGCCCCCTGTCTTCTTCTCTTTGGCTTACCTGCATCAATAATGCTCCTTCTTGCTCGCAAGAAGCCAGTATTCTGATGATCAATAACAGTAATAGATCGTGTAGCAGGGGCTGTAGCAGGCGAAGGAGCAGCAGCAGATGTAGTTGTAGTGTTTCAGAGCTGGTGATGAAAGTATGTGTTGGAGGACGATGAGGGGGAAGTTTACAGAAATCTCTCTCTCTCTCTCTCTCTCT
>CM065737.1:10034656-10039656 GCA_033310375.1 Conus canariensis | reverse complement strand
GGGCCGGAATACCTCAGTTGGTAGTGCGCCTGACTCGTAATCCAAGGGTTCCGGGTTCGAATCTCCGCCGGGCCGTTTCGGTGCAGGGGGATTTTTCCCTCGGAGTTAACATTTATTCCGACTCCTATTTCCCATACAGTCCGTCGAATGAGACTATAAACCGAGGTTGCGTGTGTGAACGCACGCATAACATCTTGCACACACGTCAAATCCCATCACCAACTTTCGGAAGAGAAGGTCCAGTTTGCCGTTGGTATGGATGACACGCTACACATAGCATGCACCTTCCCCGAAGATGAGTATGGCTGTCCTTAATGGCGGGATAAAAAACGGTCATACACACAAAACTCCACTCCCTTTGTTGGGTAGATGGGATTAATACTTGTCTGTCCATATAGGGAGTGTCCGCAGGAGTATCAGCCTGTGTACGCAGAGAAGAAGAAGAAGTTCATCTTCCACGCCTATGCTGAAACAAGACCTGAGCGGATTCTACCCCCCACCCCACCCGCCACCCATCCACCCTACCCTCCCCCACGCCATCCCACACCCTCTCTATTCTTACCGATGGAGTTTTAGAACAAAGTAGTGAATTCGCCTTAAAGGCTTTGACTGTTATTCGCTAAAACAAAGGTGAAGTCACACACTTCAACAAAAATTTAAAGACTGAAGAGGAAAATTTGGCACGCTCTGGGTTTCGGCAGATGGTGTGTACATCCCCAATATCAGGCCAATATCACTACTGAACGTCGAAGGGAAAATCTTCTTCTCTGTCATGGCAGCAAGGCTGACCAAGTACCTCATGGAAAACAAGTACTTGGATGTGTCAGTCCAGAAAGGTGGCATCCCAGGCGTGGCTGGCTGTGTAGAACACGCCACAATGATCTGGGACGCAATCCAAAGAGCAAAAACAGAAAAGAGATACCTGGACGTAGTGTGGCTTGATCTGGCAAACGCATATGGATCTGTACCCCATGAGATGATACAGTTGGCTCTTGAGATGTACCATGTGCCAAAGAACATCCACGACATGCTCAAGAAGTACTTCAATGGCTTCTCAATGCGGTTCTCTACAAGGAGTACACAACAGATTGGATCAACTTGGAAGTGGGCATTGCAATGGGCTGTGCAATTTCTCCAATACTGTTCGTGTTGGCAATGGAAGTCATCTTGAAAGCAGCATCTTAGCGATGGATACAAGATGCCCCCTCTCAAGGCCTTCATGGATGACACTACAGTGATTTCATCCAGAGAAGACGAGACACGTCATGTGCTGGAGAGGCTGGACAACATAGTTGCCTCGTCCAGAATGAAGTTCTCACAGAGTCTCTCACTGAGGAAAGGGAAAGTGGCCGAATCTGTGGTCTTCAGTGTTGCCAACCAGGCCATTCTAACAGTCACAGAAGAGCCAGTCAAGAGCCTTGGAAGATGGTATGATGATACGCTGAAAGACACACAAAGAGCAAAAGAAACCAAACAGATGTCGGAAGAAGGCTTGGAGACCATTGACCAGTGTGGGCTCCCTGGCAAATACAAGGTCTGGTGTCTGAAGTTCATTCTGATACCAAAGCTCCTATGGCCTCTGATGATATACATCTGCACCAGCATAGTGGAGGCAATGGAAGCCAAAATCAACAAGTTCACAAGGAAATGGCTTGGTGTCCCACCCTGTCTGACTGACATAGCGCTGTACTGTCGCCAAGCAAAGCTGAAATACCACTGGAATCCATCCTGGAGGAATACAAAGCAGGGAAGATCAGACTTCAAAGCATACTGGAGGACTCAGGAGACAAGGTGGTAGAAGCAATCAAGCCCCAGCTGAAGACAGGCAGAAAATGGAAAGTTCAAGAGGCGATGGATTCTGCAAAAGAAAGTCTCAAGATCAGAGAAATAACAGGACACACACAGACCAACAGACAAGGACTGGGGGTGACCAAAACTGAATGGTGGTCAAAGGCCAAAGGAATAGCCAAAAGAGAAATGATGATTTAGGAGATGAGAAAAGAAGAAGACCAAAAAAGACTCAAAAAAGCAGTCCAGCAGAGCCAGCAAGGGCAATGGACAACGTGGGAGAATGCACTCCAAAGAAGTCTCACTTGGAATGACATTTGGCACTTGGCCCCTCTCAGGATCAGCTTCATTCTCAGACTGCATATGACTTTCTGCCCTCAAATGCAAACCTGGTGAAGTGGGAAAAAACAGACGATACTGCATGGCCCCTCTGCCATGAAAAACAAACAGTGGAGCATGTCCTAAGCTCATGTAAAGTAGCCCTGGCTCAAGGAAGGCACACATGGGGGCACAACCAAGTGCTCAAAGAGATTGTACAAGTAGTCTGGGCTAGTACCAACACCACAAAAGGGAAAATCAGGACTCCAAAAGCACCCGCAACATTCTTCACGGCAGGAGGCAGCAAATCATGGCCAAGAACAACAGTGCCACTCGGAACATGCAGGCAGAGTCTGCTGGACGGGGCAGATGACTGGGAATGCACTGCAGACCTCCCAGAATGGAAGAGTCACCCAGAGATCATCAGCAAGAGTGGCATGAGACCAGACATAGTAGTCCACTCTAAGTCAACCAAGCAGCTGATCATGATCGAGCTCACGGTGCCATATGAGAACAGAATGGAGGCAGCTCAAATCTACAAGACTGAAAAGTATGCTGATCTGGCAAACAGCCTGAGGACAGAAGGCTATCAGGTCAAAGTCCTCACTGCAGAAATTGGAGCTGGGGGGGGGGGGGTTGTAGGAACGTCTGTATACAGCCTCATGAAACAGCTCTCAGTTGCAGGAAGGGAAAAAAGCAGAGCCCTGAAAGCAAGGGCAGAAGCGGCAGAGAGGTGTTCAAGCTGGATCTGGTCAAGAAGGAACAAAAGTGAACTTCATAAGGCTTAACTCTCCTACAAATATCAGGTGTCCCTGTGGCTCAGTGGTTAGAGTGCGAGTCATTAAGTGGAAAATGAGTATGTCCAGAGGGTCATGGGTTCGAATCCCAGCCATGGCTCGTCCCAAGATGGGAAAAAAGGGGCAGCAGAGGGACATTCGGAGTCATGAACCGGGTGTGGCCCAACCCCCCTAGAGTGTCAGGAGATAAGGGCCGAAACACTTGCTTGAAGGGGGCTTCTCTTCTGAGGACTCTCTGCTGCCACGCTCTCCACGAGTTTCTTTCTACCGCCTTGCAAAGCACGTGCAGCTTGATAAAACTGTCGTCACCAAGGCTGCTATCCACCCACCAACGTTAAATTTGTGGGCTTAGTGTACACAACAAAATTTAGAAAATTAATTTTCATGGACTGTTCTTTAATTCAATTCCTAATTTTCTGTCCGGCTCATAGGTATTATTTAAGTTCTTACGTAAGTTGAAAGTAAGCAGCGCAGATTGTGTGATTTTCTGCGCGATATTCTATATGAAAAAAAAAAAAACCACGACAGCCACAAATATTTTGTTCAGAAACACAATATTTTGTTTTCAATCTTTACTAGTTGTTTTATTCTTTAAAGACAATATTTTCAATATTAAGCCTATCAAAAACGTAACAAGATTAACAGTTATACGTATCCCTTCCTTGTATAGTAAAAGACGAAAGAAAATCTTCTGGCATATTTCCGATGACAAAAGACATTGTATTTGATTGCCTTTTTTTGTCTTTGCTTGTGAAGAACAAAGATTCATCAAAGTGAATGACGATATCCACAGAGAATTTCAATGGAATTCATCTGCAAATTGTCTGGAAGGGTGTAAGTCTGCTGGAAGTGAAACTGTCGTGAATGCACACAAGCAGAAAAACGTTCACGTGCACCGCCTTCTGCCCCAGTGAAGTTGGCATGGAACTTGTTCATACAAAGGGTCACAGTCTCTTCACCACCATCACTGATCTTGATCATCACCCTCATCATGACTATCTTCCCTCTTTAGCTATCCATCAACGAAGAGGAAGAAGAAGAAGAGGAGAAGAAGAAGGAGAAGAAGAAGGAGGAGGAGGAGGAAGAGGAGGAGAAGAAGAGGAGGAGGAGGGAAGAAGAAAAAGAAGAAGAAAAAGAAGAAGGAGGAGGAGGAGAACGAGGTCGAGGAAGAGGATGTGGAGGAGGAGGAGGAGGAGACGAAAAAGAAGAAGAAGAAGAAGAAGAAGAAGAAGAAGAAGAAGAAGAAGAAGAAGAAGAAGTAGTAGTAGTAGTAGTAGAAAAAGATGTAATGATGATGATAATGACGATGATGAAGATGATGACGACAACGACGACAATGATGATGATGATGATGATGATGACAACGATGACGACGATGACGACGATGACGATGATAATGATGAGAGGAAGGAGGAGGAGAAAGAGGATGAAGAAGATTGTATATCCGTCTTCCCTATCCTGATCGCTATGTCTCTGTCTGTTTCTAACTTTGTTATTGTCTCTGTCTCTCTTCGATCCCACCTACTCCCTTCTTCTCCGTTTGTGTGCTCCAGAGATTTCCGTCAAACTTTTCAAAAACGCAGTTCCCATGTTTTCCAATTTTTCTTTTTTCCTAATGTATTTGATGAATTTCAACCTTTTGGAGAGAGAGAGAGAGAGAGAGAGAGAGAGAGAGAGAGAGAGAGAGAAGAAGACAGACAGACAGACAGACAAACGGACAAACAGACAGACAGACAAGCAGATAGACAGACAGAGAGACTGACGGACAATAAACAGAGATAGAGAGATGAAACAGAAATATGTGGTGGGATTCAAAATCACGATTTGAAGGGTTTTTTTTCTAGGGCTAGCTCATGGAACCGCCTTTTCTTCTTTCTTCTTCTTCTTCTTCTTTTTTTTCATACTTCTTCTTTTTCTTGTTCTCTTATTTTGCCATCTCCTTTGTAGTGTGAATGAATGAACTCCCTCATTTATTCGGCGGCTTCCTCCAGGGAGACTGCAACTCAATCTCATAAGTTACAGGCATCACCCAATCTAGTCACATTGCTCAACAAATAGAACGGGGAGGATCAGGCGGCGGAATGGTGAGAACCATGT
>CM065737.1:10019656-10027156 GCA_033310375.1 Conus canariensis | reverse complement strand
AAAATGGAAGGCAGAAGCATCAAATACCTGTTGTACTCAGGTTGACGACAATTGTCGGCCGACTCCCTCCCATCCAAGCTGGAAACAAAGTTGCTGTTTTCCGATGCCAGTGCCCGTCGCAGATGACAAGAGAGACGAAAATGACAGAAATATATAGAAATCAGGAGAAAAAGGATATGCGACAATTTATCCTAGCCATCAAACTTGTTATCACCACTCTATTCCGTTTATTTTTTAACAATGACGGTATCAATGATTTTATTACAGGTTTTTTTGCCAGTCTGTAGACAACTCCCTTTTTCTGTTGTATGGCTTGAGCGCGACACACCCGACATCATATGCCAAAACAACATATGCCAGAGTGACGTGTATAAACTGCAGTAACATCACTCTAAGAAAAAGGTCTCGAATCACACTGGTTCTGATAAGCAAAATGTGCGAAATGGCGAATGCACATGTTGGAATACTTAAACCTACCCTACCGATTCCAAAGCAGTATGGAACGGCCGTCACACCTGCGCGTAACTTTTGGTAACGTTGGTAAAGAACCTGATGTATGTCAGTCAAGCGATTCATTGGGGGTGCCATCGGAAATCACTGTTAGGTCTGGAAGAACTAACAAACAGATGGACAAATTTCACAGTACTCTCAAGGATGACGTTAACATGAATTTGAGCCTCACCGACACTGTCGACGATTAAAAAATCATGGAGTGTACACAGATTATAACACTGTACTTATCGTATGAAAAATCGGTGCTGATTTAATTGGCAGTAGCATTGATTTCGTCCAGTATTTCATTTTATACATCGATTTCCGCGATGAGGATTCTTTGCAACGGGATATTTTGAAATTCATACCTTTCATTCGATTTTCTACAGCGTCATTTTAATCGCCCCCCCCCCTCCCCCCCCCCCTTCCATCTTCCTCACCCCATGCCCAAATGCCCTGCTGGTGAATGGGGCTTTGGAAGATGCACACAATAAATCTCTCTCTCTCTCTCTCTCTCTCTCTCTCTCTCTCTCTCTCTCTCTCTCTGTGACTATCTGATTGTTTGTCTGTCTGTCTATCTGTCTGTCTGTCTCTCTCTCTCTTCACATACTCACACACGCTCTCTCTCTCTCTCTCACACACACACACACACACACACACACACACACACACACACACACACACACACACACACACACACACACACGCTCTCTCTCTCTCTCTCTTCTGTCTGTCTGTCTGTCTATTTCTTTGCCTGTGTGTCTGTCTTTGTCTGTGTCTGTCTGTCTCTCTGTCTGTCTGTCTGTCTGTCTCTCTCTCACTCTCACTCTCTCTCACTCTCTCTCTCTCTCTGCTCTGGACTATACTGCAAAATTTCATTTTCCCCTTCTCTTCTTCTCCTGTTCTCACTGTCATTCTGTCTCCTACTCTGAGTTACGCTAATCACAGGAGATAGGATGTCGTGGCTAGGATAAAGTTCTATCTGGAAATGTGTCTATGATTTACACATCTTAGAACTCTTGTTTTCGCTACTATTTGCGAAACTACTGGCTGTTTCAGAACGGACGCTCATTGATTGCACAGAAAACTTTGTCTGTTTGGGGCTATTACTAATGCCATAAGTTTTGTTCAGAAATGTGTGAACCCCTGGCCCCAGAGTACAATGATGATTAAAAAGGATGTTTTAGTTCTGAAGCAAAACAAATCAAGTTCTGGCGGCAAGCAAGCAGGCAAGCAGCCTTTGACAGCAGTTTCTGGCAGAGAAAGCATTACATCATCGATTGCCACGAGCTGAAAGGCAGCGCATATGGGATGCTGAGGGAAAGCATCTTCAGAGAAGAGAGATAGGTAAAGACTGACAAGCGACGGACGACGCACCTGCTTCCTTTGAGTACCCTAGCATTGTGTCATCATGCTCTGCATGGGACTGCTTAGGCATCTTCGGATCCGGAACCTGCACAACCCACGCGTTCCTAAAGAGGTCCATGGTGATCGTGGCCCATGATGACGTGCATCTTTATTGTGAAGGCATCACTGGTTTGTTGTGAATGGGCGACTGTGTTGATATCATGATGCGTGTGTGGTCGGATCCAAACGAGACCTACCAAAATTTTGCGATTGGGATGGCTTGTGTGGCGACACCTTAATTAAAGGAAGATGGCATTCACCGAGGGGCCCATTCTTTGAATGAGAGAGAGACAGACAGACAGACAGACAATCAGACAGACAGACACAGAGACAGAGAATGTGTGTGTGTGTGTGTGTGTGTGTGTGTGTGTGTGTGTGTGTGTGTGTGTGTGTGTGTGTGAGAGAGAGAGAGAGAGAGAGAGAGAGAGAGAGAGAAGAGAGAGAGAGAGAGAGAGAGAGAGAGAGAGAGAGAGAGAGTTGAAGTAACCCCCTCTTCACGCCTTGGGCCAGTCAATAAGCCTGTACCTCTTGTGTCCCCTTCCTTTTCCCTCCCCCACTTTCCATCCCTCTCAGCTCCGCGCTATCTTTCTCTGCCTTGCACCATAGTTTCTCTCACATCAGATCAACGTCTGGTATTTTTCCTCTCCTGTTTAGAATACACTCGAATTAGGCACACAAAAAAAAGAGAGAGAGAGAGTCTCCGTTGAATACGGCCTCTCTTTCTCTGTCTCTGTCTCTGTTTCTGTCTGTCTGTCTGTCTGTCTGTCTCTCTCTCTCTGTATGTGTGCGTGCATGTATGATTGTGTGTGCGCGCACGCGCGCGCGGCGCGCGCGCGCGCGCGTGTGTGTGTGTGTGTGTGCGTGCGTGCAAATATATATATATATATATATATATATATGTGTGTGTGTGTGTGTGTGTGTGTGTGTGTATGTGTGTGTGTGTGTGTGTGTGTGTGTGTGTGTGTGTGGTGTGTGTGTGTGTGTGTGTACATAATTATGTTTGTTTGTATAGCCATTTACTTCTTCGTTCGTGTGTTCATTTATTCGACAGAAAGGAGAAGCCCAAGTGGTTAGGTAGCATAAGTGAATACATGCTGGTACTCTGTATACACCATCCCTATATTCTCCAGTCAGTGATTGAATAGTTTGGTTCCTAACCTTTTCACTCTTTCCCTGGAGCCAAAAGAGGTGTCAAATGTAATGCCAGATGTTGATTTTCACTCCTTTTTGTCTTTTAACGTGGCAAAAAAAAATCCTTCAATAACTTGTTAATTTTCTGAAAATTGAAGTTTTTAGTGATTAGAGCCAAGCTAACAATAAATCCTTTCAATGTTGTCAATCTCAGACAAGATAAAACATATTACATCACGATACAGATTATTGAAACAACACTGATCTTGTAAGAGAACTATGCAACTAAATGTGGTTTTGACGTGATGGCTGAACTGTTGACATTTACAGCTTATGTGCCAGGAATATCCTTTAGTTTTACTCTCCCAGATGAAAAAAAAGCAAAACAAAATAAAGACGAAACATTCCAGTGTCACAAAAATGTATTTTTAAAAGCTGTGTAGGCAAATTGATACCGCAGAAATAGATAGTTACTGTCCACCCTGGCCAATGTGAGCAAGTAAAAAAAAAAAAAAGAAATGTAAGAGAAAAACGACCCAAGACAGGCTGACAAAACAGAATTGAGCAGTAAAATGAAATCAATAAGGACAGGAAGGAAGAAAGAAAGAATACAAAATAGCTAGGGTCAAACTAGGAGAGGGGGGGGGTTCTGTCATACACCACACTGGCATGTCTCTTCATGGCGGCTCTGGTGGCTGAGCGTCTTGTCCTCAATGAATAGCGCCAGATTAAAATCATGACCCTCCCAGCGCCGACCTGTGCCCGTCATCCCCACTCCTTTTATCATAGCTTTCAGCGCCACAGCAGGGGGTTCTAAAGCCCTGCCTTGAAGACTGTGAGTGCTGCCGCGTTCATTCTGCATGTTCGCAGCTTCATCCCCTGTCTCCATCGATTCCCATTCCACTCTTTTGAAATGTCTTTTGCCTCCAGATTTGCTTGTATCTGTCACTAGCACTGTCTGTTTCTGTCTCTGCCAGTGTGCCTGCATTGAATCCTCTCTCTCTCTCTCTCTCTCTCCTCTCTCTTTTTTTGTCTGAAATTAAATCATTCATTTCAATGTTTCAGTCTGTCTGTTTGATTGACATTTTTTCTGTCTGTCTGTCTGTCTGTCTGTCTTCTCTCTCTCTGTCTCTCTCACACCCTTCCCCCTCTCTCTCTCTCTCTCTCTTTCGCTTGCTCACTCTCCGCTGCTCCTCGGAGAATTCAATAACAAATTCGTTTATTGCATCTTTTCCACATCGTCAGGTCTCTGCCCAGCCCTTCATCCCCTCCCTTACAGAGTGTGGCATTTAGCTGAATCTGTTTTCCTTTCCCCGTGCTTCTTTACTCTTTGCTGTTCGTGAAGTGGCGCAGGCATGGCAACAAAGAACGTTTCAGAACACAGCGTAATGACTTCTTGAGGCGTGGGAAGGCTTCTCTTTGGACTGTTGCAGTCATGACAACAAAATCTGATTTGGAACACAATCTAATGAGTTCTTGAAGTATCAACTGGCTTCATTTAGGACTGTTGCGAGCGTGATGAAAAGCGATTTATAGCACAATATAATGAGTTCTTGAAGTGTTGAATTTCTTTAATTTAAACTGTTGCATGCATGAGAAAATGATCAGGAAAATAATGCAATATATTGTGAATGTGTGTGTGTGTGTTGCTTCTCTCTCTCTCTCTCTCTCTCTCTCTCCTCTCTCTCTCTCTGGTGCGCAAGGGAAATTTAAACGCCACATTCTCTCATTCTCAGGACTTTAAAGGATCTTTTATGTTTCTGGAGGGGAAAATTAAAATGCAATGATGAGGCTGCTTGAGAAGAAAGAATACTGTTTTGAAAAAAAGTGTAGAAGAACTTTAAAAAAAGAGAAGAAGGAGAAGAAAGAAGGATGAGGAGGAAATTTTTGTGAAATTCTTTGGTCATATGAAAAAAGGAAAGAGCAACGAGATACTGTTCTTACATAAAAACGCAGAGTGTCAGATGTTTCCATTTTTGTACTAAAAAACAAGATACTATCAACATTCATAGTTATAGAGATTAGGAAGCACTGCTTGAAAACATGAAGAGTTTTGCTCAAAATGACAGGGTTGCGTCCCTCTGGTCACGGTGTGTGGAAAGAAGAAGGGAGGTCAGCGTGGCTGGTGATAGATGATGGCGGATTTGAATACGTCATGGAATGATAGAGAGCAAAAGAGGGCGTTTATGGTTGACAGTCCACCATGCTTGAGAGCTCCATGCTTGACAGCCTCCATGCTTCACTGGCTTTTGACGACAACTTTCCGAGAATTCTTGCTGCCAGGAATGTGACTGACTTTCTTTCTTTCTTTCTTTCTGCGTACGCAGGCTGATACTCCTGTGGACACTGCCTGTATAGACAGGCAGTGGAGTTTTGTGTGTAGGACCGTTTTTTATCCCGCCATTAAGGCAGCCATACTCCATCTTCGGGGAAGGTGCATGCTATGTGTAACGTGTCATCCATACCAAGGCCAAACTGGCCTTCTCTTCCGAAAGTTGGTGACGGGATTTTACGTGTGTGCAAGATGTTATGCGTGCGTTCACACACGGAACCTCGGTCTCATTCGAAGGACTGTATGGGGAATGGAGTCAGAACCAATGTTAAATTCCGAGGGAAAAATCCCCCTGTACCGAAATTCGAACTCGCAACCCCAGGATCACGAGTCCGGCGCTCTACCAACTGTGCTATTCCGGCCCCCTGTGACTGACTGAGTCTCTGTGCTTCCTTATGACAGCCACAGAGATCCTCTTTTTACTGAAAAATAAAGTGTTTTCATCCCCGATCCTTTCTTACTTCTTCTCATTGCTTCATTAGTATTCTTGAACTGGGTCAGTCATGCAAAAACATTTAAAATCACTTTTTGCAATTCAGCCTTGGCTAATCGGATAAGTGTGTGTATGTGTGTGTGGTGTGTGTGTGTGTGTGTGCGTGCGTGCGTGCGTGCGTGCGTGCGTGCGTGTGCGTGTGTGTGTGTGTGTGTGTGTGTGTGTGTGTGTGTGTGTGTGTGTTTGTGTGTATGTGTGTGTGTGTGTGTTTGTGTGTGTGTGTGTGTGTGTGTGTGTGTGTGTGTGTGTGTGTGTGTGTGTGTGTGTGTTTTAAAGAGAAGCAACTAAGGAAAAAGTGTTGGCTAACAGAGCTTGTTCTCAGTCTCTTTCTGTTTGTTAATCTATTTTACGTCTGTTGCTCTCTTTGTATCTTTCTTGTGAAGACAATAAAGTAAGCGTGCAAACTAATGATTTTTTTTTAAACGTACTTAAACATAAACACTTCGATATTCATCCAAATGTGACAAACTTTACGAAACTGACTGAGTCAAATCGGCAAGAGCAGTATTCTGTCTTTCTGACACGGCTTACAGGCGTACCTTCTTCATCGTGACGGGTGTGAGCGCCCTGGCCGCAATGAATAGCGCCTGATAAAAGTTATGACCCTCGCAGTACCAACCCCTCCTCATCCTGTCCGTTCCATTCACAGTGCAGTCCAGCATCGCTGTGGACGTTTCTGAGGTCATGCCGTGAAGGATGTGTATCTGTTATATTGATCCATTCTGTTCGTTCTGAGGTCTTGCCGTGAAGGATGTGTATCTGTTGTATTGATCCATTCTGTTCGTTCTGAGGTCTTGCCGTGAAGGATGTGTATCTGTTATATTGATCCATTCTGTTCGTTCTGAGGTGTTGCCGTGAAGGATGTGTATCTGTTATATTGATCCATTCTGTTCGTTCTGAGGTGTTGCCGTGAAGGATGTGTATCTGTTGTATTGATCCATTCTGTTCGTTCTGAGGTCTTGCCGTGAAGGATGTGTATCTATTGTATTGATCCATTCTGTTCGTTCTGAGGTCTTGCCGTGAAGGATGTGTATCTGTTGTATTGATCCATTTTGTTCGTTCTGAGGTCTTGCCGTGAAGGATGTGTATCTATTGTATTGATCCATTCTGTTCGTTCTGAGGTCATGCCGTGAAGGATGTGTATCTGTTGTATTGATCCATTCTGTTCGTTCTGAGGTGTTGCCGTGAAGGATGTGTATCTGTTGTATTGATCCATTCTGTTCGTTCTGAGGTCATGCCGTGAAGGATGTGTATCTGTTATATTGATCCATTCTGTTCGTTCTGAGGTCATGCCGTGAAGGATGTGTATCTATTGTATTGATCCATTCTGTTCGTTCTGAGGTGTTGCCGTGAAGGATGTGTATCTGTTATATTGATCCATTCTGTTCGTTCTGAGGTGTTGCCGTGAAGGATGTGTATCTGTTGTATTGATCCATTCTGTTCGTTCTGAGGTGTTGCCGTGAAGGATGTGTATCTGTTATATTGATCCATTCTGTTCGTTCTGAGGTCTTGCCGTGAAGGATGTGTATCTGTTATATTGATCCATTCTGTTCGTTCTGAGGTGTTGCCGTGAAGGATGTGTATCTGTTATATTGATCCATTCTGTTCGTTCTGAGGTGTTGCCGTGAAGGATGTGTATCTGTTA
>CM065737.1:10012156-10014656 GCA_033310375.1 Conus canariensis | reverse complement strand
AACTCGTGAACTCGTGACTTTAATGTGAGGCCTCTAGTCTGCTGAGAGAGAGAGAGAGAGAGAGAGAGAGAGAGAGAGAGAGAGAGAGAGAGAGAGAGAGAGAGAGATGGAGACAGAGACAGCGAGAGGCAGTGAGGAATGCTGAAGTAATCCCCTGTTTATACCCTGGGCCAGTCAATAAGACTATATATCTTGTGCCCCCTCCCTTCCCTTCCACCACTCTCCAGTAATCTCGCTTCCCCATCAGCCTTTCCTATCTCAGGCAGTGTTTTTTTTTTCACGTCAGAGCATCGTCTGATAGTTTCCTGCTTTGATTACCGGTATACTTGAGATAGGCAAAGTACACTTTCGCTAAATGGTCTCTTAAATGTGGGCAAAGAACACTTTCGCCATAAAGGTCTGTTGAATATGGCCTTTGAGTGTGTATGTGTGTGTGTGTGTGTGTGTGTGTGTGTGTGTGTGTGTGTGTGTGTGTGTGTGTGTGTCTGTGCATGCATGTGTATGTGAGAGTGTGTATGTGTGTGTGCATACATGCATAGTGTGTGTGTGGTGTGTGTGTGTGTGAGTGTGTATGTTTTCTGTGCATGCATGTGTATGTGAGAGTGTGTATGTGTGTGTGTGCATGCATGCATATGTGTGTGTGTGTGTGTGTGTGTGTGTGTGTGTGTGGTGTGTGTGTGTGTGTGTGTGTGTGAACATATTTCCATTGCTTATGTTTCTCTCTTGATCCCCTTCTTTTTTTGTCTTGTCAACATGTTTTTCATACTGTCACAGACTAATTTATACCTTTTAAAGTACAACATAAAAAACCTGCAACAGCTGGGTAGTTTTCTTTACAAAGACAGAGGCAAAAAGACAAAAAAGCAGGTAGATGGATGACTGTTAAGGAAATAAAAAGAGGGAAAGAAAGAATGAGAGAGACCAAACTCACCAGGGTCGAATGAGGATTGGGGAACACTCGGCTATGTGTTCACCACTGGCATATCTATCTGGTGGCTGATCGTCTTGGCCTCAATGAAAGCGTCAGATTAAAGTCATGACCATCATGGCGCTGACCTGAGCCCATTATCCCCACTCCTGTTATCATAGCTCTCAGTGCCACAGCGGGGGGTTCTGAAGCCCTGCCTTGGAGACTGTGAGGTGCTGCCACGTTCCTTCTGCATGTTTGCAGCTCCATCCCCTATCTCCATCCATTTAATTCCTAGTCCATTCTTTTGAGAAGTCTTTGCTCTTCATATTTCCTTGTTATCCATCGCTCTCTGTTTCTGTGCCTGTCTCTGCCTATGTATCTGTGTTTAAGCCCACCTCTGTCTCTGTCTCTGTTTCTCTCTCTGTCTCTCTATCTCTCTGTCTCTCTGTCTGTGTCTCTGTCTGTCTGACTGACTTGTGTTTCTGTCTGTCTGTCTGTCTCTCTCTCTCTCTCTCTCTGGTTTTTTTTCTCTCTCTATCTCTCTCTGTCTCTGTCTGTCTGTCTGTCTGTCATTCTGTTTTTTCTCTCTCTCTCTTTGAAAATAGCTCATTTTTATCCACATTTCTCTCTCTCTCTCTCTCTCTCTCTCTCTCTCTCTCTCTCTCTCTCTCTCCACTGCTTCTCAGGGAATTCAATAACAAATTCTTTATTGCATCTTTTCCACATCGTCAGATCTCTGCCCAGCCCTTCATCCCCTCCCTTACAGAGTGTGGCATTTAGCTGAATCTGTTTTCCTTTCCCCGTGCTTCTTCACTCTTTGCTGTTCGTGAAGTGGCGCAGGCATGGCAACAAAAAACGTTTCAGAACACAGTGCAATGAGTTCTTGAAGTGTGGGAAGGTTTGATTTTGGATTATTGCAGTCATGGTGACAAAATTGAGTTCGAACACAACCTAACGAGTTCGTGACACATAGACTGGCTTTATTTTGGACTGTTGCAGGCATGACAAATAAAAAAAATCTGTAACACAATATAATGAGTTTTTAAAGAGTTGAATTTCTTGAATTTAGACAGTCGCTTGTATGATCACAGACAAAATTAATCTGGAAGATAATGTAACGAATTCTCTCAATGTGAATTGGTTTCATTTCAAATTATTGCAAGCATGACAAAATAAGGAAGATTTATTAAATCAAGTGACAAGTTGCTGAGTGATGGAATGGATTGATTTCAGATAACTGCAGACATGACCACAAGAAACCAAAACGCTATAGATTATCATCTAACAAGCTTTGAAAATGTGGCATTGTTTCATTTCAACTATTGCAGCCATGACGACGACAACAACAACAATAACAACGAACTATTTACTAAACGTGCACAGTGTAATAGGCTGTTTAAGTATGGAATTGATTTCTCTTGAACTATTGCAGTCATGATGGCATAAACAATCAAGAACACAACGTAATGAGTTCTTGAATTGTAGAGTGCCTTCATTTTGAACAATTTAAGGCACGCAATGAGTGTGTGTTGTGTGTGTGTGTTGCATGTGTGTGTGTTGTGTGTGTGTGTGTGTTGTGTGTGTGTGTGT
>CM065737.1:9999656-10009656 GCA_033310375.1 Conus canariensis | reverse complement strand
GACCAGTGCAGGTGTGACAAAAAGAATATATCACATAAGAGGTTCATGAAGTGTCGACTTTCTTTAATTTACACTGTTGCATGCATGATAACAGAGAGAAATGATCTGGAAATCAATATACTGAATTCTCCAAATGATAGGTGATTTTAAAGTTACACCAAGCACCACAAGATAAAGAGAAGAGGAATTATTAAATCAAATAGAGTTTCTGAACCGTGGAATGGATTAATTTTTGACTACTGTTGGCATGATCAGAAAAAGAAAAACGCTTTCTCTCTCTCTCTCTCTCTCTCTCTCTTCTCTCTCTCTCTCTCTCTCTCTCTCTCTCTCTCTTATTTCAATGCTCCCTCTATCAAGACCTAAGGAGTAAATTTCTCAAAGAATTCGCCAGTTGACCCCTTCATTTGCTTCTTAAGGTATCCGGTGCTTCGCACAGACATAGCCTATCAAGGTACATTTTTCATGCCAATAAACAGAAGGATCAAGTCAATTCTTTAGTTGATAAATTACTGCGGACAATTACCACTACATTGGTTTTCATTGAAATGACTGACTTCATTTGTATTGTAATTTCGTGTACTCTAAACGTATCTGAATAATGTATCATCTTTTTACATGCAGTGTTGGGAAATTATTATTGCAATGCTTTTTTGTTCTGTTTGTAATACATATATGCTAACTCCTCCCCGTTCCTACCCACTCCTCCCCCCCCCCCTCTTCCCTTTGTACCTTGTATTGTGGCCCAAGGCCGATGTACATTAAAGCTTCTGTTCTGAGTTCCTCTCTCCTCTCTCTCTCTCTCTTCTCTGCAGTGTGTCTCTCTCTCTCTCTCGTGCATTGTGTGTGTGTGTGTGTGTGTGTGTGTGTGTTGTGTGTGTGTGTGTGTTATGGCACTTTGTATAATATTGTAACGTATTGTATTGTTTATAATGTATGATTTGATATTATATTGCATTATATTACATTATATAAATGTAATCTTTTCTTTTTAATCTAATGAACGAATAACTGTTGCAACACCGCAGATAAGTCTGATACGACCATTTAAAGTTGGCTTCATTGACTTTGCTCATTATGAGAAAGTGGACTCCAGAGATTTAGGAAATCTTTACTGCATATTCAAATCATGACGAAAAGGTTCAATTAAAAATCTGTAGGCAACTTAGCTAAGAGTACAGGAGTGCTAGAAATGCATTATTGCAAGTGAAAGAAAATTTATAGTGCCTCAAATTGACCGCACAAAGTATTTCGGGCACTGTAGTGGCTTGCTCCAGTAAGTATAATTAGTTTGAATGTAGAAAGGCATTTGTGGTAATTTTGTACTGGAGAGAAAGAATAGTCAGATGCTGGAAATGACCAGCTATGAGAAGCATAGTAGACTATGATCCTTCATTTCCTCTTGTTCTGTTACAGATTGCAGGAAGATATAATATTTACTCATTCCGCAGGCTTTCAATTATTCTGGTTCTGTGATATTCTGCAGTGAGGTAGAATATCTACACATTGTGTAAACTATAACCTTTCAGTTGCTCTTGTTATGTAATATGTTGCAGTAAGATAAAACATCTACATGTAGTTTTGTAAAACGTCCTTTCATTTCCATGGAAGGTCTAGTTGAGAATCTATAAAAGCATGACACATACTTTTCATAAAATAGATTGAGAACACTTCTGTAAACAGTCTGTAGCTATGGCGCTCTTGGTCTGACATGAAAATTATGCAGTGTTGATAAGGGACATGAATACTTTAAGGAACAGCCAAACCTCCGTAACATCAAAGGTATGAAGATGTCAGACGTGCTCTGTGATTAACAGTCATACATTACTCAGTATATATGCCAGCTGGTGATTTGGGATGCTTTGGGATATACTTCAAAGTCAAATAATGCTTAAATCCTACAGAACATCAATGAAGATGTGTTTCCAGATGGTTGATATGGATACTGATTCTGCGACTTTAGTTTTGGTACGAGTTGTTAAATATGTATTTTCTAATAAAGCGACATCGACTCAGATTTGTACTCATTTCAAATCTGAATTTTTCGGTCAAATACAGAGCAGCTATTCAATTGGTTTGTCTTTGTTGCGCCATAAATGGTTCATCATGTAGGTACACATTTCAAGTCAGATGATGCGTTATTGCAACTCGCCTGTTCTATACGCTGAATTAAACTTTTTGAGAAAAGAAAAAAATGTGTTCACGTTTTCAAAGATACATCGTATACATTCTCCAGTGTAACTACAACCATGTCAACGAAAAAAATCATAAAGAAATTACCACGCAGATGATCAGATTGGAACCACTATACACAGTACAACCTGACCATGTCTTCCATTGACATGTTTGGTAGAAAGAAACTCGTGGAGAGCGTGGCAGCAGAGAGTCCTCAGAAGAGAAGCCCCTTCAAGCAAGTGTTTCGGCCCTTATCTCCTGACACTCTAGGGGGGTTGGGCCACACCCGGTTCATGACTCCGGATGTCCCTCTGCTGCCCCTTTTTTTTCCCATCTTGGGACGAGCCATGGCTGGGATTCGAACCCATGACCCTCTGGACATGCTCATTTTCCACTTAATGACTCGCGCTTTAACCACTGAGCCACAGGGACACCTGATATTTGTAGGGAAATTAAGCCTTATGAAGTTCACTTTTGTTCCTCCTTGACCAGATCCAGCTTGAACACCTCTCTGCCGCTTCTGCCATTGCTTTCAGGGCTCTGGTTTTTTCCTTCCCTGCAACTGAGAGCTGTTTCATGAGGCTGTATGCAGACGTTCCTACAAACCCCCTAGCTCCAATTTCTGCAGTGAGGACTTTGACCTGATAGCCTTCTCTCCTCAGGCTGTTTGCCAGATCAGCATACTTTTCAGTCTTGTAGATTTGAGCTGCCTCCATTCTGTTCTCATATGGCACCGTGAGCTCGATCATGATCAGCTGCTTGGTTGACTTAGAGTGGACTACTATGTCTGGTCTCATGCCACTCTTGCTGATGATCTCTGGGTGACTCTTCCATTCTGGGAGGTCTGCAGTGCACTCCCAGTCATCTGCCCCGTCCAGCAGACTCTGCCTGCATGTTTCGAGTGGCACTGTTGTTCTTGTCCATGATTTGCTGCCTCCTGCCGTGAAGAATGTTGCGGGTGCTTTTGGAGTCCTGATTTTCCCTTTTGTGGTGTTGGTACTAGCCCAGACTACTTGTACAATTTCTTTGAGCACTTGGTTGTGCCTCCATGTGTACCTTCCTTGAGCCAGGGCTACTTTACATGAGCTTAGGACATGCTCCACTGTTTGTTTTTCATGGCAGAGGGGGCATGCAGGATCGTCTGTTTTCCCCCACTTCACCAGGTTTGCATTTGAGGGCAGAAGGTCATATGCAGATCTGAGAATGAAGCTGATCCTGAGAGGGGCCATGTGCCAAATGTCATTCCAAGTGAGACTTCTTTGGAGTGCATTCTCCCACGTTGTCCATTGCCCTTGCTGGCTCTGCTGGACTGCTTTTTGGAGTCTTTTTTGGTCTTCTTCTTTTCTCATCTCCTGAATCATCATGTCTCTTTTGGCTTTTCCTTTGGCCTTTGACCACCATTCAGTTTTGGTCACCCCCAGTCCCTGTCTGTTGGTCTGTGTGTGTCCTGTTATTTCTCTGATCTTGAGACTTTCTTTTGCAGAATCCATCGCCTCTTGAACTTTCCATTTTCTGCCTGTCTTCAGCTGGGGCTTAATTGCTTCTACCACCTTGTCTCCTGAGTCCTCCAGCATGCTTTGAAGTCTGATCTTCCCTGCTTTGTATTCCTCCAGGATGGATTTCAGGGGTAGTTTCAGCTTTGCTTGGCGACAGTACAGCGCTATGTCGGTCAGACAGGGTGGGACACCAAGCCATTTCCTTGTGAACTTGTTGATTTTGGCTTCCATTGCCTCCACTATGCTGGTGCAGATGTCGTATATCATCAGAGGCCATAGCAGCTTTGGTATCAGCATGAACTGCAGACACCAGACCTTGTATTTGCCAGGGAGCCCACACTGGTCAATGGTCTCCAAGCCTTCCTCCGCCATCTGCTTGGTTTCTTTTGCTCTTTGTGTGTCTTTCAGCGTATCATCATACCATCTTCCAAGGCTCTTGACTGGTTCTTCTGTAACTGTTGGAATGGCCTGGTTGGCAACACTGAAGACCACAGATCCGGCCACTTTTCCTTTCCTCAGTGAGAGACTCCGTGATTTCTTTGGCTTGAACTTCATTCTGGATGAGGCAACTATGTCGTCCAGCCTCTCCAGCACATGACGTGTCTCGTCTTCTCTGGATGAAATCACTGTAGTGTCATCCATGAAGGCCTTGAGAGGAGGCATCTTGTATCCATCGCCAAGGTCTGTTTGTCTCGCGTTGTTTGTTGCTGCTTTCAAGATGAGTTCCATTGCCAGCACGAACAGTATTGGGGAAATTGCACAGCCCATTGCAATACCCACTTCCAAGTTGATCCAGTCTGTTGTGTACTCCTTGGTAGAGAACCGCATTGAGAAGCCATTGAAGTACTTCTTGAGCATGTCGCGGATGTTCTTTGGCACATGGTACATCTCAAGAGCCAACTGTATCATCTCATGGGGCACAGATCCATATGCGTTTGCCAGATCAAGCCACACTACGTCCAGGTCTCTCTTTTCTGTTTTTGCTTTTTGGATTGCGTCCCAGATCATTGTGGCGTGTTCTACACAGCCCGCCACGCCTGGGATGCCACCTTTCTGGACTGACACATCCAAGTACTTGTTTTCCATCAGGTACTTGGTCAGCCTTGACCAGTGTGGGCTCCCTTCGACGTTCAGTAGTGATATTGGCCTGAACTGGCTAATGTCACTTGAGTTTTGCTCTTTGGGGATGTACACACCATCTGCCGTCATCCACTGGCCGCTGATCTTCTGGTTTCTCCAAGCCGATCGCAGCAGCCTGTGGAGCCACTCCAGCACCTTGGGACATTTCTTGTAAAGCTGGTAAGGTATTCCGTTTGGCCCTGGTGATGATTTGGCTCTGGCTTTGTCGACCACCTTCTTGATTTCCGCCAACGTTGGAGGCTTGCCATTGAACTGTTCCTCAGGGTTGGTTGGCCACACCAGACCTTGAATGTCGAGTGGTGCTTTGCTCTGTGGGTCAGAGTATGTTTTCCTCAGATGCTGCTCAAGAACTCCTTTGTCCACACTTAGGGTCCCAGATTTTGGCTGCTCAAACAGTGTTCTGGCAAACTGGAAGGGGTCTCTGAAGAAGCGCTCTTGTGTCTTCTTCTTTTTGCTCTTCCTCTTCCTCGCAGATTCCGCTTTGCTGAGGGCACTGTGTTTTTCTTTCAGGTCTTTCCACAGTTTTTCCAAGCCTTGTTTTTCAGCTGGCAGTGCGGTCTTCATTTGCATCTTGAGGTTTTTCTTTTGGACCCTGATCTTGTCCATCTTTTCTTGGCGTCTGGATTTCTTTGGAGGTGTTTTCTCTTTGGGTAGTTTTGCTCCATAGGCGTCTCTACATGTGGCATACACAATGTCCCCATATGTGGCTAGTTTGTGTTCCAGGGTGCTTTTCCCTATCAGTGCATCGAGTCTTTGGACGATTTTTGCATCCAGTTTCTCCCAATCTTCAGTTTCGTTTGCTCGTGGCAGGTTGAGTTTCAGGCGCCTGGCATCGAGGGCCTGTGCAAATTCCTCATCCGAACCAACAGCGAAGATAAACCAAAACAAAATGTTCCCAGGACTTCGGTGCAATGGAACAATTAACTTAAAAAGCATAACATATCTTACAGTCTAACACACCAAGCCGCTTATAATTGGTAAATACAAGGGGCCGAAATAGCTCAGTTGGTAGAGCGCCGGACTCGTGATCCTGGGGTTGAGGGTTCGAATTTCGGGAAAGGGGATTTTTCCCTCGGAGTTAACATTGGTTCTGACTCCATTCCCATACAGTCCTTCGAATGAGACTATAAACTGAGGTCCCGTGTGTGAACGCACGCACAACATCTTGCACACACGTAAAATCCCATCACCAACTTTCGGAAGAGAAGGCCAGTTTGGCCGTTGGTATGGATGACACGTTACACATAGCATGCACCTTCGCCGAAGATGGAGTATGGCTGCCTTAATGGCGGGATAAAAAACGGTCCTACACACAAAACTCCACTGCCTGTCTATACAGGCAGTGTCTGCAGGAGTATCAGCCTGCGTACGCAGAAAGAAAGGAAAGAAAGAAAGGTAAATACAAGAGAACCCATTTGTTTGACATGCCACTATTCCAAAGACACATGGTGTCCAGTCTGCAAGCCGTCCCTCCGTTCCCAGCTAATGAAGGTTTGCCTGCCATTCTCACAGGAATAAATCAGAATATCTTGACACATAGACAGTGGTCACATCACCGCGCCAATGAATTTACATTCTCATTGACGCAGAGCTCCGTATAAAACCTTTTCTTCTAGAAGAATGGGAGGCTGAGTGATACATCATGACGTACGTGAGGCGTACCTTCCATTAGGGTTTAATCCCTTCCAGATAAAAATCCGCACTAAGAAGCTTGGGTGTATAAGTACATTCTTTTGTGTGTGTGTGTGTGTGTGTGTGTGTGTGTGTGTGTGTGTGTGTGTGTGTGTGTGTGTGTGTGTGTGTGTGTGGTATGGTCTGGTGTGGCATGTGTGAGTTCTCTCTCTCTCTCTCTCTCTCTCTCTCTCTCTGAGTGTGCGAGTGTATGTTTACAAGCGTATATGTATGTGTAAACTATGTGTGTGTCAACTCTCTCTCTCTCTCTCTCTCTCTCTCTCTCTCTCTCTCTCTGTTTGTGTGTGTATGTGTGGGGGTGGGGGATGGGGGTGTTCATCAGTATAGTGTAAACAGAGAACGAAAATAAATGAATGATTTTCCTCTGGTGCGTTCACGTTTTTTTGCCGACTCTGGTGCATGACCAGGAAAATGAAAGCAATCATTAATTTGTCCAAAGGAAAGAAATCTAGAGAAGAGAAAAAGAAGGAGGAAAATGAAGTAGAGGAGGAGGAGGAGGGGGAGGAGGAGGGGGTGGAGAAGGGGGAGGAGAAGGAGGATTGTTCTTGGCACAGATAGGCAGCAAGACAAAGCAAATGACAATATCTTTCAAATGCCAAATACACACTGTTAGAAGACTTCAGCGTGTGTTCAATTTAACACTAAGAAGTGGTGGGAAACAGGACCTCAATCTTCTAACGAGAAATGACAGGGTGTGCCCCTTTCCTTACGTCAGGTTAAAAGAAGAAGGGAGATCAGCATGGCTGTACACTGTGTGGTGATGAACGGCTGACCTGGAGACGCCATGCAACTAATCAAGAGGTAAAGAGAGGCGTTCACGCTTGATAGCTCACCACCTGTTTGTCTCTTTGCTTCACTGGCTTTGGAGGACAGCTCCTGATGAATTGTTACCACGATGGACGCGATCAGCTGACCGGATGTCTGTGTTTCGTCTTGACAGTTGAAGACGTTTACTTTCACTGCAAATAAAGTCTTTCTCTCAGATAACTGTCCCCCCCCCCCTCCCCCTTCTTAGTGCTTTGTTTACTATTCCTGGAATCGATGAGGATTTATTTATGTGGTCTCAGAAGAAGTTGAAGTTTTTTTTCCTTCAATAATGAAGTTTTTTGTCTTCTCATCTGAAATCCTTTTGTAAAGTTTGATATTGGCTAACCGAGAGAAACAAAGAAAAGAGAGCAATAATTTTCGAGATGTTGACCTCAAAGGAGTCGTTTAATTACCAGAATTCTCTCTGTCTTTCTGTCTCACTGTCTGTCTGTCTGTCTGTCTGTCTGTCTGTCTGTCTGTCTCTCTCTCTCTCTCTCTCTCTCTCTCTCTCTCTTCTCACACACACGTGTGTGTGTGTGTGGTGTGTGTGTGTGTGTGTGTGTGTGTGTGTGTGTGTGTGTGTGTGTGTGTGTGTGTGTTAATGTGCGCATATGTGCATGTGTGGGTATGTACAGGTGGTGGGGGTTGTCTTTTTTGCTTATGGGTTTACTTCTCTGTAATGTTGCGTTCAACAACGAACAAGTAGACCAAAAATCGATACAATAGATGAACGAAACAACAGCAAAAAACAATCCGAAGAAATCAATTCATGATCACAGAAAGACGCAAGATTTATTGCACTCAAAAAAAAAATGATTGTCGAAATGGAGGTACTGTGCCAGGTTTAATCTAATCAGTTCTCTTTCCATAAAGTTTATCCAGTTTCAAAAACACCACAGTCAAATTTCTACACTTCTTTTATAAAAACAGGTTGTTGGCATATTGTTGGAGTGACTTTTCAGGAATTAAGCAAGCAAACAAATCCACTGAATTACCTACTCTCTCAGCAATCAACTAAGTACGTGATGTTAAGCCTTTTTCTTCAGATATTTACGTATAGCCACGGAATAATTAATTCAAGAACTTTGGACAAAATAATGAATTTCACAAACAGATTCTACGCATCTGTATGTACAATGCATGTATGTGTATCTGTGGAGGGAAAGCTGAGCGGGTAGGGAAGGAGTGGGAATGGAGGGAGGAGGGTGGAAGCCAAAGACAGGGAGGAAATTCATCTGTCCCAGATCAGGATAAACGCTTAGACGTGCTTTGAAATGATACCAGCACCATCACCATCACACCCATCACCACTATCACCACCACCACCCACTGTGAATACCATTTCCGTTTATTTTCAATGCCAGAGCCGTAGTAGTAATACCAATTATCATGATGTTTGAAATATGTCTATATGATCTTCAATTCCTTTCCAGAAAATTCATGTTTTGGGTATGTCTCATTCTGTACTCTAGCCATTGCAATAAGAAGCACAGTGGGGAAATTAGAAAACGCCTGTCATGTTTCAATCAAAAATAAGTGCACTTTTCTCACTTGAAAATCTCTCTCTCTCTCTCTCTCTCTCTCTCTCCCCTCTCTCTCTCTCTCTCTCTCTCTCTCTCTCTCTCTCTCTCTCTCTCGACCTAGCCCTTGTTACTAGGTAATATTTATGTTAATCATGTTTCGTCGTTATAAGCTTGTTCATTGTTTCCTTTTCGTGTATCATGTATATGTTCATTTGGATATCGTTTGTTACTGTTGTTGTTCTTGAGGGCATGGTGTAGAAAAGCTGTAATTATCCATTTTACCCTCAATAAAAATATTCGTATTTCTCTCTCTCTCTCTCTCCTCTCTCTCTCTCTCTCTCTCTCTCTCTCTCTCTCTCTCTCTCTCTCTCTCTCTGATTACGCTATTTATATTTTCATACAATATGCACCACATGGCATAGGACATCTTAGCCAGAGTAAGGCTCTTTTTGATAATTTGTCTCATTTCAATATCTCATAATTTAATGGGTGTTTTTCCACTGTTCGGAAACGAGTGGATGTCTGCTTTAAAATGAACGCATATTGATCGTTTATAGGACACCAGTCATAGGTTTCGAACGGGATTAATACCATATCATTCTGTATTTTGAATACGCATATAATCTGGACTTTTATTTCTAAAAAATATCATTAGGTGCAAGAGAGAAAAAACTCTTGGGAGCAGACAGCCTCTAGCCACAGTTTCTGGTGCAAAAGAATCACACCAAGCAAGGACTTCCACCTCTGAAGAGCAGTCCGCATCAGACACTGAAAAAGGAATCTCCATGTGAAAAGAGAGAGAGAGAGAGAGAGAGAGAGAGAGAGAGAGAGAGAGAGAGAGAGCGAGACAGAGACAGAGACAGACAGACAGACAGAAGGACGCATATGCACCTTTGATTACCCTACCTGATCTTCAAGGTCCTCACTGAATTTCTCAGTCATCTCCGTGGTGTCAAACCCGTCGTGGTCATTGCCGTGGGAAATGGACGTGTATTATTATACAGACCCTGCCCTGCTTTCTGTCATGTGTGGCAGTGGTAATGCCATGATCCATGTATGGTCCAACTCTTTCATGCGTGGCAATGGTAATGCCATGATCCATGTATGGTGGAACGTGAATGGTATCTTCAAAAGTATGCAGTCGAGATGGCTCGTGTCGTGACACCTTTA
>CM065737.1:9992156-9994656 GCA_033310375.1 Conus canariensis | reverse complement strand
CCATGAATTCTCAGTATTATCAGGACACTGAAATATCCAGTGGTGTGGCCCTCTTAGAACAGTGTATCCTAGATCTGATGGAAACGTTTGGAAATGTACCACTTTTTCTTCTGGGCGATTTCAACGCACGAACTGGGGGAGAGAACAGTTGTGAGAGGGATGATGAAGGGGACGACGCTGCGCTTTGGAAGGGGGGTGATGATCAAGCGTCTTTTCGCACGTCTAAAGACACTGTTTTAAATGAATTTGGTATATATTTGTTGAATGTTTGTGATTGTTTTGAGTTATCCATTTTGAATGGGGCCGTTAAAGGCGATATTGATCTTGGCAACTTTACATACATTTCTCCAACTGGATGTAGCATTGTTGACTATGCCATAATGTCAAAACGTTTAACTAGTCACTGTGTATCTTTGCATGTCAGACCAAGAATAGAGTCAAAACATATGCCTGTAGAAGTCATATTGAAGTCACAATTTAGCAGCTCCACTAATGATACTTTTCCAGAAAAATCGTACGCATTTGAGAAATTAATTTGGGATGGAAGTAAAATTGAAGAGTTTAGAGAAAATATTGAATCGGACAATTTCAAGCTCCGCTTGGAAAATGCTACTCTTGTTGTTCACGATGACGTAAACAAAGCCGTTGACATTTTTAATGATGCGTTACTTTCTGCTAGTCAATGTATGAAGAAAACTGTTGTAGTTGGTAAAGAAAAATCAAATGTATGGTTTGACAAAGAATGTCGGCAGCACAGAAAGGAGCTCAGTCACGATCTGCGACAGTTATATTGTGTTCGTACAAACAAGGATATCGAAGACATAGACAATATTGAAAATGTTGACAAAGAAGAGAGGTTAAGGGCAGATTACAACCAAAAACGTAGAAATTACAAAAGGTTATTAGAATATAAGCGAAAACAACATCGACAAGAAGTTTTAGAATCTCTCAATGAAAATATTAACAACTCTTCTGGCTTTTGGAATAAAATTAAGTCCTGTATGTATAAGAAACCTGCTACAAATGCTATTTCTGAAGAAGACTGGTACAACCATTTTTGTGACGTATTTCAGTCTGATGTAAATATAGACAATGTAGAAAACACTAACAATGAAAACGAGTCCCAGCAGAGTGAATGCTTTAATCACTTCAACACAGAGACTCTTGAATGCGAAATCACTGAATTTGAGGTGTACGCAGCTGTCCGCTCCTTGAAGAATGGAAAAGCAGCAGGGCCTGACGGAATTACTGGGGAAATATTTAAAAATTCGATCTGTACTATTGCTCCCTTTTTAGTTATTTTATTCAATGTCTTATTTGCTTTGGGGAAGTATCCTTTACAGTGGACAGAAGCAATAATACAACCACTCTTTAAAAAGGGTGACACTAATTTACCAGATAACTATAGGGGAATTTCCCTACTGAACATCTGCAGCAAAATGTACAGCCATATACTAAACGCTAGGTTAACAAAGTGGATAGAGGAACATAACGTTATCAATGATTGTCAAGCTGGCTTTAGGAAAAATTATAGTACAATTGACCATATATTTACATTATACTCTTTCATTCAAAAACAATTATTATTGCATAAGAAACTGTATGTTGCATTTATTGACTTTAAGAAAGCTTTTGACTCGGTTATACGTAATAATTTATGGTCTGTTTTGAAGAAAAAAGGAATTGATGGGAAAATGTATCGAGCTTTAACTAGCATGTATAATGTAGTCAAAGCAAGAGTGAGAAATTGCAACAGATTAGGTGAAGCATTTAGCTGTCCAATTGGGTTGAAGCAAGGGGAAATTTGCAGTCCAGTTCTGTTCTCCATATTCATTAATGAGTTAGCAGAAGAAATAATTAGAAAAGGGAAACACGGGCTTCAGCTCTTACCAGATTTCTTAGAACTTGTTATTTTGATGTTTGCAGATGACATAATTTTATTCTCCGACTCTGTTGTGGGGCTTCAACATCAGTTAAATACTTTACACGATACGGCAATAAAGCTTGGTTTAACTGTTAATCTAAGTAAATCAAATGTAGTGGTATTTAGAAATGGTGGTTATCTATCAGATAAAGAGCAATGGTTGTATGGTCATTCCAAGATGACTGTGTTGAATATGTACAGATACCTAGGAATTATTCTTTCTACAAGGTTGTCCTTTACGCACAGTTTTAATGATATGGCTAGCAAGGCTAAACGTAAAATGATACAAATTTTCAGGCTTCTATGGTCTCTAGGTGAAAAGTCCCCAGTTATATTTTTCAAGCTGTTTGATGCCCAGATCCAGCCCATACTTAGTTATGGTGCTGAGGTGTGGGGTCTAATGAGCAATGTTGATATTTTGGAAAAGATTCATCTCTTTGCATTGAAAAGATTCCTAAACGTTAGCGTAAGAACACCAAATTTGATGGTTTACGGGGAGCTGGGACGTTACCCATTGCAAGTCAATTTCCAGATCAGGACTATCAAATACTGGTTAAGAATTTTGCAAATGCCCAG
>CM065737.1:9984656-9987156 GCA_033310375.1 Conus canariensis | reverse complement strand
GTCTTGTGATTCGTTTGTCTACATTTTGTTGGCGGTTCGCTATTAATTACATTTAAAATCTCTTTTTTTTTACATTATTTTCCAAGATTTTTTTCTCAGTATTGTTGCTTGTCGTGCTGGAATGAATCAGGAGATCTCGACATGTCGACTGTGGTCACATCCACGTTGCCATTAATGCAGGGTCCCATGTTAGACGGTGTCTTCCTTAACGATGGGAAGATGAGTGAAACATCGTGATGTATCATTTTCTGAGTGTAATCCGTCCCGGCCAGAATACTCTTGATAAGCCCGCACGTGTGTGTATTTGTGTTCAGGCAAACGCAAGTGTGTGTGTGTGTGTGTGTGTGTGTGTGTGTGTGTGTGTGTGTGTGTGTGTGTGTGTGTGTGTGTGTGTGTGTGAGTGCGTGTGTGTGTGTGTGTGTGTGTGTGTGTGTATTAAAGAGAGAGATGAGAGAGAGAGAGAGAGAGAGGGAGGGAGAGAGAGAGAGAGAGAGGGAGGGAGAGAGAGGTAGCTGAAGCGGTATGCCACGGGCGAGGAAATGAATATGCTGAAAAGTAAAACGAGAAATAAACCAAGTCATAGTCTTTCATTCCCGGGACATTAAAAGGGTCTTTCATGATTCTGCCCAATGGACAGGAAAATGAAAACGCAATGATGAAGTTGCCAGGAAAGAAAGAACTCAAAAAGATAGAAGAAGAAGAAGAAGAGAAGAAGAAGAGAAGAAGAAGAAGAAAAGAAGAAGAACTATCTGAAATGGATGAACCTTGTTCAGATGAAAAAGGAAGAGAATGCAAAGAGCTACTAGGCATCTTTGACACATAAAAACACAGACTGCCATTGGACATTTTATATTCAAAACAGACACTACCCAAAAAAAAATATAATGATAATTGAGAAAAAGGAAGCACCCCTAAACGGAGGTAATTCTACCAGAAACGACAGTGTAGCATCCCTTTGCTCAGATTCTGTGTGAAGACGAAGACGGGAGATCACTGTTGCTGGTGATGAATGATGGCGGACGTAGATGCGTCATGCGAATGATAGAGAGCAAAAGAGAGGCGTTCATGCGCGAGAGCCCACCATCCGTTTGTCTCTGTGCTTCGCTGGCTTTTGTGGACAGCTCGCACAGAATTATTCTAGGAAGGAATGCCCGTTGGCTGATTGAATCTCTGTGCTTCCTCCTGACGGCTGAAGATGTTCTCTTTTACAGCGAAATAAAGTCTTTTCTTCCTGGTCGGTTTCGTTCTTCTCCCTGTCGCTTCACCAGTTAGTCTTGCATCGGGCAAAGCATGCGAAAGTGGCAGAAAAACTGGTAATCTCTTTTGCAAAGATACGCTTTGGGTATTTTTTGAAAATGGAAATGAATAACAAAGTAAAGTTCTTTCAACAATGAGTAGAAAATAAAATAAAATAAAGAATCGTTAAGTAACAGACGTTGTCCTGAATTTCTCCTGTTTCTTTGTCTGTTTCCGTGTATTTGCCTACAGCTCTTTTTTGTCTCTCCATTGCAAAGATTAACATGTAAGTGTGGAAAATGATGGGGGAAAAAACTAAGAACCCGCATACTAACAAATAATCAGCCCAACGCGACAAGCGAAATGCAAAATCTCACGAGGTCAAACTACTACCTAGTGGTGCACCTCTTCATCGCGGCTGGTGGAAGCTTTGTGGACAGCATGAATAGCGCCAGATGAAAATGCTGACCCTCAGAGCGCCAGTTCATGCCTATTATTTCCATTCCCTTTATCCTGGCTTCCAGCACCACTGTTGGATGTTTCTAAAGTCCTGTCCCGAAGGATGGGGTATGCTGGATCTTTTGAAACTTTCTAAACTCTGTGGCCCCTGTTCAGACATTCCTGTTCAGTTCAGGGACGAGTTGATTGTTGGTGTTCAATTTTGTCTTTTTTTTGTATTCATCTGTCTATGTCTGTCCTGTTGTAACCACTGCCTCTCTCCCCAACCGCCCGCCCTCTCTCTCTCTCTCTCTCTCTCCTCTCTCTCTCTCTCTCTCTCTCTCTCTCTCTCTCTCTCTCTTCTTCTTTTCCATCATCCATCTTCTTCTTCTTCTTCTTCTTCTTCTTCTTCTTCTTCTTCTTCTTCTTCTTCTTCTTCTTCTTCTTCTTCTTCTCTTCTTCTTCTTCTTCTTCTTCTTCTTCTTCTTCTCTTCTCTTCTTCTTCTTCATCTTCTCTTCTTCTTCTCTCTCTCAACTCATTTTCCCCACTGACTCTCCTTTCATCCCTCTCCAGTCATGGCAATGGTATACGCAATGTCAGACATGTAACTGCACTGTGTTTTGTTTTGGGCAATGTAATTTTGACAATGGAATGAGTCTAAAGATACATGATTATGTGACCATTCACCATAAAACAAGTCTTAACTCTGTGTTTGAAGTTTATTTACACACACACACACACACACACACACACACACACACACACACACAACACATACTTACATACATACATACATATATATATATATATATATATATATATGCC
>CM065737.1:9962156-9969656 GCA_033310375.1 Conus canariensis | reverse complement strand
TGTCCCGTGAAACTTGCTCATTTACAGCCGATTTTGAGACAGAGCAAGCTATCCGCATGTGTCTTCACTGAAATGAGTCTCAAGGGGAACGCTTTATAATTTACTTCATCATCATCATCAGAGTCATCATGCGCGCGCGCGCACGCACACACGCACACGCATGCGCACCACACACATGCGCGCGCGCACGCACACACATGCGCGCGCGCACGCACACACAAATACACAAACATGCCTGCGCGCTTGTACACACACACACACACACACACACACACACACACACACACACCTGTATATGTGTATCCCTTTATCTATCTACCTGTCTATCTATCCATTTGTCTGTCTATCTATCTGTCTAATTTTATATAGCCTACACTCTTATCTGATTTTTTGTCGGGTACACAGGCGATCAGGAAATGGGCATATTGGGATCAGCAGTTTCGGAACAGACAAACCGGGAATAGCCGAAACGGAATTATCTTCTATTGTTGTTGTTGTTCTTGTTTATTTTTTGTTTGTTTTGTTGCTTTTCACGAAAAGCTCAAAGTTTTACGAAGAAATTTTGTTGAAAAATTCACAATGCAGATATTTAGGAAAATGAATCATTTTGAGAATCAAACTAAGGAGCTAAAATTCTTTGCGCAAAAAAAAAAGTCCACATAACCCACTTTTCCCCTGCTTGCTTTCTTGATATATCCAGACTTCAATCAGGGCCGAGAGATACAGGCACCTATGGTGTTCGTCAGGAAATTCAAACGAAATTCTCAGAGGTACATCCATGAAGATGAATTTCGATTCTGTGGTACCAGTCTACCCCTTTGAGCTGGCACCACACACAACTCTGGATAGAATCCGGTCGGAGCCGAAACCTTCCACAAACGAATGCCTCTAATTTGAATCGAACATACTACCAACCAGCTTTCAAATCCTTAATGCTAGCCACTGCTTTACAGCCGTTAGTAAACAACCATACTTTTTTTCTCTCCACAATACCTGTACGTCGTAAATTTGCCTTTGTAATTCTATAAGAGAAAATGTGATTGTGCCAATAACCGTGGGAAAATCCGAAACTGGAGCGTCAGATGAAATGTACGTCATCCGGCCACTACGTCAATATGAGGTTGACGACCAATATGGAACAAGTCTGGGTTGAAAGTAGATTTTGTAACTTATTTCAGCTCCTACCTGCTTTCTTTCCTTCTAACTTTCCTACTGTGTTTCTTTCTGTCTTTACTACTAGTATGGTTTCTTTCTTTCTTTCTTGCTGCTTGCTTCCATAATTATTCCCTTTCTTTTCTTGATCTTGCTCACTTTTTTTTTCCTTTTAAATTTCTGTCTTGCTTTCTTTGTCACTTTCCTTCTTGCTTGTCGTTCAGTTCTTCTTTCTTCCTCCCTTCCTTCTTTCCTCTTTCTCATTTTCCCTGTTCAGTCTCTTCTCCTTCTTACTTTCTCTCATTGTTTTGACTTCCTCCTCTCTTTCTTTCTTCTTTCTTCTTGTCTCGTGTGTGTGTGTGTGTGTGTGTTGTGTGTGTGTGTGTGTGTGTGTGTGTGTGTGTGCGCGGCGCGCACGCGCGTGCGCATGATGTGCGTCCTCCTCCTTCCTTCCTACCTACATTCTTTCCGGCAGCGTCTGCAGGATCTGTACACCTTCACTTTATTTCTTGACATAAAAATAGCTGGCATCCCCAATTGCCTCCCTTTCCTTATTTCCACAAGTTTTTTTGTGGTTTTTTTTTTCAGCCTAGCTCTCCTTGTTGCCGGTGGCTGCCCCAGGGGAGAGCATCAGGCAATTAAAGGGGGAGATAATAAAGGCTTTAAATCCTCCCGCGGAAGTCTGAAGGAGGATGGTTAGCGGAGAAAGGCGTTGAGGCGCACGCTGAATTGTGTGAAATGTGCAGGGGGAGGGAAGGAAGGGCGGGGGAAGGGGGGGGGGGGGGAGGGGGGCTGAGATCTTCTTTTCATCCTCAGTTCTTGAAAGAGAAAAAAAAAATGTTTGGGTCTGCATTTGTCTGCTGCGTATTTTTCTGCCTCTTTGTCGTCACATTCCTTTTTGTGTTTGTGTGTTGGGCTGTCTTTTTGTCTGTTTCTTTATGTCTGTCTGTCTGTCTGTGTCTCTGTCTGTCTGTGTCTGGTCTCTGTATGTCTCTGTGTGTCACTGTCTCTGTCTGTCTGTCTATTTGTCTGTCTGTCTGTCTGTCTGCCTGTCTGTCTGTCTGTCTGTCTGTCTGTCTCTCTCTCTCTCTCTCTCTCTCTCTCTCTCTCTCTCTCTCTCTCTCTCTATGTGTCTCTCTTTCCTAAGTGACGTTCTCTCATTGTCTCATCTCTCCTTCTTTAATGCATTCGTCTTCCCCTTCTTCCTCCCCCCCCCCCCCCACACACACACACACCACACACACACACACACACACACACACACACACACACACACACACACACACACACACACACACACACACACACACACACACACACACATACCCCTTCTTCTTCCCTTGCTTCTTTCCTTCATATCACTACAGTAACAAAAACAATAGTAACAACTACAGCAACAACAAAAACGACATTGACACCGACATCGAGAACAACAACAGCTACAACGACGACGACGACGACAGTAACCTCTCCTTCTTATCCTTTTCCTCCTCCTCCTCCTCCTCCTCCTACTACTACTACTACTACTACTACTACTACTATTACTACTACTACCGCTACTACTACTACTACTTTACTATTACTACTACTACTGATGCTGCTGCTGCTGTTAAAACTGTTACTAATTTGCAGATGCTGCTACTGCTGCCACAGATGTTGCTATAACTACCACTACTATTGCTGCTGCTGCTGTTGCTGCTGCTGCTACTACTGTCACTACCACTGCTACTACTATTACAACAACTACTACTACTACTACTATTACCACTACTACCACTTCTGCTGCTGCTGATATCACTACTACTAATATTACTACTACTACTGCTGCTACTGCTGCTGCTGCTATCACTACTACTACCACTACCACTACTACTACTACTACTACTACTACTCTGCTGCTGCTGCTGCTGCTGCTGCTATCACTACTACTACTATATCATCTACTACTACTACCATCTACTACTACTACTGCTGCTGCTTGCTCTTCTACGGCTACACTACACTACTACTACTACTTACTACTACTACTGCTGCTCTGCTGCTGCTGCTGTGCGGTACTAACTACTACTACTACATACTACTACTATCATGCTGCTCTGCTACGACTACACTACTACTATATTACTACTACTACTGCTGCTGCTGCTAACACTACTACTACAACTACTACTGCTTCTTGCTGCATGCTCACTTCCCGTCTACTCATATCAACTACTGTCTTCGTTCTCTTCTCCCTTCCTCCATATCCTCCGTTCTTTTTTTGTCTCTCCTTCCTGCTTAAGGCGGTTGAGATATTCCCCCTTCACCCCCCTCCCGCATCTATCCCCTACCCGTGCGCTCCCTCCCCCCCCCCCCCCCCCCCCCCGCCCACCTCCACTCCCCCCTTCTTCTATTCCCCTCTCCCCTTCCCTCTCACAGACTCGCTCTATGAGCCAATCGTGAGTAAAAACGGGCTGAAACCGTGGACAACATCAGTGGAGTCATCCCGATTCACATATTCCCGATTCACGTATTCCCGTTTCACATATTCACGATTCACATATTCCCGATTCACGTATTCCCGATTCCCATATTCCCGTTTCACCTAGTCCCGGTTGGGCTATTCCTAAACTGGTGATCCGGATATGCCCATTTCCTGTTCGCCTGTGTGTCCGACTGAATGAAGTTAGATAGATAGATATAATAGATAGATAGATAGATAGATAGATACATAGATAGATAGACAGATCAGATAAAGATAGATAGATAGATAGATAGATAGATAGATAGATAGATAGATAGATAGATAGATAAATGAATAGACAGATGGATGGATGAATGGATGGTCGCACGTGTGCATGTGTTTGTGAGTGTGCATGTGCTTGTGAGTGTGTGTGTGTGTGTGTGTGTGTGTGTGTGTGTGTGTGTGTGTGTGTGTGTGTGTGTGTGTGTGTGTGTGTGCGTATGTGTGTTGGAGATGGGATGAAGGACATGGGAGATGGGGCGGTGTGTTATTTTTTTTTCGACGGCATTTTCTCAAAGCTGGATCTACCGATTTTGAAATGGAACCAAATGAAGATACTAACTGCACAAATAAGCCTGTAAAAATGGCTGAAGATTCCCTGTAGCCGTTTTCGAATTCTCGCGCGGACAAAGACACAGACATACCAAAAAACAACAACAACAACAAAGAAAACAACCGTGGAGGGGTCCAAAAAGAATGCCTGCACTCTGCAGGGAAAGCTTGTGCGCAAGGTACCAGCTTGCTAAATGACCAGAGTGGTTCTTGGAGTCATCTGAGTAATCTACGACTCACTGGTCAGCCCGACTGTCCAAAGAGGGCAGTGGTCAGTGCTGCCCTGTCCGGTCAATGACGGACAGAGCTGTATCCCTCAGCCACTGGACATAGAGGGCTTTATCAGGATGGACACCACAGGTCCACAGAAAGCTAGAACGGACCCCTATGTCAGAACTATCCCCGGTCCATTTTGGGTTAATTTATTTATCTATTCAATATTTTTTTCTGTCGTTCGCTATATTTGTTTGTTTAGATTTTTTTTTGGATTTGAGAATGGTGTGTGTGTGTGTGTGTGTGTGTGTGTGTGTGTGTGTGTGTGTGTGTGTGTGTGTGTGTGTGTGTGTGTGTGAATGGCTTTGGCATTGTCATCTATGTGCTTTGTTGGGTGACGGTGTTTCTATAATATCGCACTAAAAACGATTTTCCTGGCAAAATTGCCTCCCAATTTTTTTCCTTTTTTTTTCTTTTGTTGTTGTTGTCTGCTTGTTTCTGTTTACTGGTTTGGTTTTTGTTGCTGATTTGTTGTTTTCTTTTCTTTTTTTTTTTTCCTGTCATCAGCGTCGCCTTTGTCGTCATAGTTGTCGTGGTGACAGTCATCGTCATCATCGTCTTCGTCATCATTCCCTCCAGCTCCCGTCCCCTTCCCATCTCCCTTCCTATCAATGATGTTGTCCTGGGCTTTTCTCTGTGTTGTGGTCATCATGATTATTTGTTGCCATTTTGGGGGTAGTTTTTAACCGTTGCATGATTTGAAAAGGCAGGGTCCTCGTTCTTCCACCCATTTCTTCATCGCAAAGCGAGATTCCGAGCGAAAATTGAAATTCATTCATTCATTCATTCATTCATTCATTTATTCGTTCATTCATTCATTCATTCATTTATCATTCATTCTCAATTCGATTTTTTTTTTTTCGTTCGTTTGTTCATGATTTCATTTGGGTTAACTCCTTACGTATTGCTTTATGTTCGCACTCATTCATTTTATTGTTGTTGTTTATTTGTTTGATCAATTGTTCCTTCGTTCCTTCGTTCGTTCGTTCCTTCCTTCCTTCCTTTCTTCCTTCCTTCCTTTCTTCCTGCCTTCCTGTCTTTCTTCCTTCCTTCTTTCCTTCTAGGTTTTTTTTTCTCCCATGTGTTATGCAACTGTTTCTATTTATTTGCCCGAACAGCGCTTCTTTTGTTACTTTCTCGCCTTATTCTCACTCCTTCAGTGGGAACTCCACAAAGTCCCTACCCACAATTTAACCTCTTTCTGTCACAGATCTTTTCGCTTTCTGTACGCTGATACGTGGAACACCCTCACTCCTCGCTCCTCGCTCCCCCCCCCCCCCCCGCCCCCCGAACTCCTCTCTCCCCCCTTTCACTCTCCTTTCAAAAATTGTTTTTCTCACTAAACGACAACAAAAAACAACAACAACAACGACAGCAACGACAACACTAAGTGAATGACGAACGACAGAAAACATGTAGGACTTTTGTACAGTCGATTTTCTTTGTTTTGGATTCTCGTTTCCTCATCTCTTACTTCCTATTCTCAATGAGTTTGGCGAGGAACTGAATATGTATCCGCATAAGATTGCAAGATCCGTTGAGAGAGAGAGAGAGAGAGAGAGGAGAGAGAGAGAGAGAGAGAAGTTTCAGTTTTATCAAGGAAGCGTCACTGCGTGCGGACTAGTCCATATACGCTACACCACATCCGCTAAGTTTTGAGACCACACTGCGCATGATTTAAAGCTGATGGGTAAATGAATTAATAACTAAGATGAGGGAATTTAAGAAGAGGGTCTCGTGGCTACGACTTAGCAGATGTCTGACCTGCGCATTAGCCCAACGAGCTGGTCAGATCGTGAGTACCTACCTAACATTGGTTGTGCCTTTTTGTCATTGTATGTGTGTGTGAGAGAGAGAGAGAGAGAGAGAGAGAGAGAGAGAGAGAGAGAGAGAGAGAGAGAGAGAGAGAGAGAGAGAGAGAGAGAGGAGGGGGAGGAGAGAGAGAGAGAGAGAGAGAGAGAGAGAGAGAGAGAGAGAGAGAGAGGAGGGGGGAGGAGAGAGAGAGAAGGAGAGAGAGAGAGAGAGAGAAGAGAGAGAGAGGAGAGAGAGATGGGGGGAACAGAGCTTGAGGGTTGGCAGATGCGAGTGGAAGGTGAAAGTGGGATGGGGAAGATTTGAGTCGTATGGCCTCTGTGTTTGAAGTATGAGGATGTATGTGTGTGCTATGTTCAAATGCGGTGTTGTTTTCTGAATGATTACAATTTCCTTCATTTACTTCGTTTCTGCTTCATTGATGAAATCGATAGTCATTTAAGTCAGAAAGCCATTCGCTGGACAATGTGTATGTTACGGTTTATGTACGCTGTGTAAAGGAATTGTGTGTATATATAGGCTGTAGATTGATATATTTATTTGGAATGGATGATGATTGGATGGATGGATGGATGGATGGATGGATGGATGGATGGATGGGTTGGTGGGTGGGGTGGGTGGGTGGATGGATGGATGATGGATGGATGGATGGATGGGTGAATGGATGTATGGTGGATGGATAGATGGATGGATGGATGGATGGATGGATGGATGGTGATGGGTGGATGGGTGGATGGGTGGATGGATGGATGATAAACGGATGGGCAGATGGATGGATGTGTGCATGGCAGTACACCCACAGGTGTTAAGAGAGTAGGAACATGGATTTCTTACAATACATATCAATCATGAAGCGCTTTTAGCTCATTCACATTTGGCGGATACTGCTCCCGTGAAATGTGATTTATGTTACTGTTATGACTGTTTGCTTGTTTCTCCCTTCCAACTGTCTTTCGCTCTTTCTCCTCCTCCTCCTCCTCTGAACCATTATGCATGCAAATCCGGAGCTGCAAGTGGCTTCATCAAGGATATTCGCGGACTTTTCTTCTCCTGCCTGTGTGGGCAGCAATCCTCATATTCACTCATTCCCATGCCCCTCTCAGAACAAACGAGAAGAAGAAGGACAAGAAGCAAAAACAAGAAGAACAAGAAGCTAAACAAAAGAAAGAAAGAAAGAAAGGAGGGAAGGCAGGAAGGGTGGATTGAAG
>CM065737.1:9949656-9954656 GCA_033310375.1 Conus canariensis | reverse complement strand
TTCGGACCAGATAAGTGGAAAAGTCCCAGAATCATACAATTTGTTGAAAAATTTGGTGATGAATGAAATAATTAAAGGAGGAGCGTGTTTATAAAACTCGCCACTAAATCCATCTGGTCCGGCCGCTTTTCCATTCTTTAAAGCTCTGATTGCGTCTTTAATCTCTGATACTGTTATTTCTGAATTTAAAGTGGTGTTCTCTATAATTCTATTATTAGCAAACCACTGACTCTCGAAACACACATCTTCCTGAATGTTATTTCTCTGTAATATTTCATCTTGGATAGAATTATCATTGAAAACCTTATAGAAGTGATCATACCATTCATCTATTGTAATAGAAGTGTCTGGAATTTTAGTGAAAACTCTTGATTTTATAGTTCTCCAAAATGTCTTGGAATCGTTTATATTTGCGTCTAGTGAATCTAGCGTGCGCGTTTTATCTTCGGCTTTTTTCTCATTTAAAAGCCATTTATAATCCCTTCGCTTATCAACGTATATGTGTCTGAGTTCTTCTGCTCGTTTTTCATTACTACAGTTTGTAAAGTTTCTCAGAGCGCGTTGTAACTCTGATTTCATTTTCCTGCATTCAGTATCAAACCAAGGACTGTTTTGTGTTTTTCTTAATACTATTTGTTTCTTCATGCACTGCCCAGCGAGAGCCAGGCCTTCATAGAATTTCCTCAACGCTGAGTTTACATCATTATCGATCAGTTCTGTAGCCTGATTAAAAATGTCTGTAAATATATGTGACATAAATGCTTGATGATATTCATTAATCTTTTCCGGGTTCCAGACAAACTTTTCTATCATAGTTTTCACTGGTTTCTTAGGGACATTAGCTAAAGACGTTGCAGGACTTAATATAAGTTCTACAGGTAAATGTTTACATTCAACAGTATGTAGAACTCGCAAGTTTAAGGTGTATTCAAAAATACATCTAGATATAAGAAAATAATCAATAACACTTGATCCGTTATGTGCAATATATGTAAATTCACCATTCTTATCTCCTGGTAGAAGACCATTTAATATCACTAATGAAAATTGTTCACATAATTTAAGCAAGTAGCGGCCAAAATCATTTGTAGTATTATCTTTAGATTTTCTCCTGAATTGTTCCTCCAGTTCTGCACTGTCATCCTTCCATATGACGGTGTCTGGGAGGGAGAACTCTTTAGCGTTAGCACTGCCAGTTCTTGCATTAAAATCACCTATCACCACGAAAGGAAGATCTCCATACTGTTCATAAATATCAATCATACAATGTTCCAGCAAATAAATTCCATTATCAATTTCTGTTTCATTATAATAAGGGCTGTTATACGGAGGAATGTACATGCTTATGAGAATGCAATCAATACGTAAGCCTGTTAGTTCTTTTGAAAGTTTCAGGACAATACAGTTATCATATTCAATTGGGATATGTTCAACAAAATTAGAAAATACTTTTCTGACCATCAATGCAACCCCGCCAGACAAGCGAGACGCTACACAATCTGACAGATTTACACCAGGAGACACAAAAACATCAAAAGAAGGAAAGAGGTGAGCTGGAAAATCAGTGGCAAAAGTTTCTGCAAGAAAAACAACATCATAATTAGACAAAAGAGATTTAATATCAGGCTTGTACACAGTCCTTAAGCCTTCGATGTTATACGTTAGCAAGGATATATTCCGGTTGTTTACATTTTTAACACTGCCGGAACGCATGCTAGCACCAGTACTGATGACACAGGCAGGGCCGAGTCCCTAGGTATTCTGCAATTGGTCATTTACGTCAGGCCTGGATGAGCCAGTCCCAATACGGGGGAAACACTCAGTGACATGCTGTTGCCTGCATTTAGCTTTGCTGCGTGTCAGTCTGATATGGGATTTGGGGGTTTCAGTAGTCATGGAGTATTTCTGTTCATCTGACCGAAAGGTTACATGGTGAGCTGGGCTATTGCCTTCTTGATCTTCAGATTCAGCTATAATGTTCACAGGGGACTGGCTTTCCATCATATCAGCATCAGTCCAGGGATCATTCAGCTGTTTGACCAGAGTCTGGCTGCTGGTTGCCGTGGTTTCTGGAAGGGTCGAGGTGTCCGGTGCTGAAGGTGGGGAAAGATGGGACACCGAGTTTGCACCAGGATCGCCAGACATTGCCTGTCCGGTGTGGGGATGGGTGTTGCTGAATGGTACACCACGCACTGCTGGCTCTGACATGTGGGCTGGAGGGTCTGCATCAGGATCACTAGAGGTTGCCTGTCTGGTGTGGAAAGGGGTACTGCTGAATGGCACACCGTGTAATGTTGGTTCAGGTTTGTCTTCTGGCGATGACCTGTGTTTGTTGGACACAGCCATGGCATCAGAAACTGACTTGTGTAATGTCCATGAATCCTGTATAGGTTCCAGCAGAGATTCGGGTGCTGTGGGTGAACTTGCCGCACCACTCCCAGCATAGGAGCTAGGAGGTTGACTTGCCTGCATGCGTTCCGGTGAAGACAAGAGTCGTGCGCCCCACTGATTGATGGTTAGTCTGTCTCTGGCACGAGGAGTGCGCTGAGGTCTTGAAGGGTTGGATGGCAGTGCTGCAGCTGGTGTTTTAGGTCTCTCTCCCGAGACTGTAGATTCCTTCAGCGTCGTTGGATGGTGCGCTGAGCGTGGAGTACGGCGTTGCTGATGAACTTTTCTCATCATAGAGAGAAGAGAGAGAGAGAGAGAGAGAGAGAGAGAGAGAGAGAGAGATGAAGAGGAGGGGGAGAGAGAGAGGGGGGAGACCCATGCACATGAATAAATATGGCCTGTTGGAATGAAGGCAATTGAATAAAAAGAACTCAGAGAGAGAGAGAGAGGCAGAGAGAGAGAGAGAGAGAGAGAGAGAGAGAGAGAGGAGAGAGAGAGAGAGAGAGAGAGAGGACAAGAAGGAGAAGGAGGTGGAGGAAAGAGGGGGAGGGTCCGAATCAAATTTATGTTAAAAAAAAAAAAAAGAAAGAAAGAAAAAAAGCAAAGACTACCAAAAAATCTCAAGGACAGAAATATTCCCACAACATTGACTCGCCGTGAGACACTGCCGAGGGGACATTGGGGAAGGTCGGGGGGGGGGGGGGGGGAGACAGGATGGAGTTGGGAAGTCTTCTCCCAGTATGAAAAGGTTCCGGGTTAACAGGTCAGTCACTACAGGAACAAGAGTGTTCCACTTTGAATGTTTCCACCACGGTCCCTCAACTCCTTCAGACCGATCTTCTTGTGTCCTATAAAAGGATAGTCACTACACGAACAAGAGTGTTCCACTTTGAATGTTTCCACCACGGTCCCTCAACTCCTTCAGACCGATCTTCTTGTGTCCTATAAAAGGATAGTCACTACACGAACAAGAGTGTTCCACTTTGAATGTTTCCACCACAGTCCCTCAACTCCTTCAGACCGATCTTCTTGTGTCCTATAAAAGGATAGTCACTACACGAACAAGAGTGTTCCACTTTGAATGTTTCCACCACAGTCCCTCAACTCCTTCAGACCGATCTTATTGTGTCCTATAACAGGATAGTCACTACGGGAACAAGGTTGTTCCACTTTGAATACTTCCACCACAGTCTCTTAAACTTGCTCAGACAGTTCTCATGGTGTCCTGTAACAGAATAGTCACTACGGGAATAAGGTTGTTCCACTTTGAATATTTCCACCACAGTCCCTGAACTTGCTCAGACAGTTCTCATGGTGTCCTGTAACAGAATAGTCACTACGGGAACAAGGTTGTTCCACTTTGAATATTTCCACCACAGTCCCTGAACTTGCTCAGACAGTTGTCATGGTGTCCTGTAACAAAATAGTCACTACGGGAACAAGGTTGTTCCACTTTGAATATTTCCACCGCAGTCCCTTAACTTGCTCAGACAGTTTCCATGGTGTCCTGTGACAGAATAGTCACTACGGGAACAAGGTTGTTCCACTTTGAATATTTCCACCACAGTCCCTTAACTTGTTCACACTGATCTCCGTGTGTTCTATACCAGCACGACTGTGCCCTTCGTTCTGGAGAGGAGTGAGGTAGCTCTGGAGGTGTTGTTCGGGGAGGGCAAACGAGGTGGAGGGGTGGAAGATGGGGTGGACGTCATTCCTGGAGATCCCCAGGAAATGTACCCAGGCTTGGGCATGAGATCACTTTTGAAACTACCAAACAGTTGGTATTTGCCTGCCTCCAAATGTCTTCTGGAGACACCCTGGAATGTACCCAAGCTGGGACATGATGTAACGTTTGAAACTACCATTGAGGGGTACTTCTCCACACGTCTTGTAACAACATCACATAGGTCACGAAAAATGCTGCGGAACTGCCATCGGGAGGTACTTAAACAAAACACCTTAAGCCTATCCCAGGCGGGGCATGAGATAGTTCAGGAACTATCACCAGGAAGTACTTCTGGACATGTCTGAAAAGTGCCTTTGGCTGGATATGACGTAGCTCCAGAATGACCATGGGGAAGCACCCTAAATACACATCTAGCTGGGCATGACGTAGGTCTGGGTACGGTGGGAGTCGTCCTCAGTCAGCCTACAGTCCCTGATCAACATCCTCCGGCTGCCTCACCGCGTTCTTCCCACCATCACTGATTCTCTGGGCGCCTAAACAGACGCCCCAGGATCTACGTAGGCAAGGAGTCATCAAACTAGGGGAAGCTACTCAGTTTCCAGATGATTCCATTTGGGTGTATTTCTGCTTTCTTGGTTGGTATTTGTGTGTGTCTATACGATTTCAGAAATTATATCATGTTAACCATCCGAACAATTCGGATAAAGCAGTACAATGTAAACCTACGTCTTTTGCATGAGATCACATCGAAAACTTGCAAATGGAGTGTGGTGTGTGTGTGTGTGTGTGTGTGTGTGTGTGTGTGTGTGTGTGTGTGTGTGTGTGTGTGGTGTGTGTGCGTGTGTGGCGTGTGTGCGTGCGTGTGCGTGTTGCGTGCGTGCGTGTGTGTGCGTGCGTGCGTGTGCGTGCTTGCGTGCGTGCGTGC
>CM065737.1:9934656-9944656 GCA_033310375.1 Conus canariensis | reverse complement strand
ACAGACAGACAGACAGACAGACAGACAGACAGACAGACAATGCAATTTGGAGTTTGAGCTATTGGCTGGTCAGATAGAGAAACCTGCCTCTCTTGGATCTGATAGAACCAAAGGACAGACAGACAGACAGACAGACAGACAGACAGACACGCAGACTAGACAGACAGGCAGACATACAGAGAGACAATGCAATTTGGAGTTTGAGCTATTGGCTGGTCAGATAGAGAAACCTGCCTCTCTTGGATCTGATGGAACCAAAGGACAGACAGACGGATTCACTGAGTGATGTGTGTGTGGTGTGTGTGTGTGTGTGTGTGTGTGTGTGTGTGTGTGTGTGTGTGTGTGTGTGTGTGTGTGTGTGGAGAGAGAGAGAGAGAGAGAGAGAGAGAGAGAGATGGAAAGACAGATAGGTAAGGAAGACATAGAGAGGGAGAGAGAAAGAGAGAGAGGGTGGAAGGGAGGGGGAGAGGCAGCAAGCCAGCCAGACAGACACAGGGGTGAGCAAGAGAGAGACGGGGGGGGGGGGGGGGGGGAGGGAGAGTGCAAGGGGAGGCGATGAAGAACATTGAGGATGGGCTGCAGGGGTTCCAGAGCATTGAGGATGGGCTGCAGGGGCTCCAGAGCATTGAGGATGGGCTGCAGGGGCTCCAGAGCATTGAGGATGGGCTGCAGGGGTTCCAGAGCATTGAGGATGGGCTGCAGGGGCTCCAGAGCATTGAGGATGGGCTGCAGGGGCTCCAGAGCATTGAGGATGGGCTGCAGGGGTTCCAGAGCATTGAGGATGGGCTGCAGGGGCTCCAGAGCATTGAGGATGGGCTGCAGGGGCTCCAGAGCATTGAGGATGGGCTGCAGGGGCTCAGAGCATTGAGGATGGGCTGCAGGGGCTCCAGAGCATTGAGGATGGGCTGCAGGGGCTCCAGAGCATTGAGGATGGGCTGCAGGGGCTCAGAGCATTGAGGATGGGCTGCAGGGGCTCCAGAGCATTGAGGATGGGCTGCAGGGGTTCCAGAGCATTGAGGATGGGCTGCAGGGGCTCCAGAGCATTGAGGATGGGCTGCAGGGGCTCCAGAGCATTGAGGATGGGCTGCAGGGGCTCCAGAGCATTGAGGATGGGCTGCAGGGGCTCCAGAGGGGGGCATGGACAAAATATAGAAAGCACTGTCTGCTTTACATTTGTCCGATCTTCACACACACACACACACACACACACACACACACACACATACACACACACACACACACACACACACACACACACACACACACACACACACACACACACACACACACAGATAGTTTGTTGGTTTGTTTTACAATTTTGATCCATTTTGAAGGTAAATCTTCTCTGCTTTGTTTCTTAATTTCCGTGCATCAAACTGACTTTTTGTTTTTGCATACCAGCATTTACTTTTAAAAGCAATATTGAACCTATTTTTGTCTTCAACAGTTTCACGCAGTTTATGGCCATCTTTGACAGGTTTCTTTCAACATTTTCATACAATTCAGGGTAAACGTGACCTTGCTTGTTTTATCATTTCTATGCAATTTCATACGGCTGTGTTTTTGTTTTCAATACTTGGATACAGGGGTTCCAGAGCATTGAGGATGGGCTGCAGGGGCTCCAGAGCATTGAGGATGGGCTGCAGGGGCTCCAGAGCATTGAGGATGGGCTGCAGGGGCTCCAGAGGGGGGCATGGACAAAATATAGAAAGCATTCTTTTACTGGTTTGTTTCCTCCATGTATTTGCGATATCTTTAAACCGTTTATTTTATGACGTCCATGCATTTTAGGGCACTTTTCATATCATGATTTCTATGCATTTTGGGATAATTTTCAACAGGTTTTTTTCTCTCTTATTTCTGCGTATTTTGGAGGCAGTCTCTCACTGGTGTGTATCACAGGAATGTTCAGTGTCAACGTCATCGTCTGTTTCTTCTGGCAGGTGAACAGCATGGCGAGCATTTTGTTCCGGCACACAGTAAGTCGACTCCGCTCCGTGAAGGGAGGGGATCTTTCCACGCAGACAGATGACTTGCAGAGTGAAGCCGCGGCATCGGTGTGTTAACAGCTAGGTATAAAACCTGTGGACTATGGGGTTTCTGTCCCACTGGGTGGTCCACTGCAAACCTGGACACAACCCACGAACTCACATAATAATCTCAGACACATAGAAAGAGAGAGAGAGGGGAGGGAGGGAGGAAGGGAGGAAGGGAGAGAGGGAGGGAGAAAGAGGGAGAGAGAGAGAGAGAGAGAGAGAGAGAGAGAGAGAGAGAGAGAGAGGAGAGATGCAGGCAGACAGATATGCAGACAGACAGAAGAAGAAAAAAGAACACACACACACACACACACACACACACACACACACACACACACACACACGCACGCACGCACGCACGCACGCACGCACGCACGCATACACGCACACACGCACACACACAGAGGCTGGAAGACTGGAGGGGAAGAGAGAGAACGGAAGCGTGCACTTGAGTGTGCGCGCAACAGAGAGAGAGAGAGAGAGAGGAGAGAGAGAGAGAGAGAGAGAGAGAGAGAGAGAGAGAGAGAGAGAGACTTTGATATTTTATTGTCATTACCAAAGAGGTCTTTTGACAAGGGGGGAAAGGTAACAGAACAATAACATTTCCCTCTTCCTTTCCTGCAAACAAATAGTACACATTCATTCCTAGTGTATATCAAATCCAAGGTTGACAAAAACAAATAAATTCGTAACATTTCGTTCTGTCCTCACGCACAGGAGTAATGCAGTAAGGTTAAAAAAAAATTTAAAAAAAAAAAAAAAAAACAACTTAAGACTGACTCGACCATCCACTCAGTCAAATGATGACATTGTATTTTACTGATCTCTTCCACATGCGATGAATGATAATATTCACTCAGATATCTCTTATAATGTATTATCTTAAATTTCACTATCCTTCTTCAGTCTAATTTTCAATGCTTCCGCGATGAATTTCGCAACTGATTTAATTACAAGTTCATCATCTGATGATAACACGACAGCGACAATTTGTCTTTTCGCTATATCTAACTGGAAAAATGAACAATTTGTCCGCACTTCATTATAAGCAGTACAGTGGAACAGTAAATGTTCTTCGTCATCAATGATATGTCTACATGCAGGACAAGGAGATTCTGTGGATGTTTCACATTCAAACCATCTTTTGTTCGCATTAAAACCTAAAGTTCTCAACCTAAATCTTGCGTAATTTATTCTGTGCCATCTATCTGTTATGACATTGAGAAACTTTTCAGAATGAAACACATTCTTAAATGAGAAAAACCAGCGATATTTTTCTTTACTTTCCATATCCGAGTGCCAATTCTGTTTAAAAGAACAAATAAGCCTGTCTTTAAATTCCGCAATGAACTGTTGCTCATTCCCTACTTCCTGGGTCATCCACACTATTCCAAAACCCTGTTCTGAAAGGACTTTCTTTACTTTATGAGCCCAGTTTTCTTTACCTTTTTCCATTTCTAGAAGCATCATATCATATGCTTGCCTGCTCAAATGGGACTGGGGTAGATTAAAGATCTTCAACCAGTACTTAATACATTTCACAAATGTACTTATATACAAAGGGTATCTGCCCATTTCTCCATATAAAACGGTGTTGGATAAATGAATAGGTACCTGAAGGAAACGCTTTATAGCATACGTATGTACTTTTTCCATCTGCGAATTTTCATGTAAGAGAGAGAGAGAGAGAGAGAGAGAGAGAGAGGCAGAGGCAGAGAGACAGACAGACAGACAGACAGAGAGACCGAGAGATAGACAGACACAGACAAACAGACACAGACAGACGGGCAGGCGGACAAAGAGAGAGAGACAGGGAGAGAGGGAGGGAGAAATAGACGGACAGACAGGCAGACAGACAGAAAAAAACACAGAAAGACAGACAAGCAAACAGACAGGCGGCGAAAAATCACCGGAAACGCTGGTGAAAAAGGACCACTTGCCCAACCTTGGTAGTTCTCTGCATAATTGGCGACAATGAGGGCTGGTCTCACTCTGGAGGAAATTACCGCCCCTCAATTTGGAAGGACTGGGGGAGGAAAAGTAAAGGTTGTCTCCCTTCCTGGCCATGCTACTCTCCATAATGGTGAAATGATTAGAATGGTTAGGGAGTGCAGACTGAGAGTTCTCAGAAATGGTTTCATCTTGAGGAACCTTTTTGGAAGGCGGACGGTGGATGGCATTGGGTGAGTGAAAAGTCCTTGATGAGAGAACACAAGGTACATTCTTTTCTCAGAAAGAATCACAGGAATTGTTTATCATATCCGGCAGATGCATTCTGTTCATAAACCTTTCAATATCTTCCTGGATTTGTCCTCTTCCTTTTGTACCTGGTCGACAGAATTTTTTTCCCTCTGAATTGTTGAATCAAAGCATCCAGACAAAACTGAATGAGAAGGAAGACAGAAACAAACGATCAACAGCAAGAATCCCAAACCCCAGCAAATCAAAAATCAGTCCAATAAAGTCCAAGGCACAAACAATCCAAGGCATTGCAAACCAGTCTAAATGACAAAAAACTCATCCAGAACCAACAACTTATTCAAAGCAAACCAGTTCAGTCCAAAGCACACCAACCTGAACTAATCCAAATCAACCCCAGTGGATTCCACAACCGAAACCAGCCATTGAAGATCAACTCATTGCAAACGAAACCAAAGCAAATCAATCGAAGGTAACGCAGAAAAGACTCCAGCCCAGATTAACCCAATCTAGTCCAAACAACCCAATCATAAATCCTTCCAAATCAAATCAAGCAAAGTCAAAAAGGCAGCATACGGTTCAGTTGACATAGGAACCCTTCCTTAGCCGCACAACAGTAAATGATGCACTCTCAGCGATACCAATAATCGATTTGGAGTAATGATCAAAGTTAACTGCAACCTTACTGGGAGTCTGTCTTGACAATGGCTTGTCTCCAGATTAAGTATGATATGGCCTTATCATTTGAAGATGATTTTATATCGGTGATGTAAGACAAGCGGTTTAGTATGTCGAAGCCCGGGCACAACAGTTGTATGGATAGCAAATATAATTCTCTCTCTCTCTCTTTCTCTCTCTCTCCCCCCCCCCCCCCCCCCCCCCCCCTCTCTCTCTCTCTCTCTCTCTCTCTCTCTCTCTCTCTCTCTCTCTCTCTCTCTCTCTCTCTGTTATGAACAGCTTTGAGACCATGTAACACGTCGCCCATAAACATTCACAGCTAAGCTTCAGGCCCATAATACGAACACGTCCATTGCAATTTTTTTTTCCAAGAGCCAGCTGCTGATTTCTCAGATCCACGCTACTACGTTGTCCATTCCCATCTGTAATGTGCTTCCTCAGTCAGCACAGAACTCTATGGCTTCGATCTGTTTTCTTCTCTCGGACCTCTCCATTTGAAGTGAGGACACTGTGATTATGCACATGGTGAACAGCATGTCAAGGTGATGGAGAGTGTGGTACTGAATATTTACCGACGATGACGGCATTTGTCCATACGCTGGCTGTCGAGGAGTGTCGTGAATGTGTGTAGTGGGTCTCTTTTGTGGGCAAGGATGGCAGCTTGATAAAAGGGGTCAAAAGAAGGTCGATCAGCTCTGTGTGCTGGACGAAGTCTCTCTCTCTCTCTCTCTCTCTCTCCTCTCTCTCTCTCTCTCTCTCTCTTCCTCTCTGTGTGTGTTTTCTATTCACATCTATAATGTGCTTCCTCAATCAAAGCAGTGTTGTATAGACTCTCTGTCTTTCTCTGTCTCTGTCTGTCTGTCTCTCTCTCTCTCTCTCTCTCTGTCCCTTTGTCTGTCTGTCTGTCTGTCTGTCCTCTTCTCTCTCTCTCTCTCTCTCTCTCTCTCTCTCTATTTATTACTGATATCTGTGCCCATACTGAAAAGCTGCTGACCCTTAAAACCCTTCTTCACTGTTTAAATAGCTCCCAGTTTTAAACCAATTGGTATGTTTGTATACTACGCCTGGAAATTGAAAGCTGTACTGCTGTTGCTATGGTTTTTGTATTATATTCATAAGTTAGTCATTTTCTTCGATTTCGCTTTTCATTTGGTCGTGGGTCAGGTGTTTGTGCATTAAAAACCAAAGCCAGGATATTGACAGTAACACAGTTCTGAGAAGAGAGAGAGAGAGAGAGAGAGAGAGAGAGAGAGAGAGAGAGAGAGAGAGAGAGAGTGAGAGAGAGTGAGAGAGAGAGACAGACAGACAGACAGACAGACAAGCAGGCAGACAAGCAGGCAGGCAGAAAGGCAAGCAAACAGACAAGACAGGAAGACAAACAGACAGACAGACAGACAGACGGACGGACGGACGGATTGACAGGCAGAACCAGAGTCAGAGACAGAGAGGAGTCCTTCACTACCCACAAGAAAACAAGCATCCTGACCTAGTCTTTTGCCGCCGAGATCTAGGTTTTCCAGCCAATTGCTGGCACAGGCCTCTCTGGCCTGCCTCGCGATTGTCTCCCTTCAATGATGGCTGTCTGTTCTTGTCTCTCTCTTGTGGCATCCAGTTACTTCCCTCTAATGTTTCCTCTCTGATTGATGTCTTGGCTGCTCAGGGTGGCAAGTAGATGTCGGATCTGTAGGCGCATTAGACTCCATTGGTTCACCTGTGCGCCATGCTTAGAGTGAGTTCACTGGAACTTTTCTTCAATGTCAAATACTCTCTCTCTCTCTCTCTCTCTCTCTCTCTCTCTCTCTCCTTCTCTCTTCCTTTCTCCCTCCCTCTCTCTCTCTCACCTTCTCTCTCTCTCTTAATCTCTCTCTTGGTTAATCTCTCTCTCTCTCTCTCTCTCTCTCTCTCTCTCTCTCTCTCTCTCTCTCTCTTTCTACGCCCCCTTGCCTCTATTTCTTTCCCTTGCTTTCTCCCTCTCTCTCACCCCCTCTCTCTCTCTCTCTCTCTTTCTCTATCTCTCTCTTTCCCTGTCTCTCTCTCTCAATCCTCTCTCTCTCTCCCCGTCCCTCCGTCCCTCCCTCACTCCCTCTCTTTCTCCACCTCTCTATTTCTTTCCCTTCCTTTCTCCCTCCCTCTCTTTCTCTCTCTCACCCTTTCTCTCTCTCTCTCTCTCTCTCTCTCTCTCTCTCTCTCTCTCTCTCTCTCTCTCTCTCTCTCTCTTACGAATAGCAGTTAGACTCTGCGACAATGCAGCACACGGCCTTAAAAACACTCTTTGCTATGCTTTAGGCCCCTGATATGAACATGTCCATCACCGCCCTCATCTTAAAGAGCCAGCTGCTGTCTTCTCACATACTTAGTGTGTTTCTGTGTGTTTGCTGTTCACATCTTTAAAGCGCTTCTGCGATCAATAAAGAACTCTTATGTTATATGTTTCTCTGTTTGCTGTTCACATCTTTAAAGCGCTTCTGCGATCAATAAAGAACTCTTATGTTATATGTTTCTCTGTTTTCTGTTCACATCTTTAAAGCGCTTCTGCGATCAATAAAGAACTTTAATGTTATATGTTTCTCTGTTTTCTATTCACATCTTTAAAGCGCTTCTGCGATCAATAAAGAACTCTTATGTTATATGTTTCTCTGTTTTCTATTCACATCTTTAAAGCGCTTCTGCGATCAATAAAGAACTCTTATGTTATATGTTTCTGTGTTTTCTGTTCACATCTTTAAAGCGCTTCAACGATCAATAAAGAACTCTTATGTTATATGTTTCTCTGTTTTCTGTTCACATCTTTAAAGCGCTTCTGCGATCAATAAAGAACTCTTATGTTATATGTTTCTCTGTTTTCTCTTCACATCTTTAAAGCGCTTCAACGATCAATAAAGAACTCTTATGTTATATGTTTCTGTGTTTTCTGTTCACATCTTTAAAGCGCTTCAACGATCAATAAAGAACTCTTATGTTATATGTTTCTCTGTTTTCTGTTCACATCTTTAAAGCGCTTCTGCGATCAATAAAGAACTCTTATGTTATATGTTTCTCTGTTTTCTATTCATATCTTTAAAGCGCTTCTGCGATCAATAAAGAACTCTTATGTTATATGTTTCTCTGTTTTCTGTTCACATCTTTAAAGCGCTTCTGCGATCAATAAAGAACTCTTATGTTATATGTTTCTCTGTTTTCTGTTCACATCTTTAAAGCGCTTCTGCGATCAATAAAGAACTCTTATGTTATATGTTTCTCTGTTTTCTGTTCACATCTTTAAAGCGCTTCTGCGATCAATAAAGAACTCTTATGTTATATGTTTCTCTGTTTTCTATTCACATCTTTAAAGCGCTTCTGCGATCAATAAAGAACTCTTATGTTATATGTTTCTCTGTTTTCTATTCACATCTTTAAAGCGCTTCTGCGATCAATAAAGAACTCTTATGTTATATGTTTCTCTGTTTTCTGTTCACATCTTTAAAGCGCTTCTGCGATCAATAAAGAACTCTTATGTTACATGTTTCTCTGTTTTCTATTCACATCTTTAAAGCGCTTCTGCGATCAATAAAGAACTCTTATATTACATGTTTCTGTGTTTTCTGTTCACATCTTTAAAGCGCTTCTGCGATCAATAAAGAACTCCTATGTTATATGTTTCTCTGTTTTCTCTTCACATCTTTAAAGCGCTTCTGCGATCAATAAAGAACTCTTATGTTATATGTTTCTCTGTTTTCTGTTCACATCTTTGATGCGCTTCTGCGATCAATAAAGAACTCTTATGTTATATGTTTCTCTGTTTTCTCTTCACATCTTTAAAGCGCTTCAACGATCAATAAAGAACTCTTATGTTATATGTTTCTGTTTTTCTGTTCACATCTTTAAAGCGCTTCTGCGATCAATAAAGAACTCTTATGTTATATGATTCTCTGTTTTCTGTTCACATCTTTGATGCGCTTCTGCGGTCAATAAAGAATTCTTATGTTGTGGTTTCGATCTTTGGGTGTGTGTGTGTGTGTGTGTGTGTGTGTGTGTGTGTGTGTGTGTGTGTGTGTGTGTGTGTGTGTGTTTTGTTTTGTTTTGTTTTGTTTTGTTTTTGCTGCTTAAAAGACGTTAGGAAATTGTGTGTGGTTAAGGAGTGGTCGATGGTATACGCCAGAGTGACTGAGAAATCGACTATATTATGTACACTTTAGCGATGATGACGACATTGTCATTAACATCTCTGTCGATAGATATGGTGGTTGTACATGGGTCGTTTTTGTGGGGCAAGTATGTCAGCTTAGTAAAAACAATCAAAAGAGGTTCGATTGAGACATGTGGGCAATCTGCACACACACACACACACACACACACACACACACACACACACACACACACACACACACACACACACACACACACTCTCTCTCTCTCTCTCTCTCTCTCTCTCCCTCTCTCTCTCTCTCTCTCTCTCTCTCTCTCTCTCTCTCTCTCTCTCTCTCTCTGTAATCTATCAATAATATCTGTGAACGTAATGAAGTTTTACTAATTCTTAAAACTCTGCTTCGATCTATAAATATGTTTCCAATTCCCACTTACTTGGAATGTTTCTATTGCACACTTACTAACTTAAGCTGGGCTTCTCTTCCAGAACACATCTTTTTTTAATATGTCATTCGTTTCGTTTTGTTTTGTCGTGTTTGTACTATGGTTAAGCTGTTTGACCGTTAAATCAAAGTCAGTATTAGTGCCTCTTTCTCTCTGGACATTGACACTGACCGCATAAGTGAGAGAGAGAGAGGAGAGAGAGAGGGGGGGGGAGACAGACAGACAGACAGACAGATAGAGACAGGGACAGACAGGCAGATAGACAGACAGACAGACAGATGGACAGGCAATCACAAAGAGACAGGCAAAGCAAGGACCACACACACACACACCACACACACACACACACACACACACACACACACACACACACACACACACCACACACACACACAACACACACACACACATGATACTTTGACACTTTGATAGTTTATTGTCATTAGCAAAAGATCTTATGACAAGGGGGGGTAACAGGGTAATAATACATTCTTCCTCCTTTCATTGCAAACAATATA
>CM065737.1:9919656-9929656 GCA_033310375.1 Conus canariensis | reverse complement strand
GCAGCAGCAGAGGCAGCAGTGGCAGTAGTAGTGGCAGTAGTGGTAGTGGTAGTAACAACAACAGCAACAACAACGGCAACAACAACACCAACAACATCCATGATAATATTAATAACAACAACAACAATAATAATAATGATAATAATGATGATGATGGTGGTGATAATAATGATAGCAGTAGTGATGATGATGATGATGATGATGATGATGATGATGATGATGATGATGATGGTGGTGGTGGTGGTGGTGGTGGTGGTGGTGGTGGTGGTGGTGGTGGGGGTAGTGATAGTGGGGGTGGTGGTGGTATTAACAATAACGATCTGATAGTAACCATTTACATTTCTTGCACTTAATATTACAGAAGCGCTCATTGCTCTTTTTTTTTCGGACCTGCACCTAATCATACACGCAACACAGATACCTTCAGACAGACAGACAAACAGACACACAGATAAACAGGCAAACAGACACACAGACATACATGCGAAACCCTTTCTTCCCCCCTCCCATACACACATTAAAAAAAGGTTACTTTAGAAGGTAAATCTAGTCCTGACGAAGAGAGAGAGAGAGAGAGAGAGAGAGAGAGAGAGAGAGAGAGAGAGAGAGAGAGAGAAGAGAGAGAGAGAAGAGAGAGAGAGAGAGAGAGAGAGAGAGAGAGAGAGAGAGAGAGAGAGAGAGATTGGGGAGGCAGAAAAAAATCTTCTCAGATTGACCTTGTACTGCCAGGGTCCCATTTTAAGATATTTACGGCGTTAGCAAACGGTTTCCATAATAACTTTCACAACCAGAACAGCCAGTTCAGCTTCATCTTCTTTTCTTATTCAAGAGAAAAACAAACAAACAAACAAACAAACAAACAACAAAAACAACTAAACCAACTTCCCTGTGCTCGTTAAGTTTGAGATCCAACAGGGGGAGATTTGGAGTCGATTCATCTCCTTCTCCCCCTCTCTCCATTTCCTGACAATTCTGAACGTATCATCATCACGCAGGAAATCAGGGTGGCATAAGGGTGCACGATGCTATCCTTTTCCCTTCCGGTCATTACCTTCAGAGAGGAGAAGAAGGAGAAAGGAGAGGGAGGCGTGGGGGGGGGGGGGGGGGAGGGGGCGGAGGATTGGGGAGAAGGAGAAGCGTAGTGGTGGATTTTTTTTTTCAGAAAAAAAAAAAAACGAAAGAAAAAAAAAACCCGGTCTTCATCATGGTCTGTTTCCGCATGGAACTGCCAAACGTTGCTCGTAACATTTTGTCGTGTGAGAGTATGTGGTGTGTGTGTGTGTGTGGTGTGTGTGTGTGTGTGTGTGTGTGTGTGTGTGTGTGTGTGTGTGTGTGTGTGTGTGTGTGCGCGCGCACGTATGTGTGTGTGTGTGTGAGAGAGAGCGAGAGAGAGCGAGAGAGAGAGAGAGAGTGAGAGAGAGAGGAGAGAGACAGACAGACAGACAGACAAACGGACAGACAGACAGACAGAGTACAAGTTGATGAATATAGTGGCTTTGAATATCAGTATCTCTGTCAAGCTGCCTATGTATACGATCTGATCAGCTTTCTGTAACAAAATTCCCATGTTCTGTGAGATAAGTGCTTTGGGCAAATCAACGAATGCTCACTGACTGCTTTGCTGTTGTGACATTGCTATGCCATGAATTAGTAATTCTACATCAAACTACATCGCAAGAATTCTGTTTTCTAAACCTTGATAATAAACAAGTAGGATAACTCTTGCTCCCATAGGAAAACCTAACACAGAGTAACTTTTATTCAAGACTGGCACAGCCTTTTAAACTTGAATAAAGTCAGACAAATACATAGACGAACAATCTAATGTGGGGGGGGGGGGGGGGAATAAGCGCAGGCCAACAACCCCTCCGTCATCACAGTAATGACTCGACAAAGATTTGAACTTAAGGGGGGGGGGGGGGGGGGGGGGGGGGCGGTTGAAGATAAAGAAAATGGGAATATAGAATTAAGAAAATATTCTATAAATATGAAAACTCTTCACTAGCTGCATGAGGGAACCATCGTAATCCCTCTCAAAGGCAGATCTATTTGTATCGCCTGTTCCTAGGCCTTTCGTCCGCTGGATCGGACTCATCAGGGAGACACGGCTTATTCTTTTTCTTAGGGGAGCAAGAGTTACCCTACTTGTTTATTGTTTACTGTTCCCCCTTATTTTATTTCAAACCTTGATAGCTTAATGCATAAGACCTTTTTTAACGAAAAATAATAGCTGTTGAGTCTTTTTTGAATCCTTGGTGGAGAACACCACAGAATCATGGACTGTGGTGTGTCTCTATTTGACACCAAGAGCACAGACACAATCAGCCTGTCTCCCTGATGAGTCCGATCCAGCGGACGAAAGGCCTAGGAGCAGGCAATACAAATAAATGTGCCTTTGAGAGGGATTACGATGGTTCCCTCAGCAGCTAGTGAAGGGTTTTTCTCGTATTTATAATATATCCCCCATTTTATTCTTCTTCAATTTTTTTTTTTTTTTTTTTTTTTTTTTTTTTTTGAATTTCAAATCTTTGCCAAGTCATTACTATAACGACTGAAGAATTGTTAACCTGCACTTGTTTTCCTCCACTACTTCATTGTTCAGAAAAATAATAGCTGGTGATTTATGTGATGTTTAAGTGGATTGGAAGTAGTAGATAGTCATGAGATTCGTCTGTCGTCATTTGCATTGTTTACATCCTCCTTTTTTACGCAGTTGGACTATTTTTGCGTATTTAAACACTGTACCAAAACAATCTTTGAACAAACAATAATGGAAGAATCACGTAAAGGAGTGAGCAACATATGGCGCAGTTAGTTTTGATATTTGGGGGTTCCATCAAAACCCCATTGTTTTTTCCCACTTTTTTCCTCTTCTTTTTCTTTCTTTCTTTTTTTAAGATGCTAAATAAGATTCATTTCATGATGAAACATAAAAAGGCGACAACAACAAAAAGCTCCACATCTGTATTTCCATGATTGTTCGTTAATGTCTCATGTCAAAGGATACAGAATTGTTCAATCTTTCCTAATCAGTCTCCTTCTCATATTACCGAATATTTGTTTAAGATATCAGCTGGGATGACGTATTCTTCATTTTAAAGTGCACAGCTTAATTAGTTTGTGTTTTAGTCGTCCAGATAATGACTGCACTGCGTTCCTTTGAACTAAATGTCAAAAGAATGTGCAGTTATAGTATATAATTATACATCATACCTAACTTCTTTCTTTCTTCTTAAGAGAGATCACTTTTCTTTCAAGAAGAAGAAGAAGAGAAATTGGTGAAAAACTTCTCTCTCTCTCTCTTCTTCCTCTCTCTCTCTCTCTCTCTCTCTCTCACACACACACACACACACACACACACACACACAACAAGAGAGAGAGAGAGAGAGGGGGGGGGGATCAAGAGTGTACAAACAGGCGCTTGCTCACACACACATTCACATTATCTGTCTGATCGTCTGTTTGTCTCTCTGTCTCTCTGTCTCTGTCTCTCTCTCTCTCTCTCTCTCTCTCTCTCTCTCTCTCCATTTCTTATTCATAGTCTATCTTATCAGAAAGACAGAACAGTGCCAAAAAAGGACATAGGGATAGAATGATGTCATGAGAGAGAGAGAGAGAGAGAGAGAGAGAGGAGAGAGAGAGAGAGAGAGAAGAGAGAGAGAGCGGATAATCACCGGATACACTGGTGTGAAAGGACCACTCGCCCAACCTTGGTAGTTCTCTGGATAACTGGCGACAATGAGGACTGGCCTCACTCTGGTGGAAATTACCGCCCCTCAATCTAAGGCTGTTTCCCCTCCTGGCCTTGGCATTCTTCGTAATGATGATATGATTAGAACGGTAGAGAAATGCAAACTGGGATCTATACAGAAGTATAGAAATATACAGAAATTTCGAAGCCATTTCTAGCCTTCTCAAGAGAGCCTGCCGATTGTTATGAACATTTGCGTAAGATGGGTGGTGAGGGTGGGATTGGGTGGGTGGTGGGTGGGGTCCTTAATAAGACCAATGGAAGGTACACTGATTGTTCTCAATGAACCACAAGAGCTGCTGATCATTCCAGCTGATGCATTTTGTTCACAAACCTCTTAAATCCCTTCCCCGCCCCCACCTTTTTTCTGTTACACCTGGTAGACAACCGTTTTGACTGAAAACTTAAAGCAAAACACGGAAAACCGAACGGAATGAATAGGACAGCAGAAACGAAAACGAGAACGATACCAGAAGCCAGCCAAAGCTCATCGCAATCAGTCCAACAGTCCAATGAAATTCAAGACGAGAATGAAGCAATGCAAATGAAATCAATCCAAACCACGTCAAAAGCCTACCCCAAACCAGAACGTGTTCCAAATCAAATCAATTTAACTCAAAGCAATTGAAACTAAACTAATCCAAGCTTGCCCAGCACCAAAACCAATAAACCCAAATCAACCCAACCAATCCAAACTAATCCAAATCAATTTAGTGGAATGAAGATCCAAAGCATTCCAGCCTTGGCCTATCAAATCCAGTCATGCCAGATCCAGACAAACCAATCCAAAATGTGTAAATCGAATCAAGTCAAAGTTTGAACGCAGTTTGATGGTTTGATTGACTATTAAATCAGTGGTCACAAAACACTTTTCTCAATAGCATCCGTAATCGATCTGCAGAACTGTCAACTTACAGAGACTTATTTTAAAAATGATTTGTCTACAGTTCTTTTGTTCAGATCATTTGGCTATTCCAGTATGATTTTATTGATGTCGTCCTGAAAAGCCGTCTGTGGTACCACAAAATACATACTTGTTTTCGTTACTCGCTGAAAAGTTCATTTGGAAAGCACGTGTGTGTAAGTGCGCGCGTGCGTGCGTGCGCGTGTGCGTGCGTGCGTGCGTGTGTGGCGTGTGTGTTGTGTGTGCGTGTGTGGGGTGTGTGTGTGTGTGTGTGTGTGTGTGTGTGTGTGTGTGTGTGTGTGTGTTACTGTTTCTGTTGTTTTTCCTAAAAACCCTTCTTGGATGTAAAATGCATTTCAATTTTCCGTCCATCTTTAAACGTGTTATAATCCCTCAAAAATTAAATGCAGGATTAAAGTTGTCGATTTTTTTTGTTTGTTTTTTTTTGTGATTTATACATAAATTAGTCCTTTTTCTTTCAGTTTTTTTTTTTGTTTGTTTGTGCTGCGAGTCAGCTGCCTGGGCGTTAAACATAAGTCAATATCAGTGCCTCTTTCTCTCTTGACAATGACACACTATTTGGAGAGAGACAGACAGACAGACAGACAGACAGACAGACAGACAGAGACAGACAGAGAGACAGAGACAGAGACAGAGCAGAGACAGAGACAATTCTCACCACCAACAAGAAGATGCCATCCTGAATTAATCTTTCCTCGGAGGAGATCTAGGTTTTCCAGTCAATGACTGGCACAGGCCCTCTGTCCTGCCTCCTGATTGTCTCCCTTTAATGAAGGTAGTCGCGCCTGTCACTCGTGGTATCCAGTTACCTCAGTGTGATGTTTCCTCTCTGAAGGATGTCTTGGCTGTCCCATGCAGCGAGTAAATCTCGGGTGTATAATTATGAGCAGTAAAGACTCGGATAGTTGAATTTCACCGATAGCTATACACAGTTAGTACACTGGAGCTTTTTCATCTGTATCTGTCTGTAACTTTGTGCGCATACATGTGGTGTGTGTGTGTGTTGTGTTGTGTGTGTGTGTGTGTTGTGTGTGTGAAGCTGTCGTGCATGTGCATAAGCTGGAAATCCAATTTAAAAAAAAAACTAATTGATGACTAATTAAATTGCGAAAGCCCGCCAACGAATGGTGCAAGCGAGTAAAGCTGACAATTGAAGAGAGAGAGAGGGGGGGGGGGGGGCAGGAGAGAGAGAGAGAGAGAGAGAGAGAGAGAGAGAGAGAGAGATGGGAGTGCCAGTGATGGAAAATCTCACGAAATGCAAAACAAAACACCAGCGATGCAAGCAAGGAGAAGAAGTACAAGGAGGAAATGTTCACTCGTCTTTAGGAGAAACAGCCATTCTAGTGAACTCTGTGTGTTACTTTTTAATGGAAGGCAAGAAAAAACACTGGGTGGTAAAGGCTGGGTATGGTCGTGGATTGGATTCATCATGACTTTTTCCTTGCACAAAACTGGGCAGATTTTACTGAGGGATCTGGGATAAATGAAACATCTGTATCGTTCTGTTCTGTTTCATTTGTACCCTCTGGGGGAAAAGGTGGACAGGTAGTCATGGGTGGATGACGGTGTTGTGGGGGTGGGGAGGGTTGCAGTAGTATACTGACAAGAAAGTGAGGGGGGGGGGGGGGATTTCTCAATAATGAACTACAAGCAGATAGGAATGCTGATCACAGGTCAAAAGAGGGTGTTCTGAACTACGTGGCATGCTGTTTTATTATTGTCGTCTTCATAATCATCACATCATCATCATTATAGTACTCGTACTACTAGTACTACAACTACTATTAACAACACTTATATAATACTACTTATAATATTCAAGCAGGAATAACAACAACAACGGCGACGACAACGACGATAATAATAATAATAATAACAATAAAATAAAATAATATAATAATAATAATGATAATAATAATGATAATATTAATGTGTCTTTCTTGAGCTTCTCTACCTTGACCTCTTATTACCCACGGCATTCAGGTTTACACTTAGTGTAATACACAATGGATACACTCAGACACACAACAGACAAACAAACAGACAGGTAAACACACTCAAACACACACACACACACACGCACACGCACACACACACACACACACACACACACACCACACACACACACACACACACACACACACGTGCGCACGCACTTTCTTACACAGAAAGACAGACACAGACAGACAGACAGCAAATAGACAAACAGACAGAGAGACAGTCAGACAGACAGCCGGCGAAAGATCACCGGATACACTGGTGTGAAAGGACCACTCGCCCAACCTTGGTAGTTCTCTGCATAATTGGCGACAGTGAGGACTGGCCTCACTCTGGGGAAATTACCGCCCCTCAATTCAGAGTGACCGGAGGAGGAAAAGTAAAGGTTGTCTCCCCTCCTGGCAATGGTATTCTCCACGACGGAAATATGGTTAGAATAGTCAGGAAAGCAGATTGAGAGCTGTGCAGAAAAGGTTTCAAAGTCATTTCTAGCTTTCTAAAGGGAACCTGTCAGTCCAGCTTCAGAAATACTTTGGGAGGGAAAGGGGTGAGGGAAGAGGAGAGGAGGTTAAAGGCGCGGGGGGGGGGGGGGGGGGGGGGGGGGGGGGGGGGGGGGGGAGGGGGGGCTTGATAAAACGAACAGAACTTATACTAGTTATTTCGAAAGAGTTATATGAGTTGTTAATCACTTCCAGCCAGTGTAGTTTATTAAGACATCTTTCTATCCCCTCTTAACCTTTTTGTTATACCTGGTAGACAGTTTAACCGAAAGGTTAAAGAAATGCACGGAAATCCAAATGGAATGAGAATGAAAATGGAAACAAAACCCGAAAGCAAACCAAAATAATCCAGCCAATCAAATCCAGTCCAATGAAAATTCAAGACAAAAACAAATCAATACAACTCTGACCAATCCAAACCACACTCTTCTAATCCACAACGTATCCAAATCAAACCAATTTAGTCCCACAGCACAGCAAATGAAAGCAATGCAGAGCAATCCAGAACCAAAACCAACCAAACCAAATCAACTCAATCCGACCCAAATCAATTCAATGGCTTCAATAATCAAAACAGCCTCCTCTAGCCATTTCAACCCAGTCAACACTGGACGAAGCTAAACCAGTCCAAACCATTGAATATGGAATCAACTTATATCAGCAAAGAACCCTAAGGTATACTTGACTGTGAGTTCAGACTGTCCGACCACGACAATAGACGTTATGACTAAATCAATGACATCCATAATCGATTTGAAAATCACTATCAACTCACTGAGAGTGACTCTTGACACTGATTCGTCTACACGTTTTGTATGTTGTCAAATGACTTTTTTTTTTATGAAGGTAATTCTGTGCCAGTGGTATTGACTAGCAGTCTAATATCCCACAGTGCACATTCTTGTTTCGTTATCCACTGATTTCTTATGAGATATGAATGTCATAGATTTTCATTCTCTGTTCATTACTTATCTTTGTACCCCCCCCCCCTCTCTCTCTCTCTCTCTCTCTCTCTCTCTCTCTCTCTCTCTCTCTCTCTCTCTTTGTGTGTCTGTGTGTGTCTGAGCGGGCATGTGTGAGCGTGGATGAATGATTTGTTACTAATGTATGTGCAGGTTAAGAGGAACTACAAACTTTTACAGCCTTGCTTTAACGTATGAAATTGTTTCAAATTCTTGTCCGTATGGGAATGTTTCTGCATTATGCTCCTAAATTAAAAACTTAACTTCAGTTGTCATATTTTTGTATTGAGAGAGAGAGAGAGAGAGAGAGAGAGAGAGAGAGAGAGAGAGAGAGAGAGAGAGAGAGAGAGAATACTTCAATCTTTACCATTGAGAAGATCTAGGTTTTTTCCAGACAATAACTGGCACAGGGCTCTCTCCCCTTCCTCTTTATTGTCTCCCTTCAATGATGGTTGTCTTTCGTTGTCATTCTATGGCATACATTTACCTCCCGTTAATGTTTTTACCTCTCTAATAGATCTCTTTGCTGTCTCGTCTGGTAAGTAAATCTCAGATTTGTAGGAGCGACAGGATTTCTCTCTGTCTGTCTCTGTCTGTCTCTGTCTCTGTCTCTGTCTCTGTCTCTGTCTCTCTCTCTCTCTCTCTCTCTCTCTCTCTCTCTCTCTCTCTCTCTCTCTCCTGCTTATCTTTCTGTCTGAATGTCTGCCTGTCTGTCTGTCTTTCTCTCTCTCTCTCTCTCTCTCTCTCTCTCTCTCTCTCTCTCTCTCTCTCTCTCTCTGTTTATCTTTCTGTCTGAATGTCTGTCTGAATGTCTGTCTGTTTGTCTCTCTCTCTCTCTCTCTCTCTCTCTCTCTCCTCTCTCTCTCTCTCTCTCTCTCTCTCTGTGTGTGTGGTGCGCCTGTTTGTTTATCTTCTATCTGAATGTCTGGCTGCTGTCTGTCTGTCTGTCTGTCTGTCTGTCTCTCTCTCTCTCTCTCTCTCTCTGTATATGTATGTGCTCTCTCTCTCTCTCTCTCTCCTCTCTCTCTCTCTCTCTCTCTCTCTCTCTCTGTACGTGTGTATGTGTGTACATGCGCGCGCACACGCGCGCACACGTGTGCGAGCTCATGGTTGTGTGAACAGCTACATTGATAGGCTGGAAATCGATCGAAAAAAAAATCCAAATGGTAAGTAATGAAATTGTAAAACGCTACGAACGAAAGAAGCAGGCGGGAAAAGCCGACAGTTGGAGAAAAAAAAAAGAAGAAAAATTAAATGTGGAATCGCGCAAGTGATTAAAAGCCCCCAATGAAAACAAACTAAAAGAGAAGAGGTGTAAGGACAAGACAAATAAAAACAGAAGACAATTCCCTCTCGTCCTGTGGGGAAGCAGCCGTTTCATTCAACTGTCGGCATCACTTTGTGATCGAAGGCAGAGAGGAGCATTGGATGGCGAGGGTCTAGGCCCAGTCGTGGATTTTTTTGTTTGTTTGTTCGTGTTTGTTTTTGCTTACGCAGGCTGATACTCCTGCAGACACTCCCTGTATGGTCAGGCAAGGATTAATCCCATCTACCCAACAAAGGAAGAGGAGTTTTGTGTGTATGACCATTTTTTTTCTTATCCCGCCATTAAGGCAGCCATACTCCATCTTCGGGGAAGGTGCATGCTATGTGTAACGTGTCATCCATACCAACGGCCAAACTGGCCTCCTCTTCCGAAAGTTGGTGATCGGATTTTACGTGTGTGCAAGATGTTACGCGTGCGTTCACACACGGAACCTCGGTTTATAATCTCATTCGAAGGACTGGGAATGGAGTCAGAAGCAATGTTAACTCCGAGGGGGAAATACCCCTGTACCGAAACGGCCCGGCGGAGATTCGAACC
>CM065737.1:9898431-9919556 GCA_033310375.1 Conus canariensis | reverse complement strand
AAATACACCTTTTTCTGAAAGAAAAACGATTTCTGAGATCTGTTTTCCTAGGGAGTTCCAGGGTATACAAGTCAGTGAACGATTCCCGTCCTTGACGGTTGGGTTGAAAGAATGCTGTCTTCTATGATTAGTTTGCAGGCCCCTTTAGGCAAGCAGTGCAATCGGTCATCCGCTAGGCTGTAATACAACTGGCACAGCGTGAATTTTAATGGTGGACTTTGTTGTTTGAAGGGGAACAAAAAAAAAAAAAAAAAATTACGAGCTCTGAAATATAGTGATGGACTAAGCTGCGCTGCCAGGAATCTGCTTCCAAGTTTGCCTCCGTTACACCTCACCTCCCAGCCCCCACCCCCTGTCTTTCCTTTTTTATTGTTGGAGCAAGCTTCTATTGGCATTTCGTCTTGCCAGGATCCTAGCATCCTTTAAAACTGTTCTCAGAAAGAAAAAAAAACTGTCATAAACATCTTTTATGTTTGACCTTATTTAATCCTCTGGCTATCGTGATTGACTGTATATTTTGCCATCCTCCTTTTCTGTGCTGTATGTGTGTGTGAGTGTGGAGGAGTAGCATGTGTGTGTGTATGTGTGCGTGCGTGCGTGCGTGCATACGTGCGTTGTGGTGGTGTGTGCGTGTGTGTGTGTGTGTGTGTGTGCTGTGGTGTGTGTGGTGTGTGTGTGTGTGTGTGTGTGTGTGTGTGTGTGTGTGCTGTGTGTGTGCGTGGTGTGTGTGCATGATGTGTGCGGTGCGTGCGTGTATGTATGTGTGTGTTTGTGCGTTGTGTGTGTGTGTGTGTGTGTGTGTGTGTGTGTGTGTGTGTGTGTGTGTGTGTGTGTGTGCGTGCATGTGTGCGTGCGTGCGTGTGTGTGTATGTGTGTTTGTTCTGTGTGTGTGTGTGTGTGTGTGTGTGTTTGTGTTTGGTGAGCGTGTGTACCAGCGTGTGTTTGTGTGTGCGCGCTGGTGTGTGTTGTGTGTGAGTGTGCGCGCGCGCGCAGAAGATGAGAAAAATGTGATCATCACAAGCCGAACCCCGTTCAGCAGCAACTTTTATTCTTTCACGGAGGAAGTCTTAATCAGGAAACAAATGTTGTCCGGACAAGACAAGAACGTGACAGGAAAACTGAGGTCTTAGAAGAAGAGAAGTCTTTTCTTTCGTCAGAGGATTTGTCGTTGGGATATTCTAGTCCATCTGAAAAGAAAGATCACCTCTCTCTGTTGCATGACTTGACGTCCAGAAAGTGACAGCCATTTTGTGCGAGCTACTGGCTGATGCTGATGCTGTGTGTGTCGATCGATGCCCAGTTACTCTAAAGGACCCAACGTGTTTGGTCTTGCTCTTTTCTAAAGGTCATGAAACGACAGGAACATCGTAACGGGTGTCCATCGACCGAAAAGTAAAAGAAGAAGAAAAAAAAAGGAAAAGAAAAAAAGAAAGTGCATCTTAAGTGAGGTTGGGAGTCGTAAACGTAAATAACTGACAAGAACAAACTTTTGTGCTTCCTCAGTGAAACAACAGAAGCACATAGATAGACTAGATTAAAACAAACAAACAAATAAACAATGGCAGCTTACAGTCGTCTACCCATTCTCCTAGCCTAGATGCATCGTGACGAATAGAGAATAAACGGGACAATAAAGTAATCACAAGGGGAGATAAGATACTCTGTTTCAATATTCCTAAACACACACACACACACACACACACACACACACACACACACACACACACACACACACACACACGTTTATTTCTTCTCTCTGGAGTCAGCATCACGTGACCATGGTCTTAGGGGTTGCCTGACAGACGCCCAGTCAGGGAGTACCCACAGCGCTCTGGCATCAGTCATGGTCTATGAAGTAGAGGCGTTACGTCCTGTCTGGGTTTTCAGATCGTCCATTCATGCACTTCCCCCCCCCCCCTCCCCCCCTCTGTCTCTGACGCACTCTTCTTCCATTGTCTTGTGGTGCTGTTTGTGTGACAAGATGCAGCGAAGCGTATACCTTTTCAGTTTCTTTTTTTTTTAAGTGACTCTCTGTCTAATGGCTGCGAGACGGGATTCGTGTCTGTCAGATTATGTTTATAGTACAGACCTGGCATGATCATGGGACTTACATTCTCTGCATGAGATGAAATTTAGAGGAGAGAAGACATCAGAGGACTGAATGTGTTGCTGTGGATTGCTCTTCGATGTCATGTGTGAGAGAGAGAGAGAGAGAGAGAGAGAGAGAGAGAGAGAGAGAGGAGGGAGAGAGAGAGAGAGAGAGAGAGAGAGAGAGAGGGCGCAGAGAGAGAGAGAGAGAGGAGAGAAGAGAGAGGAAGAAGGAGAGAGACCGACAGATAGACAGACAGGCAGACACACAACAGACAGGCCACACACACAGCACCACACACACACACACCCAACACACACACACAGCACACAGCACACACGCACGCACGCACGCACGCACGCACGCACACACACACACACACACACACACACACACACACTCAGAGGGGGGGAGGTGGGATGGGGATGAGTGTCTTAACGCAAAGGGCCACTCGGTGACCTCGAGTCATGCATGACACACATGGCGAAAGCGAGTCTTGTTTGACCTCCTTTGTTGAACGACCATCTCTGACCAGAAACAAAGGACCCACAGCAACCACGATACTCGTCCAAAGAGAGCGCAATGACAACATGCCGTCATCATCACTGACGTCAATTTTCGTCATGTTCTCCGTCACTGACAGACATTATTCGACCTCGCTGCAATCACAGGCTATCTGTATGGCATAAAATGAAATGCGCCGATAGAAAAGAGAAGTCGGTAATATAGCTGTGCATTGAACGAAGAAGCAGATCACAGCTGGAGACAGGAAACACTGGAATATAGAAGATACGTACGATGACCGCAGCTGTCTGTGAAAAGCAGAAAGGTGATGGATATGTTCATACTGAAGCTTGGCGATTACTATCTTTCAACGCTACGTGTTACATGGTCAACATGTGAGTGTGCGTGCGTGCGTGTGTGTGTGTGTGTGTGTGTGTGTGTGTGTGTGTGTGTGTGTGTGGTGTGTGTGTGTGTGTGTGTGTGTGAGGAGAGAGAGAGAGAGAGAGAGAGAGAGAGGTGTAGCCTATATGGACTAGTCCTCACGCAGTGACACCTCTTTGATGAAACTGAAACAGAGAGAGAGAGAGAGAGAGAGAGAGGGGGGGGGGAGGAGGAGAGATGTTCTCAACATGCAAGACTTGCTTGTCGTACCTCAGTGTATAAAATCACCTTCAGGTAGTCATGTTATCTCACTCGAAAAACGTAGACGAATCAAGAGATTTTGTTGTGGTTTTTAATTACTGTTCGAAAGCAGTTCTTGCTATCAACGAGCTTTTTTGTACTCCCAGTTCTTATAGAACTGTCTGTGTGTCTGTCCGTGGTCAAAATGTGTTCCACTCGCTCCAGACAAAACTTCTGGGCCGATCTTTCTGAAAATTTGTAGGTATGTTCATTATGGATCAGGGATGATGCTCGATGTTTTATTTCACGAGAATAGCCATTACTAATGGCTATAACGGCCCAAACCGGTTTTTCTTCTTTATGGAATATCTCAGTGACGAAATACATTATGACGCATGTTTGATTGTGATGTTTTTCTGGAAGGTAAACTGGGAGTACGTTTATATGCTTAGCATCTTGTTTTTTTTTTATCCCTAATTCCGTCCGGTAGAATGGAGCTCTGTGTCCGCTATATCTTAAGTGGTTTTTTTTTTCTTTAAATTTGAACGGTTTCAATCTACACTGGCTGTGACATTTTGAGGAAGGGGGGGGGAGAGGGGGGGGGGGGAAGGGGAGTGATTGGTAGGGGTAAAGGTCGGGGGAAGCTGAATTTTATATGAATTGGTTTGGATTGGATTGATTAAAATTGCTTTGTTTAGTTTCTTCATTACCCTACATTACTTTCGTTCGGTATGATACGGTGTGGCTGGTTTTGGATTGATTTGATTTGACGTTGTTGTTTTTTTTTTCGCCAGGATAAAAATACATTAATTTGGGTTGGTCGGGTTTCAGTTCGATTCTGGTTGAAAATAGTATTTTCTTTATTTCCGTTCACTTTTTTCTCCCTTTCGGTTTGACGTGGTTCAAACCAGTTGTCTACAAGCTGCTACAGGGGGAAAAGATGGGAAAGGGAGTGTTGGGCTTCGTTCACGAAACGATTCAACTGAAAGCGATAAAAAAAAAAAAACATGATTGTCTCAGAATAATCAGGGTGGCTTCCATTCCTCTTTTCAAGGACAAAAACATTCCCCCAAATCGGCAGACTTGCTGTGGAAAGCTGGAAATTGCAATTGAGCCGGTGTTGTGGAGCCCTCTCTTCATTCTCCATTTTCGAACTATTCTGGCCATATCATCGTTGCGGTAAATTTCATAAAGCCCCCTCTACCTGTCGTCTTTCAGTCCTTCGGAACTCAGGGGCGGTAATATCCTGCAGGGTGAGGTTACCTCTCACTTTGTGTCCGGTTATGCAGAAGACTAGCAAGGTTCAGCAAGTGGCACTTTTACTTCAATTTATTCAGTGATCTGTCTGTCTGTCTGTCTGTCTGTCTGTCTGTCTGTCTGTCTGTCTCTCTCTCTCTCTCTCTCTCTCTCTCTCTCTCTCTCTCTCTCTCTCTCTCTCTCTCTGAATGATCAAAACGACTGTAAATTTCTAGCTCCATATGATTTCATTTACTTGTGTGTTTATTTTTCCTGTCTTGTTATCTAGATCAGTTGAACAAATTGTTAAGCAAACAAATAAAGCAACAAATGAATAAAAGTTTCTTACAACATTCAAGAACCAGCTGTCTTCTTTTACTGCTCAAAATGTACTAGATTGTTTATAAACTGGTGCCATTCGTTCGGCAGTCACGTTTCGCTCTTTTTTTCTGTTTGTTTATTTATAGTGGTTTTATTTTTTGTTTTTTGTTTTGTTTTTTGTTGAGGAGGGGGAAGGAGATGGGTAGCAATGGTAGCTGTGTGGTGGTGCGTTTTTCTAGTTCCCCTATTCTGTGACCGTTTTTGAGTTACAAATCAAGCATTGCAATGACTGACGTTTACAGGTTCAGAGAGAGAGACAGACAGACAGACAGATAGTCAGACAGACAGATAGACAGACAGAGACAGAAACAGAGACAAAGACAGAGAGGCAGAGAGAGACAGAGAGAGCTTCGATGAGTATTGTCAATAAAAAGGAAGCTCCGTCACATCAGCACTACCAAGTCCACAACTGGCCATGATTATCGCCCTTGTGAATCCGACTTGCATACCGTCCGCGTTACACAGCCCTCAGAGAGGAAACATTGACGGGAGGTAACTGAGAGTCGCAAGAGTGACAAGGAAAGACAACCGTCATTGAAGGGAGAGAGGGCAGAGAGCCTGCTCCAGTGATTGACTTGGAAAAACCTAGATCCCTTCCGAGGGAAAGATTGATTCGGGATGGCTTCTTCTAGTGGGTAGTGCAAGATTGCTCTCTCTCTCTCTCTCCTCTCTCTCTCTCTCTCTCTCTCTCTCTCTCTCTCTCTCTCTCTGTATTTGGAGATAGACAGACAGAGAGACAGATAGATAGACAGATAGATAAATAGATAGATGGTAATGGTAATGTTGCTTATAGCCCAGCCGACCGCAAAGGGCCATATAAGGGCTATCACCGCGTTGAAATGAACTCACAAGCCAAAAAAAAAAGATAGGTAGATAGATAGATAGACAGACAGATAGATAGATAGACAGACAGATAGACAGACAGACAGACAGACAGACATATAGATAGATAGATAGATAGATAGATAGATAGATAGAGGGATAGATAGATAGATTGATCGACAGACGGAATTCAGAACAAATAAAGAAAAAGTGTCACAAAGAGAAGGGGAAAGAAAGGAGGAGAGGGTGGAAGGGGGAGGGGGGGGGTGGCGGCAAGTGAGTAAGTGCAGAAAAAAAAGGAGAGTGAATAGTATAGGCGGATGACAACAACAACAAAAAAACCTGGAAAATCAATGAAGGCTATAACGGGAGATTACCCTCTGCCAGCGTAGAAGCACTTCATTTTCTTCAACTTAATTGTCGCTCACACTTTCTGACCAAAGGCCAAAAGCAAGCAAGCAAACAAACAAACAAGCAAACAAGCAAGCAAAACAAACAAATGTACAAATAAACAAACAAACCCATAGGCAACATCCAGTGAATTTCATTTAAGATCTGCAAAGAGAGCGACAACAATGAAGAGACAGCGATTGGCAGGCTAGTTTTGTTGACGTTGTTGTTGTTGTTGTTGTGTTGTTGTTGTTGTTGTTTTACTGTTGTTGTTTTCTTTTTTCTCATTTCTTCAGAACACGAGCGTGCCCTTTAAAGATTCGGGCCAAATGAGATGTCGGTATTTTCCACCCGTTGTTTCTTTCTTTCTTTCGTTTATTCGTTCTTTCTTCTTTTCTTTTTCTCTTCTTCTTCATCTTCTTCATCATTATCATCTTCTTATTTCTCTTTTTCTTAATCTCTCTCTCTCTCTCTCTCTCTCTCTCTCTCTCTCTCTCTCTCTCTCTCTCTCTCTCTCTCTGTTTGTCCTACACTCTACTTCCTCTCACTGTGTCTGTCTCTCTTTCTGGTCACCTTCTGTCTGTCTGTCTGTCTGTCTGTCTGTCTGTCTCTCTCTCTCTCTCTCTCTCTCTCTCTCTCTCTCTCTCTCTCTCTCTCTCTCTCTCGCTCGCTGTTTGTCCTAAATCTACTTCCTCTCACTCTGTCTGTCTGACTTTCTCTCTTTCTGGTCACTGTCTGTCCGTCTGTCTGTCTGTCTGTCTGTCTGTCTGTCTGTTTCTCTCTCTCTCTCTCTCTCTCTCTCTCTCTCTCTCTCTCCTTTTTCTACTTAATCGAGGGCAACATGTAAAAAAAAAAAGAGCCTGTATAGTGCTTATTCTTTATCCCTCATTAAAAAGATTCGTTCGTTCTCTCTCTCTCTCTCTCTCTCTCTCTCTCTCTCTCTCTCTCTCTCTCTCTCTCTCTCTCTCTCTCTCTCTCTTTTAGTTATCCTTTTTAGCTCACGGTGGCTTAAATCACAGCCGAGCATCCCCTGCTGTTGCTTTGTTTACCCGTGTTGTTTCTTTGATGCTGTCTGTCTGTTGGATTTCTCTGTTTCTTTGTTTATCTATCATTAAGGCTGGGTGATGAGTGGCTATTATCGGTTTCACTGATCGGTAGGAAATATAAAGAATTTATATAATTTTTTAAAATTATTATTCGCTCTGATAACGGAGTATCGCTTGTGTCTTTTGTTTTCCCTTTGTCTCTATTGTCTTTGTATATGTCTCTTCCTCTTCTTCCTTACCTCTCTTTCTCTGTGTCTCTGTCTCTCTCTGTTTCTCCTCTATGTCTCTCTGTCTCTGTCTCTGTCTCTCTGTCTCTCTGTCTCTCTCTCTCTCTCTCTCTCTCTCTCTCTCTCTCTCTCTCTCTCTCTCTCTCTCTCGACACCAGTCTATAACTATGCCCTCTTTGGCACTGTTCTGTCTTTCTAGCTCTGTCTGATAAGATAGACAGTGAAAAATAAAGCAAGAGAAAGAGAGAGACAGACAGACAGACAGACGGACAGACAGACCAGCAGACAAATAGACAGAGGGACAGGCAGAAAGCGAATTTATTCAACTGATTGAAAAACGAAAAGTAATACATCCTGACAGGTCTCTCTTATGACGGTATCATTCTTTTCTTTGGATATTTGCATTTATTCACTTTTCTTTCTTTGTTTCAATGGCTTGTAATGTCTTCCTTTCACTGGTCCTAAATTCTTCCTTCCTGTACTATTTCTATTTCATGTTCGTCTTCTCTCTTCTTTCTTTTCCGTTCCTAGTTTCTTTCCCCCTCCATTCCTTCTCTCTTCTTTCTTCTCTTGCTTTCATTGGGATTCCCTCTTGTTGTTTTTTTCTTGGTAACCGCCTTTTCGATCTTCTAATTACTTGTCTGATCTTCTTCCTTTTTCTCAGCCTTCTTGTCTGTCTGTCTGTCACTCTGTCACTCTGTCTCTGTCTCTGTCTCTGTCTCTGTCTCTCTCTCTCTCTCTCTCTCTCTCTCTCTCTCTCTCTCTCTCTCTCTCTGTATCTTTTCTCTCATTTCCCCCACTTTTTCTGCTTATCTCATTCATCTTCGCTAGTTTCATTTTTTCTTTTTTCTTTTTTGTTGTTGTTGTTGTATTTTCTCCGTATCCTTTTTGTTCTTCCTTCTCTTTGCCTTTTCATTTTCCCCCTGCTTTTCCTTTTTCTTCCCTTCCTTCCTTCCTGTCTTCTTCTTCCTCTTCGACTCCGTATTCTTTCTTCTGTTCTTCTCTCTTCTTTTCTTCCTGTCTTCTTACGTTTTCTTTTGCTATCTCGCCTTTTCTTTTAGTCTTCTGTTGAGTTTACATTCTTCGTCTTCTACACAGTTTTTGTACTCCCAGTTCGTAAAGAACAGGGAGTACTTTAGAATGGGAACGAAGAAATGCTGTCTGTGACTCTCTCTGTCTGTCTGTCTGTCTGTCTGTCCGTCCGTGGTCAAAATGTGTTCCACTCCCTCCAGACAAACCTTCTGGGCCGATTTTTCTGAAAATTTGTAGGTATGTTCATTATGGGTTACGGATGATGCCCGATGTTTTATTTTACCAGAATAACCGTTACTAAGGCTATAAATGATAATTTTAAAAAATCAAGTCCGATAAGGGAAATAACCACCGCATTTCTTCCAATAACTGGAAATTGTCTCTCCTCTTTGTTCTAGGAGTACGTTTATATGCTTTGCATCTTGTATATTTTTCTAGATTTCTTAATTGTTGTTCTCCTTTTCCCCATTCTTTTTCTCCTCTTTTTTACCTTTTTTTTCCCTTTCCTTCTCATTTTCATTCTTCGTTTCTTCTTTACTCTTCTTTTCTTTGTCATTTCCATTTTTTTCTCGTTTTCTTCTGTCCTTCATAATTTCGTTTTACTGGTGACAGTTCTCTCTATTTTCCCCTGTTTTCTTGCTCTGGTGACAGTTCTCTCTATTTTCCCCTGTTTTCTTGCTCTGTGTGTGTGTGTGTGTGTGTGTGTGTGTGTGTGTGTGTGTGTGTGTGTGTGTGTGCGTGTGTGTGTGTGTTTGTTTGTTTGTTTGTTTGTGTGTGTGTGTGTGTAAATGTGTGTGCGTGCGTGCGTGCGTGGGTGTATGCGTGCGTGCGTGCGCACGCGCGCGCGTGTGTGTGTGTATGTGTGTGTGTGTGTGTGTGTGTGTGTGTGTGTGTGTGTGTGTGTGTGTGTGTGGATCCTGCAGTCATGAAACTATTTGATCCTTCAGCAGTCAAAGTTTTTAACCGTCCGTTTATCGAACTTTTAAAAAGTTTTATCCTAAAGTCATCAAACTTTTTTACCCTGCAGTCATCAAACTTTCTCATCATGCAGTCATCAAACTTTCTCATCATGCAGTCATCAAACTTTCTCATCATGCAGTCATCAAACTTTCTCATCATGCAGTCATCAAACTTTTCTCTTTTTTTTTCTTTTTGCATTATTGCAGTCATCTAGTGTTTTGACCCTACGGTCTTGAAAAGGTTTAAGCCCTGCAGTCATCAAACGTTTTGACTCAAGTTTTCATCGAACATTTTCACCCTGCAATCATGCTGAAATGCAGTCTTTTTTTCTTTCTTTTTTTTTTTTTTTTTAAAGCTTTAGTCTTGCAGGCATGGACATTTTGACACTACAGTCGTCCTACATTTTGACCTTGCAGTCATTTTTTTTTTTTTTTTTTTTTTTTTGCAGCCTGAATCCGTTAATGTTTTCTAACCCGCATTCATCAAACTTTTTTTTTTTTTACCTTGCAGTCCTCAAACATTTCATTTTGCAGTCATCATTTTTTTTTGGTACCCTGATGTCACCAAACCTTTTGACAGTGCAGTTATCAAACCTTTTGACCGTGGAGTTATCAAACCTTTTGACAGTGCAGTTATCAAACCTTTTGACAGTACAGTTATCAAACCTTTTGACAGTGCGATTATCAAACCTTTTGACAGTGGAGTTATCAAAGCTTTTGACCGTGGAGTTATCAAACCTTTTGACAGTGCAGTTATCAAACCTTTTGACAGTGCAGTTATCAAACCTTTTGACAGTGCAGTTATCAAACCTTTTGACAGTGCAGTTATCAAACCTTTTGACCGTGCAGTTATCAAACCTTTTGACAGTGCAGTTATCAAACCTTTTGGCCATGCAGTTATCAACCTTTTGAACGTGCAGTTATCAAACCTTTTGACAGTGCAGTTATCAAACCTTTGCAGTCATTAAACGTTTGCCACTGCAGTCATTAAACGTTTGCCACTGCAGTCATTAAACGTTTGTCCCTGCAGTCATTACATGTTTGTCCCTGCAGTCATTAAACGTTCTCCCTGCAGTCATTAAACGTTTGTCCCTGCAGTCATTACATTTTTGTCCCTGCAGTCATTAAACGTTTGTCCCTGCAGTCATTAAACGTTTGTCCCTGCAGACATCAAATGTTTGTCCCTGCATTCATTAAACGTTGGTCCCTACAGTCATCAAACGTTTGTCCCTGCAGTCATTAAACGTTTGTCCCTACAGTCATTAAACGTTTGTCCCTGCAGTCATTAAACGTTTGTCCCTGCAGTCATTAAACGTTTGTCCCTACAGTCATTAAACGTTTGTCCCTGCAGTCATTAAACGTTTGTCCCTGCAGTCATCAAACGTTTGTCCCTGCAGTCATTAAACGTTTGTCCCTGCAGTCATTAAACGTTTGTCCCTGCAGTCATTAAACGTTTGTCCCTACAGTCATTAAACGTTTGTCCCTGCAGTCATTAAACGTTTGTCCCTGCAGTCATTAAACGTTTGTCCTTGCCGTCATTAAACGTTTGTCCCTGCAGACATCAAATTTTTGTCCTTGCATTCATTAAACGTTTGTCCCTGCAGTCATTAAACGTTTGTCCCTGCAGTCATTAAACGTTTGTCCTTGCCGTCATTAAACGTTTGTCCCTGCAGTCATTAAACGTTTGTCCCTGCAGTCATTAAACGTTTGTCCCTAAACGTTTGTCCCTGCAGTCATTAAACGTTTGTCCCTGCAGTCATTAAACGTTTGTCCCTGCAGTCATTAAACGTTTGTCCTTGCCGTCATTAAACGTTTGTCCCTGCAGTCATTAAACGTTTGTCCCTGCAGTCATTAAACGTTTGTCCCTGCAGTCATTAAACGTTTGTCCCTGCAGACATCAAATTTTTGTCCTTGCATTCATTAAACGTTGGTCCCTACAGTCATTAAACGTTTGTCCCTGCAGTCATTAAACGTTTGTCCCTACAGTCATTAAACGTTTGTCCCAGTCATTAAACGTTTGTCCCTGCAGTCATTAAACGTTTGTTTGTCCCTGCAGTCATTAAACGTTTGTCCCTGCAGACATCAAATTTTTGTCCTTGCATTCATTAAACGTTGGTCCCTACAGTCATTAAACGTTTGTCCCTGCAGACATCAAACGTTTGTCCCTGCAGTCATTAAACGTTTGTCCCAGTCATTAAACGTTTGTCCCTGCAGTCATTAAACGTTTGTCCTTGCCGTCATTAAACGTTTGTCCCTGCAGACATCAAATTTTGTCCTTGCATTCATTAAACGTTGGTCCCTACAGTCATTAAACGTTTGTCCCTGCAGTCATTAAACGTTTGTCCCTACAGTCATTAAACGTTTGTCCCAGTCATTAAACGTTTGTCCCGGCAGTCATTAAACGTTTGTTTGTCCCTGCAGTCATTAAACGTTTGTCCCTGCAGTCATTAAACGTTTGTCCCTGCAGTCAATCAATTTTTTTTTTTACCGTGCAGTCATCAAACAGTCCGACCCTGCAGTCATCAAACAGTTCGACCCTGCAGTCATCAAACTGTTCGGCCTAGAGTCTTAGTGTTTTGACTCTGCAACAACCAAACGTTCTTACTCTGCAGTCTGGGACCCTGTTAATCCTGCAGTCATCGAACGTTTTTAACCCTGTAGTTATCAAACGTTTTCAACCTTTAATGATAAAAAATGTTGATCATGCAGTCTGGGACACTTTTAATCCTGTACTCATCGAACGTTTTTAACCCTGTAGTCATCAAACGTCTTCACCCTGTGATGAAGAAAAATGTGAATCATGCTGTCTGGAAAAGTTGTAAACCTGCAGTCATCCTTCCTTTCGACATTGTCGTCATCCCGCATCGTGTTTCTGCACTCTGTCGTCATCCCACATCGTGATTCTGCACTCTGTTGTCATCCCACATCGTGATTCTGCACTCTGTCGTCATCCCACATCGTGTTTCTGCACTCTGTCGTCATCCCACATCGTGTTTCTGCACTCTGTCGTCATCCCACATCGTGTTTCTGCACTCTGTTGTCATCCCACATCGTGTTTCTGCACTCTGTTGTCATCGCACATCGTGTTTCTGCACTCTGTCGTCATCTCACATCGTGTTTCTGCACTCTGTGGTCATCCCACATCGTGTTTTTGCACTCTGTCGTCATCTCACATCGTGTTTCTGCACTCTGTTGTCATCCTACATCGTGTTTTTGCACTCTGTCGTCATCTCACATCGTGTTTCTGCACTCTGTCGTCATCCCACATCGTGTTTCTGCACTCTGTCGTCATCCCACGTCGTGTTTCTGCACTCTGGGGTCATCCCACATCGTGTTTTTGCACTCTGGGGTCATCCCACATCGTGTTTCTGCACTCTGTCGTCATCCCACATCCTGTTTTTGCACTCTGGGGTCATCCCACATCGTGTTTTTGCACTCTGTCGTCATCCCACATCGTGTTTTTGCACTCTGGGGTCATCCCACATCGTGTTTCTGCACTCTGTTGTCATCCCACATCGTGTTTCTGCCCTCTGTCGTCATCCCACATCGTGTTTCTGCCCTCTGTCGTCATCCCACATCGTGTTTCTCTGCACTCTGTCGTCATCCCACGTCGTGTTTCTGCACTCTGTCATCGTCCCACATCGTGTTTCTGCACTCTGTTGTCATTCCACATCGTGTTTCTGCACTCTGTTGTCATCCCATATTGTGTTTCTGCACTCTGTTGTCATCCCACATCGTGTTTCTGCCCTCTGTCATCATCCCACATTGTGTTTCTGCACTCTGTCGTCATCCCACATCGTGTTTCTGCACTCTGTTGTCATCCCACATTGTGTTTCTGCACTCTGTCGTCATCCCACATCGTGTTTCTGCACTCTGTTGTCATATCACATCGTGTTTCTGCAATCTGTCGTCATCCCACATCGTGTTTCTGCACTTATCATGTTTTTGTTTGTTTGTTGTTGGTTGGTTGGTTGGTTGGTTTGTTTGTTGGTTGGTTTACCCTGAAGCCATCAATTTTTTTCACCCTGCTGTCATCAAAGTTTTTGGCCCCGTAGTCATCAAACTTTTTCACCTTGCTGTCATCAAAGATCTGACCATGCAATTATCTTCTTTTTTTTTACCCACGGTCAAGAGCCATTTTACTCTGCAGTCAGGAGTTTCTCTTACAGCAGAATCATGAATGTACGTATGTGACCCATGCCAAACACACTATCTGGCTCTGCAGACATCAAATATTTTGACCTTAGAATCGTTAGCTGATGTTGTTTACTCTACAGTCATCAAATATTTCAGTATGTAGTCAAATGTGTTGATCCTGCATTCATCAATGCTTTTTTTTATCCGGCAGCCATCTTTTTTTTAACCGCACAATCATCAAACTGTTTGTTCCTTTGCTGATCAGACTTTCTAACCCCCGGCTGACAACAAACCTTGTTACTCTGCTTTCATCAAACGTTTTGACTTTGCAGTCACCAAACGTTTGACTTTGCAGTCATCAGATTTTTCTTTTGCCTTGCAGTCATCAAATGTTTTACCTTACGGTATCAAATGACTTGACCCTGTTGTCTAAAAAAAAAAAAAAAAAAAAAAAAAAAAAAAAAAGCAAACGATAGTCCACGTATGGGAAAATTTTACTCTGCAGTCATCGACATTTTTCTTTAAAACATTTCCTGCATTACAGATGTGGTACGTTGCGGTTTGAAAGATGTGTGACGTATGCTGATGACGTGTGTTTCAGTGTCGGTGTCCCCAATGGCGGATATGGAGCAGTGCCCTCCCTCCCTGTACGACTGTGCCACCCTGGAGAACTCTTTGACCACTGTGGCTGACGTCATCCTGATGCCAGACTTTGTGTCGTCACTTCATAACCACTACGGGCAGGTCAACGAGGTGTGCAGGTCAGTGACTCTGTGTGTGTGTGTGTGTGTGTGTGTGTGTGTGTGTGTGTGTGTGTGTGTGTGTTGTGTGTGCGTGCGAGTGTGCGTGCGTGCGTGCGTGTGTGTGTGTGTGTATTTGTGTGTGTGTTGTGGTGTGTGTGTGTGTGTGTGTGTGTGTGTGTGTGTGTGTGTGTGCTTTTGTATGTGTGTGTGTGTTTGTATGTGTGTGTGCGTACGTGCGTGGGTGCGTGTGTGTGAGTGTGTGTGTATGTGTGTTGTGTGTGTGTATGTGTGTGTGTGTGTTTGTGCATACGTTTGTGCGCGCGTGCATGGGTACATGCATATGTGTACGTGTGTGTGTGTGTGTTGTGTATGTGTGTGTGTGTGTGTGGTGGTACTTGTGTGTGTGTGTGCTGCGCTGTGATGTGTGTGTGCATGCGTGTGTGTGTGTGTGTGTGATGCGTGTGTGTGTGTGGTGTGTGTGTGTGTGATGCGTGTGTGTGTGTGTGTGTGTGTGTGTGTGTGTGTGTGTGTGTGTTACGAACAGATTATTTTTACAATGATTACTTAAATTGTTCAGAAATATGTACTCTTTGTGCAATTGAAATTCCGTGTATTTTTACACACGCCGTTTCTTTTCCTGATGATATGTGCACAGAAGTCAGTATGACGTCCATAATCGAGAAGCTTCCACAAATCATATAATTTTGTCTTTGAAATTCCAGTCTCCGGAACATCCATGCGTTTAGTGTGTCTACGCAACCCCACGGTTCTCGAGTTGATTTGATTTGAAAAGACAAAAACAAAACAAAACAAGATAAACGAACGATCAAACAAACAAAACAGCCTGAGATTGGGGTTGTCCCTAGAAGATAGATCTGTACTTTTTGTTGAATGGAAGCTCATCTTTTAGCTCTGGAACCGAACAATACTATGCACATTTAAATGTTAGTTCTCTGCTGACAGAAACGCCAGAACATGTACTTTCAGCCGCCCTCTCCGCGCGCATGTTTAGTCAAACTTTTCTAATCAAGGACATCCTCAGAGAAGATGAGTTCAGCCAATAACCAACGTACATATCCAATTCCCAGGACTGGAAACACTATTTTGCGCTTACAACGAAAGGGCTTTAAGTCGTCATCACGGTTACCGGAGTGCAAATTAAAGTGTTCTTTACCAGACGTACTTCACCGTTCCGCGCAGTTTTGAAATTCCAAAGGGCTTAGCATCGTACATACCATTACCGGAGGGAAAATTTCCCAACAAAGGGCTTTAAGTCGTCATCACCGTTACCGGAGTAGAAATTCCAGTTTAAATGTAATTCAACGACAAATTGAAACAACCTGCATGCCCCTGAATGCCTTCAGAAGAATAGATGTGTGTTCATCGCAGTCTCTGGAAAAGCCAGTTTGACAAGCTGATTATTAAAACTCCATTTATGCTTCTGACAAATGAATGGTAGATACGCTGCTGTACGTTTACGTTTACAAAGCATTATTTATAGGAACAATTACTATTATTACTATTATGAATACTTATATAGCGCCTATCCTGGGCTAGAGACCAAGCTCTAAGTGCTTTACAATCCACACTCGTTTACACAACGGGCTGCCTACCTGGGTAGTGCCCACTGAAGAGCTGCCAGCAGGCGCTTCATTCAGTCGTTTCCCGTGTCATCCAGTCAATATCGTTCAATATTGTTCACTCAGTTTCATTACTTCCTTCATTCTTTCCATGTCTCACGCAGGGTGCATGCTATGTGTAACGTGTCATCCATACCAACGGCCAAACTGGTCTTCTCTTCCGAAAATTGGTGATAGGATTTTACGTGTGTGCAAGATGTTATGCGTGCGTTCACACACGGAACCTCGGTTTATAGTCTCATTCGAAGGACTGTATGGGACATGGAGTCAGAACCAATGTTAACCCCAAGGGGAAAATCCCCCTGTACGAAACGGCCCGGTGGAGATTCGAACCCGCGACCCCAGGATCACCAAGAGTACGAATCCGGCGCTCTACCAACTGAGCTATTCCGGACCCCATTCTCTGTCTTCTGGAACTGAAAAACAGCAGCAAATGCATCCGAATAGTCATCAACGTTCCGAAAGGAAACGCCAGTGAAGTACTCTAAATTTGTCGTTGGACCATCTTTTCAAGCACCTGTTGAAGTGGCCCCTTTTAACATTCCTGACTTCTTCCGGCAAGATTTAGAACTTATCTTGAAGTTCATAACACGGACCATTCTCCCTTTCCCATGCTGAGAGCCACTTTTCAATGAGGGGGAAAAACACTTGCGAAAAAAAAAGGTTCCTGCAAACATGCGCGCACGTGAGCATTCACGCACACACGGACGCACAAACACTTGCGCGCAAACACGCGCTCACAGACACACACACACACACACACACACACACACACACACACACACACACACACACACACACATACAGAGAGACGAGTACGAGAGAGAGAGAGAGAGAGAGAGAGAGAGAGAGAGAAAACATTCACGCGTGCGACCGGACACCCAGACACACAGACACACACACACACACAACACACACACACACACACCACACACACACACACACACACACACAACAAGATAAAGAGAGCGAAAGAGAGGACAGACGGATGGAATACTAGGAGAGAGAGAGAGAGAGAAAGAGAGAGAGAGAGAGAGAGAGAGAGAGAGAGAGAGAGAGCATTCACGCGTGCACCCGTACACCCAGACAAAACACACACACACACACACACACACACACACACACACACACAACACACACACACACACACACACACACACACACACAAACACACACACAACACACCACAAGCACGCTGGCGGGCGGGAAGGGAGGGAGGGAGGGAGGGAAGGCAATGGAATACTTAGGATTTGGAATTTATTTCAGAGGTTCAGAAGAAACATTGGTTGTTACAGATAGCGGATACAAATTCCATCCCTACTGTTGAAAAGCTTCAAGGTTTTTAGAAGAGAAATATAAAGAAGAAAACAAAGGGAAAAAAAAACAATAAAAGAAATCAGTGAACAAAAATATCTTGGCAATTTGCAGAAGTAATTTTCACGACAAGATAGAGAAAAGTGGAGAAGAAATGGTAGTGGGGTAATCAAAGGAAAGAAAAAAATAACGACAATGAATTTGCAGGCCGTTTCTTGTGTTGGAACAGAAATGTGAGTCTGATCTGTTACGTTATAAGTGCCTAGCCTTTTCAACCCTCTAACATTGAAGACTCAGTGTGTGTGTGTGTGTTGTGTGTGTGCGTGCGTGCGTGCGTGCGTGCGTGCGTGCGTGGTGCGTGCGTGCGTGCGCTGCGCGCGCGGTGTGTGGTGTGTGTGTGTGTGTGTTGTGTGTGTGTGTGTGTGTGTGTGTGTGTGTGTGTGTTCTTCTTCAATTTAACGTCTATCCACGTTAAGTGATATTAGACAATGTTAGAGGGGAAGGGGGGGGGGAGGGGTAGAGGTGTTAAGTAATATCTTCAAAAGCTGTGAAGAAAAACAGCAACAGCAACAATAAATTAAACAACTATGAGCTAACAAAGAACTACTGATCAAAACACTCAACATCGGTTCCAGTTTACAGAACAGAAAAAATAGGACTTTGTGTAATGAAACTGCAATTTTACACATCAGTGATAAATCTGATACAACAATACACCAATGTTTTTTCAATCAGATACATAATAGGCGCCTACCTGTATTATGCTGCTCGTTATAATGATATATATGTATGTATTGTGTATGTATATGTGTGTATATGTGTATGCATATGTATGTGAGTATGTGTATATACATATGTATACTTATGTTGTGTGTGTGTGTGTGTGTTATACATATGTGTATATATGTATTTCCCCTCCCTCTGTACCAGTCTACAGTGTTTATTCTTGAACAGCAATACTCCTTGCGGAATAATCACACTTAAAAATTGTATACAGATCAGCGACAATCAATTATCAAACCCGGCGGACTGTCCATCGATACAGCAATTTTTTTTTATTTAAAACCCTTTTGTGTGTACATGGATCTATGCTTGATCTTTTTTTTTATGTGCTTGTTTCGTTTCTTTATGTCTCTCTCTCTAAAAAAAAATGATGACAACTTTGCGCACTGTCCTCTTTCTGCGCACTTGTAAACTCTGATATTATTTGATTAAAAGGAAGAAAAAAAATCTGATACAACTTGATCCAGAGAACATTTAGGTAGGGATGGTAGGTAAGGTTTTAAGTGCTCACATTGAAAAAGGATGTGATTATTTGTCATTTTTCCGCCACAAAGGCATGTTATGTTCTTACAAAACTTTGTCTTAAAAGCATTCAATTTGATCTTATAAATCAAAGAAATTATAATCCGTGAGTAAGGTAAGCTACATTGATGAAATGAATTAAGTGTGTCAATGTTTATTAGCTGGCGTGAGTGAGTATCTAGAAAACATCCACAATTTCTTAAATTTTTTTCTAAAATGTTTCCAGCACGCATTTTCTAATAGACTGTATCCCTCATGGACAGACAATGGAATACTGATACATTCTGACCCGCTTGTATTTCTTGCTCCCCGCTTTGCTGCACTGTGTGTATGCGTGTGTGAGTGTGTGTGTGTGTGTGTGTGTGTGTGTGTGTGTGTGTGTGTGTGTGTGTGTGTGTGTGTGTTGTGTGTCTATGTTCTGAAAGCCAGATAGAAAATCATTTTCAATAACCAGCATCTTGACAAAATCAAGCTCAACCGCATATTCACGTCTGCATAAGTGCACAACACACGCATTGCGCGCGCGCGTGCTCGCACGCACGTAACACGCGCGCGCGGCGGCCGCGCGCACACACACAACACACACACTACACACACATCACATACATACACACACACACACACACACGCGCGCGCGCGCGCGCGCGCGCGCGCGCACACACACTCACGCATGGGAGTGGAGCGGTTGAATACTCAGTCTTCGGAATGTATTTCAGCGATGCAGAAGAAAAAGGACGGGTTGTGTAACTAGTGGTTGCAGATTCCATCCTGAGTGTTTAACAACCTTCGAGTTTTCAGACCCGCCTCATGCTCTACTCCCCCCCCCCACCCCCCACCCCCCATCCCCAACCCCCCCCACCCCCACCCCCCACCCATCCACCCACCCCACACCCCCACCCATCCCCATCTCTCCAATCTTCCCTCTAAAAACAAAAGTGAAAAACAAGATATGTTTTAGCAATTTCCAGGACTAATTCTGACAGACTGACACAGCAAAGTGTGCACGGTGAGGTGAAATGCTATTGGGAGTCAGAGAAGCGACAGAGAATTGCCAGCCGTTTGCTCTGCTCCAACAGACATGGGCCAGTTGGACTCCTCGTACACTCTAGGTGCCCTAGTCCTTTTCATTCTCTTACATTAAACAGTGTGTGTGTGTGTGTGTGTGTGTGTGTGTGTGTGTGTGTGTGTGTGTGTGTGTGTGTGTGTGTCTTTGAGTGTGTGTGTATATGTGTGTGTGTTGTGTGTGTGTGTGTGTGTGTGTGTGTGTGTGTGTGTGTGTGTGTGTGTGTGTGTGTGTGTGAGTGAGTGAGTGTGTGTGTGTGTCAAGTCAAGTCAAGTCAAGTCAAAATTTTATTTAGAGATGGAAACATTGAATAAGCAACATATCTGCTTTTTTACATCAAGCCATCTATGAAAAAAGAAAGAAAGAGAAAAAAAATCAAATCGTGTACAATGCCTTTCATCAAAAGAAAAGTAAACATACCGTCTTCCCCCCTCCCCTCTCCTCCCCTTTTCCCCACTCACTTCCATTCACGTAAAAGGTATCAATGCTCATTGCCGCCCTATGGTTACATTCACGAAGTGTATATCTTTACCAGTGTATTTCTTTTCTGCACAGGATGGACATTTTTTCAGTATCATATGTGGTTAACGATTCATGAGATAATCTTTCAATTTTTTCTTAAACGTGTTTTTATTTTTTGTATTTTTTAAGGGTTTTGTGAGTTTATTCCACAGATTTCCACCTGAATATACAAAACTGGATTTGTATAAATTGTTGCGTGGTCTAGGAATGGACAATAAATGATTATGTCTATGGCAATTGACTCTAAATGTTTCTGTAATCTTTTGGGGAGCTGTTCCATTAATAACGTTATGCATACAAAGGGCTTTATTGAAAAAGAGACTGTTTGGGAAGGTTAATATTTTGAGTTGTTTGTAATCTTCATCAGTTAGGGAGCTCGATTTTAACAATACTAATTTCAATGCTCGTTTGTACAGACGATGAATTAATTTTAAATTATGTTCACTACAGTTGTCCCAAAGGGTTGATGCATAATCAATTAATGACAAAATATGTGCGCAGAAAAAAAGTTTTCGAGAGTGGCCATCGAGGAAATTTTTTATCCGAGACAACTGAATTTTTTTTTGAAAGGCGTTTTGCTAAGAATGTTATATGTTCAGTCCAAGATAAATCTTTGTCAATAATGACACCTAGTGTTTTGTGTGAACTGACTTCCTCAACTTTATTGTTGGATATGAGTAAAGGCTGAAAGTTTGATTTCATTTTTTGTCGTTTCTGTCTTGTAGACACGTACATGCACTTTGTTTTAATAGCATTTAAAGACATATGGTTTAGTTGTGTCCATTCAGTAAGTTTATCGATATCTGCTTGAAGCTTAATTGTTAATTCATAGGCATCAGAGTCGTTTTCGTGAAGAGATGTATCATCTGCAAACATTTCGCATTTACATTTAACAAAACAAGGCAAATCATTTACGTAAATTGTAAACAAAAGAGGTCCTAACACAGAGCCTTGTGGAACACCATATTTGACAGGCATAAATGTTGACAATTTGTCAGCTACAGCTACTGATTGTTTTCGGTCACATAAAAAAGATGAAATAAGACTTATGAATTCTGGAGTCAGTTTGTAAAGTTCAAGTTTACGGCACAACA
>CM065737.1:9865931-9888431 GCA_033310375.1 Conus canariensis | reverse complement strand
TTTTGTAATATTACCATAGGAATAGAAAAAATCTGCTTGCTTCATCAACCAAAGGGGGAAAGGGTATTTGGTCATTTTAACAATGTTGTCAAGCGAAAAGTCGCATGCATGTAAAAGAGGAGATACATAATCAGACAATGAAGTATATGCTTTTTTTATTCCGTATCTCTCTAGAAACGTAGGTGCTTTCATCAAGTTCAGAAGTAACTGAGTTAGGGACTGTTCTTGCTCGTGCTGAGTAGCTACAAGCACAGAGCATCCTATGTTCATTTAAAGGCAAAACTCCTGCCTCTCTGTAAGTCATATCAATTGATGCCCATCTTGGAAGCCCCAAAGCAATTTTAAATGCTAAGGAATCAATACTAGTTAACTTATGTAAATCTGTCTTTGGTGCAGTAAAAAATACTTCTTGACCATAACTTACAATCGAACGAACTGTCCCTAAGGCGACATGGATAAGATTAGATCCATAATTTATTAGAGGGATTCCAGTTAGGACTCGCAGTAATGCAATTTTCTTTCTTGCCTTTTCCACGAGATGATTTATATGTTTACACCAAAATAATTTATAGTGAAAAATAACGCCTAGAAATTTTACTTGCTTACTTGGGAAAATGAAAGAATCACCTATTTGTATTTTTACAGCGTCCCTACCTTCAAAATCGATATTTTTCTGTGTAAATATAATAAAAACCGATTTGTCCGTTGATAAGTTAAAACCGTTTGAATTCAAATAATTAACAAGTTTACTGACCGCAAATTGAAACTGTTCAACAATTTTATTGCACTTGATTTTGTTTTTTGTAAAATTACAATTTACATTTTTCCACATTGCAATATCATCAGCATAAGCAGCTAAAGTTGCCCCTTTCGTGTCAATCTGGTTAAGATCATAAAGCATCAATGAGAAGAGGATTGGAGAAATTACACTTCCTTGAGGGACACCCATGTTAACATATCTTGTACTTGACAGCACACCATTTAGTTTTACTTGTAGCGTTCTTCCAGATAAAAATGATTATAAAAACATGTGGAAACGACCTTTAACCCCAATTTCATGAGCCTTGGACAATAATTTAAAATGCCAAACGGAATCGTACGCTCTATGAATATCAAAAAACGTGGCTAAAGTGGAGTGTCGCTTAGCCAAGGCTTTTTTGACGTGTGAAGCTAAAAGACTAACATGATCAGTGACACCCCTCCCTTTTCTGAAACCAGCTTGAAATATTGGCAAAATCCCATTCTTTTCAAGGAAATGTTCTAATCTGAATTTCATTATCCTCTCAAAAAGTTTTCCAATGTGAGGAGTCAAAGAAATGTGTCGAAAATTAGAAGATTTTCTTTTTGATTTTCCTTGTTTATGGATAGGTACAACTGTTGCTTTCTTCCAAGCCATTGGCAGCTTTCCAGAATTCCAGCATAATTGGAAGAACTCTAATAATTTTTTCAAAAAGCATTGTGGAAAATGCTTTATCATGTTGTAAGAAATGGGATCAAATCCTGTCGCAATTTTACCAGATTTTAGACGGCGAAGTGAGTACAGAAGCTCCTCCATTGTTAGATTTTTATTAATATATAACGTGTTGTCATTGCCATGTGGTTCACTGTTTCTCCCTTCGTTTTCAATAGTTCTTCTTCGTTCTTGCTCTTCTTTAGGCAGATGTTTAGTCTGACTCATTGCTGCGAAAGTGTCAGCAAATAATTCAACTTTCTCCTCGTTTGTTTTATAGATTTTATCGTTTTCAATCAAAACAGGATCTGGGAGATGAAAAGAACCTTTAGATTTTCTAATTTCTTTCCAAAGTAAAGCGCTATCGTTTGGGTGTTTGGAACAGTTGATGACTAAGTTTTTGTAATATTGCTGCTTTGCAAAAGCAACAACTTTGTTACTATTGGTGTTAGCTTTTTTGTATTCAGCGTGTAACTGTTCCACTCTACTTTTAGGCTGCGTATGACGGCTTATCATCCAGCTTTTGAAGGCCTTAGTTTTCGCACCCACGGCGACTTCACACGCAATATTCCACCATGGGTTTGATGCTTTCTTTGGATGATTCTTTAATTTGACTTTTGGGATTGCAGAATCTGCAGCCTTAAGTATAAGTTTTCTTAATTCAAAGCAACAATTTTCCAAACCTTCCTCTAACACTATATTTTGATTGAAATTTAGAAAAGACGAACCTGCTGTCAAAATTTGATTGAAAAGCGCCCAATTAGCCTTATCTTCATTAGAGAAAGTTAATATGTCTGTTCTTGATCAGCAATCTTATTTTGCCCGCAAACCCCACTTTTCACATAATCAAATTTTCTCAACCAAAAAAAATAGCTAAAAATCTACAAAATTAAACAAATCTAATTGCGTGAAAAGTGGGGTTTGCGGGGAAAATAATTTTCCTGCTCTAGAACCGCACATTTTAACTTTCTCTCTGATTAACTAACAGGCACTGTGTTTGTGTGGACAACTTGCAACTCTTCGCGAACAAACGATCTTTTAGGGGCAGGCTTTTTAGACGTAGTAGCACCGCTAGAAGAAAGAGTCTCTCTTAAATAATACACGGGAGGGGTTGTTTTCATAATTCTTTCAACTTCATATACATCTACGCTCCATATAGGGTCTGTGGCTCTAATTCTAACATCGCCCTCTGCCTCTCCAGGCGCATACAAGTATCTTACTTTTAGTCCGAACGGCAAGAGTTTTTGATTACCTTGAATGTCTTCAGTAATACTTATTTTTTTTAATTTGATCGCGTTCACTGGCTTAAGGCCCGTTGCTTTAAATTCTTCATTGTTCATGGCGCGTAAGACTGCCGGCAATCTCCTGACCCATTCTGTGTTGCGTGTTTTGTCCATAAGGTCTCTATGATATTGATAGGTAAACAGACGCTCAGCCAGATTTTTATTAAAGTTTTCTACTAGAGCCTGAGAGCGATGGCTGCCTGGGATCCCTCTCTTAACTGTAACCCGATGTCTTAAAAACAGTTGGTTTACAGCCCCTTTAAACTCTTTCCCATCATCAACCTGGATCATCCTAGGATACTTTAATGGACCTCGCATGTATATTTGTTGTAAAGCCACAGCCACAGCAGTTGAGCTTTTATCCGTTAAAGGCTCAGCATCTTTATACCTCGAAGCCATGTCAACAACAGTCAGAGCATACTTAAACTTTTTTCTTCTAACTTTGTCATGTGGAAGATACAGCAAGTCCATCTGGTGGGTGTCATTAGGAACTGAGTTAACAAATCGAGGCCTTATTATTCTTTTTGGGGCGGGCAGATATATTTGCCAGATCGCTTGTTTTGAAAGCCAGTCTTTCGCCTCTGATTCAGACACCCTAACAGCTTTACTCAGTTTATCAATAGCAGCCTTTCCTTTCCAATACCCTCTAGGAGAATAATATATTTTGTACTTCGTATCGTCCATAAGAAGGGACTGTTTTTATTACATTTTTAACTATTGTTTTTTAGATTGAATATGCAAGAAGAAAGATTGCTCCCATAGCACCTATAATAAAGCCTATTTCTACCATTTTCTGATCCTCAGATGGTTCATAAAAGTCAGACAGTTCTGGCGGCGACGATGTTAGAAACTTCTTTCCTGTCACTAAGTAATATTCATTCATTGCTTCATCAACGTCTGTAAATGTGTGCTCTGCATGTCCCTGCTCTCTGAACTTTTTATTAATAAAGTCTAAGTGAGCAATTCTCCTTTTCTCGTAAGCGTCTCTTGCCTTAGCTAAATCTTCCATTGCCTTGTTATGGCGTTCTCTCTCTTCATCAGACCGCAATTTACTAAACATATAATTGCTGCCAGAGAAAGCCAATGCATTAACAATAGCCCCGCCCACCATCAGAACTATTCCAGACATCTTTTTTATAAATGAATGAATATTTTTTAGAATGAATTTTTTTTAGAATGAATCTTTTTTTATAAATCAATCTTTTTTATAAATCAATCTTTCTATGCATTGATGTTTTCTGGGATAATCCCCTGTGCAACAAGAAAGTCTTTTGAGGCAATCCCTGCCGTTATTACAGCTATAACCTTAACAACATCCTCAATGTCTAACCTTCCTAGATCAGCCGGCCTCATTTTAAACATGTTTTTTGCTAACATGCTATATCCTATACTAAGACCACCAATTACAGCAGAGTGGTAAATCGTATTAATAATCTTTTTTTCGCTCATGTTTTTTATTAACTAAAAAAAATAATTAAAATAATCATAATATGAAAGACTGTCTATGTGCTTTTCAATCAGATAATCTTTTGTTGCCAGAGCTAAAAATAAGGTTGTAACTAGTTTCGGCGAATCTTCTATCTTTCCCATGTTGGGTGGTTTTATTCTTAACAAACATTTTGCTAGGGTTGAATAAACTATAACACCGACAATGGGCACTGCATAATTAACCAGCGTTAAACTCATGGTTTTATTATTTTTATTGTTTTTAAAAAGAGTTTAAAAATGGATTGCGACGAGCTATTAAAGTGTGAGGAGGCAGCAGACCTCTGTCATAAAGAAAGATTATACTCTCTGGCTGCGTGCGGGAAAACCAGGCAGTATTTAGGCGTTGAACTAAGTATCGAACAGATTCAGCAATTGTCTACATCAGACGTTGAGAAGTATTACGCCAGGTACGAAGCACAGCTAGGATCAAAAATGGTTAGATCAGTGGGGCAGACAATGATTAGTTTATATGCTAAGTTAATAGGCAAGATAGCGCCGATTGATTCAGAAGAAGATTTAAAATATGACTTAACACAAGATCCGGTTTTAACCAAGTCCCTAGAATCTCTTGCATGTGACATGTATTATAGATTTGGGACGTTGCTATGTCCATTCATCATGGGATTAATTACTTTCAATCATATTAATTTTAATCATATTAATTTCAATCAGACTAAAAAAAATGAGCGAGCAGGAGAAGAATGTCCCACAGGAGCAGAATGCCCCACAAGTGAATTCTCCACAAGTGAATTTACAGGCGAGTGCCCCACAAGTGAATCCGCAACTGAGTGTCCCGCAAGTGAGTGTCCCGCAGGTGAGTAGTGTTACTAAGTCTAAAAATCCTGGACGTGTTGAGGCCGGTCGTAAACTAGCTGAATACAACAGACTGCAAAAAGCAAACCAAGCAGCAAAACAAAAATTATTAGATAGTAATACAACATCAGCACCAGCACCGCCGCCGCCGCCAACAACACAATCAAACTATAAGATGTATTATTATGTACTGGGGAGTATTGTTGTTGGTGGAGGGCTTTTAGCATACAAGCGCCTAAAGCCATACTTAGCAGCAAAGTCACAAACCCCCACAAAAACAGTAAAAGAACCAGCTTCTGCAAAAAAAGTACAACCTCCTGCTGTAGACCCATTTTTAATAAATTAGTTTTTTTTAATGTGTTGTTAAGTACTGGTTAAGTACAAGTTAAGTACTGGTTAAGTACAAGCTAAGTACTGGTTAAGTACAAGCTAAGTACTGATTAAGTCAGTTATAACAAGTTAAGTGTAAGTAAAGCGCAAGCTAAGTGCAAGTTAAGTACAAGTTAAGTGCAAGTCATGTTAAGTACTAGTTAAGTTCTTAAGTAAAGTACTAGTTAAGTACTAGTTAAGTCGGTCAAGTCGATTCTCCAGTGGTCTATAGCGTATGAAAACTCGGGGTTAACGGAAGTTCGCTTGCTATTGGTAGAGTCTAGCGACTTCTTATTAACAGCGGTTGTGTTTACTTGATGAAGAGTAGAGCGCAGATTAACATTTGTGTGATAAAATACTTTGCGTTCAAAGAGAGCCTGCTTGTAGTCGTCGTGACTTATTTTTTTTGACAACTTCTTTACCTATGCCCTTAGCTTTCTTCATTACAGAAGTCTGGGTAGCAATACTATACATCTTTGCCTGTAAGCCAACATATTCTTGTATAATCGTCCCATTAAGTTCATCCTTCATCTTTCCAATCACTTTCTTGTTCACAGTTGAATGTAAAGGCGAATCTTTGGGATAGTCACATGTGTCATACCACCCATCAGCTCCTTTGGCTACCTCTATTTCCATGTCTTTGTAAAAGTCTTCAGTTGGGATGTCCAGAATAAAACTATCAGTGTCTGTGTAAACGACATTTGATTCTGGGTACAGCGGCTTAAAGTAGTCGTATAGAAATTCTAGCATTAATAACTTTGACAACTCTAGCACGGCGAATCCGATAAACACCGGCTTGTCCAACTTCACATTCTGTTTCTTCATCATAATACCAACCAGGTTGTCGCCAAACCGTCTAAAGTCTTGGTAGTTAGGTTTAGAGGTCAGCTTGATTGCTTGTTTTTCTTTTGTTACTAATCTTACATCTTTACGATTGTGTACGTTCTCCATGGTTTTGCCAAAACAGCTGTTGTTCATCAGCTTAAAAAAGTCTTTTTCTGAAGCGTCTGTGGCCTTAGTTCTAAGGTCGGTGTTCTTCATGATGTATGGCCTCATGAAAGGCTCTTGGTCAAAGGTAATTATTCTGTGAACGGCTCTTAGTTTTAACCCGTGTCTTAAGTAAAATTGTAACAGCCGGTAATGACAAACATATTTAGTTTTGTGTCGAAGATTAGGCACGAGTTTGGGCGGTTCGGTGGGACTCATCTTTAATCTTTCTGCGGCTAAGGGGAAATCATTATGAAGGTCGTGCAACTCTGTAGGATAATCTAAGTCTACTTCTAAGATTAATCCTATTGGATTATCAGGTGTAAGCTGTGATAGTATACTCAACACGGCAGTAACCTCATGAGGCCCATTTATCATTTTGAAGTTTCTCAATGGCAGTGTCTGGCTCATGGCCCACCCATACAGATTGTTGGCGTCTAAATACATTAGATAGTTGGATGGCTTAGTTGGATCATAATCGGCTAAATACTTGTTGTTGGCTCTGCGGTAAGGATGACAGGCCATACTAATGCCTCCTCTCAGCCCATCCTCAATCATCTGGAGTGTATCCAGATCAGATATTAAGTCAATCTCAACGTTTGTAGACTTCAAGAATGCATCCCAAGAAAGGCCCGGGGAAGAGATGTACTGTGACGAATCCAGACCGTAGTGTTTCATGCATGCGGATCTGTAATTCTGAAAGACGTCAGCTAATAAACACACGTCGGCCAATAAATATTGATCGTGATAATCGCCCATCGTTTTGCAGTGTAATTCTGTCCAGGCTTTCTGTGCGTATTCATAGTCGGCGTCAGATATGCCTCCGCCTCTAAGACGGCTGTAAAAGCCTTCCTTTGCTGGCAGCGCCGGCTCGTCAAACCTCTCCCACGAGTCCATGTATTCATAAGGATAGACGCCTTTACGGACTAAAGATGGGTCGAAATATTTTTTAGTGATTGGATAGTCTTGCAGAGATCCTGCTAATTTATCCAAACTCCCCATCAGATGTTGGGCAGAGTCATAAAAGGATAAACAGTCAATAGTAAAGGTCATGTACTTTTCTGATGATTGCGCAATACAGCTAACTCTCTTACATTCAGAAGTTATTGCTTGCATGATAAAGTGCGAATCGTAGCCCCGCAAGTTATGAAAGAAGATTGGCAGTTTCCATGTCTTGGGGTCAACCTTAAGCTGAAGATTACAGCTGTTGTGTGCTGCTCCCCTGAATTTTCCAGTAATGTGATCGTGGTCTCTTACAGCATCGCCTGATAATTCTCTGTTGCATATCCAGCAGTGTGTAGATGATTCATAGCGCCTTTGGTCTTCAGTAGTCATCTTAATGCCTGAAAGGTTTAGCTGATTGGAGAATTGATTGCGAAGATGCTTCATGTGCTCCAAAAATCGATTAGCTGCGTCGGGACCCCTGTAAATCTCCGGCTGTGTGTGTCCGCCATCTGACCTAACAACGACGAAAGCATAAGAACAAATCTGATGGTGGGTTAATAAGGTTGTTTTTTGTTCTTGTTGAGGGCCGTAGTACTGTGGCAAGATCGCCTCAAAGTCAGCATAGACTACGTATGGCCTCATCTGCAGTTTGTGTACATTCTTAAAACTAACTTTAGACCCGGGCGGGGGCGTAAGAAGTACGGTTTTACAGTCTACAATACTTTTACAATGTTTCTTATGTTCAGTAGCTGCCTCTATAGATGGAATTCTGACCAAACATCTTCTACAAAGCCCTTGTTTAGCTGTATTGTTTGTAGTATAGGCCATAAGTCTGCTAATTGATCTGATTAATACATAATGGCTCTTGGAACCGTCTGTAAACAGAATCAAGTCGACATGATTCTCAAGTGATTCGCCTAAAGGGGGAGCTTTGGGAGAGATCCTTAGAGGGACTAGATTGTCTACTACAGACCATGTGTATACGCTCACGGTTATTGGTTTGTTTTGCTCTTCAAACTGATATATACTTTCTATACTCACTGGAAAGGTTATGTTATCAAAGTTCAGGCTATCTTTATACTGCCTATAATTAGAAACTCTGTTTGCATTATTTTTAACTGGGTGTAAGTGCGCCAAAACGCACCACATGAAACATAAGTTATCCGAATTATGTATGTTTAAGACTGCACGTTTTAACACTAGCTCTCTCGGGACAGGAATGTAAGAATTGCCTACTATAGGATAGAACTTTACTTGTCTTAATTTGATTTCAATGACCGTTCCTTTAGACCAACCGGAGCCGCGCATTTTCGCTTCTTCAATCGCATGGTTAAACTGTGTGAGCATGTAATCAGCCCAGTCAGAATTAAAGTCGCGATAACTCGTTATTTCTCCCTGTCTAGTTGAAACCCAGACTAGTATACTACTATCATCGAGGGTTATATATTCAATCTTAATGGCCAACAACACTTTCACTGGCGGGTCAATTTGAAGAGACTCTGGGATTTTAGAAATAGCATGCGTCACGCTTTCGCGAATGTTTATAGGGTTAATAATGCCCATGTCTAGTACTCTGTTCATATTGCCCGACGGTTTGGCATCCATCGCTTTTGTGATCGTCATTTTTAAGATCAAATAAATAGGTAATACAAAAAAAAAATGCTAAAATTTAGCTAATATTTACTAATTTGAGGTAATACAAAAAAATAAATACTAAAATTTAGTTAAATTGAATAGCTACTCCTTCAGGGTTAGTAAAAATAGACAATTCAACGCCATCAGGAGCCATAATATTAACTAAAATTGCAATACACTTTATAACTGGGTTGGGCCAAGAATTTGGCATTTTACTGATTAAGTCGGTTACACTTTCACGAATATCTGTGTGCTCAAAAAGATCCGCAATTAATTCGCCAAACTTGTTTCTTAACTCTTCTTCATTAGCCCCCCGCTCCATCATTAATTCTAAGGCGCAGCATATATTTTTAAGCTCTGTAACTACTTTGGTCGTCATTTTTAAGATCAAATATATAAGTAATACAATAATTAAATCAGGCTCGTTTTTGGGTTTGCAAGGTTCTGCTTTGTAATGTTCTTTCTGATTGCCTCAGCGTCTACCTGCTGTGAAGTAAAAGTCTTTCTCCATTTCTTTTGGAGGTCGATCTTTTGGCGTCTGTAATCATCACCGTCAGCCATGGCTCGTTTAAATTCTTCGTCTGTTACTTTTCCATCCAGTAATGTATTGCTTATAATCAGCCTTAATGAATGAAGTTTTGCTGTTGCTAAGGCTACAATGGCGGTGTGCTTTTGTAATTTGGGCGTTAGCTTCTTTAAAACAGCACTTACAATCGTGGACATGGCAACTAAACCCAAACCAACGCTCCCAAAAGCTATGGATATCGGTGTCCCAACTCCAGTAGCTAAAAGAGCAACACTAGACCCAGTGCTTAAGCCGGATACAACCGATGAGCCGGTGATTATATAAGAATGGACATTTAAAGCTTTAGCATATTTCTTTCTAGTAACCCTATACTTATTTAAGTCACTTTCTATTTCTTCTTCAAGCTCAGTCATGTGCTTTAATCTAAACTGCTGGCCGTCCTCCATTTTAAAAAACAAGATTTTTTTTTTTTTAATCTTGTACATATCTTCTTATTAACCCTTCTGACAGCACTTCATCAACAGAGTAAAACGCAATAAAATCAACATACTTAATGAAAATAAAATCGAGTACTGTTAGTTTGTCTTTGTCAACCATCACAGTAACTTTGTCAGAAGATACAGAAGTGTTTATTTCATCCCCGTTTTTAGTAATAACAATAACAAGCCTAAGAGGACCACCCAAGTTTTCAGACTTTATTTGCACGCCTCTGATTAACGTATGCTCTGGCAAACTAGGATCAGACTCCCTTGGAGTAATAAATAAGCGAAAAAGCATCGTCATTTTTCTAGGCAGTGATTCTAGTTTTGGGTTAAACTCTAAGCCGACGGTGTCGCCCCCCACTTCAGCTAAGGACTTCTTTCTCCGCAGCATATATTCAGAGCCCTGCTTAGTTATTTCAATCTGCTTTTTCTGTTGTGTTCCTGGGACTAGGCTAGCAAGAAGGCGTCCTTCATTCAAAGCTTTTCTAAAATTGTATTTCTTATCAAAGTATACATAGGGGCTTCGTAGTTCAAACTTTAAATGCCAGTTAATGTCAGGAAGCAACGCCCAGGCATTCTCTCGTTTATGAAGTTTGTATTCGTGTTTGCCAAAATCGTTTGCCCTTAGATTTCTTATCTCTTCCAGGGTAGGATATTGCTGTCGTTTTTTTATCTTCAATTTCTATTCGTTTGTAAACGCCATCGTCGGTGTACTCAAATCCATAAACATTTCCTGCCACTCCTATTAGATCAAAGTCAGTTGTATCTGCTAGATCTTTTAGCTCTACTGCAACGCATTTAGGAGCTAACTCCGCTTTTGATTCTGGCCCTCGAGACATTTTTTTTAATATAAACAATTTATTATTAAACAATCTGTAATAAGCAATCTATAATGAGCAATCTGTAATAAATAATCTGTAATAAACAATCTATAATAAGCAAACGTATTGAACTGGCGGGTCAGTCCGTAAGCATAGTTTAGCGTGCTTAGATTTTTCTAGCTGCTCTTTTATTTTTTTTAGTTCATCCTTGTCCCTGATTATATAATTTTCACTTAAACATTCTTCAAAACTATCTCTGTCCTTAGTATAGAATAAGATGACTGATTTTAACTGCGATCTAAAGTCTTTTAAGACAGCATTGTATTTCTGAGTTAAGAGCCAAACAGAAACTAATGTGTGTCTTCCGCTAAAGGCTAGCTTAGACAGGGTCCTTCTTTTTTTAATAATGTCTTGTTCGGCTGAACAGTCATCAATAATAAACAGCGTTTCAGTTCCCTCAAATAGCCTATAGTAATGTTCTAAACAGTCGCTTAGCTTGTCAGTAGGATCAACTAAAAATATATTATCGTCTGTCCAAACAAACTGTCTTTCTTTGTAAGACTTGTTGTGCTTAATGGTTGTGCAGAATATAACAACGTACTCGTAATGAAATCTGTAGACTGTTTGTAACAAATCAAGTACGAAGACAGTTTTCCCACACCCAGTAATCCCACAAATAAGCGAACAGTGCGGGTCTTTAGGCAAAAAGTTCAAACTATCCATCTGTTTTAATAGGCTATTTCTTTCAGTCTGTTTTCTTCAATGTTCAGCTGGGCGTCATAAACCACAAAAACGTGCATTTGTATCTGACCATTCTCCTCCTCTTCCTTATTAATCTGTATGAGTATGCCATCTGACCCTACCCTTCTTCCACTCCCGTGCAGTCTGTTGTCATACGTTGATCTAAAATCTAGCCATAGTCCATATTTGTCTGTTAGATAATCTTCGAGTCTTACATCGTGAAGGTGAAGTTTTTTACACACATGATCGGCTGTGGGGCTTGTCTGTCTGCCTCCAGCAAACAATTTTCTTATTTCATCAAAGTGTTGGTCGGGTAAAAGTCCAGCCGAATACAGCTGAAAAGGCTTACCATCTACTGTGCAAGACAACTGCTCAATTTTTGGGTTGTAAAACACCTCAGATTCTCTCTGAAAAGGGGCTGAGGGTGTAGTAAATAGCAAGAGAACCCCCTTTAGGGACCTTAAAGAATTGCTTATAGCTATTTCCCAGACAGTGTCTTGCTTGTTTTTAATCGCTAGACTGTGGTGTAAAACTCTTTCAAAGTAAACAACCGCCCTACTTTTATACTGATTTAAGATTATTCTAGCCAGTTCAGGGTTAGTAACAACGTCAAAATTAAGAGAGATGTTACTAACAGTGTATTTGGCTAAGGGATCGTCTGATAGAATAACAGACCCGCTGTCATTGAATGTCAGTTCGTAAGTAAGTTTGTCTCTTAGTGCGCCTTGGTAATATGGCTGATGGGTTTTTAACAGTTCAAAATCTAGAGGAATGCAAAATCTGTTCTTAAATGCTCGCGCTATTGCCTGGTCTCCCTCGTCTTCCTTTGCATCTGCAGCATTAAGCCTGTGCTTAAGGCCGTTTGGGCTCTGGATTCCTTGAAAGATTTTGTCTTTTCTTTCTGTTCTAGGCAGCCACAGATCAGAATAGAGATTAAAAATGTCTGCGCTACTCAGTGAGAAGACTTCTCTACCCTCCAGTTTAATTACCATATTTTTAATGATGGCCCTGCCCAGGTTAGCAACGACAGTAGCATTAGGATCCGCCGACTCAATATCTATTTTGAATGACAGCCTGGCAGTGCCTGGCATTATATCATCGTCAGGCCCGAGGTCACTAAATCTTACTGTTAATATTTCATTAGGCTCAATTGTCGATGGATTATTTACAACCCGCACAGTCTGTCTTATGCCTTTTATGCCGTGGGGTTCCTTCGCTTTTCTGAATGGATCAAGGTCGCAGCCGTATGGGTTCATTTTTTATAAAACAAAAAATAATAAATATATAAATATGTCTGGTGAGGGTGATTATGATGTGATTAGTCCTATTGAAGAAGATGAAGATGAAATAGAGCCGGGTCGTTCATTGCAAGATGAACTTGAGGGAGCAGAAGCACGTCCTTTACTCCCTAGACAGCCTCAAGATGTAGGTTCTTCACTCCTTAGTGCTCGTCAAGAACTTTTAGGAGTAGGCTCTTCACTCCCTAGACAGCGTCACGAACTATTGCAACGACGAATTGAATCATTCTATAAAAGTATAGAACGGGAGCTGCCAGAAATACTTGATCTTAACGATTTTGAAGAAGATGGCGGCCATTTGTATATTAGGACTAGTGAAGGAGGCCGCGTAAGAGTTACTACAAAGCCAAACGCGACCAAGTTTTTAAGTCTAAGTACAATTAGACGAGACCTCCCTGCTGCTGATGCAGAACGATTAAACATTACAAATTTAAGGTCTGATGCTGTTAGACTTTTACATAAAATGGGGCGGGCGTTGCCAACACGATCTGAAATAGAAATCGCCTCTATTCCAGAGGTAGGTCAAAAAACAGATAAAGCAATAACAGAATTTGAGGCGAGTTTTATTGAGGAGACGAGTTTTATTGAGGGGCCAATTGGCGGTTCGCCTAGGCAAAGAGAAGGTGAGCTGAGTCCTGAAGAAGAAACAGCTTTAAAATCAATTGATGATCCTCCATTGTCTACGAGTGAACTCAGGGATATTAGAACTGCTCTGCGTGAACTCTTGAATATTAAGTCTGCTTTAGCAACTACGAACGAAGAACTAAAAAACAACTTGGCAAAATTTAATGAGCTAAAGAGAGAGATAGACGAAGAAAAAAATAAGCTGGCTGATGCAGATGATAACAATTTAGGACAAGAAGAAAAGGCTAGAATACAGGCGAAAATACAGGATTTAATGAAAGAAAAAGCAAACGTGTTAGCGGCGTTGTATATTAACAGAGAAAAAATAGCATCCCAAATAAGCAGAATCAGAGAAACTATAAACAAAATGATTTATGAAAATACTACGCTAGCAGAAAGAATAAGGACTCTATTCAGAGAGCAGGGGATTACAATAGTTAGTATATTAACGGCCGTTGGGTTTGCTATCTCTACACTGGTTTATGCATTAACCGGCAGTGCGCCAACAGGGTCAGTAGCGCCTCCAACGCCTCAGCCTGGTAAAAGTTGGATTAGAAAACAATTGCACCATCTGGCAAACTTATTAAAGAAGTTAGCTGCCAAAGCGCTTGGTGCACAGCCTGGCATAATAGGCGGTGTTGTTAGTTGGGTTTTGTCTACAATAGGCAAAGTGGTTGGTTATATGGCTAACCATCTGTGGACTTTGGGGGTGCTGGCCGCCGGTTTAATTTTTAGTAAAATAAAGTATGACCAGTCCAGTAAAAGTTAAAAACACAACAAGGGCCGTCTTTTCGCTAGTGTGTCTGTCGGGGTGAGGCACATCGACGGGTGGGGGGTCGCTTTCTGGGCTGCTTATAACTGGCGGTGGGGGTCGCTTTCTACAGGTTCTGGGCTAGATACTTTTTTAAAAATGGCTGGCGCGGGCCTTGTGTTTAAGCCTTGATTGTGTCCTAAGTTTTGATCGTCTCCGGCTATGAGGATTTCATTATTATAATTCTGTATCATGCCAATCTGCAGTCTAAGGTCAGAAGGCAGCATGTATAATCCATGACCTACAACAAAGTCAACCTTTGACCTAGCATGTGAAAGAACGTTTTGGTACCTTTGTATGCTGGAAGGCAAATCAACAGCAGAGTTAATAGCATCTTCTAAATTGGCTAGAAATTGTTTTCTGGCGTCAAAACCTGTAGATTGATCCACTATGCTAGACTTGGTCTGTGCTTGCGCTCCTAATAGGCACCAAACGTACGTTCGTATGGAGTCATTAAGTCTTTGCACTCCTGGCATTGTTAGGCCTTTACTTTCATCCAAGATAAATGTTGCCCAAGCATTGGGGTGTTTTTGTTCTATTGATCCCAATCTAACTTGGGAGTTTGACTTAAAAGTGGTGTGGCCGGGCCAGTAGTCAAAATTATATTCTCTACGCTGGCCCCACAAATACAATGTGCCCAGCCCGTGATTGCGGTCTAACTTTTGTCTAAAGTTATTTGAAGGGTTAATGTTAAATTCGTTGCAGATTCTTTCATATGCATTATTGTCCATTGGGCTGAGAAATGGATTAAACGCGTTGTCATTGGGGAGGCGTACTTGTAGTTCAGTTAGTATGCGCCTATACTGGTAATAAACATGAAAGTTATATACTGACCTTACTAAGAGGTTGGGGTGGTTTAAATGGTTTGTATATGAAACACCGCAGCCAGTGGTTGAGCAGTAAACTGCAAAATTTAACTGATTCTGGTAAAAAGCCATAGGGTGGGTTGACCATGCTGATGGCACTCTATCACTCTTTATTGGAGGATTTAAATATCTAGTTAGGGGGTTTACAAGCCTGACTAGAAAGCCATATGATTCATCCACTGCGATGGTTAGGCTACTAAAGTCCAAAGATTTGGGCTCATAAACCCCCCCTACGTCGTAAGTGGCACTTTCATTATATTTAAAAGGTTCCATTTTAAATAGATTTTTTAAAAAAGGATTTAAAAAGGATGCACATTTATATAACTAAACAAAACACGCGTGTGTTCTTAAAGTATCCAATTGACAATAGGCGCGGTGATAGTAGGGTTGCTCTTAGAGAAATTGGTTTTAAAGTTAAGTGGTTTAATATATCTGAAGAAGCTCAGAATAACTGGATTAATGTTAGTAACGAGGGGGGCAATCAAATAACTCATGAAAAAATACCAGAAGGTTATTACAACTTTTGTTCTTTAAAAGAAGTACTTAACGAATTTGGCATATTGCTAAAAATTAACGAAGCAAACCTCAAAATTACTATGCATTTTCCACCAGAAGAAAGAAGAGAATACACTTTTCCTAAAGGCCTTGCTAGAATCTTGGGCTTCCACAGTACTAGCAGAGCTTATAAATTTAGCACAAGAGAAGACATCTATCAATTTGAAAGTAATGAACCATCTGATTTTCTCGTGAACCCAATGTTGTATGTCCATTTACAAGAGTTAAAAACAGATACTAATTTATTTGATGGCCATCCATCTACAGTTCTAAGAGTACTACCATCAATTAAGGCGGGGTTTTGCGATTATCAGTTAAGCACATTTGGTGAAAACAGTCGGTTTAAAGAATTAGTTGCAGGGTCTATAAATTCAGTGTGTGTAAAAATAACTAACCAAGATGGAAAACCAGTTGTTTGTTCTGATTTATTAGTAGTGCTTGAGGTAGAAGAGCGTACTAGAAAAATAGTAAGGGCTCAATCCCGCGGGCGTTAATCAGAGAGAAAGTTAATATGTGCGGTTCTAGAGCAGGAAAATTATTTTGCCCGCAAACCCCACTTTTCACGCAATTAGATTTGTTTAATTTTGTAGATTTTTAGCTATTTTTTTTGGTTGAGAAAATTTGATTATGTGAAAAGTGGGGTTTGCGGCAAAATAAGATTGCTGATCAAGAACAGACATATTAACTTTCTCTTCATTATATTTAGTTCATTCAGAATTGTAGATTGTTTTTTCAGGGCTCACTAGAAGTTGGATTTCAATAGGGAGATGATCACTGCCTAACGGTATTTGATGAACCTGCCAAGTACACAAAGGGTTTATGTCTGGGGAAACTAAAGACAAATCTATCGATGAGCAACGCTGATCTGACCGATCAGCAATTCTTGTTATAGAGCCGTCATTTAAAATGGTTAAGTTGGCGTTGATTATTGTACTGGCAAGGTATTCGTTGTTGTTAACAATATTATTGGGATTTTCGGACCACAAAGCGTGGTGGGAATTAAAATCCCCAAGAATAACCCATTGTCTAGAGCAGTCTAAATCCATTATCCAGTCAGCTTCACCTTTAGACACTCCATCTGGATAATAACAGTTCAAAATGTTGAAATATTTACCATCAACCTTAATTTCTATACAGCAAGAATATAAACGTTTATCTATTGAAGAACACTGTGTTTTGCACGGTTGATACATAAGATTGCAAGCTACATATGTAGCAACTTTTATTTTAACGTTGGCTTTTACCTCATCTATAACAGGTGGGTAGAAGAATCCGTTTAACTTGGGTAAGTCATTTTTGTGGCAATTCAATGACTGAAGCACAACTACGTCAAAAGAACGCTTCTGCAAAAAATTTTCCAAATATACAAAATTGCACTTACTTCTACAGTTCAATTGTAGAAACGAGCAAATACCAGTAGGTTTGACTTGTTCAGGCCTCATACACATCATGTTATTCGTAAGGAAAAGGACTATAACTGAGAATACCAGAAACAGAGAACACCAAAAACGGATAACGTTTGACAGAACTTCTCTTTGTACGTTCATTTGGAGTTCAGACAGGCACTGGACAGAATTGTTTTCAATTCAATAATTGACGAAGTCATGACATCAGAAATTTTTGTTAGGATGGTCAGAAATTTCACTGAGAGATTTTCAAGATACATTAAAATCTTTTCAAGATCAAAATTTACAGATTGTTTTTTGAACGAACTTGAAGAGTCAGACTTTTCTTTAAGAGTACTTGGCACAGATGTTTTCGAAATTTTTTATGTCTGTCCTATACTTGTCTGATTTGTGACAGCAATACTAGTTTGATCTGAACTGTCAGTATGAGTTGGTAAAATACGCGTGCCCCAGATTGAAGGGAGGCTAGAATCCAAAGAAGTGGGCAGCGGGTTTTGTTGATTAGCCTTCATAATTCCTTGACTTAGAACCGAGGAATAAGACCTGCTGTGGTGGTTAGCTTTGGTTGAATTATCGTTTCCCGGTACCCTGGGGTCTTCTTTTAATTCCTGCACCTTTACCTCTCCTTTGCTCTTTTGAACTTTGATTTGTCTGAGAGCCTCAGAATATGGCATGTGGCTGGAAGACTTTAGCTTACCGGCCAAAACACGTAGTTTATATTCCGGGCATCCAAGGTAAGAGGCTGAATGATCTCCAGAACAGTTTATACAATGTTTGGCCCTGGTACACGATTCCAAGACATGGTCATTGTGACCACATCTTCCACAAGTCGGCTTAGCCCGACACGCAGACTTTGTGTGCCCCAGTCTGTTGCACCTAGTACAACGATAGACAGGTGGTACAAAAGGATCAACAGAGAAACACTGGAACCCAATACAGATTTCTTTTGGCAGTGTTGATGTAGAGAAAGTGATTTTTATGGCTCTTGATTCACTTCCATCTTTATTGGGAAGTCTTTTAACAGAAGAAACATGACTCAGTTCTTTCTTAATGTCAGAAAGACTGATGTCAAGAGGAACTGGCTTTACCACACCTTCGGTGAAAACCTCAGGTACAGAACATTTTATCAAAATTCCTGACAAATTGGTTGTTTTTTGTAGTCGATTTTGTTGATCGGCGGAAGTACAGCCGATCAACCACCTGCCTGAGGAGAGCTGTTTCTGACCGGCTATGGGTCCGATGGAGTTGACCCAAAGCTTTTTGCTCAAAATGCCCAGGCCATTCAGTGTGGCAGATCCTTTCTTCGTATCTTCCAGAAGTACTGGAAAGCGAAAAGAAAATGATTTCTTTGGAGAAAAGTTGGGATTTGTGGAAGATGTGTTCACATCAACAGTTGCTGGGATAGGGGATGATGATGCGGACGAATTTGCGCATGATACATCTGGCGGTAAAACAGAGCAAGATTGTGACGATTTTGCTGTTTTTAAAGAGGTATCAACAGCACATTCTTCTTCAGGACAACTGTTTTTTCCCTCACCAAGCTTAGATTTTATTCTATTAATAAGATGCTTTTTCTTGCCATGTTTAGGAAGATTATTTTCAACTAAGATTCTTTTAAGTTGTGAAACTTTGAGATCATTCAGACAACCAAATTCCTTTTCATTTAATAACTGCACTGAGCTTGGAGACGCCATGCAGGATCCTTTGTTGTTGTTGTTGTTGTTGTTGTTGTTGTGGGGAAAAAAATAGAAACTAGGGGGATGGGGGGCAAGGATGCGGTGGGAAAGGGGTAGGGGTGAGTAGGAAATGAAGGAGGGGTGAGTTTGGGAGGGAGTTACTTTAGGTGAGTAGATTAGAAAGTAAAACACACACACACACACACACACACACACACACACACACACACACACACACACACCACCACCACCACCACCACCACCACTACCAACAACAACAACAACAGCAACACTTATGGGAGCAAAAAATACCCCACTTGTTTGCTGTTTAACAACACTTAAAGCAAACAAGCTAACAAACAAACAGAAGGTCCAACACCAAACACTACAGTGATGGTATACGGGAACCCATCACTAATTATGACTAGTACTATATGGTATGGGTTTGATAGAAATAATAAACAGCGTACATGGTACGAGTCTGGATAGAAATGATTAATATATATTTATATATAACACGTTAGTTTAGGGTTGTTTTTTTAAACAAAGAGAGGTCTTTTCAAATAATCCAGTCCCAGACTGTCGACTTTTAAAGTAAATACTATTTAGATGAAAACATAATCAACTAGGAAAATTGATTGTGCAGCGCTGTCCTGTATCTACTCTATCTAAAAATGTAAAAGTCAAATTAACAGGCTTGAGAGGTATCAATGAAGTCTGATTTAGGTATTAGAGCATGACACAATTTGGACTTTAAGAGATAGAAGAGGTGGGAGAAGTTAGCACCACACACTGACTTGATTGTAGGCGGGAGAATCCAACATGTCAAGAAAAAAGAAAGCAAACACGCCAGCACACGCAAATTTCGCTGTGATAATGACGTCAAGATCTGTGAGACGAGGGTAAACAAAAAAGACGTCATAAACGAGAAGAATGATTTGAAACTGCTGTCGAAGTTTCAGCAGGTCGTAAGACCCGCTTCCACAAGGTACAGCAGTCAGCGGAGGACGCGAAGCGCCGCAGTCATCTGGACGGCAAAAGGGATGAGGGCGATTGTGTCTGTCACACAGGCGGTGTAACACAAAGCCAGGTAACGAAAGAAAACACGACAGCACACGCAAATTTTGCTGTGTTAATGACGTCAATATCAGTGAGACGTAGAAAAAAAAACACACACGCACACACACACACGCACGCACGCACGCACACACACACACACACACACACACACACACACACACACACACACACACACACACACACATTAGCGCTAGTGCACGCGTTCACACAGGAAATACGTCATAAGGAATGCTCATCTCTCTTCTGCCCCACACGACGTACAGTAATGGAAGCCAGCACAGAGTGGGGAAGCAGGCGATAACAAGAGCTCATCAGGGAACGAAACACGACAGGTACACTGACAAACACACAACACTCAAACAAAAAAGAAAGAAAGAAAAGAAAAAGAAAGAATAAGCAAGAGAAAAAAGAAGAAAGAACGTCGATAAAAAGAAAGAAATGAAAGCGAAAAGAAAAAAAATTAGGGAAAAAAAAAAGAAAGAAAAAAACGAAAAAAAAAACCCACAAGATATAGATATAATCAATTAATAAGAAAAAAAGAAAGATAGAAATGAAGAAAGAAAGAAGTGGAGAATAAATGAATGAAAGACAAAGGAGAATGAATGAATCAAAAAGACAGTGAGTGGTAAAAACAAAGGGGGGGGGGGGGGGGGGGGGGGGGGGGGGAGAGAGAAACCACGTAAATGTTTTCACAGAAAACAAAGTGTAAAAACACCAGAATGAAACCCAATAAAATGTTAAAGAAAACGTCGGAAATAAAATAGACAGAACGAAAAAAAGATTTACAAGACAAAACACGACGCGTTTCGACCTTATTGGTCTTCTTCAGGCAAGACAAACCTTGTTCAACACGATGAAAACGAAGAAAGAACAATCACTTACCGCCTCAAATTGGGCGCAAAATGCATGTGGAGTGACAATTCTTTAAAAAAGTTGAAAGTACTATCTGTAGTCAAATGGTTGTTTACATTAAAAAGTGCAAGTTTGCTTGTACTGTAAAGATTTCACATCTTTTCAGTACAAGCAATTTCACATTTTTTCATCAAATATGTTTTTCCAAAGAGGTCAAAAACAACGAACATATTTACAACTCCAGAAAGTGTTCAATGGAGTCTCTTACATCGCAACATAATGAACAATTTACCGTAGAAGATACTCCCATTGCAGTTACAACATGTGTTGCAAGAACTCTGTGCACAATCCTAGTTTGTGACCATTGAAGTCTAACGTCTCTTATGTTTGGCATTTTCAAAAACACCCCTTTCCAAGGAATACGTAGAACAAATTTATACCTTTGCCTTAAGTTTCCGATAACCTCCTCTGTGCGTTGTCTTAAAATTCACTGTTTTCATCGTCTAAAATCAGCCGTCGTCGTACATCACCTTAAGCTTGACAAAACATCGTCGCCATATGCTGCCATTGCCTTCGCCGTGCGTAGCTTTAACTTTCGCCGTATAGTGGCTTTATCTCTGCCGAATATTACCTTAGCCTTCCTCTGCGCATCGCCTTAATCTACGCCCTGCTTTACCGGTACTTTTGTTATGCATGATACACCGCCTTAACCTTCGCAGTGCTTTACCGTTACGTTGCTGTGAATCGATTAAGTTTTGCCGAACATTACCAGTATCTTTACCCTCCTCCTCCTTTACCTTTACCGAATATTGCCATTATCTTCACATTCACCTCCTTTACCTTCGCCGAATATTACCGTTAGCTTCACATTCACCTCCTTTACCTTTGCCGCGTGTTGCCGTTATCTTCACATTCACCTCCTTTACCTTTGCCGAATATTGCCGTTATCTTCACATTCACCTCCTTTACCTTTGCCGCATGTTGCCGTTATCTTCACATTCACCTCCTTTACCTTTGCCGCATGTTGCCATTATCTCATTCACCTATTCCTGTCCATACTTCACCTCCTTTACCTTTGCCGCATGTTGCCATTATCTTCACATTCACCTCCTTTACCTTTGCCGCATGTTGCCGTTATCTTCACATTCACCTCCTTTACCTTTGCCGCGTATTGCCGTTATCTTCACATTCACTCCTTTACCTTTGCCGCATGTTGCCGTTATCTTCACATTCACCTTCTTACATTTGCTAAATATTGCCGTTATGTTCACATTCACCTCGTTTACCTTTGCCGCATGTTGCCGTTACTTTTGTCGTGGTCTTACGCTTTGCCGTGCAGCGTTTTCAACTTCGCCGCATGTCACCTTTACTTTCGCCGTAGATCACTTTACCTCCGCCTTATGATGCCATTACATTCACCATGTACTCTCTTTATCTTTGCCGCTCGTTGCCTTTGCCTTCAGCAAGCATGGCCATATCTCGGTTACAATACAGACTTAGCTGAATGTGGGTGATTTTCGAACTAACTTTGTTGAATGTGAGTGATTTATGAACAACAATAACACGCTTCGGCAGAGAATGATGCACGGGGATTATGCAAGCATACTTTTTCTGACTACCCGAGTCTTTCTTTCACATACAATGACTTGAGTGTGTGTGTGTGTGTGTGTGTGTGTGTGTGTGGTGTGTGTGTGTGTGTGTGTGTGGTGTGTGTGTGTGCGTGCGTGTGTGTGTGTGTGTATGTGCGTGTGTGTGTGAGAGAGAAAGAGACAGACAGACAGACAGAAAGATA
>CM065737.1:9855931-9860931 GCA_033310375.1 Conus canariensis | reverse complement strand
GCAAGAAATAAATGTTGCTGGGTTTAAATAGAAAGGATATTGCAAAAAGAAATGTTCTGGGTTGAAATAAAAGGATATTGCAAGAAATGAAAGTTGCTGGGTTGAAAAAAAGGATATTGCAAGAAATGAAATTTGCTGGGTTGAAATAGAAAGGATATTGCAAGAAATGAAATGTTGCTGGGTTGAAATAAAAGGATATTGCAAGAAATGAAATGTTGCTGGGTTGAAATAGAAAGGATATTGCAAAAATGAAATGTTGCTGGGTTGAAATGGAAAGGATATTGCAAAAATGAAATGTTGCTGGGTTGAAATGGAAAGGATATTGCAAGAAATGAAAGTCAGTTGAAATGAAAGGATATTGCAAGAAATGAAATGTTGCTGGGTTGAAATGAAAAGGATATTGCAAGAAATGAAATGTTGCTGGGTGAAATAGAAGGATATTGCAAGAAATGAATGTTGTGGGTGAAAGGAAAGGATATTGCAAGAATGAAATGTTGCGGGTTGAAATGAAGGATATTGCAAGAAATGAAATGTTGCTGGGTTGAAAAGAAAGGATTTGCAAGAAATGAAAGTTGCTGGGTTGAAAAGAAAGGATATTGCAAGAAATGAAATGTTGCTGGTTGAAATGAAAGGATATTGCAAGAAATGAAATGTTGCTGGGTTGAAATAGAAAGGATATTGCAAGAAATGAAATGTTGCTGGTTGAAATGGAAAGGATTTGCAAGAAATGAAATGTTGTGGGTTGAAATAGAAAGGATATTGCAAGAAATGAAATGTTGCTGGGTTGAAATGAAAGGTATTGCAAGAAATGAAATGTTGCTGGTTGAAATAGAAAGGAATTGCAAGAAATGAAATGTTGCGGGTTGAAATGAAAGGATATTGCAAGAAATGAAATGTTGCTGGTTGAAATGGAAAGGATATTGCAAGAAATGAAATGTTGCTGGGTTGAAATGAAAGGATATTGCAAGAAATGAAATGTTGCTGGGTTGAAATGAAAGGATATTGCAAGAAATGAAATGTTGCTGGGTTGAAATGGAAAGGATATTGAAGAAATGAAATGTTCTGGGTTGAAATGAAAGATATTGCAAGAAATGAAATGTTGCTGTTGAAATGAAAGATATGAAGATGATGTTGTGGGTTGAAATGAAAGGTATTGCAAGAATGAAATGTTGCTGGGTTGAAATAGAAAGTATTGCAGATGAATGTGTGGGTATAGAAAGGATATTGCAAATAAATTTGTGGTGAAAAGAGGATATGCAAAAGAATGTTGCTGTTGAATAGAAAGAATTGCAAAATGAATTGCGTGAAATAAAGGATTTGCAAAAAAAATGGCGGTTGAATGAAAGGTATGCAAAAAGAAATTTCTGGGTTGAAATGAAAGGAATTGCAAGAAAAAATGTGGTTGAATGAAGGATATTGCAAGAAATGAAATGTTGCTGGGTTGAAATAGAAAGGATATTGCAAGAAATGAAATGTTGTGGGTTGAAAGAATGGAATTTGCTAAATGAAAGGTTTGAGAAGTGATGGGAAAGGAATTGCAAGAAATGAAATGTTGTGGGTTGAAATAGAAAGGATATTGCAAGAAATGAAATGTTGCTGGGTTGAAATAGAAAGGTATTGCAAGAAATGAAATATGTATGCAGGTTGAAATAGAGGATAAATGAAGAAATGAAATGTGTGGGTTGAATAGAAAGGATATTGCAAGAAATGAAATGTTGCTGGGTTGATGAAAGAAAGGATTTGGCAAGAATGAAATGTTGCTGGGTTGAAATAGAAAGGATATTGCAAGAAATGAAATGTTGATGGGTTGAAGAAAAGGAAATTGAAGAATGAAATGATTGCTGGGTTGAAATAGAAAGGATATTGCAAGAAATGAAATTTGCTGGGTTGAAATGAAAGGATATTGCAAGAAATGAATGTTGTGTGTGAAATAGGAAAGGATATTGCAGAAATGAAATGAGTTTGGTGAAAGAAGGTATTGCAATGAAAGATTTGCTGGGTTGAAATAGAAAGGATATTGCAAGAAATGAAATGTTGCTGGGTTGAATAGGAAAGTATTGCAAGAAATGAAATGTTGTGGGTTGAAATAGAAAGGATATTGCAAGAAATGAAATGTTGCTGGGTTGAAATTGAAAAAGGATATTGCAAGAAATGAAATGTTGCTGTTGAAAGAAAGGTATTGCAAGAAAATGAAGATGAATGTTGCTGGTTGAAATAGAAAGGATATTGCAAGAAATGAAATGTTGCTGGGTTGAAAGAAAGGATATTAGAAGAAATTGAAATGTTAGGTGGGTTGAAAATGAAAGGATTTGCAAGAAATGAAATGTTGCTGGGTAGAAATGGAAAGGATTTGCAAGAAATGAAATGTGATGATGTTGATGAATAAAAGGAATTGCAAGAAATGAAATGTTGCTGGGTTGAAATAGAAAGGATATTGCAAGAAAGAAATGTTGCTGGGTTGAATAGAAAGGATATTGCAAGAAATGAAATGTTGCTGGTTGAAATAGAAAGGATATTGCAAAAGAAATGTTGCTGGGTTAGAAATTGAAAGAAATTGCAGGTGAAATGAAAGTTGCAGGATTGAAATGAGAGGTTAATTGCAAAGGAAATGAAATGTTGCTGGGTTGAAATGAAAGGATATTGCAAGAAATGAAATGTTGCTGAGTTGAAATAGAAAGGAATAATGATAGAGATTGAAATGTTGCTGGGTTTGAAATGAAAGTGATATTGCAAAGGAAATGAGAAATGATGTTGCTGGGTTGAAATGAAGTATAAGGAAATGAAATGTTGCGGGTTGAAATGAAAGATATTGCAGAATGAAAGTTGTGGTGAAATAGAATGCAAGAAATGAATGTTGCTGGGTTGAAATGGAAAGGATATTGCAAGAAAGAAATGTTGCTGGGTAATGAAGGATATTGCAAGAATGAAGTATGAAATGAAGGATTGCAGAAATGAAATTCTGGGTGAAATGAGGATATTGCAAGAAATGAAATGTTGCTGGGTTGAAATGGAAAGGATATTGCAAGAAATGAAATGTTGCTGGGTTGAAATGGAAAGGATATTGCAAGAAATGAAATGTTGCTGGGTTGAAATGGAAAGGATATTGCAAGAAATGAAATGTTGCTGGGTTGAAATGAAAGGATATTGCAAGAAATGAAATGTTGCTGTTGAAATGAAGGTTTGCAAGAAATGAAAGTTTGGTTGAAATGAAAGGATTTGCAAGAAATGAAAGTTGTGGTTGAATGAAAGGATATTGCTAAGAAATGAAATGTGCTGGGTTGAAATGAAAGAATTGCAAATGATTGCTTGGGTTGAAATGGAAAGGATATTGCAAGAAATGAAATGTTGCTGGGTGAAATGAAAGGATATTGCAGAAATGAAATGTAGGTGGTTGAAAAAGAAAGGATTTGCAGGTAAATGAAATGTTTGGTTGAAATGAAAGGATATTGCAAGAAAAATTTGCTGGGGAAATGGAAAGTTGCAGTAGAGTGTGGTTGAAATGAAAGGATATTGCAAGAAATGAAATGTTGCTGGGTTGAAATAGAAAGGATATTGAAGAAATGAAATGTTGCTGGGTTGAAATAGAAAGGATATTGCAAAAGAAATGTACTGGTTGAAATGGATGAATTGACAAGAATTGCAAAATGTGTTGTGTGGTTGAAATAGAAAGGATATTGCAAGAAATGAAATGTTGCTGGGTTGAAATGAAAGGATATTGCAAGAAATGAAATGTTGCTGGTGAATGAGGATTGCAGAATGAATGTTGCTGGTGAAATAAGGATGCAAGAATGAATGTTGCTGGTTAAATGAAAGGTATGCAGAAATAAATGTTGGTGATGAAAGGTATGCAGAATGAAAGTTGTGGTATAAGGTATGCAGATGAAATTGCGGTAATGAGGATTGCAAGAAATTGGGGTGAAATGAAGGAAAATGAAATGTTGCTGGTAAACAGAAGGATATTGAAGAGAATGAATGCTAGAGGTGAAAAGAAGAAGCAACAGAAAGACAGTCGGTGAAATAGAAAAGGAATGAAGAAATGAAGAAGTTGAGGGTTGAAAGAACAGGAATTGGCAGGAATGAAAGTGCGGGTGAAATAGAAGGAATGAAGAAATGAAAGTAGCGACGGCGAAAGAGAGAAGGAATGAAGAAGAGAAACTGGAGAAGAAGAAAGGAAGAAAGAAGATGAAGTTGCTGAGGTGGAAGGAAAGGATATGAAGAAAGAAATGATATGTTAAAGAGAAAGGATATGCAAGAAAGGAAATGTTGAGGGTTGAAGATGAAAGGATATGAAGAAAGAAAGTGGAGAAATAGAAAGGTATGAAAGAAATGAAATGTGGGAGTTAGAACAAGAACAAGGAATCAAGAAAGAAAAGCATGGAGAAAGGTCGTCCAGTTGATTGTGCAAATTCGTAAATCACGTAATTCCTGGGTTAAAGAAGACGGGAAGTGTGATGAAATGGAAAGTGTGGGGGGGGAGGTATATTGTCTAAATGGAATTTTTGGGTTTTAGAGTCGGTACAAGATTAAGTTAACGCATTGCTGCTTTTCACTTCGTCTAGGAATGAGACGAAGTGACTGCATGAGAAGTGTACGAATCAGTTGAAACAGGAATTCTGAACTCTTTAAAAGTATTGCAATGGTTGACACTGTTTCTCTCTCTACTATCACTTCTCTCAGATCATCCTCTCGCTTGCTCGTCTTCTTCTACGAGCTGTCTCTGTCATGTCATGTCTGCTGTTCTCGTCTGCTAGATGGTCTGTCGCTGACTGTCTCTCTCTCCTCTCGCGTCTCTCTCACGTACTCTCCTACGCCTTAAATCATTTGTACTTGAAAAGAGGTATCGCTTAGTTACCATGAAGTTTTTTTCTTGTAAGGAAGCGCCCTCAGTGTGAAAGCACCATCACTGAAACCTTTGGGGAGAGAGAGACGTTTGTTGCTGGAGAACATAATTGTTTGCGTAATTTGTGGATCTTTATCCTGAGACGGGGTAGCACAGGACA
>CM065737.1:9825931-9840931 GCA_033310375.1 Conus canariensis | reverse complement strand
AGATTTGTTACCTGTATATGTGATCTGCGCACAAATACTGCCTAGGGAAAAAAACTAAAAGAAAAAGGGCGTCTCGGACAGAAAGAAAAAATACTCCATGTGCAAGCACAGCAAACGACATGGAAAAGGTGATTCAAAACAATAATAACTGGCATCGTGACAGAAGCAAAATCTCAAAAGAGTAAAAGACAAAATATATACAAATGGAACTGACAAGAACGGAGAAGAACACAGAACTGATAAAGCAGACAGACTGAAGAAGAGTTGTTGTTTTTTTTAAACCATGAGGTTATGGACAATCTAGAAAAGAATCCATTCTAAATTACAGTACTTTTTAGATGTTTAATACTACGTCATAGCTTACATCTAATTTTGAAATGGTGGCTTTGACTCCATTCTGTGCATTCTGTTAATACCTGCCAAAGCGGAAACCCCTGTAATTGTCCACTTGACAGGTTTTGTCATCAAGTCTGCATGATTAAACACTGTAGACGACACACGTCCCAACAAGCTGACCCAGGCTTTCATCGACTAGCTGGCTTCAAAACCACTGACAAAACACAAGCTTTATTGACGGGCTGAGAAACAGCATCCAGGGGTCTTTATTCAAATGTGCATGCGTCAGAGAGGGGGAGGTCTGATCCCATTCCAAGGAAAAATTGTTTTACAGGAGAGCGACAGGGTAAGAAGAAGCGAGAGGGGTGGGGGGTGGGGGTGGGGGGGGGGGACATATTCCCGCAAATAGGACGAGGCAGTAAGAAGCTGTAATGCAGATGGGATCTTGTCTTGTGTGTTGAGGAATGGCGTAACTGCCAGTGACATCATCGGCACGCAGCTGTTTGCTGAGAAATGGGCGCGCAGCTTTTCGGCTTATCGGAAATGCATCTGGCACGCAATAATCTGGACTGAATGAGGTTGTGTGAAGCCCATCTCGCTGCTAGTGGATCTCTTCTTCCCTTTCCTTATTCCACGCTCCCCGACTCCTCCTCTCTTTCCCTACTCCCTGACTCCTCCTCTCTTTCCCTACTCCCCGACTCCTCCTCCTTCTACTACTCTTCTATCTCTACTATCCGCCCCCCTCCCCCTCTCCGCTCTAACCCCCCCCCTCCCCCATTTTTTTTCTTTTTTGTTTATAACATCCTTCTTCCTCCTCTTCCTCCTCCTCGTCCTCCTCCTGTTTTTCTTCTCCTCCTCCTCCTCATTCTTCTTCTTCTTCTTCTTCTTCTTCTTCTTCTTCTTCTTCTTCTTCTTCTTTTTCTTCTTCTTCTCTCCTTCTCCTCCTTCTCCTCTTCCTCCTTCTTCTCCTTCGACTTCCTGTTCTTTTATTCCACTGTGATCAGTTTATTAAACCATACATTTTGACGTATTACACCTAAAAAAAAATACTCGTCAGGCTTCCATTTTCAGAAAGAAAAATTATCCTTAAAAAAATGGAAGCACTTCATATCCGAGATCAATAGAAAACTGAAGATTGACAGCACTCTGTGATGCAGTGGATAGAGGAGAGAGATCAAGCCAGGAGTTCCCCGACCAGAACCAAATCCGACAATAGTAATAAGAATTTACACCCCCAACAATGACAAAAAGGCGTCCCAACCTCATTGCCTTTGGCTCAGACAGGGAGGGAGGGAAGATCCTGGCACAGGAACGGCGACAAACTCCATGAAGCTGGGATGCAAGGAGAACCATCAGAAGAGATTGGAACATGACAAGTCCATCTGTGACAGCTGTGATTTAAAGCCGGATAATCAGCCATCTTGCAGGACATGTGTGTCCAGGCTGTCAAAAAAAGCACCTCCACGCATTCCTCAAATGGCTTTCCCCGGCTGTGAGGCTAGGACAGTGTGCACCGACTATTGTGGAGAGAGCAAAAGGAAGGGAAGAAAGGAAAAGAGAATGGGGGTAAGAATGGGGGTGGGGGTGCGAGGGAGGGGGGGGGAGGGTGAGAGAGAGAGGTGAGTGAAACAGGGCAGTGTTTTGGAAGGAAAGACAACAGACGCTTCTCTTTTTTGTCTGTCTGTGTTCCTGAGGTAGATGAGGGATGGGAGGAGAAGAGAGAGAGAGAGAGAGAGAGAGAAGAGCAGACAGACAGACAGACAGACAGACAGACAGGCAGAGGGGGGGGGGGGGGTTGGGGAACCAACACTGGGGACGATTTAGAGTGTGTGCAACTATTTATGGGCATTGTTATGTCTGAGAGATATGTCTAAAATGATGTTCATGTGTACCCGATACACACACGATACACGATATTTTATTTGTCCTCATAGAATACAAGGAAAATTTGTCAGCTGAAACCACGCTTCCCCTTTTACAGCTGGTCTACGTTGTATACTTATTTGACATGTTATTTGCTGTGGTTCAGTAATGCAATACGGCACAGCATTGCATGAATCAAGGGTGAATAGATGGGTGGATCAAGGGATGGAATTCATACAGCTGTAATTTCGTGCATTTTTCTTCTTGTTTTTTTTTCCTTGTGGCATCAGTTATCGGATCAGTGAAGCACCTAAAGCGGTGACGTTTTTTCCCATGCATTTTTCTCATTCAGAAAGGTGGTTCATTAGATTTGGATTGGACATTTCAAGTTGTCAAAACACGTGTATTGTCCGTTTGCCTGTCTGTGAAATAAGAAGATTCAAAAAACATGTTTGGCTGCACTCACAGTCGGATCATTAATAAGCACTGATTCTGACTGAGTGAAAGTCGAGACCTCCACTACCCATGAATATTACTATTATCACATCATTCAGATGAAAACCAATGTCCCAGAGGTGCTGCAGCAGAGACTTGAAGAAGGATATTGCTACAATCTGAGAGGACAATGGGGAATGCTTTGCAGTACCTATCCCTTCAAATATCATGGTCCTCGCTAGGCATTGAGTGTATGTGTTTCTATAATCCACTATACGCTGACAAGCATTGAAAGATTTTAAAGTGTGCATCTGATCTGCATACCTCTACGAAGATAGAAAACGAACAAACAAACAAACAAAAGCACTTTGGATGTAAAGAAATAAAATCCGTTATGCAAATCTGACATGGAAAAATGTATTAAAACAGTAATAACAAAACAATTCAGAGAAAGAGCGCAAGAGAATAAGAGAGGAAAATCTACAAATGGAATGGACAGAAGAGGAGGAGAACGTACAATGGTTCAAATAGACATGACAACAAAAGAGAATGAAAAAGCACGTCATAAGATACGTACTTTTTCAGTCAGCACGTCATAAGATACGTACTTTTCAGTCAGCACGTCATAAGATACGTACTTTTCATCAGCACGTCATAAGATAGTACTTTTTCAGTCAGCACGTCATAAGATACGTACTTTTCAGTCGAAAAGAAAATTCCATTAAAGAAATACATTGATGAAACTGAAACTGAAAATGTTAAAGAAAAAACAAAGTAGCTTAGAACTAGGTTATGGCTCACTTCGATTTTGAAATATCGTCTTCACCTTCTTCTACGTCCTCCTAATCTTCTTCTTCCTTCTTCACCATCATCATTATACGGATCATCATCATCATGATCAACATCATCTTTTTCTACTACTACTACTACTACTACTACTACTACTACTACTACTACTACTACTCCTATCCTCCTTCACCTCCTCCTCCTCCTCCCTTCAACTCTCCCACTTCCTCCCTCCAACCCTCTTTTCCTCCTCCTCCTCCTCCTTTTCATCCTTCTTCTCTCCTCCTCCTCCTCGACCTCCTCCTACTCCTACTCCTTCTTCATCTTCTTCTTCTTCTTCTTCTTCTTCTTCTTCTTCTTCTTCTTCTTCTTCTTCATCATCATCATCATAGTCACTTTATAGAATTAGAGAGGTTGAAGTAGTACACTTCTGATACCTCAGCTACATTCAAGTTCCTACGCCAGATAAAAGTAAAAGAAACAAAAGCTCTTCATGTTTCCAGGTAAATGAAAAGAACGAGGATCTCCCAGCACAGTGACATAACCAGTAGAAGAGAGAGAGAGAAGAGAGAGAGAGAGGAGAGAGAGAGAGAGAGAGAGAGAGAGAGGAGAGAAAAGGAGAGAGAGAGAGAGAGAGAGAGAGAGAGAGAGAGATCAAGCCGGCAGCTCCCTGAACAAAATGAGATCCGACAACGGTAATATCACTTGACACTCCCAACAATGACGAACAGACCCTGTCAGGCGTCCCAACCTCATTGCCCTTGGCTCACACAGTGGAGGGAAGATCCCAGCACGTAAACAGCTACAAACTCCATGAATCGCAGAAGCAAGGGGGCCAGCAGAAGGCAAAGAAAGATAACTCCATCTGTGACTGGTGTGATTTAATCCAGATAATCGGCCATTTTGCGGGACATACGGGTCCTGGCCGTCACAAGAAGCACCTCGACTCGTTCATCATCAAGCTTACCGGGACTGCCCCCCCCCCCCCTCCCCCGAAAAGTGTTACGTGACTACTATGGAGAGAGGAAAGAGGATGAGAAGAAGTGAAGAGGGGAGAGAGGTGAGGGAAAAAGGGGGGGGGAGAGAATGGCAAGGAGAGATGGGACTGTAGTTGGTTTTGTGTTCTGTCTGGCTTCCTGGAGAAGAAGGGATGTGGAAGGTTAACAAGGTGGGAGGGAGGGGAGAGAACGGAAGGGAGAAGGAAGAGGTAGAGAGGGAGGATGGCGTGGGGGGGTGGGGGGGGGGGGGTAGGGGGGGGAGGCTGGGGAGCCCACATTCGGGACGATGTAGCGTGCATGGAACAGATTTTGGGCATCGTTGTCTCTGAATGTTCGTTCGAAGATATGAACCACGCTGCCCTTTCCGTGGTCGATTTACGTTTGTTTACCTGTTGGACGTTGTTTGCACTGGCTGGGTAAAATGACACATAGAGCTTTGCATGCAGCGAGGGCGAATGGGTTGATAGACCAAAGGACGCAATTTATGCAGAAGTAATTTCATGTATTTTTCTCAAGCAAAATTTTTAACACATTTAGAGTCTGTGTAGTAGTCAGTGAAGTTATGAGTTTTCAATCTGACCTATGTCTGCCTTTGTAGTGGGCTAGCAAATAAACAATTGTTATGACTGATCTAAAGCCCAAGATCAAGAAAGTGTGATCACCCATTATTGTTAACGTATTCTCATCTCCTTCGAAACCGATGTTGTAGAAGTACATTGGTAGACACATGAACACGTATCTTGCTGCTGTCTTAGTGGGCAATTGAGAATACTGCAGAATGCCCGTCTTCTCTCCAGGTATCCTAGTGCTTCCTAGGTAGTGTGTGTGTGTGTGTGTGTGTGGCGCGCGCGCGCGTGCGTGCGTGCGTGCGTGCGTGCGTGCGTGCGTGCGTGCGTGCGTGTGCGTGTGTGTGTGTGTGTGTGTGTGTGTGTGTGTGTGTGTGTGTGTGTGTAAGAGTATGTATCTGTGTCTGTATTTGTCTGTGTCTGTGTGTGTGTTTTCATAATCTGTAGAACATCGACAAGGATTGCAGGATTTTAAAGTGTGTTTCTGATCTGCATACATGTGCAAGCAAATGAATAAATGAACAGAAAAAGAGAACATTGGATGAAAAGAAAAAACAATCTATGGAAAGATGTGCAAAAACAATAATAACCAGAAGAGATTCAGAAGCAAGAGCTCAAAAGAATAACAGGGGTAAATATAAAGATGGAATAGACAAATGGAGTAGAGTAGAGCAGGTGAAATATTTGTAAGCCTGAAAGAAATTTCTTTGAAGAATAATATAGGAGACATACTTCGTGTATCGAGAAAACATGCCTTGAAAGGATGGCACTTTCCAAAACAAAAAGAAATTCTCAATGTCCAAATTACAAATGATGGCTTTGACTCCTTTTTTTTTCATTCTGTCAATCCCTGGCGAAACTAAGTCTCATTGATCATTTATTTTGACGTGTTACGCGTTCAACTGTACCTGTCCAGATACCGTACAAAATATACACACAAACAAACTGACCAAATCCCCTCTTTGACTGCTGGGCTTCAGAACCACTGGTGAAGTACAGCCTTTTTTTTTTTTTTTGATGGCCAAGAAATTGCATCCAGCGTGCATTATTCCAATGTGTGTGCATCAGATATAGTAGGTCTGATACCATTGGCAATGAAGATCGTGTCGCAGGGGAGCAACAGGGAAAACAGAAGGGAGAAAGAGAAAGATGGAAGACATATTCCTGCAAATAGGACGAGGCAGTAAGAAGCTGTGATGCAGATGGGATCTAGTCTTGTGTGTTGAGGAATGGCGTCGCTGCCAATGACATCATCGGCATGCGGCTGTTGGCTAAGAATGGGTGCACAGCTTTTCGGCTTATCAGAAACACATCCAGCATGCAATAATCTGGACTGAATGGGACCGGGGTTGTATGAAGCCCAGATCACTGCTAGGAGATATTTGTTCTTCCCGTCCCTCTACCTCACTACCCTACCCTCTCCCTCCTTTTTCTTCCTGTTTCCTTCAGTCGTTCCTTCCTTTCCTTTCTTCCCTCCTTTCTTTCTTTCTTTCTCTTCTTCCTCTTCTTTAGCAGAAACAGTGATTGTATGTCAAGTTCCACCTGGCTATTCCAGACTGAAAGTGACACGCCATGCCATCCGCATTAAGCACCTTCACCCTCAACGCTCACCATCAATAAGAAAACATGAAACCCAACTTCCAGACTGATCTGCAGAGTTTTGTTCCTAACGTACCTTTCTAGCTTCAACCCTGCTGATGCTCGTTCACATGTGCACTCACATATGCAAGCATGTTGACGTAAACAAGGTTGTGCTAGTTCCATTTTCAAGTTTAAATACTTTTTTTTTCATCGGCATATGGAGCTAGGATTGCAACATGGCCTGTCCATCCCATGTGAAGGAAATATACAGATGTTTAGCGACAACTGGATGGAAGATAATGACCAGCTGTCGTTTTGTGTCCTCAAACAACGTTTCTAGAGCAGCAGCATCCTTAGGAAAGCTAGCATGGTTAGATTATTCCTGATTACAATATACAGTTCATACCTACATAACCGCGTTGTATCCTTTGAGGGCACGCAGTAATTCACGTTGTTGACTTAACGTGTGTTTCAGGGGTAACGCACCGCCGTCAGTCCACTCTGAAAAATCAGTCCCCAGTGGGTGAACAGAGCGCAGGCCCAAACTCAGCCTCCAGGGAGTAAATCCGGACAAACCCCTCCCTTGTTCTAAATATACTTCTCCCTTCACACCCCTCATAAAATTTTCAAAGATTCCCAAACGGCTAAACATCTGAATCAAGGCATATTGCTCCTGAATTTGAGGAGGGAGCGATTGTGGATCTGAACCAGAAGAATTACCCCTCCACTCCGTTTTCAGGTTACCCCCTTTGTAAGTAAGTGACTGGATGCAAGATCAAGAGACACATATTGACTGGTTTTAGACGGGCACGTGAACAAACTCACTACCTGTATGTGACGGGGAAGAGGAAAAGAGCACGTGCATAAGCATAAGCATTTACACTTAATGTTATGGTCAGAGGCCATGCCCCAGACGACTCATGGGGAAGTTTTTAAATCTTTTTTATTTCCTTCAAAGTTCAACATAAATATGACCTTTTTTCAATCCATCATACAGTTATGAAGGGTTTCTTTTTATGCACACACACACACACACACACACACACACACACACACACACACACACACACACACACACACACACACATATATATATATATATATATATATATATATACATATATATATATATATGTAAATAACCGTAAAGCAGAAAACCATTCAATAATTGCAAACATTCAAACACCAAAACAAAAAACAAAAAGAAGAAGAAAAAACACCCACACTTACATACACATACAAATATACCAAACAAACATTAAAACCGACATTGAGACAAGCAATCTGCAGTAGAGAGAAAATAGTATGTAAATAAATAAATGAACAAAAAATAAATAGATAAATCAAAATATGTACATAAAAAACTGGAAGATTATTATAATAGAATAATAAGTAACCAAATGAAAGACGACCATACAAGAGACACAAATTAGACTAGCATGTGACAAAATCAGACAAGGCAGTATTTTGCCAATTTTTTTTTAGGAGATACAAAAAATTAAGTGGTATTTAAGATACATTCTGAGCATTTCAAGAACCTCATTTCACATCCACGCACACGCACATACATACACCGTTTGACTTTCGTCGCCCTTTTTCTTCTATGCCCTCTGTCAAATGAACATGCACTATGGCAGTTACTGTAGAGGAAAAGTAGATGTTAACGAGATGCAGCCCCTTCTTCAACCAAGAAGAAGGAGGATACCTCCAAATCGATTGAGAAGCCGCTCATGGGGAGCGGTTTCAGAACAGGATGAGGGCAGTCCAGGGTAGGCAGCTCCCCTACTCCTGAACTGTAAACAGAAGGACTGGGAAGAAAAGCACAGAAAGCTGCCAGGCCTTCGTGCTGTTTGTTTGTTTCTTTATTTTTTTTTATATCACTTTTTGTAGCATCGTTCAACACTAAAAGAGCTGAACATTATGCGATGACGCAACAGTTTAGAATGCTCTCTCTCTCTCTCTCTCTCTCTCTCTCTCTCTCTCTCTCTCTCTCTCTCTCTCTCTCACACACACACACACACACACACACACACACACACACACACACACACACACACACACACACACACACACTCAAACACACACAAACATACAAACAAACAAAAATACTTTAAACACCTTAAGAAGCCCGGTTTTATGTAGACAAAGTCCGCCTTCCGGTTTGGATCTTTAAAAAAAAAAGCTTAAGATACAGTACGTAGTAAACGCCATTTGGAAAATTCTGGTGCAATGTCTTGAACTCGTGACTTCATTCACACACGCACGCGCTCGCATTCACGCACGCGCACGCACGCACGCACGCACGCACGCACGCACTCACACACACGTGTATTGTAATCATGTATGTGCGTATGTATATGTGTGTGTGCGTGCGTACGTGCGTACGTGCGTGCGTCCGTGTGCGCATGCGTGCGTCCGTGCGCGCATGCGTGCGTGTGTGTGTGTGTGTGGTGTGTGTGTGTGTGTGTGTGCGTGCGTGTGTGCGTGCGTGAGTGCGTGCGCGCGCGCGCGCGCGTGTGTGTGTGTGTGTGTGTGTGTGTGTGTGTAAGCGTATGTATCATCCTGCACGATTCGTCCAACGCTGTAAACGGGTTATTTTGTTTGTTTGTTTTTTTTGCGATTGGTCGTTTGTAATCAGCTATAAGTAGGGCGGCCAATTTTCAGTGTCCCAGTGGCCCATTCCTCAACCCCAGTCCTGAACAACCTCCTGACGCAGTGCAGCCCACAAAGAGTTATCCCTCTTGGAGCATCGTGGGTCATGTGACGGTCCTTAAACTGTTGTAGAGGATGACGTGGTACCCTGGCGATGTAAAGAGGGGAGAGCACGCTGCCTTTCTGCTGTCCTTGGCTTGACCTATTTCCGGTCATTTGGTATCTTGCGTCGTGTGAGTTACGGATTAAAGAGAGGTTCTGAGAAAGGGGTCATGTGAATCGTGTAAATGAACGTGAGCAGTTTTAATGGAAATGTTTGGAGAGAGAGAGAGAGAGAGAGGGGGGGGGGGCGGAGGGAGAGAACACAACGAATGGGAACAACTGCGCTTGATATGCATGCTCATGTGCGTGCATGGATCCATGAATATGTCCGTGTGTGTGTGTGTGTGTGTGTGTGTGTGTGTGTGTGTGTGTGTGTGTGTGTGTGTGTGTGTTGTCCTCTCTCATAAGCAAAAAATGACCTCAGTAAATCTCTAAAACTGAAAAAAAAAAAAGAACTTTACGAGACGATCCGCTCCTGTATGATAAATTGTATTTGTCATGTGATGTATTAGTCTGTTCTGATATAGACTTAAACATAATTCTTAAGTGAATGTTATCAATGCCTGCATCAGCGTTTGGGAAGTTGTAATGTCTTGACCGAGATGACAGCGCGATGCCAGTGTAATTTAACAACAAAACACATTACGCTGGCCTATATTCTTCTTAGAATTTCGCTTCCTATTGTATGCAATGTTTTTGCCAAGGTTGTTCGTGATGTCTCCATCAGGCCAGACTGAAAGTGGTGAAATAATGGGCAGACAAACTCATGAGTCATCGCCCCTGTCATGGGAGGCATTGAGAGACATGTGTGCATGGAAATGGTATTTAATGGTGGAAGTCACAACATGAATCTGCTTCTTGTTGTTGTTGTTGTTGTTTTTCTTCTTCTTCTTCTTCTTCTTCTTCTTCTTCTTCTTCTTCTTCTTCTTCTCCTCCTCCTCCTCCTCCTCCTCCTCCTCCTCCTCGTCGTCGTCGTCGTCGTCGTCGTCTTCTTTGTCTTCTTTGTATTCCTCATATTCCATGTCATCTTCGCAATCATATCCGTCCTGATGAGGCAATGATCATCATCATCGTCACCAACATCACGTTCCTCCGAATCGTCTTCCGTTGTCATCATTTCTTCTTCTTCTTCTTCTTCTTCTTCTTCTTCTTCTTCTTCTTCTTCTTCTTCTTCTTCTTCTCCTTCTTCATTATCATCATCATCATCATCATCATCATCATCATCATCATCATCATCATAATCTTCTTCTTCTTCTTCTTCTTCTTCTTCTTCTTCATCATCATCATCATCATCATCATCATCATCATCATCATCATCATCATCATCATCATCATCATACATCATCATCATCATCATCATCATCATCATCATCATCATCATCATCATCTTCTTCTTCTTCTTCTTCTTCTTCTTCTTCTTCTTCTTCTTCTTCTTCATCTGCTCATAAAATAAAAAAGTGGAGAAATTACACCCTTCAAAAGTTATTTACATAGAGTTTCTATCTCAGAAAAAAAATATATTATACAGATTTTAAGAAAATCTCCCTGCACTCTGTGACGTAGACGATAGAAGAGAGAGAGAGAGATGAAACCAACTGTTCCTGGGACAGAATGAGATCCGACACCAGTAATATCACTTGACGCCCCCAACAATGACGAACAGACCCTGTCAGGCGTCCCAACCTCATTGCCCTTGGCTCACACAGGGAGGGAAGATCCCAGCACGTAAACGGCTACAAACTCCATAAATCTCGGAAGCAAGGAGTGCCATCATAAGGCAGAGAAACATGGCAATTCTGTATGTGACTGGTGTGATTTAAAGCCAGATAATCGGCCATCTTGCTGGACATACGGGTCTTGGCTGTCACGGGAAGCACATCGACTCGTTCGTCATCCGCTTGCCCATTCTGAGAGCCTGGACAGTGTGACGTGACTATTGTGGAGAGAGTAGAGGGGAGGAGAAGAGGAAAGGGAAAATTGATGGAGGGATGGGCCGGTGGGAAGGGGGAAGGGAGAGAAAGGACAGGGAGAATGTGGGTAGCTAGGGTTTTATCGTGGATGAAAAAACAATGTGTGATTGTCCATTTTTCTGTTCGGCTTTCTGAGGGTGAAGGGGGGTGGAAGCATGTAAAGGATGGAGGGGAAGACAAGCAGGTGGGGTGTGGGGGAAGAGACAGAGAGGGGGGAGGGCGTGAGGGGAGGGCTGAGGATCTAACACAGGAGACGATTTAGAGAACATGATGCAGATTATCGGCATTGTTATGTCTGAAGTAATGTCCATATGAACACATAAACCACGCTGCCTCTTCCATAGTGGATCTACGTTTGATTACATATTTGACGTTATTTTCACTGGTTTAGTAATGTGATAAATGACAGCATTGCAGGGATCAAGTGTCCGGATGGATGGACCCGGAGGGATGTTATTCATACATTAGAAAAGTAATTAAGGACTCAGAATCAAAGCTTACTTGGAGAATATTTAGACAGGGTCGCCCTGTCTTCATCAGCTCACTGTTGCTGTTGTGGCAGCGAGGCCTGGTAGGGCGACTGTTGTGTGGGGTGAACGGTTGTCAGGATCTGATTGTAAATAGGGGGAAGTTCAAAGCCTTGATCTCTGTTCAGGCTGGGGCGTCTGGTCTTGATTTCGATGGCTTCTTTTAACTTTTCTTTTTTTTTTTATGAAGACAGGGCGATCCTGTCGAAATATTCTCCTAGTAAGCTTTGATTCTGAGTCATTAACTACTTTTCTAATGTTGAATCCAGAATCCAGAAACCTACATTCTTAGTTATTCATTCAGGTATAATTTTATGTATTTTTCTTATTCCAAAAGGTGGTTCATTAGATTTGGACTTTCGATCATTCCAAACACATGTACTGCCTATGTGGCGGTCTGTGCAGTGATGAATTTTCACTCTGATCTGTGCTGCCTTAGCAGTGGGCCTGTGAATAAACAATAATCCTGACTGAGTAAAAGGCCAAGACCACAAAACTGCAATTACCCATTATCATCATGATGTCAGTGTGTCCGTAACAGCTAATGTCGCAGAGGTGCCTGGCCAGACACATAAACAATAACGTTGCTGCCACCTAGGAGGCCATGGGGAATGCTTCACAGTTCTGTTCTCCTCTCCAAGTATCTTGGTGCACTGTAACTTTTATGTGTATTTCCATAATCCACGAAACACTAACAAGGATTGCAGAGCTTTAAAGTGTGTACCTGATCTGCATACCTGTACAAATGAAGAAGAAACTAACAGATAAAATGCACTTCATATGAAAACAAACAAATCCAGTCAGCATGTCCAGCATGGAAAGATGTGTAAAAACAATAATAACTAGACAAAATACAGAAGCAAGAGCTCGAACGAATGACAGAGGTAAGCACATAGATGGAATGAACAAGAGTGATTAAGAAAGTAGAACTTATAAAAACTGATATGACACTAAAAATAAAACATTATTTTAAGTGCATTTTCAACTTTTAAAAGCGTCAGATACACACTTTTCATACAAAAAGTTTAGAACTAAGTAATTGCTTATGTCTGATTCTGACTTCATTCTATGCTTTCTATTGGACCCTACCAATACTCAAACCTAGAAAATTGTCCACGTTAACGTGCAGTGCAACTCTATATTGCCCAGGCCTTCTGCAAAACACACGTACCAACAAGCTGATCAAGTCTCCTCTTTGACTTGTTGGCTTTAAACCCACTGGCGAAGCACAGCCTTTATTGATCACATGGGAAATAGCATCTGGGGGGTCTTTTTCACAAGCGCGTGCATCAGAAAGGGAATGACTGATACCTCTGCAATGTAGATCTTGTCACAGGAGTCCGTGATGGAACAGAGGACATATTCCTACAAACAGGACCAGCTCCCATCTTGTGTGTAGAGGAATGGCGTCACTGCCAATGACATCGTCGTCCTTATGCTGCTGTTGGCTGAGAAATGGGAGCAGAGCTTATCAGCTTATTGGAGGTGCATCCAGCACGCGATATGATGACCTTAACGTGGTGTTTGAAGCCCTTTTCACCTGCTTGTGGATTTTTTCCCTCCCCTTTCCTTACTCTCACCTCTCCCCCCCCCCCCCCCCCCTCAAGAAGATATTTGCATCGAGTCTGTGTCTCAAAAAAATATTATACTCATTTCAAGATTTAAAAACAAAAATCTCTGAGAACTCTGTGACTTGGCCGTGAGACGAAGGAAATTAAGGCAACTGTTCCTGGAACAAAGTGAGATCCGACACCAGTATCACTTGACGCCCCCCACAATGACGAACAGACCCCGTCAGGCGTCCCAACCTCATTGCCCTTGGCTCACACAGGGAGGGAAGATCCTTGCACATAAACGGCAACAAACTCCATGAATCTCCGAAGCAAGAGGGACTAGCAGAAGACAGAGAAACATGGCTATTTCATCTGTGACTGGTGTGATTTAAAGCCAGATAATCGGCCATCTTGCTGGACATACAGTTCCTGGCTGTCACGGGAAGCACATCGACTCGTTCGTCATCCGACTTGCCCTTTGAGAGCCAGGACAGTGTGACGTGACTGTTGTGGAGAGAGTTTTGGGGAGAAGTGAAGATCGGTAATTGATGGAGGGATGGGCAGAAGGGGGAGAGAAAAGGTAGGGGGGGGGGGGGGGTAGACAGGGTTGTATTTTGAAAGGAAAGGCACTGGATTTTTGTCCCTTTTTTCTGTTTGGCTTGCTATGGGTGAAGGGATCTGGAAGAATTATAAAGGATCATAAATTATCGATATCATGAATACTTTTATAGAGCCTATCCTCGGCTAGAGACCAAGCTTTAAATTCCGCACTCGTTTACGCAACGAGCTGCCTGCCTGGGTAGTGCCGACTAAAGAGCTGCCAGCGAGCACTTCATTCAGTCGTTTCCCGTGTCATCCAGTCAACATCGTTCAATATTGTTCACTCAATTTCCTTACTTCCTTCATTCTTTCCATTTCTCACGCAGGGTGCATGCTATGTGTAACGTGTCATCCATACCAACGGCCAAACTGGCCTTCTCTTCCGAAAGTTGGTGATGGGATTTTACGTGTGTGCAAGATGTTATGCGTGCGTTCACACACGGAACCTCGGTTTGTAGTCTCATTCAAAGGACTGTATGGGAAATGGAGTCAGAACCAATGTTAACTCCGAGGGAACAATCCCCCTGTACTGAAACGGCCCGGCAGAGATTCGAACCCGCAACACCAGGATCACCAAGATTACGAGTCCGGCGCTCTACCACTGAGCTAATCCGGCCCCCTGGATGGAGGGGAGGACCAAGAGATGAGTGTGGGGAAGAGACAGAGAGGGCGGATGGCGTGAGGGGAGGGCGTGAGGGGAGGGCGTGAGGGGAGGGCGTGGGGAGAGGGCTGAGGATCGAACATAGGAGACGATTTAAAGAACATGCTGCAAATCATGGGCATTGTTGTGCCTGAAGTGATGTTCATGTGACACAAACCATGCTGCCTCTTCTACAGTGGATCTATGTTTGATTACGTATTTGATGGTACTTGCACTGGTTCAGTAACGTGATACATGACAGCATTGCATGGATCAAGGTGATCGGATGGGTGGACCAAGGGATGCTATTCATACAGCTGTAATTGTATGTATTTTTCTTATTCTAAAGGATGGTTCTTTAGATGTTGAACCGGACTTTTCGAAAATTCTT
>CM065737.1:9783431-9805931 GCA_033310375.1 Conus canariensis | reverse complement strand
GCGTTTGGGTTGGGCGCCGCCAGGAATCTGTTACTGGGTTCTGGTGTTGAAGACTGCTTCCAGAGTGGACCTCACTGGTCTTACCTGTCCTATTCCCCTTCATGTTCTTTTCATTTTGCCCTCCAGGAGTCTGTGCCGGAGCCCGTATTTGAAGATTGTTCACAGACATCCGCTCAGTGTTGACAGGGATAACCATCTCAACTCATGGTGTGTTTACGTCCCTTTGGTCAAACGAAACTAGCGTATGTCGCATGTTTTGCAGCGATCACCCGTTTCAAAGGTCAGTGCCCTTACGTTGGTGCTGACTCAGAAACAGTTCTGCTTATCGCAGTCTTTTGATCGGGGTACCTTTGTAGAATGGGTTCAGAAGAAAATTGTGCTTTGGTTGAAGATTGTGTTTTGTAGACTGCTATGGCTGTTGAGAAAATTGTGCTTTGGTTAAAGATTGTGCTTTGTAGACTGCTATGGCTGTTGAGAAAATTGTGCTTGGTAAAGATTGTTTGTGATGCTATGCTGTTGAGAAATTGGCTTTGGTTAAAGATTGTGTTTTGTAGACTGCTATGGCTGTTGAGCATTACAGATTTTCATGCTCTGGTTTTGTTTCACTCTTCTACTACCAAAAAAAAAAATATTAGATTTTAATAGCACCGGAATAAAAAGGTCTATAAACATAGAGTGACGCCTTGTTGGTCATCATTCTCCTTCGTCGCGTAATTTACAGTTGAGTGCATGGGATCTAATCAGGGCTGCTACCGCATCACAGATAGAGTCCACCTCACACTCCACTCTCTGAAAATACACACACACACACGCGCGCGCGCGCGCGCGCGCACAGCCACACGCATGCACGTACACGCACACACGCACGCACGCACGCACGCGAGCACGCACGCACTGCACACATATGGACTTACGCACGCACGCACGCACATACACACACATACACATAGACACACGCACGCGCGCACAGACACACGCACACAAACACGCACATGTCTATTTGTAAAATGCACAACTTAGCTTTTGTCATCTTTGCCGCAAATAGATATGCACTTAGTGGCTTGCATTAACCACTCAGGTTACATTTTTACACCAGGTTTGAAATAAAAGGCAGACAAGTAATTCATACAACAAAAACATTCACAGATACAGTAAAACAAACATCTGATCAGACAGCCAGTGTGATAGTGATGATGAAACATAGGGGAAGGACAGAGTTCTGGAATGTCTGCAAATCACAGCGGCTGAAGGTTCCAGTACTCCTCAGCTTTTTTGTTTCCGTTTTCCTGTTCAGCCAGTATTTTTTTTTTCAAAATGAAATGTGTAAAACGTTTTTTAAGGTAAGAAGATAGATGTAAAACGATCCACTGACTACAAGCAATCGATCGATTACCAAAACGAGATAGAAACGAAGATAAAGCATTCAAGTAAATTTCTGAAGGTCCAAACCCACGTAAATTACAGAATTTCAAAACACGTTCTATAAGAGAAAAAAAAAAACACGAGTATGAGAACAAGTAGAAAAATCATTTACAATAAACTGGGTTAATCAGCTAGACAAATCATGATGGAATGTTGCTTTCCACTCAGTTTGGATCCAGACAATGGCACCAAATACCCATGGCATCCAAGGACGGCAGCAAAACAGCATGGCCTTTGGCTGAAAGAGAGCTGGACACGCAACGAGTTGAGATCGCCATCGCAGTCATTCCGTATCATATGTCTCAGAACAAGGCTGTAGTCTGTCTTGAAGCTACAGCCCCACAACTGATTCTGAAGGATTGCATTACGAAGATGACGAGGATGAAAACGCATCAGTCCAGCAGAAACGTCATGCAGAATGTCAAAGGCAATGGAAAGTGATTTCTTGCGTGACTGCCTCACATTTCATTACCGAAAACTTGTGTGAGGAACCGAAAATGGATTTAAGTGTAAAAGCTTTTGAATGCCATCCTGCTGTTGAACAGTCGGTGCCTGTAGAGTCAGGGAAAGAAACAAATGTTTAGACAATATGAACACACACACGCATGCACGCACGCATGCACGCACGCAACGCACGCACACGCTAAAACAAACGCGATGAGGAGTGCTGACTCTTTCAGTTGCACAACGACCCCATCTTTACACATGCCTCTTCTCTTTCTTTCACTTTCCCTTGTTTGTTCTTCCTCTTTTGGTCTGATCCGTCATTTTTCTTTTCTTTTTTCTAGAAAACTAAGCGTAGGTCTTGCTCAGCTTCAGTGATGACAGCAGTTATTGCCAGGCTGTGATCCGTGAGCACAAATACATTTCCCTCTGATCTCGTTTCACTGTGTAAAGAATCATCCTTCTTTTTCCTCTCTCTCTTCTATTATTTCTTACCATCATTTTACTCTGATCCCCCAGTTCTCACCCTCTTTCGGTCTGGACCTCATGTTTTTCCTTCTCTCTGGGCCCGTTTTGTCGTTCAGAAGACGTTGAATGCTGTCCGTAGCCCGGAGATCAAGCCGCTACAGAAATCACAGCTAAAAGGAAACAGAGGTAAAATTTAATGGCTACCAGACTAAACAGGTCACTCAGTTACACAAGGCTACTCACTGTGTGCGTAGCTTTCGTCGGCAATCCGGCCGACTTCTTCAGCGCACCTGCTGGGTTGAGAACTGGATTCAGTGCGCACCGCCGTGAGATAAAATTGTTTATTAAACCAGACTGGAAGAAGAGGTTCTTGACACTTTTCATCAAGAATATGAAGAAGGATTAAAAAAGCATCGGTCCACCAGAATCACAAGACAGAGCATAGAAAGACATTAAAAAGTGATCTGTTGTATGATGTCAACAGAAGCGTGTCAACAGAAGCGTGTCAACAGGAAGCGTTGTCAACAGGAAGCGTGTAACAGGAAGCTTGTCAACAGGAGGTTCAACGGAGCGTGTCAACAGGAAGCTTGTCAACAGGAAGCGTGTCAACAGGAAGCTTGTCAACAGGAAGCGTGTAACAGGAAGCTGTCAAAGGAAGCGTGTAACAGGAAGCTTGTCAACAGGAAGCGTGTCAACAGGAAGCGTGTCAACAGGAAGCGTGTCAACAGGAAGCTCCAACACCCGGGAAAGGCATTACACGTGAAAGCTATGGAATCGCATCCTGTTACAGACCTTGCCCTGTCAATGCACTCTCAGAATGGAAAACAGTGCCTGCAAAGAAAATGAAAACGAACGTGGGAAAAAAAAAAGAAGAAAACAGACAAACGAACAAAAAAAAAAAAAAACATTGTGAGGAGTGTTAAACCATTCAGCAACTTCAGCTTAGAGTTGATGTGGACCTGTATTCCTATGCTGTCTGCTGATGTGGGTTTTTTTTTTTTTTTGTCTTTTGTTGTTGTTGTTTTTGTTTTGTATTTGTTTTTAGTCTTTTTTTCTTCTTCGACCTTGTTCCCTGTTTGAAGGACTTGTTAGGAGGATAGCGGGAAGGGAGGAAGGGGAGGGAAACGTGGGGAGTAGGAGTAGGGGGGGGGGTTCTCCCATACCTGAGCCCTTTTTGGAGTCTTTTTTAAATTTATCTGAAAGTACCCTTCCCCTGGGAACAGTTACATTCGTGGCTAGGCACCTGCTGGGTTTTGCAGAGTTGATAGGAAGACTGATATCCCTCACCCAACACCTCCTCCACCCCAGTCCCCTCCCCATCCACTTGGCACGGAAGTTCGTCAGGGAGCTTGGGTATAGCTACACAGCCAATTGTTCACACACACACACACACACACACACACACACACACACACACACACACACACACACACACCACACACACAACACATTTCAGTCTCTAGTAGGATTTTATCTCTATTTCCATGAGACTCAGGGAAGAGTGACTGTTTTGGAAAAAGAAACCAATGAGGTCTCCAAATACTCCAGAGCTTTATCGTTCTCCTATTTTTTTATCATCGCTATCACACCAGATACTATTTGTTATACGAGCATTTAAATATTGTCGTGCAAATGACGTGTTTTGAAGATTTATTTATAACCTTTTTTTAATCCGGATGTTAAAAACATCAATCTGAGTGGGTGATGCACTCAACAAGGCTTCTTTCTATTTTCTCAAAGATAACAATTGGTGAGTTCATCATTTTATTAACAGATGTGATCGTTCGCGCACGCGCGCGCGCGCGCGCATGGTGTATGTGTGTGTATGTGTGTGTGTGTGTATGCGTGTGCGTGTGCGTGTGTGTGTGTGTGTGTGTGTGTGTGTGTGTGTGTGTGTGTGTGTGTGTGTGTGTGTGTGTGCGTAATTGAGTGATTCATACATACATACTTACATGTTCTTGAGCATGAAATCCGGCTGATAGACACATTCAACGATTCAAGAGATGGCTTATCGTTATCTACATTGATACATACGTGTGTACATAGCAATCTCTTTGTTCATCGCTGTGATTTGTGATTTTCATACTTCTAATTTGCATCATGACCCTTGACAATAAGGGTGGGGGGACAGGGAAATCGTTTTTGGATCTATGCATACAGGTTTTTTTTTTCAGAAAAATACTTATGTTATATCTGTTTATATATCATTTGCATTTCATAAACAAACTGATCTTGTGCATACGTCTGCTGTCTATACTGTACTAGGCTGGCAATATGATGATAGTTGTCGTTAAAATGTAGAAGTACATTTTGTGTTGTACTCATTTCTATGCTTCTTCTTCTTCTTCTTCTTCTTCTTCTTCTGCGTACGCAGGCTGATACTCCTGCGGACACCCCCTGTATAGAGAGAGGAGTTTTGTGTGTATGACCGTTTTTTATCCCGCCATTAAGGCAGCTATACTCCAAATTCGGGGAAGGTGCATGCTATGTGTAACGTGTCATCCATACCAACGGTCAAACTGGCCTTCTCTTCCGAAAGTTGGTGATGGGATTTTACGTGTGTGCAAGATGTTATACGTGCGTCACACACAGAACCTCGGTTTATAGTCTCATTCGAAGGACTGTATGGGAAATGGAGTCAGAACCAATATGAACTCCGAGGGAAAAATCCCCCTGTACCGAAACGGCCCGGCGAAGATTCGAACCCGCAACCTCAAGATTACGAGTCCGGCGCTCTACCGCTGAGCTATTCCGGCCCCCATTTGTATGCAAAATGCTATTCTTTGAATATTTTTCAAGCAGAAAATAAACAAAAAAGAATTAACTTGATGTCACATGTTCATGTTTCTGTTTTGCTTGGCGACCCCATTAGGTTCTTTTAGCCCAGCCATCCTATGTTTGTCCCATAATGGCTGTAAGCAATGTGATTTTCCTGCCTTTTCAGGTTTGTTCAGTTTGTTTTAGCCTTCGGGGGCTGGAATAGCTCAGTTGGTAGAGCGCCAGACTCGTAATCCAAGGGTTGCAGGTTCGAATCTCCGCCGGGCCGTTTCGGTACAGGGGGATTTTTCCCTCGGAGTTAACATTAGTTCTGACTCCATTCCCCACACAGTCCTTCGAATGAGACTATAAACCGAGATTCCGTGTGTGAACACGCGCATAACATCTTGCGCACACGTAAAATCCCATCACCGACTTTCGGAAGAGAAGGCCAGTTTGACCGTTGGTATGGATGACACGTTACACATAGCATGCACCTTCCCCAAATTTGGAGTATAGCTGCCTTAATGGCGGGATCAAAAACGGTCATACACACAAAACTCCACTCCCTTTGTTGAGCAGATGGGATTAATACCTGCCTGTCCATATAGGGAGTGTCCGCAGGAGTATCACCCTGCTTACGCAGAAGAAGAAAAAGTTTTAGCCTCCTTTCTTGCTTCTAGTTGATGAATGATATGCATATTTCGTCTGATGCCCCCCCTCCACCCCCACCCCCACCCCCTTTTTACTTGAATTCATTATTTACATGCCACCAGAAAGAAGTAAATAACAATACACAACTGTTTTTGTTTATTTCACAATAAAGTCAGTTACTTGACACTCTGTCACCCCTTTGACGTTTTGTTTTGTCTGCACGATCAGGATGACAACACCATTCCTGTTTCACTGGCGAACAAGTCAGCCAGCCTTGAAAACAGCAACACAAACAAAACAAGGGAAACAACTCAATGTCCAGGGGAAGGTAAAGCGCATGGCAGGGGATTCACTGACATTAATCTGCAAACTCGCTTCATCCACCTCCAAAATGGCGGGGAGGCTAATGCAGGGGAAGGGAAGCGTCAAGGGAGATGACACTGACTGTAAAGTTTATGACAGCAGGAGGGGAGAGAAGCGAAATTGGGAGCCATAAGGAAACCCACGCCTGCTGCTGATTCGTTTTCTCTGCAGCCTTCCCTCCCCTGCCAGCTCCATCGCCACCTTCTCCTGATCATCACCATCCCTTCCCCTGTGCCCCCTCACCCCCTGACTCCTTTCCTTCTTCCACAGTCTTGGATGCTGTCTGTGAAAGCTTGTTCCTGTCAAAGATTCATTTTCTCAGTGCCCTTTTGACATGCGTCTTAATCTCTTTTTTAAGTCCAGGGATGTACCGGCTGAGGACTGTATGGAGGTTTCAATGGAAGACAGTCCACCAGGCTTCTCTTCACAGCAATATCCTGCTAGTGTGATTATTCGTTTATGATATTCTGACTGTTTGGATTTACCACGTTGCCTTCCGTTCTCCAGATTTAGTCCAAATAAATGAGAAGAAATCACACACACACACACACACACACACACACACACACACACACACACACACACACACACACAATATATATAATATATATATATATATATATATATATATATATAGCGAGAGACAGAGAGAAGAGACAGAGAGAGAGAGAGATGAGTGAGAGAGAGAGATAAACAATAATCAAAGACAACAATTCCAAAAGAGTGTCTGAAAAGTAGAGAATACTCAGACTGAATTGCCACGAAATTGGGGCTATTATTCATTCAAAACATCGCCTCTCTTCTCTCCTTCCCCACGTCTCCATGACATCTTCACCCGGCCAGTGTGACCACCCCATTAACCACCCTATTCCCCAACATGGATCAACAGAAATACGATTTCGAACAGACAGCAAAGCATACACCAGGGGCGGTCTAAATCAACACCCTAACGCCTTGTGGTGAAAGGTACCGAGAAATAAATCATTGAACCTGCACCCTCTTACTGGCAGTGTCAAAGACTCTGTGAGAGAAAGGCAATGTGAGAGTCGGGGAGGGTGGGCGGGGTAGATGATGGGAGGCGAGGATGGGGAGAAGAGGAGGGGTGTGTTGGGTAACGATGGGATGGTAGTAGGGGTGGGTGGGTGGTTGAGGTGTGGGATGGTGGGGGGGGGGGGAGCTAGGGAAGAAAAGCAGCAGCAGAGGCAATGGGTTTCTTCATGATTCTCAATTTCACGTCCTTCCCCTCCACCTGTCATAAGTTTTACAGACAGAGTCATCTCCCTTGACATTCTCCATCCCTTTCATCAGCCACCAAGCCATTTTGGGGGCGGATGACGCGAGCGTGCAGATTAACGTCAGTAAGTCACTTCACGTGCCTCGTTTTCTCCAGACGTTGAATTGTTTTCCTTCGTTTGTCTGTGTTGTGGTTTTAAGACGGGCAGAGATCTGACTTTTTTGTCAGTGATACAGGGGTGATAATGCCATCTGTGAGCATGGAGACAAAACAAAATGTCAAGGGATGAAAAATTGGCAAGTAGATGTCTTTTTCGTGGAAGTATGTTTTCTTGTTTGCCTCTACGGTATATAAATAATGTGTGTTCTTTAAATAAAATATGCAAAAAGTCATTTTTAAAGATCAACGATGAGGTAGATGTAAAACAAAATGCTAACTACAGGCAAACGATCAATTGCCAAACCAGATTTTCTTTTAATGAAGATGATATATACAAATATTCAAGTAAGAAAAGGAACTAAAAAAAAAAAAAGAAAAAAAGAAAAGATTACAGTATTCATGAGCATGGTCCTTTAAAATACATTGAATATCATCACAAGTACAGACTTCATTATCAATGAATAGGGCCAGTCTAGTAGAAACATGATGAAGAATGTTGGGTTTTACTCTGACTGCTTCAATACAAAGACACCAAATACCATTGCATCTAAAGACAGATACTTCATATCTATCAAATTAATTCTCTCTGTTAGCATGGCTTCTCGTTAAGAAAACGTGTGTAAGTAATGCATAAAACGTTTCTAACTGTCTTTCAATGTTTCAGACATACTGCTTTAGGTAGACTGATGCTGTTTTAGGCTTCGTTAAGTTTGTGTTGTAGATCCTCAGGACTCAGTTCCAGTGGTCTGCTTTTGAAGACTGCTTCCAGAGTGGCCTTGACTGGCGCTGTCCTACTCCTCGTCCTTTTAGTCTGACAATTCAGGACTTCATGTCGAAGATCTCGTTTTCAGATTGTTCCCAGACATGCAATCAGTGTCGACAGGATAACCATTTGCACTCATCGTGTGTTTATGGCTCTTTTCGTCAAATCAAATAAGCCTGTGTCACAGTTCTTGTAGCCTTTATCATTAAAGCTTAGTGCCCTTTATGTTGACGTTGAATCAGGCACAGCCGTGTCTGTCGCAATGTTTGGTTGTTTTTGTTTGTTTGTTTGTTTGTTTTTGGGGGGTGGTGAACATCAGTAGACTGATTACGATTAAAATTGTGCTTTTGTCACAGAAGGTATTCGTTAGACTGCTAAGGCTATGTAGCATGCTGATTCAGACACAATTGACTGTTCATTGATGCTAGGCTATATACATTTGCAGATTCCATACACAATCTGACTGTGTTCGTTAGATTGCTAAGGCTATGTAGCATTTGCAGATTTCCATACACAATCTGACTGTATTTGTTAGACTGCTAAGGCTATGTAGCATTTGCAGATGTCCATACACAATCTGACTGTATTTGTGAGACTGCTAAGGCTATGTAGCATTTGCAGATTTCCATACACAATCTGGTCTGTTTCTTTTACCCTCCCTCGCCCTGCACAAAAACATCTCAGTGAAGTGTCATAGGACTGGAACATTGGGTGTCAGGAACATGGAGTGAAGTCTTGCTGGTCTTCGTGTTCATTTGTCGCTTAACTTACAGTCCACCTCCACTCCCCACTCTGTGAACACACACACACACACACACACACACACACACACACACACACACACACACACACACACACACACACACACACACACACACACACACAATCTGTCTGTAATCACGCTAAGTGGGAAGACGTTAAATTGAAGACAACACACACACACACACAACACACACACACACACACACACACACACAGCACGCACGCACGCACGCACGCACGCACGCACGCACGCACGCACGCACGCACGCACGCACGCACCACACACACACACACACACACACACACACACACAGGTCTCATCATAGAGTGAAATCCCGGGGTCCTAACATTTGGCTGTCTAGCTGTACAAAGCTTCCTGACGAACTCCACCGCCATCCAAGCGGATGGAGAGAAGAATGGAATGGAAGAGGGACAAGGTGAAGGGCATCGATCTTGCCAACAGCTCTCCAAACGCAACAGGTGCGTCACAACTAATGCCGCTGTCCACAGAGGGCAGGTACTTGCGATTTGGCACTTAAAGAATTCTGAAGCCCCTGTACCTTCCACCATACAACTCCCTCCTCTCCCCCTCCCCTTCCTGCTACCCCCCACCCCACCCCCACCCCCTACTCAGCAAGACCTTCAAACAGGAACAAGGCCGTGGAAGAAAGATATGAAAAAAACCACAGAAAACAGCATGGGGAATACAGGTCGATATCAATTCAAAGCAGTAGCCATGGTTTAATAACACTCCTCACACTGTTCTTGTTTGTTTGTTGTTTTCTCCTCGCTCGATTTTCTTTGTTTTTCCGAGCAATGTTTTCCATTTCAAGAGTCTATCGACAGGGCAAGGTCTGTAACAGGATGTCCATTCCGTAGCTTTAACATGTAATGCCTTTCCCTGGTGTTAGAGCTTCCCGTTGACAAAATGTGGACGAGTCACGCAACAAATCACTTCTCGTTGTCTTTTCCAATGCTCTGCCATGTCGATTCGTGTAAACCAATGCTGTTTGATTCTTCGTTGTTTTCCTGATGGCATTTTCCCAAGAATCTCTTCTGCTAGTCTGTTTTGGAGACAGGTCTCAGTCTGGGAAGGGCCTGAGATGACGCAGTCAAATGGTTAGAGCAATGTGCTGTGGCGTCGACGGTTGTGGGTTCGAATACCTGGTGGAGTCGCATGTTTACAGAAAACCCTCCCCGTCCTGCAGTGAACTAGTGTTAGATTCAGTTCTGAGAAGTCTAGGGTAAGTAAAGGTCAGGTTGAAGCTTTGCCTAACATAATCCTATGTCCTAAACACAGCGCACTCCACTGTGTGTGTGTGTGTGTGTTTGTGCGTGCGTGCGTGCGTGCGTGCGTGCGTGCGTGCGTGCGTGCGTGGTGTGTGTGTGTGTGTGTGTGTGTGTGTGTGTGTGTGTGTGTGTGAGTGTGTGTGTGTGTTTGTGTGCGTGTGCGTGTGCGTGTGCGTGGGTGTGGGTGTGGGTGGGTGGCGGGCGGGCGGGTGTGTGTGTGTGTGTGTGTGTGTGTGTGTGTGTGTGTGTGTGTGTGTGTGTGTGTGTGCGTGCGTGTGTGTGTGTGTGTGTGTGTGTGCGCGCGCGTGCACGCGTGTGTGCATGCGTGTATGTGCGTAGTTAGATGGATGAGTGGGTGAGTGTGTGTGGGTGTGTGGAGTCGGGTGTTTATTTATCCAAGCATTCGCCCTATTCCCAGACGACACGGGCACTGTATGCTCAATAGCAGGATGGCATTCCAGAGCTTTTGCACTCCAAACCATTCATGGTTTCTGAAACAGCTCTCTTGTAATGAAATGTGAGGCAATCAACAAAGAAATCACTTGTCGTTGCCTTTCACATTCTGCATGACGTTAGCGGTGGACTGGTGTTTATACCTCGTCTTCTTGTAATGTGATCCTTTAGGAATCGGTTCTGGGGCTGTAGTTTGAAGACAAATCGCGCTGTTGTTCAGTGGCATTCGAATCGACAGGTTTATCGATTTCATCTCATTGCGTGTCTAGCTCTCTTTTGGCCAAGAGCCATGATGTTTTGCTGCAAGTCCTTAGATGCAAAGGTAATTTGTGCCATTGTGTCGATCCAGCCTGAGCGAATGAAAACCAACATCCTTCATCATGTTTCTGGAATATTGGCCCAATTTATTCCTAATGAAGTCGTTACTTGTGCTGATATTCTTTTTTTTTTCAAAGAGCTTGCTTAGAAATACTATAGCTTCTGTAGTGTCTGGTTCTTCTTGTTCGTTCTGTTTCATTACTTTAAGTTCTAGTTCGTACACCTTATCTTCAGTGCTTTTATCTGCTTTGGTCATTGATCGTTTGCTTACTGTTAGCTGTTTGTTTCACCTTCATTTCTTGCTGATTTTAGTTTACATGTTTTGTTTGTCTCAAGAACAGATGCTATTTACATGCCACACAGGAACGCAGGCTGCGTACTCTCACGATAAAGACATTTATTCGCCAATTTGTCATCCCCTTTGACATTTTGTTTTGTCTCCATGCTCAAAGATGACAATACCACCTCTGTTTAACTGCCAAACAAGTCACAGACCTCTGCCCATCTTAAAACCACAATACTGATAAAAGAAGGAAAAAAAAACAACTCCTGGAGAAAACAAAGCACGTCAAGATGACTTACTGACGTTAAACTACACGCTGACGTCATCGCCCCCGAAATGACGTGGTGACTAATGAAGGGGACGGGGAATGTCAAGGGAGATGACTCTGGCTGTAAAGTTTATGACAAGCTCAGAAGAGAGAAGTGAAATTGAGAACCATGAAGAAACCCATTGCCACTGCTGCTGCATTTCTTCCATAGCTCCCCCCCATCCCCCACCCCCCACCCCCAACCCCCCGCTCCCCCACCTCTATTCCCCACCCGACCCACCCACCCCTTACTATCACCTTACCACACTTTCCTCGCCCGACACACCCCTCCTCCTATTCCCATTCCCGTCTCCCATCATGCTCCCCCCCCCCCTCCACCCCAACCTTCATGCTGCCCTTCTTTCACAGAGTCTTTGACGCTGCCAGTAAAAGGATGCATGCTAAATAATTTACTTCTCAGTACCTTTCACCACAAGGTGTTTGGGCATTGGTTTAGACTCGCCCTGATGTCCGTTCCGCTGTCTGTTCATACGTTTTATTTCTTTCGGTCCATGTTGGGGAATAGGATGACACGAATGCTGTGGACAAATGACGAAGGAGAAGGGGCGGGGGGGGGGGGGTGATGTTCTTTGTGAATTGTATCCCCACTTCCGTGAAATTCAATATTACTATTTTCTTCTTTTCAGATACTCTTTGGGATTTAACAAATGATAATCTGTCTTTATTGATTGAACGACCTGTTGATTAATTGAATGATTTATTGGTTTTGATCGATTAATTGATTGATTTGATTGATTTGATTGATTGATTGATTGATTGATTAATCGTTGGTTGGTTGATTGATTGATTGACTGATTAATGGGTTGATTGAATTATTGATCGATTGATTGATTGACTAACTGACTGACTGATTGACTTATTGATTAATTCATTGATGATTGATTAACTAATTAAATTGATTGATTGATTGATTGATGATTGATTGATTGATTGATTGATTGATTCTTTACTTATTTATTTAAACTGAAATGGAAAATATAAGGTCAATCTGAATAGGTGAAACTAAATAAACGAATTACTCTAGCAGCATTTTCTCCCAGAGAGAAGCCCAATGGTTGTCTACCATTTACATGTCCATAAGATCCTCAGCTTTCAGCATCCCTGGACTTCAAAGTGATCCTGACGCATGTCGAAAGGGAACTGAAAAAAAAACATCTTTTAAAGGACCACGCTTTTACAGACAGCATAGAAGAGTGTGAAAGGAGGAAAGGAGTCAGGAATAAGGGGATAAAGGGGGGGGGGAGGCGTAGGAGGGAGGGAGAAATATCAGTAGAGGTGGCGATGGGGTTGGGTAGGGAGGGAGGGTTGTAGAGAACGCAAAGCACCAGCAGACACGGCTGTCTTTATGGGTCCCAATTTCGCTTCTCTCCCCTCCTCTTCCAGTCATAACTTTTACAGCTGGTGTCATCTCCCTTGACGCTTTGCTTTCTCTTCATTAGTCACCACGCCATTTTGGGTTGGATGATGCGAGCTTGTGGATTAATATCAGTAAATCACCTACACACATCTTGGTTTCCCCCCAAACGTTGTTTGGTTTAAAAGTTGGCTGACTTGTTTATCAGTGATACAATAATAGAACTGTAATCCTGATTATGGAGACCAAAGGAAATGGCAAAAGGATGGTAAACTGACAAGTAAATGTCTTTATTGTCGAAGAAGGTACCCTTGGAAGAGTTGTTGACTGTCATTATTTTCTGTGTGACATATACATGTTATGTTCTCTTTACAGCAGTTTTGGTAACTAGAAGCCAGTTAGTCACTTCCAAAATACATAAAAAGGGAGACATACGTGAAACTGAAATAACCAAAGAAGGAAAACAAATGATTATGAAAAGTACAAAAGGGCTATGACAAAGGGCTATGACAAAGGGCTATGACAAAGGGCTATGACAAAGGGCTATGACAAAGGGCTATGACAAAGGGCTATGACAAAGGGGGTGATTCGTTGAATACTGACATGAGGCCAAGCGGACAGAGGTATGATCCTAAACAAGAGAATCGTACATTTGTACACGGACTACAGCCTTTCAAAGAAACTGTTAATGATCATGTGGTCATTACTGAATCTTAGGAAAACTTACACTCAAACATGGAGCGTAGATTTCTAAGAAATGGATACGACTAAAGACGAAAACACAAAAAAAAAAACAAATAGAAACCGGAAAGAAAAGAAAAAAGGGAAATATGTTTAGAAGATGAGGTCCCTGTGCCACTGAAAACTTCGATATACCTCGTTGTGTTTATTTTAATTGTGTGTGTGTGTGTGTGCGTGCGTGCGTGCGTGCGTGCGTGCGTGCGTGCGTGCGTGTGTGTGTGTGTGTGTGTGTGTGTGTGTGTGTGTGTGTGTGTGTGTGTGATTTCATCCAAACGTTAATTCCCTTCCCAGACTGCATAAGCACTGTACATTCTATAACAGAATGGCATTCCAGAGTTTTTGCACTTAAACCCATTCTGGGTTTCTGACACAGTCGTCAAGTAATGAAATGTGAGGCAATAAGGCAATTAATCACTTGCAATTACCATTAACATTATGCAAGACGTCTTTGGCAGATTGGTGTTGTTTTATACCTCGTCATTTTCGAAACGTGATGCTTCAGGACTAGGTTTTGGGGTCATATTTTGTGGACAGATTGCAGCCTTGTTCTGAGACATATGATACGAATTGCCTGGGACGGCGATTTCAACTTATTGCATTACACGCTCTCTTTTTGACAAGGGCCGTGATATTTTTCTGCTGTCCTGAGATGGAGTGGTATTTGGTGCCGTAGTATTGATCTAGCCTGAGTGAAAACCAACATTCTGTCATCATGTTCCTAGTTGATTGGCCCAGTTGATTCTTAATGAAATCTTTGCCTGTGCTGATATCGAATGTTGTGGTGCCTTGTTCTGGGTTTGTTTTTATTTTTTATTTTTCATGATAAATTGAGCCTATTATTTGTATACCTTAGTTTCATTTTTTTTAATCTATTTTGTTATTGATCATCTGCTTGCAGGTAGTGATTATTTTCATAAGTATCTTCTTACTGAATTTTTACAAATGTTTTGCACATGACTTTTACTTGAACGACACTTATTATTCATACATCATACAGGAAAACAGAAAGGCTACAAACTCTCACGATAAAGACTTTAACTTGCCAATTTGTCATCCATTCAACATTGTATTTTGTCTCCATGCTTAAAGATGACTGTACCACTCCTGTATCACTGACAAACGAGGCAGAGACTTCTGCCCGTCTTAAAACAGCAACACAGACAAAAGAAGGAAAACAACTCAAAGTCTGGAGAAAACGAAGTGCGTGAAAAGAAGTTGACTGACTGCGGTTCACCTGCACGCTGTCGTCATCAGCTCCAAAAAGGCTTGCAGGCTAATGAAGGGGAGAGGAAGCGTCACGGGAGATGAGTCTGGTTGTAAACTCTCTGGCGGAGAAGTGGAATTAAGAACCATGAAGAAACCCATCGCTGCTGCTGCTGCTTTTCTTCCCAAGCTCTCGATCCCCCACCTTACACCCTAACCCACCCAACCCCTACTACCACCCCATCCTCACCTGGCACACCTCTCCCTCCTCTCCTCATCACCATCTCCTGTCATCCTCCCCACCTCACCTCTCCACGACCTTCATTCCGCCTTTCGCCTGTGGAGTCTTTGACTCTGCCTGTGAAAGGATGTAGGCTGAATGATTTATTTCTCAGTACCTGTCACCACAAGGCGTTAGGGCATTGATGTAGATTACCCCTGATGTACGCTTTGCTGTCTGTTCGTTCTCTTATTTCTTTTGATCCATACTGGGGGGTGGGGTGGGGGGTTGACATGGAATGGCTACATAGACCGAGTGGGGATCCCACGGAGAAGTGGAGAAGAAGAGAGGAGATGTGATGTTCTGTATCAATCATATCCCCACTTTCGGGCAGTTCAATGTCAGTTTTTTCTTCTTTCCATGCACACTTTTGGAATTTTTGTAATAATGCTTTTTACCTGTGTTGTATGTATGTATTTATGTATGTATGTATGGGTTTATTGATTGATTGATTCATTGAGACAACCATGGAAAATGTTAAGCAACACGGTCATATATGTAAACATATATATGTATGTATATATATATATAATATATATATATATATATATATATATATATATATGTATATCAGAGAGAGAGAGTAATAGGGAAAATATAATGCAATATGATTAATCTGGAAAATTATCGAATTAATCTAGCAGTATATTCCTCTGGAGAGAAGTCTGGTGGTTGTTTACCATTTAAACTTCCAGAAAATCCTCAGCTGTCACCATCCCCAGACGTAAAGAAGTCCTGACCGCATGTCTAAAGGGTACTGAAAATAAATCTGAAAGAGGAACAAGCCTTCACAGACAGCATCAAAGAGTGTGAAAAGAGGAAAGGAGTCAGGGGTGAGGGGCACACGGGGAGGGAGGAAGATCAGTGGAGGTGGCAAGGGGGTTGGGTGGGGAGGGAGGGTTACAGGGAAAAACAAAGCAGCAGCAGGCATGGGTTCCTTCATGGCTCCCAGTTTCGCTTCTCTCCCCTCCTCCTGTCATCAGCTTTACAGCCAGAGTCATCTCCCTTGACGCTTTCCTTCCTCTTCGTTAGCCACCGCGCCATTTTGGGAGCGGATGACGAGAGCTTGAGGGTTGATGTGACTAAATCACAGGCACGCACTTTGTTTTCCCCCAAAACTGAAGTTGTTTCCTTTCTCTTGTTTGTGTTGCTGTTGTAGGCTGTCTGGTTTGTTTGTCAACGATACAGGGGTGGTACTGCCATCCAGATCGTAGAGACAAAACAGAATGTCAAAGCGATGGCAAATTGACAAGTAAATGGTTTCTTTGTTGGAACACGTTCCCTTGGAAAAGAAATTGTGCATTACTGTTTAAATCTTTCTGTGTAGCGTGTGAATACTAGGCTTTCTTTCGAACGAAGTTTACAAGGCTGAAAAAGGCGTTGGTGTTACGGGGCTGAGGCAGTCACATGCATTATGCAAATCAGTTCACTAATCATGAGCAAGTGAGTAATTACCAAAACAGATGAAAAAGGAAGCTAAACCAAACACTAAAAAAAAAGAGGGGGGGGGGGGGGCGGGGCATATGACTGTGCAAAAAAAAAACACAAAAACACAACAACAACAACAAAAACAGAGAAAAGATGAAAAAGGGAGACGGTTGTGTCACAGTAATATGAGATCGAAGAGAGGGATGTCTATGACCCTAAACAAAGGAATGGTACGTTTCTACATGGATTACAGCCTTTCAAAGAACTGCCCAATGACCTTGTGGTCATCACTGAAAGTGAAGACGACCTACATTTAAATATACAGCACTGATTTTTCAGAAATGGATCCGATGAAAAACAAAAAGCACCAAAACGACATGGAAAACCAGAAAAGAAAGTATGTGGGGAAGATATGGTCCCCGTGCAATTGACAGCGTCAGCACTACATGGTATGGTCAATGACAGGGTGGAATTCCAGAGCTTTTACACTTCAAACCATTCTCAGTATGTGACACAGTTCTCTGGTACTGAAATGTGAGGCAGTCACGCAAGAAATCACTTTCCGTAGCCTTTCATATTCTGCATAACGTTCACGGTGGACTGATGCTGTTTTATACCACGTCATTTTCGTCACGTGGTCCATCAGGCCTTGGTTCTAGGGCTGTAGTTGAGGGCAATTTGCAGTCTTGCTCTGAAACATACAATACGAAGTGACTGTGATGGCGATCTCAGCTCGTTGCATGTTCATCTTTTTTTTTTCTTTTTTTTGTGCAGAGGCCGTTGATGCTTTGCTGCAGTTCTCAGATGCAATGTGTGTGTGTGTGTGTGTGTGTGTGTGTGTGTGTGTGTGTGTGTGTGTGTGTGTGTGTGTGTGTGTGTGTGTGTGTGTGTAAAGAGAGATCCAAAACTGTTGTTCCATTCCCAGGTTGCATGGGAACAGTACGGTCAATGGCTGGATGGATTTCCAGAGCTTTTATTGTTAAACCCACTCTCGGTTTCTGACAGAGTTTTCTGGTAATGAAATGGGAGGCAATCATGCAAGAAGTCATTTTCCGTTGGCTTTAACATTCTGCATGACGTTTCTGGTGGACTGATGCTGTTTTCTCGCTGGCAATGTGGTCCTTCAGTATCAGTTGTGGGGCTACACTTTGAGGAGAGTTCGCAGCCTTGTTCTGAGACATAATCATACAATATGACAGGGAGGGCGATCTCAACTCATTGTCGTGTCCAGCTCTCGTTGGCCAAGGGCTATGATGTTTTGCTGCAGCTCTTAGATGCAATGGTATTTTATGCCATTGAAATGATTCAGTTCTGACCATCATTCTGTCGTCATGTTTCTGGTAGATTAGCCAATTGATTCCTAACGAAGATTTTACTTATGCTGATATTCAGTGTGTCTTCAGAAAACTTGCTTAGAAGTTCTGTAAATCACGAGCTACTTGGTTCTGGGCTAAGTTTTCTTCCTATTACTTTCATTACTTGAATTTATTAGCGATATTCCATATCTTCATTTTTTGTTATCTGCTTTGCTAATTGATCATTTGCTTGTAGTAAGTCATATACTCACATCTATCTTCTTGCTGATTTTCATTTAATGGTTGGCACATTGTATTTGAAGAACATGTATCATTTTCATGCCTGTACAGGAAACCTGGCCACGTAGTCCAGCAATCCTTTGACATTTGTTTTGTCTGCATGTTCAAAGATAATGGTACCAACCCTTCATCAGAGACCTCTGCACGTCTTAAAACAGCAACACAGACAAAAGAAGGAAAACAGCTCAACGCCTGGAGAAAACGAAGCACAGAGAGGTGACTTACTGACGTTAATTTGTGAGTTCGCGTCATCCGCCCCACTTGACGTGGCACCTAATGAGAGAGCTCGAAAGTGTCAAGGGAGATGACTCTGGCTGTAAAGATTATGACTGGTGGAGGAGAGAGAAGGGAGACTGGGAAACATGAAGAAACCCATTCCTACAGCTGCTGCTTTTCTTCCCCAGTTCCCAATCCCCTACCCACCCACCCCACCCACCCCCCACCCACACTCCAATCCACCCACCCCCTACTACCACACCAGGCTTACCTGACGCATCCCTCTTCCTCTCCCCATGCCTGTCTCCCCTTGTACTCCCCACCCCACCTCACCCCCCAGCCTTCATTCCGCCTTTCTCTCAGGGAGTCTTTGACTCTGTCTGTGGAAAGGTGTAGTTTAAATGATTTGTTTCTCAGTATTTTTCATCACACGGCATTAGGACATTGATGTAAACCGCCCCTGGTGTCTTTTTTCTGTTGATCCGTGCTGGCGAAAGCGGTGGTCACGTTGGCCGAGTGGGGTTGCCATGGATAAGTGTGAAGGAGAGGGGAGATGCGATGTTCTCACTGAATGATAGCCCCACTTTCGTAAAATTTAATGTTTGTATTTCCTTTTCAAACACACTTTTGGAACTTTTAAAAAATAATCTGTCTTTATCTATTCATATATTTATGTTTTGTTTCTTTAGACTAATATGGATAATGTAAGGCAGCAGTATGGTTAATCCGGACACTTAAAAATAAATCAACGATTTAATCTAGCAGCACACTCTACTGGAAAGAAGCCTGGTGGTTGTCAACTATTTCAACCTCCATAAATTTTTCAGCTTTCAGTATGAAAGTCATCATGATGCATGTCTGAAAGGGACTAAAAAAAAATACATCTTTGAAGGGAACAACCATTCACAGACAGCATTGAAAACTGTGAAGGGAGGGAGGGAGGGAGACGGCAGTGAAGGGGGCAGACAGGAGGAGAGGGGAAGAGGCGAGGAAGAGGGGGGGGGGGGTAGGATGGACGGCAGTGATGGCGATGGGGGCGGGTTGGGAAGCAGGGTTGTAGGGAAAACAAAGCAGCAGTAGGCATGGATACCTTCACGGCGCCCGATTTCGTTTCTCCCCCTCCCCCCCCCCAAACCTCCTGTCATGTAGCAGCTTTATCTTCAGGCTGCAGACAGCATTCAACGTCTTTTGAATGAAAAAAATGTTCCAAAGAAAAGGGGCAAATAAGATCCAGACAGAAGAAGGACTGGGGGATCAGAGAAAGAAATAATGAGAGAATCATAAAAAAAATGTCAAAAACAGGATGATTTGTGACATAATACTATGAGAAAGGAGGGAACTGCCTAAGACCCTGATGGAAAGAAATGTCCGTTTGTGCACGGATTGCAGCCTTTCAAAGAACTGTCCATGACCTTGAGGTCATCACTAAAACTGAGGAAGACCTACACTTAAACGTACAGCATAAATTTGTGAAACAAATGACAAGTTTGAAATAAACGGAAGAAAGAAAGAAAAAAAGAAATAGATGTGTAGAAGATGATGTTCATGTGAAACTGAAAGCGTCAGCGCTCCTCGTCTTGTTTTGTTCTCGTGTTTGTGTGTGTGTGTGTGTGTGTGTGTGTGTGGTGTGTGTGTGTGTGTGTGTGTGTGTGTGTGTGTGTGTGTGTGCGTACGTGCGTGCGTGCGTGTGTGCAAACGTGCGTGCGCGCGCGCGCGCGCGCGTGTGTGTGTGTGTGTGTGTGTGTGTGTGTGTGTGTGTGTGTGTGTGTGTGTGATCCAAACATTTGTACCATTCCCAGACCACATGGGCACAGTATGGTCAATAACAGGATGGTGTTCCAGAGCTTTTACGCGTAGAACCATTCTCGGTTTCTGACACACTTTTTCTGGTCACAAAATGTGAAGCAGTCACGCAAAAAATCACTTTCCGTGGCCATTAACATTTTACACGACGTTCCTGGTGGACTGATGCTGGCTTACACCTCGTCATGTTTGTAATCTGATCCTTCAGGAATCAATTCTGGGCAGTTTTGTTCTGAGACATACGATACCATACCAAATGACAGGGATGGCGATCTCAACTCTTTTGATAATATACAGCTCTCTTTTGGCCACGGACCCTGATGTTTGCTGCAGTTCTTAAATGCAATGGTGTTTAGTGCCATTCTATCGACCCAAGCTGAGTAAAAACCAGTATTCTGTCATCATGCTTTTAATAGGCGGGCCCAATTTATTCCTGATGAAGTTTTAATTTGTGCTGATATTCAAAGTCTTTTATAGAACTTGCTTAGAAATATTGTGAGTTACGTGGTGTTTCCTTCTGGATTTTCTTCATTTACTTGAGTTTAACATGTGTTTGCCTTATCTTCATGTTTTCCTGGTCTAGTTAGTGATCGTTTGCTTGTACTTAATGGTTGTTTGACACCTATCCACACACCGACTTTTTTTTTTAATGTTTTGCACATTATTTGAAGAGCACTCCTTATTTACATGCCGCACAGGAAAACAGGCGACATATTCTCACAATAAAGACGTTAACCTGCCAGTTTGTCACCCCTTTGACGTTCTGTTTTGTCTCCATGCTTGAGATGATGGTTCCACTTCTGTGTTACTGACAAACAAAGCAGAGACCTCTGCCTGTCTGAAAACAGCAACACAGACAAAAGAAGGAAAACAACTCAACGCCTGGAGGAAACGAAATGCGGAAAGGTAACTTACTGACGTTAATCTGCACGCTCACGTCATTCGCCCCGAAAAGGCGTGGTGACTGATGAATGGGATGGAAAGTGGCAAGGGAGATGACTCTGGCTGTAAAGTTTATGACAGGCGGAGGATAGAGAAGGGAAACTGGGAACCATAAAGAAATCTATTCCTGCCGCTGCTGCTTTTCTTATTTGTACCCGACCCCCCACCCAACGCCCCAACTCTTTCACCCCCTCCAACCATCCCATCCTTTCCCTGCACCCCCATCCTCCTACTCCCTTTGTCCTCCCACCTCACCCCTATCTTACCAGCCTTCTGCCTTTCTCTCACAGAGTCTCTGACGCTGCCTGCGGAAGTACCTTTCAGCACAATGCGCTAGGTCATTGATGTATACTCTGATCTATTGTCTGTTCGTACACTTGTTTCATCTGATCCATGTGGGTGAATACAGGTGGCGGGAGGGGTGTTTCTTGTAGGCTGAGTGGGAATACCAGTTAAAAGTGGATGAGGAGAGGGGAGTTGAGATGTTCTGAATAAATCATATCCCCACTTTCATGAAATCCAATGTTAGTATTTTCTTCTTTTCAGTCTTACTCTTGAAATTTTGTTTTCATAATCTGTTGGGTTTTTTGTTGTTGTTTTTTGTTTGTTTGTTTGTTTGTTTTTATTTATTTATACTCATATGGGGAATGTAAGGCAACGTGGTCAATTCAAATGGTTTGAAGAAATAAACGGAGTCATCTAGCAGCAGATCAGATATTCCTCTGGACAAAAGTCTGCTGGTTGTCCATAAAATCCTCAGCTGTCAGCATCCCTGAACTCCAAAGTGATCACGACGCATGTCGAAAGGGTACTAAGAAAATAAACCTTTTTTTAGCAACAAGCGTTCACAGACATCATCGAAGACTGTGAAGGGAAGGAGAGAGAGTCAGCAGTGAGGGTGTAGAAAGAGGAAGGAAGAGCTGCAGGAATGGCGATTGATTTGGCTGGGGTAGGATGGCTGCAGGGAAAGCAAAGCAACAGCAGGCATAGGTTTCTTTACAGCTCCCAATTTCGCTTCTCTCCCCTCCTCCTGTCATAAACTTTACAGTAAGTGTCATCTCCCTTGACGCTTTCCTTCCCTTTCATTAGCCAGCGCGCCATTTTGGAGATGGCTGACGCAAGCTTGCAGATTAACGTCACTAAATCACCTGCACGCACTTCGCCTTCTCCAGACGTTGAGTTGTTTTCGTTATTTTTGTCTGTGTTGCTGACTTGCAGCAGGCAGAAGTTTCTGCCTCGT
>CM065737.1:9770931-9778431 GCA_033310375.1 Conus canariensis | reverse complement strand
ATGTTATGGGCACAGCAAGGTCAATAACAGAATGGCATTCCAGAGCTTTACACACGATTCGGTTTAATGTTATTGCTGGATCTGCTAAACCTATCTGTTGACAAAAATGATATGGAGGAATCCCGAAAGGAACCGCTTTCCCTTGTCTTTCCGAATGCTCAAGAGGTTCCTGGTGGACTGTTCTCCCTGGTCATTTCCCTAATGGGTCCTGCAGGGATCAGCTCTGGGGCTCAGCTTTGAAGACAGCTCTCAGTCTGGCTCTGAGCCCCGTGATCCCCACTGACTGGGATGACAATCCTTACCAGTGTCCTGGCCGGAGAGTCTTTCACTACGTCTTCATGTCTGGTCACGCTTGTTGAAGACATTCAGACTTTTTTTCGTTGAAGTTAGACACACTTTGCTATTGAAATAGACAATTGTGTTGTAATATGAATTGTTCTGTTTCTTTGAAACAGTTCACGTAATAAGTATGCTCAGAATGTAATGAAATATGAATCTATACATGAGAGCCATTTGTTCCATCGGAGAACTGCATACAAATCATATCTGAAAGGCATAATGAATAAAAGCCAAAGAAACAACCGTTTATGCACCAGCAAGTAAAAAAAAAAGAATTACGAGAGTTCAAATTGTGTAAAGAGTACTTCCATAGAGGTTTATGCTATTAGTGTGTATCGAGAGATATGTTTGCTGTAGACCATCTTCGTTTGAATGTGAAATACTAAGTAGGAATGTTACTGCTGTGCGTACCATCTGTTGAAGTGAAACTAATATAAGGAATTTTACTGTCTGTTTATGTGTTAACTAAAAAGGCAATTTTGGTCAGAAGATTCTTTGCTTGCCGTGGTATATTCCTGACATGAACTTGGTTCCCAGGCCAAGCAAACTAGAGCAGTGTGAGCAAAACGAATTTCGTCTTCGACATCGACTTTCCTGAATGGACATAGATAGCTTACCTCATTACCTCTGTGATGGAAACATGCACGAGTATTTGGAACAAACCAAATGAAAATTGAAAGCAAACCATAACTTTATGTCACTTCTTCAATTTTTGACAAGACACAGTTCGAATTTTATACAGAAACCATAACTAGTGCTTATATCCAAATGGCAATCCCTATGTTCCTGTTTGATGTCAATGTGTCATTCTTTTGTGGCCATTTTATTGTGGGTAATGTGGTTGTGGTGGGGAGGTGGGTGGTGTCTGCCTCAAAAGTCTCAACACTGCCAACTCCCCGATTTGCCGAATCATATACAAAACCATAAATATAAGTTAAACACGAGTTGCAGTTATTCAGTTTAAAGTAACCTTTGTCATCGAGTATTATCAATGAATCACACGCTTTATGTCAGAGGTCGAGTTTGATTAATTTCAGCTCAGAAATGATAATCTTAAAACAGAATTTGTTGGAGAGCAAAAACTCCATAACTCCATATATGCAAGCCTGTGTTCAAAATACTTTTTTGTAAACACCAAAATATGAAGCAAAATTTTGAAAGAGGGGGTTAGTTACAGCCAAGGAGACAGACAAACATAGTACAGGACAAAACACGTTTGTCAATGTCCTTGGCGGTAACTAACCCCCTCTCTTTCGAAATTTTGCTTCATTTTCCGCCCTCAGTCACTCTGTTTTAAACCAAGATATGAGTTTATACGTCAACAATTGTGGACAAAACCTCACGACAACAGATGAACAGTCATCAAGACCGCCTGACACAGCTCCATAAAAAAACGACTGATTGTAGGTGAGCAAATACAGCCAGTCAGATATTCGTATATATTCCTTCGTATGAAGAGCAAGAAAGGTTTATCCCAACATGTCCTATCTTTGCCAGCAAAGGTGTGGCTAGGTGAATGACATTGGTGATCTGAGGAGCGAGGTTATCGCGCATGTTTCCTTCTTTTACGTGACATAAAGGTTCCGTTGACATATCCCAGCTGAATCTGGAGCAAGCTTCAACTTACTCGGTAAGTACTGGCATGCTCAAGGTGATTTAAACATATGGTAGAGACCTGGAAGAAAAGTATTAGGAACAAAATGAAGAAAAAGAAGGAGTGTAGAAGATGAGGGCCCTGTGCGATTGAGAGTCATACTACTCCCCATCTTGTTCACTTTTAGTGTGTGTGTGTGTGTGTGTGTGTGTGTGTGTGTGTGTGTGTGTGTCCCAGCTTGCGCTCACGCGGCTGTATGTGACTCTATCGATACTTCCCCGGCATTCCCCCTGCTCAATACGACCCCCCCCCCCCATCCCCTCTCCTTTTCCCTGCTTGTCGTTGTCCAATACTCCTCCTGCTCACATTCCCATCCCCACCTCCTGCTCAATATTCCCATCCCCACCCTCCTGCTCACTATTTCCATCCCCACCTCCTGCTCAATATTCCCATCCCCACCCTCCTGCTCAATATTCCATCCCACCCTCCTGCTCAATATTCCATCCCCACCCTCCTGCTCAACATTCCCATCCCCACCCTCCTGCTCAACATTCCCATCCCCACCCTCCTGCTCAACATTCCCATCCCCACCCTCCTGCTCAACATTCCCATCCCCACCCTCCTGCTCAACATTCCCATCCCCACCCTCCTGCTCACTATTCCATCCCCACCCTCCTGCTCAACTATTCCCATCCCCACCCTCCTGCTCAACATTCCCATCCCCACCCTCCTGCTCAATATTCCATCCCCACCCTCCTGCTCAATATTCCCATCCCCACCCTCCTGCTCAACATTCCCATCCCCACCCTCCTGCTCAATATTCCCATCCCCACCCTCCTGCTCAACATTCCCATCCCCACCCTCCTGCTCAATATTCCCATCCCCACCCTCCTGCTCAACATTCCCATCCCCACCCTCCTGCTCAATATTCCCATCCCCACCCTCCTGCTCAATATTCCCATCCCCACCCTCCTGCTCAACATTCCCATCCCCACCCTCCTGCTCAATATTCCCATCCCCACCCTCCTGCTCAACATTCCCATCCCCACCCTCCTGCTCAACATTCCCATCCCCACCCTCCTGCTCAACATTCCCATCCCCACCCTCCTGCTCAACATTCCCATCCCCACCCTCCTGCTCAACATTCCCATCCCCACCCTCCTGCTCAACATTCCCATCCCCACCCTCCTGCTCAACATTCCCATCCCCACCCTCCTGCTCAACATTCCCATCCCCACCCTCCTGCTCAACATTCCCATCCCCACCCTCCTGCTCAATATTCCCATCCCCACCCTCCTGCTCAACATTCCCATCCCCACCCTCCTGCTCAACATTCCCATCCCCACCCTCCTGCTCAACATTCCCATCCCCACCCTCCTGCTCAATATTCCCCTTGCTCGTTATTCCCACGCCTAGAACGGACAGATGCTGTTGTTCTGGGGCAGAGGGTACGAAAGGAACACTTTTTCATACCACAACTAAAGACCACACGTGCACGCGCATGCTTTTCTCTCTCTCTCTCTCTCTCTCTCTCTCTCTCTCTCTCTCTCTCTCTCCTCTCTCACACACACACACACACACACACACACACACACACACACCACACCACACACACATGCGCTCACACACACCACACACACACACACACACACACACACACACACACACACACACACACGCACATACACACGAATGCACGTACGCACGCACGCGCTTATATATACACACGCGCGCGCGCGCGCACAACACACACCACACACACACACACACACAAGCGCGCGCGCGCGCGCCACACACACATACACACACACATACACACACACACACACACACACACACACACACACACACACACACACACACACACAGAGGGGAGGGAGGGAGGCAAGCGTCGGGGGAGGGGGTATCGAGCAAGGGAAATACTGAACACTGGGATATCGATCAGGGGAGTATTGAGCAGCGGATCTGTTGATAACAAGGGGGGTGGGGGAAGGGGTTCATATAGGTGTGCGTGCGCGCTCGCGCGCATGTCTACGTGCGTGTATTTGAGTGTGTGTGTGTGTGTGTGTGTGTTGTGTGTTGTGGTGTTGTGTTGTGTCTCGTGTGTCTGTGTCTGTGTTGGTGTGTGTGTTGTGTGTGTGTGTGTGTGTGTGTGTGTGTGTGTTATCCAAACATCCTTTCCGCACTTTATGGGCCAACTGGGGGTCAATACAATGATGGCATTCCAGAGTTTTTACACTTCAACTCATTCTTGGTTTTGGACCGAGCTTTTTGGTAATGGAATATAAGCCAGTCACGCGAAAAATCACTGTCTCTTCTGCATGACGTTTGTGGCGGACTGATGCTGTTTTATCCCTTGTCGTTCTGGTAATGTTGATCCTTCAGGAATTTCTTCCAGGGCTAGAATAAAAGGGCAGTTCCCAGTCTTGTTTTGTGACATATGATAAGTGGTAACTGGGATGGCGATCTCAGTTCATATCACGGCAACGATTCTTCGGCTTAGTGCTGCAATGTTTTGCTGCAGTCTTTGGCTTTAGTTGCATGTGGCGCCATTGTATTGATCCAGGTTTAGCAAAACCCTGAATGTGGTTATGATATTTCTGGTGTATGAGTCCAGCTTGTTTCAATGAAGTCTTTACTCGTGCTGATATTCAATGTCGTTATGTATAACCTACTTTAGAAAAAAAAAACGTTGTTGGCCATAGCATTTTGGTTATAGTGGATTGTTTGAATATTGAAATTACATAGTTTCCTCCAGTGCAAACAACATCTGTTGTATTCTATGGGGTGAGAGGGGGATTGGATTCCAAGCGACATTTTGTTATTTTGTTTGTTTGTTTTATTTGTTTTCTTTATGTTTAACTGGTTTGGTAATCAGTAGCTTGTTGGCAGCTATAGGTTTGTTTCACATGTTTATTCTTACCAATTGTTTTTCTTTTGTTTAAAGGACATTTATTACCTACATTCGGTACAGGAAAACAGGCAACAACTTCTGACAATAGAGACATTTATTTCCCCGTGTGTCATTCCTGTCCTATTTTGTTTCGTCTCCTAACTCAAAGAGGCAGTACCATCCCATCCCCTCTACCACTCACAAACAAGTCAGAGACCTGCCAGCTTTAAAACAGCAACGACACAAAAGAGGAGCAACAACTCAAGCTCAGGGGGGAAGCCAAGTGCGTGCAGGTGATTTACTGACGCTAATCTGCACGCTCTCCTCAGCCCCCCTCCCCCCCCCCTCCCCCCCCCCCCCCCCCCCTCCGAAAACGACCAAGGTGGCTAATGAAGAGCAGGAAAAAGCGTCAAGTGAAATGACACAGGCTGTAAAGTTTATGACAGGGGGGCAGGGTAAAGTAAAACTGAGAACCACGAACAAACACTGCTTCTGCTGCTGCTTTTCTGTCCCTAAAGCCCGACCCCCCACCACACCTCGTCCTCACCAGCAACACACCTCCACTCCCACTCCACTCTCCGCCCCCGCCCCCCACCCCACCCCACCCCCGACCCCACCCCTCCATCCGTTCCTCTCTTCTGTCACAGTCTTCAACGCCGCCTGTGAAAGGTGGCACGCTAAGTAATTTATTTCTCAGAACTCTTAAGCACAAGGGCTGAGGGCGTTGATTCCGACCACCCCTGGTGTATGTCGTGCTGTCTGACTTTTTAACGTATTCGTTTCAAGTTTGGGGAGTGGAGGAGGAGGAGGAGGTGAGCGGTAGGGGATGAGAAGTTACATCAGCTTAGCTGGGATGCCATGGGAAACGTAGGCGAGAGGAGGAAAGCGACCAAAGTTTCTGAGTAAACTGTGTTCCTGCACCCCATAAATCCAATGTTAGCGTTTTTCATCTTTTCCATCGAATTTCTTTTTTTTTTTTTTTTTTTTTTTTTTTGGCTGTGTCTGCTTATTCATTTATTAATGTGTTTATTTCTTTGCCTGTTTAGACTTCTATGGAAAATGTAAATGACATGGTTAGTCAGGAACAGTTAACAGAAAATCACTGAAGTTATCCGGCGGCAGTTCAGATATCCTCATGAGAGTAGCCAAGTGGTTTTCTACCATTTAAACCTTCGTAAAATCCTCAGCTGTCAGCATCCGAGGACTTGTAAAGTGATCATAACTGATGCCCGGAGGGTCCTGAAAAATGAATCTTTAAAAGGAACAAGCACTCACAGGCAGCATCAAAGACAGTGAAAAAGGGAGAGAATCAAGGGAAGGGAGGGGTCAGGGGGAGGAGGGGGAAGAAAGGGGGGGGGGGGAGAGAAAGCAGCAGCGGGTACGGGTTTCTTTATGACTCCTAATTTTGCTTCTCTCCCCTTCTTCTGTCATAAACTTTACAGCCAGTGTCATCTCCCTTGACGCTTTTCCTCCTCTTCTTTATTAGCCATCGCGCCAATTTGGGGGTGGCTGAGGTGAGCTTGCGGATTAAGGTCAGTAAATCACCCGCACGCGCTTCGTTTCTCCCAGACTATTGAGTTGTTTTCCTTCTTGCGTCTGTGTTGTTGTTTTCAGGCGGGCAGGGGTCTTTGACTTGTTTGTCAGTGACACAGGGGTGGTACTGTCATCCATCCTGATCGTGGAATCAAAACAGTATGTCAAAAGGACGACAAATTGGCAGGTAAATGTCTTTATTTGTTGGAAAACGTTCTCTCAGAGAAATGGTGCATTGTTGTCTGTTTTAATCTTTCAGTGTGCCATAAAAATGATATGTTTTCTTTAAAGCAAAGCACAAAACGTGAACACAAAATAGAAAAAAAAAATGTAAACCAATCCACTAACGGCAAGGAAGTGAATTATCATCAAATGAAATGGAAACGAGCGTAACAAAATGAAAGTAAACGAAAACAGGAGAAAAATTGCTTATAGGTAATTTGGGACACAGTTATGATGGCTGTTCAAAGAGAGGGTAATGGATGGCCAAGTAAAAGAGAACCTTGACTGTGTTAAACCAGGTAAAACTTTGTTCATTAGTGCCATGGGTACCGAAACGATGCTGCATTGCAGCACATATCCTCCACTGTCACAACTTTTCAAGGATCTCATCATCTGTTCACAAGGATTCCAAGTCAAGAATCGCACCATATATTGATAGGCAAGGATCCCACAATTATCATCAAGGATCCTTCGGCACATCTGCAAAGATCCTTACATTCATTGACCACAGTTCTTAACTTAAAAGGAGAGATAGAAGTCGGCGCCATCTTGAAAAGGATACATTTATTTACCGGAAGTCGACGTCCCCAGTCCACTGCCCAAGGTGGAAACGGGAGCCGCCACCTAGTAAGGGAGATAATTTGTCACGGAAGGAAAGGCAAGAGAACTCTGACACCTTGACCAAGGAGGAAGATTTCCCCGAGGGGAGGAAGTGCCAGGGACTCGTTAGGGGCGCTTGTAAGACATGCCTCACGGTGGCCTCCATTGGCTTCTCGGACGGGTGACAGGTTGTTTCCTCTCTCTTTTTTTTTTTCTTTTTTTTTTGTCTTTTTTTTTTTCTCTGGTGGCACGGACCGCATGTCTTTGCACGGGATCTGTCCTTCCTTTCACTCGGGAAGTGCAACTTTACTGTAAAACC
>CM065737.1:9763431-9765931 GCA_033310375.1 Conus canariensis | reverse complement strand
GTAGACGCCTATAATATGGAGTATCCATTGTATCAAGAATTACGAGAAGATTAAATCGTTTCTGTGGGTGCGTGCAGAGACCTACGTGCTATCATAGTACAACTTGATCGTGTATGTGTATTTAGTTCACGTCCGTGTTTCTTCGAGAACATTTGGTGTCGTTGCCACATATTGTCAAACTGGTGTTATCAAGGCATGAAGATTTCAAAAGCCGAGCCATTCATAGTGCTATGATTAAGTTGCAGAATTATCATGCCAGGTATCATGTTTCGTTTGTCTTCCCTTCTGAAGGAACAAAGACTTGGCTTGAGAACAAAACAACAGAACCAGGATCACTCACCAAATTGCCACTAAGTTAAAAACAAAAACAAAAAACGAGCAAAGCTTGAACAAACATCACTGGTGAGCAGAGTCTCCACAGTCCTGATCCCTGTGTCTTCATGTCTTCGGTGCCACGTTTCCTTCTTCTAATCCCGTCACCTTCTTCTCACCAAGACTGGCGAAGTTCAGGAATTATTCTCCCGTGTCTTCCCTTCCCCATTGTCTTTTTGTGCGTGTGCGTGCGTGCGTGCGTGCGTGTGTGTTTGTGTGTGTGTGTGTGTGTGTGTGTGTGTGTGTGTGTGTGTGTGTGTGTGTGTGTGTGTGTGTGTGTGAACCCAATGTGGTACTTAGGTAAAAGGTTTTTTTGCGTAAAAAAGATGTCTTGAAATAGAGACTGTTGGCTGCTTTGGAAAGAATATTTGCATCCGTACCCGGTCAATTGCAGCTAGCTTTCTTCTTCTTCTTCTTCTCTCCTCCTGCTCCACCTCCGCCTTCTCCTCTTCCTCCTTCTCCTCCTCCTCCTGCTCCACTCTTCTTCTTCTTATTCCCCCTCCTCCTCCTTCTCCTCCTCCTCTTCCTCCTCATCCTCTCTTCTTCTCCTCCTCCTTCTTATCCTCGTCTTCCTCTTTTTTTCCTTATTTGTCATCGTCATCGTTGTCATCATTGTTGTTGTCAGCCTTTTTCTTTACTTTCTGTCTTTCAGACACACATTCGAAGATACCCGAGAGAGAGAGAGAGAGAGAGAGGAGAGAGAGAGAGAGAGAGAGAGAGAAGACAGACAGACACGACAGACAGACAGAGACAGACAGAGACAGACAGAGATTGAGATCGACAAGAGAGAGATTGAGAGAGAGAGAGAGAGAGAGAGAGAGGGAGAGAGTGAGTGAGTGAGTGACAGAGACAGAGAGAGGGGGAGGGGGATGAGGGAGAGTCTGGGAGACGATGTGGGCGAGGGGGAGAGAGGGAGAAGAGAAGAAAGAGAAGAGAGAGAGAGAGAGAGAGAGAGAGAGAGAGAGAGAGAGAGAGAGAGAGAGAGAGAGCAAGAGACAGACCGACAGACAGGTGGGCAGACAGCAGACAGACAGACTGACCGACAGACAGACAGAAAAAGAGGGCGCGGGAGAAAGCTTCTCTACGTCTCCGCTGTCCCTCCCCCCATAACCTATCCCGCCCTGTCTTTCATCCTTTGTTTCTGGAGAGAAAGAAGCCAGAGTGGGAGAGTCCACCAGCGACATCGCAGCCACACGACAATTCTCACATTCCTCGTCCTTCAGGTTCTCTTCTCTGTCTTCGCTGTCGCCAGGTTCACCTTTCTCTGCTGTCATCGTCATCATCTCCATTCTTTCAAAACGAGAACAACTTCAGAGTGTTCCGACTGTCCTACATTGCGAGTGATTTTGGTTATTGTGGACGGTTTTGGTATTAAGACCCGCGCGCTTTTCTATGGGCTCAACCGAAATTCAGAGTTCGGCTACAAGTGACTTGCAGTTTTTATGGGATACGAATCAAAACGAAGTTCACCGGAGATGTACAGTATTTGAAGAAGACGTCGCACGACTTTCTCTGATTCAGCAGATTTCCGTTTAAAAACCAATCTTACGATCTTCAATACAAACAATATTGATATTGTTTGCAAACAAATAGCAACATTATGATTTTTTTTCATTAAGAACTAGGATTTATGTGTGCGTGCTCGTGCGCGCATGTGTATGTGTATGTGCAGTCTTGAACAAAGTTTAGCATCTTCTCCTGTTGGGTAAACTTAAAGGGCGATAATTAAACATAATTTCGAGCAAGAGCGTGGCAACTAAAACTCAACCGTCGTTTCTGGATAAGTTATTTATTTGTACTGTTGATGTCGATTGCTATGCTTCTGTTTAAAAAAAAAACCTTTAGAAATCTAGGGTTGTTTCGTCTCTCTCTCTATCTCTGTCACTGTTATCTGTCTGTTTGTCTGTCTGTCTGTCTGTCTCTCTCTCTCTCTCTCTCTCTCTCTCTCAGACTGTTATCTGAAGTGAAAAGAGGGTCAAGGCTGAGGATCTCGACTTCATTGTAATCTGTGAAAGAGAAAGTGCAGATGTGTAGCTGATACCTCCTTCTGCAGTAGGTTTGGATACAGTTCAGATAGATAGTGCTTAAGACGGTTTTAGAGTGGCATTAGATTTGTCTTGAATGTGGC